>CM041012.1:26951727-28151727 GCA_022984855.1 Dimocarpus longan
AATGTTTGAAGTCCCACTTTTTTTAGTGTTCATGGCAAATGTTGTCCAATAAATTGGTAGTTCTCAATAAGATCTCATAAGCAATATTATATTGAATGACATTTGCAAATAAAAATAGTTAACAATCACCGTTGGAATCAGCAAAAAGGCATAAAAATTACTAGTTTCATAGACACATTTAAAATTCGCAAAGACAACAATACATCATAAATTCTGGTCATACCTTGGCTACAAGCCTTTCAAATGCTTCTGTTCCGATGGAAATTCCTAGAGTGGGTTTGCCCTTTCCATAAAGGATATAATTGACAACTCGAAGTTGCATATTATCCTTTTCCAACAGCAGCTCCTAGGGAAAGAATGTTGTTAAATTTATACCGTCCACTATTTCATATGTGACTACAGGTCGAACCAAAATAAAATATTTTTTTTTGGTAAGTGTGATCCATTAGATATAGATCCATTTTTTCCATTTTTTTGATTCCCTAATGGATTCCTTAAGTTTTTTTTTTTTTTGTTTTTTTCTCATTTCCAACAGTATCAAGATGCCACTGTGTCGGAACACCTTATCAGCCTCTCCAGGAAAATGGATATCCCTAGAAAAAATTTTAAGTTCAATCCTTTTTTTTTCTCTCTACTCGGACCAATCCATCCACTTGGCTTATTCTATTTAAAGTGATTTGTGTATCTACTCCAATGAGACTATTATTTCATACCATTACGTAAGAAGATTCCGGTAAAGTATGCACTTCCTCGGGAATGAAAAAACTAGCGATCAAATTTCATTTGGTATTTTGGCTTATTTTTTTTGCCTCCTCGGCCTTGATCTCTCTGCAGCAGCGACCATGTCATCTGGTTGCTTGAAGATACTTTTCTTCCACGGAACATACCAGATTCTAGAGCTTGCACTTTGCGGGTTAGTGTAAAAGCATCTAATGAAGTGTTGATAAACATAGGCTGCCCCATTGAAGTGTGGCAGGACTAACCAGCATGATGCAATCAGCTTGACATAGGGCCAAATAGCAATCCTAACAGTAAAAATTGATTGTAGTCGAAAATGAGCACGAAATTGGTGAGCATATATTTAAATTTACTAGGAATCAAATTCATGAACATATAAAAGTTCAGGGTACTCTATCAAGTAGTTTACACTTCAAGGATTTTTGCAAAAGTAAGTTCAAAGAACCCAATATGTAAGCCATTGCTGGTCATCTTTAACAGGCGTGGTCTCTATTGCCTTAAATTGAAGCATATCTGATAAAATAACATAGCACATAAAATTCAGTATTTCACATTCCATTAAATGCATTGGTCCAAATTCGCACAAGGAACATAAATATTTGTCCACATTATTGTTTACTTAAAAAAAAGGGTGTGGGGGGTGGCATTTGGGGGCGTAGGGTGGGGAGAGGTGTGTGGGTGCGGTGCGGCGCGTGAAGAGATCCCACTTACAGAGAATAAACAAGAGTCACTAGAGGCCTGCAAACAAAAAACAAAGAATATTTGTCTTAGTATAAAAACATAACAACCACAATGCATTGAACTTTGACAGTAAAAGGGGGGGAGGGGGGTGGGGGCGCAGGTGGGGGGGTGCACGGTATGGGGAGATGTGTGGGTGGGGTGCGACGCGTGAAGAGTTCCCACTTACAGAGAATAAACAAGAGTCACTAGAGGCTTGCAAACAAAAAACAAAGAATATTTGTCTCAGTATAAAAAATAACAACCACAATGCATTGAACTTTGACAGTATAACGTGTAACTTAAACATAAAAACAAACCGAGAACTGGCTATCATACAAACATCAAAAGCAGTTTGTATCATACGTACAAAGGAAATGGAGGTCATCCAGCCGTTGGATGATAAAAAATTGCATCCAACAATTAGGAGGGTAAGAAAAATAATAATAATAATAAAAAGATGAAAATGGGCTACCGGCTGAGTGAGTGCAAAAGAGGGAAAAAGTGAATCAAACAAAAAAACTCCTTCAGTTGTCTCTTTGTCTGCTCTCACCAGAGAGTGCAAAAAATCCCTAGATCTAACATCGTCGATTTGAACGATGAGGACGCCAAAATTGTCTAGAGAGACAAGTTTAGTGATTTGATTTGCTTCGACGGCGACGACGACAATGATGCCGAGCAATCATATGACAAAGCCAGCAAAGTAGAAGACCTCTGTCAAGGATCCGATGCTCAAAAAGATTGGTAACATTTTTTCTTCTTTTTCTTCTTCTTTTGCTTCTATTGAATATGATGTTGGATTTTGGTGGTGGGTCGATGTTTTTTGGGTTGATGTTGTAGGCCGTCTGAATGTGTTTGATGGGTGACTATAGTGGGTGTTTGATATTAATGGTGGTGGTGGTGGGTGGTTTCTAGGTGTGGTGGATACGTTTGATGGGTGGTTGTGGGTTGGTGTGTGATGTTGGTCACTATCCATGGTTGGCGTCCATGGTGGTTTCCTTATCTCCTTTGTCTCTTCTTCTTCTTCTTCTTCTTTGCTTTTTCCTCTCTTCTTCTTCATATACTTAAACCCAAACTTCCGAACATCGAACCGAAAAAACTGGGTTTAGAATTGAACCCAGTTTCTAAGATCAAATTAAAACCAGAAAACTGGGTAGGGGCGCAAGGTGGAGGGTGCATGTTGTGGGAGGGTGTGTGGGTAGGGTGCAGTGCGTGAAGAGATCCTATGTACAGAGAATAAACAAGAGTCACTAGAGGCCTGCAAACAAAATACAAAGAATATTTGTATTAGTATAAAAAAATAACAACCACAATGCATTGAACTTTGACAGTAAAACGTGTAACTTAAACATAAAAACAAACCGGGAACTGGCTATCATGTAAACATCAAAAGCAGTTCGTATCATACGTATAAAGGAAATAGAGGTCATCCAACCGTTGGATGATAAAAAATTGCATCCAACAATTAGGAGGGTAAGAAAAATAATAATAATAAAAAAGATGAAAATGGGCTACCGGCTGAGTTAGTGCAAAAGAGGAAAAAAGTGAATCAAACAAAAAACTCCTTCAGTTGTCTCTTTGTCTGCTCTCACCAGAGAGTGCAAAAAGTCTCTAGATCTAACATCGTCGATTTGAACGATAAGGACGACAAAATTGTCTAGAGAGACAAGTTTAGTGATTTGATTTGCATTGACGGCGACAACGACAATGATGTCGAGGATCATATGACAAAGCCAGCAAAGTTGAAGACCTCTGTCAAGGACCCGATGCTTAAAAAGATTGGTAACATTTCTTCTTCTTCTTCTTCTTCTTCTTCTTCTTCTTCTGCTTCTATTGAATATGATGTTGGATTTTGGTGGTGGGTCGATGTTTTTGGGTTGATATTGGAAGCCATCTGAATGTGTTTGATGGGTGACTATAGTGGGTGTTTGATATTAATGGTGGTGGTGGTGGGTGGTTTCTAGGTGTGGTGGATACGTTTGATGGGTGGCTGTGGGTTGGTGTGTGATGTTGGTCACTATCCATGGTTGGCGTCTATGGTGGTTTCCTTATCTCCTTTTTCTCTTCTTCTTCTCTTCTTTTTCCTTTATTCTTCTTCATATACTTAAACCCAGACTTCTGGGTTCAATGTTCGAATCAAACCTAAAAAATTGGGTTCAGAATCGAACCCAGTTTCTATGTTCGAATCAAAACCAGAAAACTGGGTAGAGGTGCAGGGTGAGGGGGTGCATGGTGTGGGAGGGTGTGTGGGTGGGGTGCAGTACGTGAAGAGATCCTACTTAAAAAGAATAAACAAAAGTCACTAGAGGCCTGCAAACAAAAAACAAAGAATATTTGTATTAGTATACAAAAATAATAACCACAATGCATTGAACTTTGACAGTATAACGTGTAACTTAAACATAAAAACAAACCTAGAACTGGATATCATGCAAACATCAAAAGCAGTTCGTATCATACGTACAAAGGAAATGGAGGTCATCCAGCTGTTGGATGATAAAAAATTGCATCCAATAATTAGGAGGGTAAGAAAAATAATAATAATAAAAAAAAAAGTTGAAAATGGGCTACCGGCTGAGTGAGTGCAAAAGAGGCAAAAAGTGAATCAAACAAAAAAACTCCTTCAGTTGTTCTGCTCTCACCAGAAAGTGCAAAAAATCCCTAAATCTAACATTTTCGATTTGAACGATAAGGACGCCAAAATTATCTAGAGAGAGAAGTTTAGTGATTTGATTTGTGTCGACAACGACGACGACGCCGATGTTGAGCGATCACATGACAAAGCTAGCGAAATAGAAGACCTCCATCAAGGACTCGACGCTCAAAAAGATTGGTAACATTTTTTTTTCTTTTTCTTCTTCTTCCGCTTCTATTGAATATGATGTTGGATTTTGGTGGTGGGTCGATGTTTTTTGGGTTAATGTTAGAGGCCGTCTGAATGTGTTTGATGGGTGACTGTAGTGGGTGTTTGATATTAATGGTGGTGGGTGGTTTCTAGGTGTGGTGGATACATTTGATGGGTGGCTATGGGTTGGTGTTTGATGTTGGTCACTGTCCATGGTTGGCGTCCATGGGGTTTCCTTATATTCTTTTTCTCTTTTTCTTCTTCTCTTCTTTTTCTTCTCTTTTTCTCCATATATTTAAACCTAGACTTCTGGGTTCGATATTTAAATCGAACCCAAAAAACTGGGTTCAGAATCGAACCCAATTTCTGTGTTCAAATCAAAACCAGAAAACTTTGTGAAATGTGGGTTTGAAGTAAACTAAGGTTTCAAAACCCGACTCTCATCTGGGTCGATTTCATGATGATTTGTTGTTGGTTTATGGTTTGATTTGATGTTAGGCTGATTTTCTCATCTGGGTCGTACCCAGATGATTCTAGGTTTGATGCAATTTTTAGCATGCAATGGCTGGATGATCGGGTTAGCTACATTTATATAGTTGCAACAACTGTCTGGCTGCATTAATAACTAGTTTATGGTTTTTTGATTTGGGTATGATTTGGGTTTGTGTTTAGGTTTTGCAGTGATTTGGAGATTAGTTAGTGTTGGATTTTGATGGTCATGGTTGTTGTTGATGTTATTGATTGAGAGTTGAGAAAATTGAAAAAAATGAAATTTTAGATGGTTTTATGGGAATCAAATATTAGATTGATGTTGAATTATGAGATTTCTTGTAGGTTAAGGTTTGTATAAGTATCTTTTGACTAATTTTCTTTTAATAGTTTTGCTAAAAAGTTTTTTTCATGTGATTTTTGTGTTTTAGTAGTAATATTGAAATTTGACATGGATGATGCTATGGAATCTGAATTTGTGTGAAAATTGATGTTTGTAAATTTTGATACTAGTAGAGTTGAATTATGCTTTTAATTGGAAGAATATTGAAATTATGATGTACAAGTAGTGAATCAATAGCTTGTGCATCTCCATGTTGATTTGTTTTTAAAGAGTGTGAGTGGAAATTGACTGATGTAGTGGGTTTGCCAAAATATATGGTTATGATTCAGTTGTGCACATATATGACACAATTAACTTAGTTGTGTTTCTTGTCTAACGTCAAAAGAATTGTCTCTTGAAGATGTTGTGTCCATGTTAGGATGCACATCATAATTTTTCAACACATGAAGTTTGTTCTATTATGTTTTGTATGTTAAGATTATGTAATGCTGTCTGTAAAGGAGTTATGTTCTATTGTTTCTTTATTTGTTGTTATATTGAGAAATACTAAATCGAAGTGGCACATAGACTTGATCTTTTATTTTAAATTCTTTGTGGTTTAAGTACTTGAGTCGTGATGAACATTGGATAAGTGGCAAGCGAATGTCTGATGATGATATTAGATGGTTGTGCCTCTTACCACATCTTCTCCACATAATAAATCACATGATGATGCTTGTACACATCTTTGAATGGTTTGTAAGTTTGGCTTCTCTATTATATGGTCTTCCAGGATGAAGTACTAATTTCTATTTGCATGTTATTTATGATGCTTGAAAATGCACTTTACATTGCCCAAATCGTAAAAAGTATATTGTGTTTATGTTAATATGATATACTTAAGCATGACCTACTTCCCCTGTATTTTATCTCCTTGTTGAATAAAATATGAAACAACTATTTTATTTATGTCCTTATTAGATTTTGTATCTTTATCATTGCATGCTTTTTCAATGTTATCGTAATCAAACATGAAACGGGTGTTAAGTTAACATTATATTTTGATAAAAATTTGGGGTAATTGACAATTAACCTTTTATTCGGGTGCTTGTTTGGCAATGATCTAGAGAATATACAAAAGGCTCATTAGATCATGTGAAAATGAATATAGGATGGTGGAGATTGTTTTGAGGTGAAATACCAATGTGTCTGCAGATGTGATTGCTATGAGGATTATTGTTTTGAATGTAGATGACTTTTCTGAGAGAGGTAAAATTTGGATTAGTTGAATTAAATATCTATATGCATTATAAGTTGTTTGCACCTTTTTCCATATACTGGCTACTGCTCCACATTTTATTTTACTTGTCCATATTGATATTAGATGTTGTTATTTGAAAGTATGCATGCTGGACAATGGACATTGTTTTAGTTATAAATAGAAATTTAGTAAGTCAAATCTCTTTGTTGATATATGAATGAAATTCATTAGGCTCATCTTTCATAACTATAAGATATTCCATGGAACATAAAGCTTAACTGCAACTGTATTCCATTTTTTTGGTTGGGTTTGAGGGTCCTTACCTAATAAGCCAGGCAAAAACTTGCCTACAAAGAGTTTTGGGAGATGATAATGTTTTGATGGTCAAGTTTGTAGGGAAGGTGATAGGTATGAGAAGTTTAGGCATTAATTATTATCATGCTAAGTACAGTGACATTGCAAGACAAGCGATCCTTGTTGGTTTGCGTCGATACTGCTTTTTTTTTTTTTTCGAGTCTTTTCACTGCTTTGATATGGTTGGTACTGAATCTATAGTTTAAATCATTACACTTTTCGTTATAATAATTTATCGGTCAATTTATTCTACTCTAGTTTGTAAGAAACCATGAATAATCTAATCTCAATATTTTTTAATGTTGTAGGTAATCCTATTATTTTATTGTAGATTTTGATAGTTCTAATTTAGCCTAGAAGTTTCCAAATGTTTTAGGCCTTATCCAATGGAAGTCACCTGGTTATGGATGTTTTAAATTAAATATTGACATTGCAATTTGTGTGGAAACAAAATTGGTTGGTGATGGTGTGGTTATTCAAAATTTTAAGACAAACATAATACTTTCAAGGTTAAAAAATTTTAAAGTATCTTTATATCTTTAGCAGTACAGACTATTTGTAGTAGTACAAACTATTTGTAAAAAGAGTTTAAGAATGTTCAATGTAAACCTTATGTTTATTCATGGTTGTTTGAAGGACTATGAGAATGGTGTTTTGGTGTTAGGGGTGATGACCATTATTTTAACCGAAAGTTACAATCTTGTGGTTGAATTTATTAACATAAAAATAGGAAAGTATTATTTTCTTTTATATTAAATTTTTATGGGTTGAAATTTATATTGTTGTTAAAATTGATATTCTTTTAAGTGAAAAATATGTGGAAGCTATAAAATAATTAGTTATGAAATAATAATATTCAAGAACTCCAAAAAGAATGTAATGTTATTAAGATAAGTTTTTAATTTGAGTAAAAATTAACATTGTAGATTAAAAAAACCTTTAATTTTGATTGAAAATGGATTGGAATTTTTTTTTACAAATTCAAAGTCTTCTGCTATGATACTTTAATTGTAAATTATTGACATATTAATGGAAGAATTCAAATTTGTTTAGATGATAAGTAAATTTGATATATAAGTTCTCTTCCTTCTGTGTTGTCTTAAACTATATTTAAGCAAGGATGGAGTGACCTTGTTATTTGAATTTTGTGTTAAGTGTTTTTAACAATTAATGTTTAAGGATGGGCTTCATGTCTTCAGTAACAATATATATAATGTCCTACCTCTTGAGTAAATATATTATTTGTATTATTAATTTACGGATTGTTGTTATATTCCTTTTAATTGTGGGATTTACGTTTTGTTACAGCATTAGGGTTGAAAGTTGGAGTCCACAAATGATGTATAAGTCGGTTGCAACCAGTGCTAACATTAAGGAGAGTGTTAAACCAATAGAAATAGTAAATGAAATAGTTAAGCATGGTCAAATGAGATGGATTAACTACTAGTAAGTCCTCGAACTATATACCATTAGTACAGGAAGCTATATTATTAATTTTCATTGATTAAACGTAATTTCTTGTTACATTGCAGTACATCAGAATGCAAGAAGATGGAAGTCAATGGTAAAAAAGAGGTACTAATTGTCAATTAAGTAATTGATGAATTTCCTGTGCCGCTACTAGCATTGTGGTTGTGGTTAAACAATTTTATCATCTTTGATGTCTGTATTTATTTTGTGTAGTCAAGACAAGAACTAGGTAAACTTTATAAGCAATTGCCGAACGAAGAGAAGGCTAAGTATGGAAAAAATTCATTCGCCAAGTAAATTGGATAAAAAAGTTTGTGGTCGAGAAAAAGAAAAGAAAAGCGATGAAGTTGACAAAGATTTAGAGATGAAAGAAAAGGTAGCGACAATGGAGGTTGAATCATTGCAAACATGTTGTTCCCCCACTCGCTTTTGTCGAGTTTTGAATAACTTGACTGAAGATCAGAAGGAGACCATACAAGGTGTCGATTTTGGAAACTTCTTATTATTAAACTGTGGTCGACTTTAATTGAGGCACTGTCGGTGGCTAGTTGATCATTTTGACATTGACACCTACACACTTCAAGTCCATGGGCAATCAGTACAATTGAATGACAGCATATTCGATGAAGTAATGGGTCTATGTATTGATGGAGATAAAGTTGTAATCTCTGTGAAGGTGCCAAACTAGAGGCATGGGGTGAAAAGATGCAAATCTCACATGGCAAGTTTTGTAGGAAGTCGATCAACTCCCGCATCAACCAACTTACATCATCCGATGATAAGTTTGCTATTACATTCTGCCTATTTTTGTTGGGCACTATCCTTGTACCAACCAATGTGGAATATGTGCCTGTGGGGTACTTGAATGCCTTACTTGATGTCAAAGGTATTGGAAGGAAGAATTGGGCTAGTTGGTGTTTTAGGATCCTTTGTAATAGGATTTAAGTATTCAAAACATCACAGGAGTCAAAGTTGAACAAAGTGCTTTCTGGTTGTGTTCTCTTCTTGCAGATGAAGTTATATATTTATCCGATATTTTTGTACTGTTTGATGTTGTTGTATGCTCTATAGTCAATGTGATATTGTCTTACTTTAGGTTCCGTATTTGGTAATTGGCCAGATGTTCTATCTACATTCTGTACAACTATCATATTCTATCGTCGATAGGTCAGTAATAGCCATTGTTGGTTGGACTAAAGGAAATATTAACAAGTGCTTAACCCGTGTTAATAAGATTGGGGGTTCTGATTCTGACAATGTAATTGTTATATATTATGTGTATGCAATTTCTGTTTCAGCACATATGGTTGAAGGTTAATATACTTTGTTTGCATTCTATACAGATTCGCATTGGACGATATCTTCCCCATGATGACGGTCCTTCAGATCGTCATTCCGACCAATAGAAGACATCAGCGGATGAACGAGATTGTACTGTACAGCACACATCGTGTTGAAGGAAACATATTGATGACGTTTAACTTGATGCTCGCAGTACATCTGTGACAGTACTATGAAATGATTTCCAATCACTTGTTAGTGAGGTTCAACTAGTAAGGCATGACATTTAAGATGTCAAAACGTAGGTGGATAGGTTAATGGATCATATGTTTATGTTGAAAAAGAAGAACTCCTCTCCGAAAACCAATGTTGTTGATTATGTTGAGAAGTACATGCTTGATAGTAATAAAGCAGGTGGTGAAGTCTCTTTTTGTCATCTTTCTAAAGTAGATCCATCATCATCCCGAAGACATGTGATCACTGCAACTACATAACCTATACTTGCTTAACCTCAAGATGAACTACCACCACCACATGCTCTTTCACCCCAAACATCCAAACATCCAATTTGTGAACATTCATCTACAAATACTCTTACAAAATCAAAATCCACAGCAAAGAAAAAAGCTTCCTCCTCTGATATGTGGCCACTTCTTGATTCACTCATACCGTTGTCAAATAGTCTTGTCAATGACTTGTCCAAATAGGATACTATTGATTCATTTTACAGAGTAAATGAGCCTATCATTTGAATGCTCCAACCCATCATGTATACCTTGTAAAGAATTCATCAACACTTTCGTGATATGCTTGTCCATGCATATGTTGTAACATTGTCTCCATTGTAAACTGTTTTGTATGATAAGTACAATCAATTAGTGGACCATAAGTTACGCTCCAACTCATCTACTCAACTTACAATCATGAAAACACGCTCAGCGTTGAAGTGAAAGCCTGGCACCCATGTGCTTTCTCTATATATGGTGCCATACCCTCGTGGTGAAAAGGCAACGACATTTCAGTATGAGCCTTTCAAACTTGTGTATAAGTTACAGAACCATAAACGGTTGGTCATTGAGTACATCTATGATAAGGATTTGGAGCCATCGTAAGTTGTGTTCTATCGCTTTAGCTTCTCAGTTTGAACAACATTTGCATCATGATGTTTGTATTTTATTAAATTTTGCTATAATTGTTTGAAAAGGCACATAAGTGTACTTGGATATTCTGGAGCCGTAGGGAGCATATTATAGACATTGACAATTTATAAGTGTGTCGTGAAAGTTTTAGAAGTCTGGAGCCGAAAAAGTTCATTAATAACAAGGTTTGTTTTGTTATGTTTTGCATGATTGTTGTTTCGTCATGAAGCAGGTTAGGTTGTGTCCTATATTGTAGTAATCATATTTATAGTTATAATTTTGTTGACGATAGATTATATTCGCCCAAGCTGAGTATAAGATCATTATGAAAGCAAAAGACATAAAGGAACGCATTTGTTGGTACTTTTCTACATACTTTCAGGTATTTATTTATATAACACTTTTTGTCTTTAACCATCTCGGTTTATACATATTTGTCCATTGCTATTACGTATATTTTCTAAATAATTTATTATGTTACAGTATGCAATTCTAAACTATAAAACAGATAACATGCCAACTTTAAAGAAATTGTTGTCCAACTTTAAGGAGACGTACATGAGCGATATTAATAGATGTGAGCGAGTATATCTTGTGTGTACATATTTATTTGGTGGATGTGTATGCTACCATTGTTATATGATTTAATATTGTAGTTGGTTTGTGTGTTAGTTTTGATGTTCACTCGTGTAGGTATTTGTTTCATTTGGTTGTGTATTATATTATGTCATTTTTAAAATGTATGGCAAATATATATTCCCATTATTGATCAACGGGATCATTGGTTTCTTGGTGTCGTCCATATTGAAAAAAAAAAAAAGCCAAAACTTTGAGACTCGTGTGCACCACGAAGGAAATCTACCAATGCACCTCGTCTTTCCCAGCTAAAATGAATGGTATCTTCACTTAATCCTTGTAATACATTCATTACACACCTTTTGACCATTGATGCAAATAACTTATTATTGACACCTAATTCGTCCACCTTGGTGTTGCATTTGTTTTGTAGCTGGTTGCACTTAATTTTATGTTAAGGGAGGATATTATGTACTTATTTCAACATTCATTCTGCTTTAGCAATTTCACGGTGGTAGAAGCCAATGCACCGCAGCAGCCAAAATGTATATGATTGTGGCGTGTTTGTGTGCATGTTTATGGATGATATCATCCCCACTGCGGAACAACTTGAAATGATGAGTTGCATAGATAGAACTTCATAAATTCATGTCTCATTTGATGATTGTTACGGTCCATATATGCTTTTTAGTGTAGTGTCTAACTATGTCATTTTTTACAGTTTGATTCCACCTGCCTCTGTTGTTTGCTTGGTACTTTGCTCTCTTCCCCGATAACAAAATGTCTGTAAGCATTACTGAAAAAGCCAAAGCTCGTCATAATAAATTGGTGGCAACTAAGTTGAAGCGTAAACTTCTGAATCGAGCTATGTCACCTATAAAAAAACTTAGCAAGAAAGCAATGCATCATTTGCTATAATGTTGGGTGTGTGAGTAGGACAACTTGTAGATGAAGATTTTGTAGCATCTTCTGATAAGTACCCTTTAACTTGTTTGCACAGAAACTTTTGTTATACATATTTCAACCATTTTGATATCATATTTCCATATGATATGGGTTGCAGGCAGTTGGTAATATTTTTGTCCACCACTCTGTCAATCTAGTTGTATAGTACTTAGCATATAACATGACAAAAGACATTGTATATACATACTTAAAAATTTATAGAATTCAGTTTTTTATTGGTATTTAATCCAATGATATTATGATTGTATTTGTGTTGTTTTTTCATATTTTTTATTGCATTCCATAGGCGTGTTTCTACATTATAGTTATTTCGTTTGTTTTCATTTGATCATTGTATAGCAGGGATTTTCATTCGATCATTCCATATCATTATCATGAAGGTTAATATAGGTTTGACTACTAAGATACCTCATATTATCATTCGTAAAAAATGATGTTATGCCAATCATTATTCATAATGTGCGTACACATTTTGTTCGATGTTTTAAATAGACAACATGTTTGCTGTGTTGGCACAAGTAGCATCTGAAACATTTATGGGACCATTTGTTCGGTGCAACCCGATCATTTTCAGGTTTAGTGTTGGTGGATGTCATCGTTCAGTTGCCTGTACGTTGGCATGAGTCATGATTGGAGTCACAGTTGATGTTTCGTGATGTATATTATTACTATCAACTCAACTTATGTCCTCCAGGTGAATATGTGGACATGTCTTTATGGTGTGCCCAACCTGTCGACATTTTCCATAATGGCGTGTCTTTGTAAAGGTTTTCTTCAGTTTTCTTACCCCCTTTTTAGTTGTAGCTTTTAATGGATCTTTCAGCTATGTAACAGTGTCCATTTTATCCTCCCCATCGCCATTATTAATTTCTGTCTTTTCCTTTGCCAAGATTCCTTCCATTCTCTCAATTAGACAGTGATTATTGCATTTTGTCTCCACAATCCGTCTACTATTTAAGAAGCCATGTAGTATAGCTTTGCACAGTGACTGGTTAATACTGCATACCTACCATTTGAAGCACCATCATCATAATGCTTGTTGAAATTTTGTTCATATTATAAAAAACCAGAAAGACATTACCTTACTTAATCTTGCACATAATGGACTTTTGTTACCCCTTTATTACATAGATAATTATATGCATATATATATACATCAATATGTGGTTATATACAACTGCATGGGATATGAATATGAAGGCGTGTATTTCAAATGTAATGGTAAAAGTACAAGGGCTCGCTACCACATACTTATGGTATGGATAGAGGCCTTCGCACAACCCATTCACACACGTGACACCCCTACCAGTGGACATTGCTCTCGTGGTTTGTGTGGAAGGCCGCGTCGATGTGGTCCTTCAGGAGTGAAGGTAATGGCCATGTCGGTAAATAGTCGCTCCCGTATATGAGTGCGGACGCGTACCCATTAGTAATGGGAAGCATGTCTTGGGAATTGGTGTACCGATGCACTCACTTCGAGGTGCGGTCACCAAGTTTTGGTAGTGATGTTGCACGACTGCACCTATGATGTGGTGCGGCCTCGTACCCATGAACCACTTCACACGCCGTCCACTACCTTGGGTGTGCGAACACACTGAAATGGGAGTGAGGTCGCACAACCATTAGTAGTAGGTCAACATGTCTTGGTTATGGGGGCATGGCTACACTGACATACGTGGTGCGGTCACGCAGTTATAGTAGTGGTTGTGCGCGATTACACCTCTGATGTGGTGCTGCATTGTAGCACCTTCACAAATTGATAGAGTGTATACAATTTCGGGCGCACGGGCATGATAAAATGCTAGTGCGGCCACGCTGAGACACTAGAATAATAACGCAGTCGCCCACTGAATTGAGAGCGGCTGCTCACCCATGAGGATTACAATGGTTACACTCCTCATGTGGTAGGGGCCGCCCCCACATCGCGATGCACCGACGTACATTTGATGCATTGTTCATGCGTACCCTCACTATTACTTAAACGCGGTCCCACTGCCTTCCTATACAAAATATCAATGCAATTTAAAATAAAAGAAAAATAAGGGTACAAAATATAGAAACTAAACCATTGTTGTTAAGTTTACCGGGCCATGTGAATAATATTTGCTTTAAATTCCTGCACCACCTTCTCTACGTCACTGTCACCCTTTGCATTCTTTGTCCAGTGACGCAATATCAAGGACTCTGGTAAACAGTCAAAGTTCATAGCTTTCATTGCATTGAATATATGGGAGCAAGGGGTACCAAGTGTCTGAAACAATTTGCAAGAGCATAAGAAGTTATTTTCAGATGGCTTGTATACCATATCCCAAGTTGTCTCACCACGTCTAAACTTTTTAAATGCAAATGTCTTTTGTGTATTGTCAGTGGCACAGTTTATGATACTTAGCATTGCTTCTGAATTGATTTTATCCCTTACTTTTAAGAATAAGTTCCGAGTATAAACTTTCGATGCATGCGTCTCTATTTGCAATTGCAATAAGTGGGTTTCAAGCATTGGTTGCGAATTAATGTTCTGAAAGTTATCTCTTGCCTCATTGTGGCAAAGTCTTTCCATCACCCTATGTGTTTGGCTCATGAACTCGAATAACTTAAATTGATGGTTCAGATATTTATTAAATAAACGGTTTATGCTCTCAAAATATTGTGTGCTTTGTATCCCCATAAAGAATGTGTTTCTCAAAAACGTTTCTGCCCATTGCTTCTGTCTGCCAAACAACTTTTTAACTCAATCATTGCCCTCCAACTTATACGTTACAACCATCATTGACCAATACTGTTGGAAGTCAAGCTCCGTCATATACGTAAGCATGCAGCTCGTGAACTCCCTTGTGAATACGACATTGCGAATATTTGTCTGTACATTTCATTCGAGATGTCATGCACATAATCGCCTAGTTGCCCCAAGCATTATTATCTTTAGTGCTTTTTGCATCGTAATATCGCCATCTGTTACAATAGCTATAGGATGTTTTTGATGCATTGCGTGTAGAAAAGTATTGAGCACCCACGTATATATGGCTATTGTCTCATCCACCACCAAACAGAAGTCGAAAACCGTGGTTTTGTTATGGTTGTTCACGTCAACAAAGATTACAAAAGATCAGTTGTACGCATTCATCTTGTACGTCAAATCAAAAGATACAATATCACCAAAATAATGGTAATTAATACGGGACTGCAAGTCGGCCCAAAAAATGTTCCATAATGACCCATCTTCACATACAGTATACTTGAAAAAAAAATTACCATCCATTTGCTGTTTTGTTGTCATGTACGTAATAACTGTGTCTGCATCACCATTGGTTGAGGTACACCTATGTTTGGAATCCAACCCATTTTGCAAGTCTTTACGAGTGTGACTAACAATTGCATGACTGCCTGCTTGGTGGACCAGATGCTCCATCACTTGATAGATGCGGACACCAACATATTTTAATGATTCAGCTTGTGTAATGTTGGAAGTCGGAACATGACGATGCGAATGAAGAAATTGTGCCTACTTTGGTCTCGCTAAGGCATGACAATGTTCCGTTACAAACTCGTTGACAACCCACAAACTTTTATCACGGTTGAATTTTATTCGAAGCGCAGCTCGACAACCTTCTTGAGTTATGCCTATTGACTCACGTTGTAGATCTTGTCAGTCTAAGTACTTTTTTTTGTGTATACCCCTCCTTGGAGCAAACCCAACGTTGACATGTTATTAACCCATTTGCATCCTTTCGCAGCATGTCCTTCCGCATGCTAAATCCAACCACAAATGAATATTTCTGGTAAAACCCTTCTTCATCATCAATAGAAATGAATTATTTTCCCATAACATCAAATGTGCTTAAATGAGATAAATTATTAGGATTGTCAGAAGGACTTGTGCAACCGTCTACAGCAACATCAGCATTACCAGTGGTGTGTACAAGTGACGAAGTCCTTGTACATTGGTCTGTAGAGGGTGAAGCATGGAAGTCTTTATTGTTAACATCCGCAAACCACTAGTGTGTACAATAAACATCCTTTTTTTCATCCATCCCTGCACTATCCAAACAAAAGCAACAGGATTTACTATGGAATGTACCAATGTAGCTACGGTGGTACATAGATTATTATATGTTGATGTCATATATATGTGTGTATGTGTGTCTGTGTTTGTATATGTCTATATATACAAATGAATATCCACACACACATATATATCTATGTGTATATATGTCTATGTGTATGATTACCACTGTGTTATTGTGTGTCGAGGTTCATGCATATAACCAATATCAGAGTACACCCACATTTTATTTACCCGCAAAACAACTAACCATTTCAGCATATATCTATCTTACCTATGCATTTTTGGGACAATTGCTCATGACCTCTTCAACTTGATATGCCTTTGTTTCAAGTGGTTAGAGGGTGATATAAATCCATTTATAAGACAGTTGCCCACGTTGCCAAGTCAGGAGGTAGTTGGGTATTGGTTAAACAGTGTGTAATGAAATTTAAAAGGTGGTTGGTTAATTAGTTTATTCAGAAAGTGAGACATTTGTAACTTCCAAAACTCAGACAAGTTCTATTTATATATTTAAATTGAATCATATGCCACGAACATTGTTTTCACCTTTGTATTTCTCTTGACTTTGTAACATTTGATGTAGGTGCAACCTAAAATGTCAACACGGTGATAATATATATAACATTAACCTTTAACCTCAAATAAGTTGTTCTTCATGATAAATTGTGCATTACATTGGATGGTGAACACTAAATTAATAACACACATACACATATATAACTATATATATATATATTTATATATGTAATATTCCTGGAAGTGGTATTCTAACCATATGAAGTTTGCAACTTTATATCTTATCGTCTATCACAGTGGATATGGTAAATGGCAAGTAGAGGTAGATGCATTTCATACAATATATTCGCAAAACATTGAATAATTTAACTTGCATTTACAATACAAAACAATAAGTTGATACATCTCAGTACTGCACCATGCCTATCAGCAGCTACTTACAGTTACAAAATACAAATACAAAGTAAGTACAGCCACTGTGATTACAAAACTTGCTTGCATAAGCTATCCCCGTGGACCATGCACTTAAAACAAAATAGCTAACTACATTTGCTGACATGCAGTTATTGTGCATACTTAAATATTACCACCATACATGCATCTTCCAATCTCCGTCCCAAAAACTCGTATGTACACACCATGCATATTCACAATCAATTTTTATCCCTCACCCAATAGATCACCCACCTCCGCAGATGTGTCTTTTGTGGTAGGTGTTTTTGCTTCATGCAGTAGCTGCATAACATGAACGAGGGACTATCCATGACTCGTAAGTTAGGAAGACATTGATGCGAATAATTTGTCCTGCTCTCCCTTAAGGTTTGCAATGGCCCGATCTTGACATTCTTGTATAGCATTAAGTGCACCAAAAATCTCAAAAACCCATACAAGTGGTTCTACGTCATTACTAGATGATGACGGCCTACTATCCTTATGGCTTTTCTTCGATCTTCGCTCTGCATTTGAATTGCTACCATTCATAATCCGATGGTGCAATGTATCATATGTAATGCCATTTATTAGCTTAGGCAGAAAAACCCACAAATCACCCACCTCCGTTGGAACACCAACATTCAAACAAAATTAAGTCATAAGAGCAAGAAAAGGGAATCGTAGCAGTATCGGCATCATATATTGCAGGAAAAATACACTTCCCAACGTTGATCGGTCGGTTAGTGCCAATAGCATGTACAAGTCTGGTTCTGAGTTCCTTGATTTTGGTGAAGTGTTTAGTTGGAAGGAGATTGTGTACAGCAAAGGTACACCAGAATGCATACTCCATAGTGAAATTCTGATACAATATTTGTCGACTTTCAACAATTTTTGACCCATACAAGTCATTTGCCATTTGTGATTTGGCGATATGCTCAGCAGTATAATCATCAGACTCAGCAATTTCAAGGACTTTGAAGTACTTATTAATCAGAGTTAGGGTGATGATGACAGGAGCACTCCTAACTAGTATGCCCTTTCTTTCCATAAATTGCTCCAGAAGGAAGTTTGCATAAAATTCACAGACTAAGTTTTCACAGGACTTTGCTAGTGTATAGGCCAATTTGATCCACTTTCTATCACGTAGTACCTCCATCAGATCGGTGTCCTCCAAATCTTCAAATTTCACAATCCTTTAAAAAATGAATGGGCGCTCAGAGAATGTCTGGTATCTACAACGAGCCTCAGCAGATATGAAATGACGGTTTTTGATGTTGTTCTTGAAGCACTGTCATTTTTGTTTTCGAGTGGTGAGGTCTGGTATTGTGTCGCCTTCTTACCCTTACTGACATGCGAGTCCAATGACCAAAGATTTAATCTCCTGTTATGCTACTTATTTGCAGCAACATCTTGTTTGGACCGCCCCATTTAGTCTGTGGCTGCAACCGTAAAGGTACACTTTATTATGATAACAAATAATGTTACCAATTGTTGACAGTGTAAAATCGATGTTCTCTGATATGGGTATGTAAAAACCAGACTGGTTTTTGAAACCTACCGATATTGTCTAATTACACATATGATGGCATAACAGTATCCCAACCCCAACCTAAATATGACAGCAACTTATGCCACAGAAATATGTATACAATGTCGTAGTCCTACAAATGCAAATCCTATGCTTGACACCAACCGGTCACACAGACAATCACCTTGGCTTGCCTTGAACATGCCTATTCTCAATCCAATACACAAGCTTACCACATGCACACCTACACAATGCAATCTGTTTCTCATAACATACAACCATTCGCATCATAAATGTTTGTGAACTAAGAGCCATTTGTCAAACCATCTTTGATGAATGAATAGAAAAACAATTCTCAACCAAACTCACACTGTTTCTAATCACAAACAGCCATACCATTGACCTTATGATTGTCGATAAAAAAAAGCTAAATCCATAAACTGCGTTATATGCACAATTAATATATTTTAAGAAATCGATAATCGGAAACTATATTATATAAACTACATTCGTTGAAAATTGTAGATAATATAATCCTACGATCAAATTATGAAATTGTTACTCATAAACAACTTAGGAAATTAACATTTTATAAACCCCAAATAGAAAACCAATTTCCTTATAACCCTTAGTAAACAAAATTTTCAACTTTTAAAATGACATGATAAACCTATGTTAACACCATTCTACATAAATGAACATGTAACCAGAACTTATAAATAAGATTCAAATATAATATGGTTATAAATCCAATTATTACTACTCCACCACAAACATTAACACCATCCAAGTGAATAATTGACAACCAAATAATATATCCACAACAAACACCTTGACCTCATTCTGACACTAGGCGAAGTCAAACTGATATAAAATCTTATTTTCCACAAGTTAATAATTGTAGTACTTATTTTAAAAAAAAAAACTGTAACATGCTAAATCTATTGACATGTAGCAATTCAATATTTATAAATATATATATAACATTCTGACAGAAACCTTTCACTTTTTTTCATTTCTGTAAACAAACTTAAGACATTCTCAAATGTCACTAATTAAAGAGAGAGACTAAGACTAGAACCTGTTTCACTTAAGTCTGATTCAAACAGAAGCTGCAATAGAAGTTGTGAACCCTATGTATAGAGAAAAAAAAAAAAGGTCAAGGAACCAACACAAATTAATATTAGAATCAATACTTCATATATATTTACATATATATAAATATATATATATATTTAGGATAGTTCAGCCACTTATGTAAAACAACCTTGTTGTTGATGAAAACAAAGCCACAGTAAAGTATATATATGAATGGTTGCTACATTTTTATATGAACTGATATATATATATATACATAAGCAGTTGTAACATAACATCAACAGCCTTCAAATGCATCAATGCATGCATGCAAACCACAGGCATACAACCTCCAAAAACAATCAACACAATCATCAACGGCCTTTAAACACAATCATCAGATACCCAACCGTTATACAAACCACCTTTACACTATTAATTAACTCTTTCCTTCTTTTAATCCAAAAACCCCTAATATTTTTTTATAGACCCCAAACCTAATTTTCTATTATATTCTGTGTACCTGAGTAGGATAGGGAATATTGATCCAGAAATAGGGCCAAAGAATGATTTAAGACCCGATTAGGGTATAGAAAATTTTTAGAGTTTGTTTTGGCGAAAAACGAAAACTTTCGGTGAATAGTGTGTTCGGATGGAAATATTTTTGGATGAATAGTGATTTTTGGAACAGAGCTCTAAGAACTAAAAATGTCTTAAATAGGTCATAGACCTTGAGGGAATTGAAACGAAATCCGTTTGATTGATTATGCTCAGTAGTATAATCATCAGATTCCAATCAAATGAAACGGAATCCGTTTGATTGAGTTTCAGAAATCCGTTTGATTGAGTTTCAGGATATTGGGTTTTCGTTACTTAAACTTTATTCAAAAATTTCGCGAAGCATAGGATTGAGAGGTAAGGGACCCAATTAGAATATCTCATGGTCAATTTGAAGTTTAGATAATTGTGAAATATTTTCAGAATATTTTTCGGATTGAATATTATATTAAATTGTATTTAGGTTAAATTTTCACCTAGATTTATTATTTTATGGTACTAGAAATATTTGAATTGAATTACGGTCGAATCGTAGGCCTTCAGTAATGTTATTTGAAGTTTGTTATATTTTCGTATCGCAAATCGGATATTGTTTGGTTGACCCCGGTATGATTACAAAGTGAGTAGGCGAGATTTACGTGTTAATCAAGCGAGGTGAGCTCACGGAATTCAACCAATGAGAAATGAGATAAGTGATTTAAAAAGTAATGGCTATGGATGTGCCACGTGTCATCCATGGATTGGTTGGAAAAATAAGTGGACTAGAATGTGTCAAGTGGACCAATAAAATTGATTTTGGGACACTAGTATAATTAGTGAAAGTTTGAGGTGATAAAGTGAGATTTTCTTGAGGCATTTTTTAGTAATTGAGCAATAAAATATATTTATATGTTGATTTGTCTTATATGAGCAATTTATGTCATGACAATTAAAAGAGGAAAAGGAGAGAGAATTGAGAGAGTTCAGGTAGAGAGAAAGCCGAGAGAAAAAAAAAAAAAAAGAAAATTTTGTGCGCCGAGAGAGAGAAAAGAAGAAAAAGATCCGATCTGAATTTCGTCATGGTTTCTTCACGAAAGTTACTCCTCGTCATCTCTTCTAGCTAACCCAACAAATTTTAAGCAAAACAGTTGTCTATTTGGTGAGTTATTTCAGTTTTAAGCTTGATGCTTCGTATGAAACCCATTTTTTTTCTTTCGTTTATTTTCGAATTTGAGATTAGGGATGATAAGAGGGATATGTGAGGATGATTTTGATATGATTTTGGAGTGATTTGATAGAAGAAAAATCGATAAAATGAGAGAGTGAAGTTGTGGAGAAAAATGGATTTTTATGGAATTTGATTCCATTTTCGATTTTAAGACATTAGATTGATGTTTTAGAGGTTAGGGAATAATCTTTTGAAGTTAGATTTCGAAAACGAAAAGTTTATGATCTATTTCTAAGCTAAACAGACGAGTTGAAGGGTGGTTTCTGAAACCCTTCGAAACGTGTTCATTTAACATTCGAAACGATTTATTTAATCATAGTTGGGTGTTAGAACACTGGAGGATTGATTTTTGAAGTTGTCGAAAATCCGGAGCAAAAAGTGATTTTCATTAGTAAGCGAATCCGATTGATTTTTATTCCGAGTTTTCGATGATGAAATTGAGTATACTGAAGTATTCTTAGGGAAGAATAAGTAGGATTCATGTAAAGAAAACGGATTTCGAAAACCCCGGTTGAATAGAAATTGAGATCCGAAAGTTTAGGCGTTAAAGAATATATATAGAGATAATTAGATTTTTATTGATTTTCAATGTTATTTGAATGAGTTAAGTGACTCTAAATGGATATTTAATGTTTTGGGGTAAAAGTGGAGACTTCCAGAGGCATTCGGATGAAGCTCGGATTTTATTCGAGGACGTGTTGTGAGTGGAATTATAAGTTTTTAACATTTATTTCTTTTTAAAGTTTATTTTAAATTAAAAGAATTTATTAGTAATAGTTATTTATTTATTAATTGAATTTATATTATAATTCTAGCATAAAAATTTTAGTTTATTATTTATGTATATGAGAATGTGCTAGAATTAAAGATTTTAGGCTTACTGTCTTGAGATTTAGAATATTTTAGTGTATTAAGAAAAATAAATTTTAATAGTCTATGGTTTACCCTAGCCCCAGTTTAGTACCCGATCGAATGCCCTATGCGTGATACGGTAGATGAAAGGAAGTCAGTCAATGAGATTTGAGTCTAGTCGACTCATGTGTGAGCAATGTATGAGTGATCCGTATGCACGTATAGGGTAGTGTAGTCGGTCCGCAGCGTGGGCCCACTTCCGGTGACTACACATGGTAGATCCCCACTCTTAATGGTTAGATTTTATATGCTACCACGCCAGGAGTAGATATTCCCTGGGTTACCATTCAGGCGAGCATCAGAAAAGATTTTAAGAAAAGATTTTTTAATAAGTTCCCGAAATAATTTTTAGATTATGATTTATAAAATATTTCAAAAAAATACTTTTAGTTATGAAATGTTTTTGGGAAAAATTTAGAAATTTTAAAATCATAAATTTAGTTTATAAAGATTATACCACTCACTGAGTATAAACTCATATTTTCTTTAAATGTTTTTCTTAAAAAATTCTCCCACAGGTGCAGGAACTAGTCGTCCAGCCGACGAGATTCAATCAGGCATGCAAACGGACGTATAGGACGACACCTACTACATGTATATATTTTGTTATTTTGATTATGTATATGTGTTGATGTATATAGTTATAAATATTTTGAAGAAATAGTGGATGCATTAATTAAAATGTTTTATTAACGTTTTATGAAATCCAGTGTTCAAATTTTATTGACTTGTTTGTGGTTGTTTGTGAGAAAAGAGCCGAAGGCTCCAGAAGTTGAGAAATGGATTTCATAGAAGTGTTTTTATAAACTGTATTTGAAACTTACAGGGTGACATTGTTTAGAAAAAAGAATGCATGCTACCGAAATTTTTATTAAAAAACAAAAAATTTTATCACCGTCACCTTGTAAAGGAAGTTAAAATATCTAACTAAATGATTTTCGGTGTTTTGACGGGGTTCCTTCGGGCTGAGTATAGTGTTCGTGGGAATTCTTTCGGGATGCTACGAGGTCTTTCTAGGGTTCAGATGAGGGATTTAGGAAGGGTCCCATCATTTTTTTCCCATTACAAACCTTATACAACACTGACAGCAAAATGTAACACTATAAACTTCAACCATGCAAATCGCACATAAGAAAGCAACCTTTATCCTATAAACAAAAAAAAAAAAAAGGCTTAATAACCTAAAAACCATGGCAAAATACGGGTGGAGATACGTGTACCAAGCCCAGACCCGCATTGGACCCTCCTTCTCGACGGTCCATAGCCTACCTATACTCTCAAATTACTATAAGGGTATGGTTCAAGACTCGGCCCGCGTATTGTTCGGGTCTGCTCAACCTCGCACTAAACTCAGTTTTCCCAGATCAAATCCGTCTTGACAGGGTCAGATCCGAGTTGATATTAAAAAAATAAAAATAAAAAACCAGCAGTAGAGCACCAACTGACAACCGTTTCCTTCAAGCACAAAACCAACGTCTAGTGGACAGAGAGACCGAGATGTTCTAGTGGTCTATGTACCTGAGAAACACAAAGCAAAACTAAGATCCCCAAAATGGAAAGACCGAGCAAAACAAAGTGAAAAAAAATAGGGATATAAGAAATCAACAAACCCAAAAATCAAGTTCGATAGAAAGACGCCGGCTATACCATAGTTTCAAAGCTGACACACACAGTAGATGACACGGCGACGATGTAGATAGACGGAGAGGTTCTATTGGGCAAACAACAGATGACACGGCGGCGATGTAGATAGACAGAGAGGTTTTGCTGGGCAAACAACAGATGACACGACAGCGATGGAGAGAAAGAGAGGTGCAGTCGAGTAGAGGAATGGCGGTGATGGTGAGAGAGAGGCATAGTAGGGCAGAGGAACGGCGGCGACAAAGATTGGAGCTACAGAAAGTCGAGAGAGTTAAGATAGTTTTGTTAGGGTTTTTTTTAACATGGTGCGGGTAGGGGGTATATAAGGCATGGGTATTTTACGGGTCTCTGGATACACCCATAATCTTGTCTTCATTATGCGGGTTGTGCTGATCCGGTCCTTTTAACGGTTTTTGTATTACTGGTTCGGGTCTATACCTGAAGGAGCACATTAAGGATATGGAGAGGGTTTGCGGACCCTAACCATTTTGCCATCCTTAAACCTAACATTCACTTCATTGTATACGCATATTCCTTTTTTTTTATAAGCGATACAATTATTTATAAGTGGTGAAACACCAAACAGCATGTATTTTATTTGTCATATTAATTTTATTAAACATATTTGAAATCACTGTATTTAAGACCATATTATTTAATTTCAGTTTATATGCTGGATATATGTTTAAGTTTAATCTTATGTTTGCGTGAAACATTATAACTAGAGGATATTTGACTAAATTACATTTAATTGTGGTATATATATAAAAAAATGTTATGTTGGCATAATAAATAAAAATGTGACTAAAATAGATTTTACAAAAAAATGTTAAAAATATTGTGTTTTTTAAAATTTGAAAACATTACCTTACAAAACAAATTTGAAAATCAAATCATTACTATAAACATCCAACCTATAATAATTTGAAAACTTTAGGTTATGAATAATAATTGAATTTCCTATTTAATAGAAGTTCGAAAAATTTTAAAATAAAGGTCCAAAACTGTATTATATATTTAATTGTAAAACTATTGTAATAAGAAAAAAACAAATGTATACAAACTGTATTATTAACAAGTTAGAAGTATGTTGATGCCATACGACTGAAGTTATTGAGTGTCAACAATTTCAGATGTTGCTTCAATGTCAAACTTGTTGATAAAACAATTTCGACGTTGATGTTAACAAGTTGATGTAGCACAATTTGTTCATATGAATGTTGCAATTGTGGAGCCAACAAGTTAGACGTTTGCTGATGTCATACGTCCGAAGTTGTTGAGTGTCAATAACTTTACACGTTGCTTCAACGGCAAACTTGTTGATCCAACAACTTTGACGTTGATGTCAATAAGTTGACACTGCACGACTTATTAGACATGAATGTTGAAATTGTCTATCCTATAAGTTCGACGTTTGCAAACGTCCTATGTCTGAAGTTGTTGAATGTCAACAAGTTGATACATTGCTACAACATCAAACATGTTCAATCAACAATTTCGACGTTGATGTTAACAAGTTCACGTTACATAACTTGTTAATATGAACATTATAATTGTTGATCCAACAAGTTAGACGTATGCTGTTGAGTGTGTCAACAACTTCAGACATTGCTTCAATGTCCAACTTGTTGATCCAACAACTTCGACGTTAATGTCAACAAGTTCACGTTACCCAACTTGTTAAGATTAACATTGGAATTGTTGATCCAATAAGTTCGACGTACACTGACATCATACGTCTAACGTTGTTGAGTGTCAACAACTTTAGACGTTGCCCCAACGTCCAACTTGTTGAACCAATAACTTGAACGTTGATGTCAACAAGTTCACGTTCCCCAACTTGTTGACATGAACATTGGAATTGTTGATCCAACAAGTTGGATGTATGCTGACATCATACGTCTGAAGTTGCTGAGTTTCAAGACCTTCGGATGTTGCTCCAACGTCTAACTTATTGGTCCAACAACTTTGACATTGATATCAACAAGTTCATGTTCCCTAATTTGTTGACATGAACGTTCCAATTGTTGATCCAACAAGTTGGACATATGCTGACGAGTTGTTGAGTTTCAACAATTTCGGACGTTGCCCTAACGTCCAACTTATTGATCCAACAACTTCAACGTTGATGTCAACAGGTTCACATCTCCCAACTTATTGACATGAACGTTAGAATTGTTGATCCAACAAGTTCAACGTTTGCTGAAGTCATACGTTTGAAGTTGTTAAGTTTCAACAACTTTGGACGTTGCCTCAATGTCCAACTTATTGATCTAACAACTTGGACGTTGATGTCAATAAGTTCACGTTCCCCAATTTGTTCACATGAACATTCCAATTGTTGATCCAACAAGTTGGACATATGCTGACACCATATGTCTGAAGTTGTTAAGTTTCAATAACTTCGGATGTTGTCCCAACGTCCAACTTGTTGATCCAACTACTTAGACGTCAATGTCAACAAATTTACGTTCCCCAACTTGTTGACATGAATGTTGAAATTGTTAATCTAACAAGTTGGACGTATGTTGATGTCATACATCTAAAGTTGTTAAGTTTTAACAACTTCGGACGTTGCCTTAACGTCCACCTTATTGATCCAACAACTTGGACGTTGATATCAACAAGTTCACGTTCCCCAACGTATTGACATGAATGTTGGAATTGTTGATCCAACAAGTTGGAGGTATGCTGACGTTATGCGTCTGAAATTACTGAGTTTCAATAACTTCGGATGTTGCCCGAACGCCCAACTTATTAATCCAACAACTTGAATGTTGATGTCAATAAGTTCACATTCCCTAACTTGTTGACTCATTGAAATTGTTGATCCAACAAGTTCGACGTATGTTGACGTCATACGTCTGAAGTTGTTGAGTTTCAACAACTTCGGACATTGATATCAACAAGTTCACGTTCCCCAACTTATTGACATGAACATTGGAATTATTGATCCAACAAGTTGGACATATGCTGACGTCATATGTCTGAAGTTGTTGAGTTTTAACAACTTTAGACGTTGTCCCAACGTCCAACTTATTGATCCAACAACTTGGACATTAATGTCAACAAGTTCATATTCCCTAACTTGTTAACATGAACATTGGAATTATTAATCCAACAAGTTGGACATATGCTGATGTCATACATCTGAAGTTGTTAAGTTTCAACAACTTCGGATGTTGCCCCAACATCCAACTTGTTGATCCAATAACTTCAACATTAATGTCAATAAGTTCAAGTTCCCTAACTTGTTGACATGAACATTGGAATTATTGATCCAACAAGTTCAACGTTTGCTAACGTCATATGTCTGAAGTTGTTGAGTTGTTGAGTTTCAACAACTTCAGACGTTGCCCGATCATCCAACTTATTCATCCAACAACTTGGACGTCGATATCAACAAGTTTACGTTCCCTAAATTGTTGACATGAACGTTGAAAATGTTGATTCAATAAGTGCAATGTTTGCTGATGTCATACGTCTAAAGTTGTTAAGTGTAAACAACTTCAGACGTTGCTTCAACATCTAACTTGTTGATCCAACAATTTTGACGTTGATATCAACAAGTTCACGTTACCCAACTTGTTCAGATGAACGTGGAAATTATTGATCCAACAAGTTCGACGTTTGCTGATGTCATACATCTGAAGTTGTTGAGTTTCAATAACTTCGGACATTGCTTCAATGTTGAACTTGTGGATCCAATAACTTTGATGTTGATGTCAACAAGTTGACATTGCGCAACTTATTGACATGAATGTTCAAATTGTTGATCCAACAAGTTCGACGTTTGTTGGCGTCATACGCCTGAAGTTGTTAAGTTTCAACAACTTCGGACGTTGTCCCAACGTTCGACTTATTGATCCAACAACTTCGACGTTGATTTCAATAAGTTCACGTTACCCAACTTGTTAAGATGAACGTGACAATTGTTGATCCAACAAGTTCGACGTATGCTGACTTTAACAACTTCAGACGTTAAATTCAGACATTAACTTCAGACGTTACCCCAACGTCGAACTTGTTAACTCAACAAATTTGACGTTGATCTTAACAAGTTGACATTTCGAAACTTGTTAACTACAACGTTGAAGTTGTTAAATAAACAACTTTCACGTTAATATAAATTTTTAACAATAAAAAATTATTAAAATAATATAATATAAAATATTATTTTATTTTATTTATATATTATTTTAATTATAATATAATATATTTTATATTAATAATGAACTAATAAAATAATATATATAAATTATTTTATTATTAAAATATTATTTATTTTAAAACTATTATTTTTATCTACAGTAGTTGATTGAAACCGGTTGTTGTAAGTTTCAACTTTCTCATTTGGCTGCCAGCTAGCAGTCAAATGTGTTTGTTGTTTGTACCATAATCATTCCTAACAAACCGATAATGCGATAATAAAAGAAACATTCGAAGCAAGAACATCAAAGTTATTTGCAACAACTTGGAGAAATTTGTTATTACTAGAACCCCTAATGACTAGATTTCACTATCTTTTCTAGACTTGTTCTTTCCCCACTGTAATCTGGCTCCATTGATGATGATTTATAGCCTCTCTGGTTTCTCTCTTCTTTCTCTATACCTAAAAGGTTGAAACCACAAACCCAAACAGCAAACAAACCCACAAACATTTTAGCTTTCTTTGCACATCCAATTTATTTTTGATACACCCAAAAGTGAAAAATCTAAACTTCTCTGGCTTGACTGAAAAATTGCAAAAGTGCAAAAATGATAGAGAAAACAGAAGATTTTGAAGAAAAAGAAGAAGAAGAAAATGTTACCAATCTTAGTGCGTTGGAGTCCTTGATGGAGGCAAAGAAAACGACGGACATTTGCTAGTTAACGGCCTGGTGAACGGCGGTGAGTCGACAATGATGCTATGAGTCGTGACAGAGAGCAGACAAGTCTACGATCCTATGACTGTTGAGGCTATGACAATTTAATGATACTGATTGCTGAGATAAACAAAGAGGCGACACCGATGAGTCCACGATGATGCAGAGAGAGAGCGATGATGCCGGTGAGGCGAGATCGTCAATGATGTGACAGAAAGCTTGGAGATAAAATGGGTGTCAGCTAGGGTGTCTTTTGGAGAGAAATGGACCATGGGGATGCATTCCATCGCGACTTTAAAATACTTTCATAAATATTTAAACATTTTTAAGTGAAAAAATTTTGTAGCATTTCATAGAATTCTAATAACTTCAGAGAATGGGGGCCTGAGCCTACGCTAATTTACGTGTTCTTAATAATACTTTACTTAAAAAATTTATTTAGAGATTTATGATTAAGGATTCTGCTATTTTCAAGTTTCTTCATGCTAGATATCTTTCTCCTATGTTTCTTCCCAAGACAAGATATCTTCCTTCCTCCATTTGGTCTGGTATGAAACTCATTATCTCTCTCTAGTTCTTGAGTTGAAATGATTAGTAGGCCACATTCAAAATTTCGCTTATAATTAGATAACTAAATGAATGGTCCTCTTTAAGACACGATTTCTAATTTGCTACTTTCAGAACTATCGCTCTCAACCTATATTCGAGATGTTTATTATGACAATAGTTGGCATTTCCCTCTTATAGCACATTAGACGTATCCAAATTTAGTTCATGATATTGAGCAGGTGATTACTGGTACTTCAACTGATTTAAGAGTCTGGATCCTTTCCTTTAACGGAAAAATGACTACTAATAGTACTTATAATTTTTTATCTCATTTGTAGCCTCTACTCTATTAGGCTAAATATATTTGGGTAGCTTTCATTCCTTTTTCCAGATTTATATTGGTTTAGCGAATCATGCATAACAAATTACCTATTGATTTAACTCTTCAACGTCATAGGTTCATTTTGCCTTCTTAGTGTCATGTATGTTGGGTTGTAAAGGAGAGCTTGGAGCATCTATTTCTCAGTTGCCCTTTCGTAGTTAGCCTCTGGCATTGCTTGTCTTCTACCTTTGATCATGCCATTTCTCTCTCTAGGACAGTTAGAAATTTACGGCAAACTACTATGTCTACTACCTTTTATTCTCAACTTCAGGACCTTCGGAAGGTTGGCATCAGTATAGTTTTTTAGATAATCTGGGTCACTCGAAATTCTACCACTTTCGAGTGTAAGTTTCCTTTCTTTCATATGGCCCTCTTCTTTATCTGACATTCCATTTGTGAGGCAGATTTTCTTAGTTCTGGGGTCATGCGAAAATCAGTGGATGACCTTTTAACTCTACATAAGCTTTATGTTTTTGCTAGACCCTCCAAAGCTCCTCGTATTATAGAGGTAATTTGATCTACTCCATCTTCAAGATGAACAAAGGTTAATACTAACTGTTCTGCTTTTAGATCTCCTTATTTAACTGGTCATGTAGGAAATTTTCGAACCTCTAGTGGGTTCTTCAAGAGTTTTTTGCTATTCCATTAAGAATAAGTTTTGTCTTTGAGACAGAGTTAACAGCTACTATTCAAACCATTTGGTAGGCTTGGAAGTTTAGTTGGAATAAACTTTATCTGGAAAATGATTCTACTTATGTGGTCTCTTTTCTTCTTGCTCGCTCTTCTAAAGTTTCTTAACGTTAGTGTCTAGCTTGGGAGCAATGTCTTGATTATCTGCAGAGTATGGATTTCAAGGTGACTCACATTTATTGCGAGGAAAAATTCTATGGTGGATGCACTAGCCTCTCGATCTTCTTCAATTGTTCATTGAGCTTGATGGTGGATGGCTCCTAGTTTTTTGTGTCCTCTCCTTTCAGACGACCTTCTTGGTAAGAGTAAATATCGGTTTTGTTAGTTTTGGCTTTGGGAGATTCTAATTGGTTCCTTTTTCCATTTGTACTTTCCTTCTTATTCCTTTTTGTAATCTTTTATTTAATTTTAATATTAAGTCGGCATTGATCGACAACCTTCTTAACAAAAAAAAAAAAAATGATTTTACAAGTTCATGAAAACTTTCATAGATTTTTATAAACTTTTTTTAAAAATACTTTCATAAATTTTCATAGATTTTTATAAACTTCCACATACTTTTATAAACTAAACTTTCACTAACTTATAATATAATCTATATTTTATAAGTTAATAAAAACTATATTTATTATGTCAATAATGATGAAAAATTATGACACATAAAATAAAAGTAAAATTATCTCAATTACATAAATTGATAACCAAAAACACTAAGCTTTTGAAGTGTTTCATTCTTCATTTTATGTCTTCTATGAAAAATAAAATCTCTAATAGTTATTATTACCAATAATCCTAACATTATTCCATATATCAATAGGTACGACAACAGTCATCTATTAATTAACATGCTCTCTTTGTTGTTATTGAGTCTCAAGAAATGAGTTAAAATCGTCATCTTCATTAACTAGTAATGATGATCAAGATAATGAAAATTCATAGATATTGATATACTTTTATAGATTTTCATTTACTTCTAAAATAAAAATATATTCCTTTAACAAATTCATGCAAATTATACACTTTATAAGTTATATTTCTCATTTCAATGAAAAAATATATATATTTTTTTAACAATGTAAATAAATAGGTGAAAAACAACTATCAAAACTAATGTTTTATAAAATTCAAGCCGGTTAATTTTATGATATTTTACAAATATCAAAATTAATTACTGTACCCCAAATATTAACTAATCAAAAGTAAAATTCAAAAAATTTTCCAACAAATATGTAATAAGAATAAAAGTTGAAAAAAAAATCACATATGTATATGTAATTAAATAATCAAATTTAAAATTTTAATTTTTTTAATAAATCACTAGCTAAAAAATACCAAATATTATTATTTTTTTTCTTTTTTATTTGAAATAGAGGTTTTTCCTCCCATTTTTTAATATAAAAAACAAAAATTCCATCTATTAATTTCATCAATTTTAAAGCAATAAGATTTTTTATTTATACATTTGTAAGTTCTATTTCATTATTTGTCACAATAAATACTAAACTGTTAGCTTATAATATAATCGTTAATAATAGTTGTATTATTTATCGTAAAAATAATAAGATAATTTGAATCAATATCTATCTAGACATTTTTTTTTCTTTTTTGGTATTGCATTTATATAAATATAAATTATAAGATGTTTTCCTTTCTTAAATTTATTTTGTCGAGATCTAACTCCTCAATTTTGGTTCAAACTTGAAACATTTTACAAAATAATAAATTGATATCCTTTGGAAAAGCAAGAGTCTAATAAGATTCAAAAACTTAAAAAAAAAAAGAAAAAAAAAAGAACAATTTAAACATAGAAAAAAATTATTGACCATTATAATTCACAATAAAATAGGTGTGAAATATATGTGTGTGTGTGTGTGTGTGTGTGTGTATTTTATTTTTCAAATAAGTAAAATATTTTATTTATGGGAGATTCAAATGTAAAAGTGATTGTGAGGTTTGCTTCTATAATCAATAACAAAATTCTACAAAAGTTTTTAAGAAGAGTGAAAGAAAATTTATGGAGCTAGATTATTATAAATTTAACATAAAAATCTACAAAAGTCATTAAAATTTTAAATTATAAAAAATCATTAATATTTTGAATGCCCTACAAGTTTTATAAACTTTTAAAAAGTTTTCATTGAATACATCATAACTTTTATAGACCTTTTAAAAATCATTAAAAGTCTATATTGAATACCACATAATTTTTATAGAGTTTTTAAAAATTTGTATTGAATACATTCAAACTTTTAAACTTTATAAAAGTCATTAAAAGTTTAGATTGAATACACCCCCGTAAATGACCAATAGATTAGGTTTGGTATTTTGTATTTTCATTTTTTCAGTTTCTAATTTCTCTCTCTTTAACTTAGCAAGTCACCAGTTTTCATCCTTTTTTAACTTCTTTTTTTTTTTTAAAAAAAAAAAAAAAAAAAAAAAAAACATCCTAATCATTGGATGTAAATTTTGATCATCCAACGGTTGAACTTTCTTCTTTTTATTTGTATGTATGATACAAATAGTGTTTAGATCATAGCCGTTTCCAATCAAATCACAAAATAGGAGACTAAAATAACCATTTCTTGCAATAAACAAACTCATATAATTACCAAGCCAACTTGTCAGGCAAGGCATTGCTCAAAGTATTTTTGGCATTTCACTTTACTGATACTTCAGAAATTCATCTGAATTAAAACAACCATCATTCTCATAAACAACATATGGTTTCTCCACAAAATTATTTTCCAACATTACATCATCTATGACTATATATAGACTACATTCCCTTTTCTTCGTAAAATTTACATTTTAACGCATATATCACAAAAAATGAAAATAAAAAATCACAAAAATCGGATAATCTCATAAAAAATAGAATCGTTCCTCATAGTTGGGTTTGTCCAAGTCTCTCAAGAAGTTCTCTATATTAAACACCCTGCACATATAAAAAATGCTATTAGACTCTACAATATATTGTCATGCTACATCGTCTAAAGCAGGAATGGCACAAGTATACATAAAAGAAGCATCAATGGTTTTAGAATGTGGCAAATAGTATATAAACAATACGCACAATGTGTTATTATAAAATAATCTAGCTCAAACTACACAAGCCACTTAAAACAAAAAAAAATCTTAATGACCTATGCAGCATAAGATAGATAATTGAAACGACAATTATTTCCATAATCACGCAACCCAATCCTTAAGTAAAATAAACAATCTCCTTCACCTAGGCAACCCTGGTAGGGCTTGACTGTACCACCCACTTCTTGATCATCATGAATTTTCTACCTCTATATTGCTTCTACAATGCATAAAGTAAGAACAAATCATCAAATTCTCACATTTTCATTAGAAATCCAAGTTCCAAAAACAAAATAAAAACACAGAACTTTCTCAACTTAGAAACAAAACTTTCTTCTCTTGCTGGTTATTTGGCATCGGTGACACACTCAAAAACAAAACTTTCTTCGACTCACAATCAAAAAACAAAAACCTAAAACAACCCAGAAACAATTTATTAACCCTTAATACAAAAATCATGTAAAAATCATCAAAAAAAGATTGAAAACCAGAAAAATTGAGCAAGATTTTTATCCCTACCCAAGTCGCCCATGTTGTCACAACAGTGTGAATCTTCCTTAGTAATTAGTGAGTCAATTGGGTTTGGTCTTCCATCTGCAATGGAATAAATCATTATCTCTCCTTTGATTTATTTTTCTCTTCTTACAAAAGTTAGTACAAAAACAATATTGGTATAGATATATAAAATTAGATAAATCAATGGTAAATTCGAATTTTTAACTTTTGACTAACATTTTCTATTATAAAATTGACGGTATGGAGGATTTTGGATAAAAATAAAAATAGTATGGTAAAAAGGAGATTTATGCAAACTACACACGGTTTGTGGAGATTATCCCTAAAATAAACATTGTTGGGTGTACTTACAAAAATATAAACAATAAAATTAAGAAAACATGGTAATCTTGGTATTATGTGGATTTTAAATATAAATTAAAATAATTTTAAATTTTTTATGAGGTGTGCAAACAAAAGGGGTATATATACAATATTTTAGGGGTGGAAGTTTGCACTCATAAAAAATTTTCACAGATTTAGGTGTGGAGTTAAGCAAACCCGCTTGAACCCAATCCTCAACATCCTTAAGTACACCATACTCGAAAAATCTTATTATTAACACTTACTCAAAAAAGTTCATTTCAATTTTACACATATAATATTTGTTACAAAAGGAAATTTAGAAAAACAAAATGAAACTTAGAACATAGCCTACAAGAGATAATATAGGTATTTAATATTGTACCTACTCATGGGAGACACGATCTAGTTGCTTAGAAGTTGAGACACAATTTGCATGGTTGGCCTGGACTGCGGATTCACATTTAAGCATAAAATAGCCACCTCCACAATGGATTTCAGTTTGTTCTCAACTTCAAGCGAAGGAGGTGAAATTTGTCGATCTAACACATTATCAAGTATTGTGTTCTTATTGTCAGATGAAGTCGTTAAAAGTGAGAAAAGAAGGTGTTTTGGGTGACTTCCTTTTATCACTTCCAATGCCAACACCCCAAAACTGTACACATCACACTTTTCAGTTACCTTTATTGTGTAAGCAAGCTCTGCAAGATAGATGACATATATACAATTATATGATATAGTCAATCAATTATACAAAAGTAATCAATAAAGTTACAATAATGAATCCATTACCAGGAGCAGTATATCCATAAGTGCCTACAAATTCAGTCATATTGGATGAGTCAACCTTAAGAATTTTAGCAGTGCCAAAGTCTGAAACAAGAGCTTCATATTCCAAATCCAATAATACATTCTTGCTTGATATGTCTCGATGAATAATTGGTGGGTAGCAATCGTGGTGCATGTAGGACAAGGCATGAGCCACTCCTTTGATAACCTTTATTCTTCTATGCCAGTTCAATTCTGCAACTGCTACTTTGTTGCATAAGATTGTGGCCAAGCTACCCCTTTCAATGTATTCATAAACTAAATATGAGTATTGAGCATGTGAACAAAAACCATAAAATTTCACAATATTTCGATGTCGTATTTCTGTCAGCACTCTTATTTCACTTTCAAATTCCTTTTGATATGTCATTCCACTCTCACAAGCACATGAGTGCAACTTTTTAACTGCTACAATATCCCCAGATGGTAGCTCTGCTTTATAAACATTTCCAGATCCACCTTTTCCAATGCAATAATTAGCGTCAAAATTCATCGTTGCACTTATGATATCTTTATGCATGATTCGTCCTTCAAATGTCACTATCGAAAATGATTTTTGATTGTTTCCATTGTTTGGTTCCTGGTGTAAGTCTTTTTTCCTCCTGTGAAAAGTATAATATATTCCAATGAGCCCAATTGCAAATGCAAGTGCTCCGACAAGAGGGAACACAATTACAAACATGACGTCTCTTAGGTTTGTCAAGACATGCCTGTGTGATGTGGAAATAGCACAAGGCTGCAGTTCACTATTGTTGCCACATAATAACTTGTTCCCTTGTAATTTTGCCATTGAAGCATCTTGAAACACTTTGGTGTTAGGAATTGGACCCCATAATTTGTTATAGGATATGTCCACACAAGACAAGCTGTGCATATCTTCAAAGTTTCTTGGAATTAAACCAAATAGGCTATTGTGGGACAAATTCAACATCTCCAAGCTTTCCAAATTGCATATTTCAGATGGTATCTCACCTCGAAGCATGTTATGACTCAAATCTAATAGTGATAGATGATCTAACTTCTCTAATTGAATAGGAATATCTTCACTCAGCTGATTCCAACTCAAATTTAAGTAGAACAACTTCACCAAGTATCCTAGGCTTTTTGGAATTGACTTGTTCAATTTATTTGCTGATAAGTCGAGGTACTCAAGTTCAATGAGTAAGCCAAGTTCTCTTGGTATTGTACCAGAAAGTTTATTTCCATTTAAACTCAGCTTAGTTAGAGAAGTCAACCTTCCAATTTCTTTAGAAATGAAACCAGAAAGATTGTTATGTTGGAGATACAAAATGCTTAAGTTAGTCAGACTACCAATTGAAGGAGGAATGAATCCAGTAAATTGGTTGTAATGTAACTTCAGATCAATAAGAGATGTCAAATTTCCTATTTCCACAAGAATAGAGCCAGAAAGATTGTTATTATGAAGGTACAAAACGCGTAAGTTGGCTAGACGACCTATTGAAGGAGGAACAAATCCAATAAGCCGATTGTGCCTCAATGCCAGATCGGTAAGAGATGTCAAATTCCCTATTTCAGTAGGAATAAAGCCAGAAAGATTGTTACGAGAGAGGTACAAAACTTTTAAGTTGCTTAGACTACCAACTGAAGGAGGAATAGATCCAATAAATTGGTTGTCACTCAATTGCAACTCTATAAGAGATATCAAATTTCCTATTTCCGTAGAAATAGAACCAGAAAAATTGTTCCTATCGAGGTATAAAATTCTTAAATTGCTCAGATTACCAATTGAAGGAGGAATGGATCCAGTAAATTGGTTGTCATTCAACCCCAAATCAGTAAGAAATGTCAAATTTCCAATTTCCATAGGAATAGAGCCAGAAAGATTGTTACTATAGAGGTATAAAATGCTTAAATTGCTCAGATTACCAATTGAAGGAGGAATGGAGGCAGTAAATTGGTTGTCACTCAACTCCAAATCAGTAAGAGATATCAAATTTCCTATTTCCGTAGGAATAGAGCCAGAAAGATTGTTACTATAGAGATATAAAATGCTTAAATTGCTCAGATTACCAATTGAAGGAGGAATGGATCCAATAAATTGGTTGTCATTCAGCCCCAAATCGGTAAGAAATGTCAAATTTTCTATTTCCGTAGGAATAGAGCCAGAAAGATTGTTACTATAGAGATATAAAATGCTTAAATTGCTCAGATTACCAATTGAAGGAGGAATGGATCCAGTAAATTGGTTGTCATTCAACCCGAAATCGGTAAGAAATGTCAAATTTCCAATTTTCATAGGAATAGAGCCAGAAAGATTGTTACTATAGAGGTATAAAATGCTTAAATTGCTCAGATTACCAATTGAAGGAGGAATGGATCCAGTAAATTGGTTGTCACTCAACTCCAAATCAGTAAGAGATATCAAATTTCCTATTTCCGTAGGAATAGAGCCAGAAAGATTGTTACTATAGAGGTATAAAATGCTTAAATTGCTCAGATTACCAATTGAAGGAGGAATGGATCCAGTAAATTGGTTGTCAGTCAACTCCAAATCAGTAAGAGATATCAAATTTCCTATTTCCGTAGGAATAGAGCCAGAAAGATTGTTACGATAGAGATATAAAATGCTTAAATTGCTCAGATTACCAATTGAAGGAGGAATGGATCCAGTAAATTGGTTGTCACTCAACTCCAAATCAGTAAGAGATATCAAATTTCCTATTTCCGTAGGAATAGAGCCAGAAAGATTGTTACTATAGAGATATAAAATGCTTAAATTGCTCAGATTACCAATTGAAGGAGGAATGGATCCAATAAATTGGTTGTCATTCAGCCCCAAATCGGTAAGAAATGTCAAATTTTCTATTTCCGTAGGAATAGAGCCAGAAAGATTGTTACTATAGAGATATAAAATGCTTAAATTGCTCAGATTACCAATTGAATGAGGAAGAAAACCACTTAGTTGATTTTCATGAAGATAGAGGGTCTCCAGATCAATTAAATGGCCAATTTCTAGTGGTATTTTCCCAAACAACTTATTCATTGAAAAATCAAGGTATGTGAGTTTGGTGAGGTTGCTGATATGAGGTGGAATGGTACCAAAGAGTTCATTTGTGCTAAGATCAAGATAAGAAAGTTGAGGAAACAATGAGAAAGAGAATTCATCAAGCGTACCTCTTAAACTCAAGTTGGTCAGGTTAAAACCAATGACGCTTCCGGCATGGTTGCAAGAAATTCCGGACCACGTACATAGGCTAAATTTATTTCTGTGGTGGGTAGAAATATTGGTAGAATTATTAGGATAAGGTGTCCACGAAGGCAAAAGAGAAGGATTTTGATTTTGAAGGGAAGCTTTCCATTTCAAAAGAGCGTCTACTTCTTTAGTAGAATCGGCTGCAACATAAAGTGAAAAGTGTAGCATAACAAAAAGGAAAAGGGCAAAAGGCAAGACTACTCTACTCAAGCTTGGCAACCCCATCGTTTATGTTTTTGAGTAATGATGATATTTTGAGCTCAATATGTATGTGTGTGTATATATATAAATATATATATGTAGTGTCAGCATCTTGCCATTTACAATTTTTCATTCTCATGGTTTGAAAAGTCTTCCCCATTTTTAACTCCAAGTTTTTGTTATTTTCTTGTGAAATTCTATGCGGAAAGAAATTTCTGCAACTTGATATTGAAAAGTAGCCCACCTTTTAGTCAAAGTTTTTGTCTTGTATACTTTAGCTTGTTAATCTGCCTGAATTTCAATTCAACTGTCGATGTCAACAGTGCCCCAACTGTTGGGGTAGAAACTTCAAAAGGGTCGACGGACTAGTTCAACCTTTCAATCGCGATGAGATGGGAGCTATAATTAATTTCCAAATCAACTGTTAAAGTATACCATCAGGTACATTCAGTAGGAAGGCATTTTTACTTCCAAAGAAATCTTCGTGTGAATCAATTTTCATGAACTCAAATCTATCTCTATGCCGTCATGACCCAATAAAGTTTTATTCAAATTTAACATCTTCAATAAAAAAATGGTTTCAGATGATATTTTAATGACTAAAATTAAATTCATCAAAATTATTTAATCATTAAAAATGTTGCCACATATATAAATTTTAAGACGATTGTAAATGTGGCATTCAATTTTTAGGATTAAACTGTTCTTTATATAATTATTATAACTTCAGTTTAAAAATAGTAAATTTGGTGAGATTATGAAATAGTCAAAATAAGATATGTTTCGTTTTATTGAATATTTCATATTGAGTGAAACTAGGTGAATTTCATTTAATTAGTGAATACTAGATATAATGCACATTTTTCAAACATATTAAGTGAAAAGTGATAGAAACAAACGACTTTTTAATGTTTAACTTTTATCAAAAGCCTTGAAAATGTTATGCATGCATCCTTTAATGTTATTTTTAGAGGGTTAATGTTTACCCCCCTCTAAAATTGTTTATATACTTCTTTAATATGTTCACCCCCATCAAGTAATTTATAATTATAATTTATAATTTTTTGGGTTAATTGCAGCTAAGTTTAGGATTAATTGCAGCTGGAAGAAAATTTACTCAAAATTACACAAACCTTCACTATGATTAATTTTGTAAGTTAATTTTTAAAGGTGGAAGGGTGCAATTGTCTTTGTCATATTTAATCAGATAAATCACATTATTCAAATACTTACATAAAGAGGGAAAAAAAATCAATTGCAGAGATGAAATTTTCTTCATCATTTGATGAAAACACCTGAGCACCAACTTAATTTAATTAAAAAAAGAAAAAAATAAAAATAAAAAAACACAGAAACAACAAAATGTAGATGGAGATAAATTTGATGAAATGAAGAATGAAAACTAATGAAATATCGCTACTTTATTATTGTGGTGCAGGACAGACCCACCTTATCCTTGATTGTTGTACTATGCTGTACTATCAAACACCAATATCTTTGAAAACTTGACTTGAAAAGCTGTTCACATTTTAAGTCAAGGTCTTTATCTTTTATATTGTTAATCAAGCATGCTGGCTGCGTTGAAAAGTCTTCCCTTTTTTTATGATTAATATCACTACTTTATTATTGTGGTTGAGATTAATTCAGGATAACTAGAATATATCGGAATAGGAACATTTATGGCTCCAAATTTTAGTTATTTTCTTGCGAAATTCTATGCAGAAAGAATTTTCTGCAACTTGGTATTGAAAAGTAGTTCACATTTTAATCAAAGTGTTTGTCTTATATACTTTAGGTTGTTAATCTATCCAAATTTCAATTCAATTGTCGGTATCAAGAGTGCCCCAACTGATGGGTTAGAAACTTCAAAGGGGCCGACGGACTCGTTCCACCTTTCAATCGCGATGGGACCGAAGCTATAATTTCAAATCAACTGCTCAAGTATACCATCAGGTACCTAGTTTGAGTACATTCAGCAAGAAGCCATTTTTGCTTCCAGAGAAATTTTCGTGTGAATCAATTTTCATGAATGCAAATCTATCTAGATCTATGCCTTCATTCCCAATCAATTTTTATTCAAATTTAACACCTTACTTCAATTAAAAATGGTTTCAGATGATCTTTTAATGATTAAAATTAAATTCGTCAAAATTATCTAATCATTAAAAATGTTGCAAAACATATAAGTTTTAAGATGATTGTAAACGTGGCATCCAATTTTTAGGATTAAATTGTTCTTTCTATAATTTTTATATTTGAGTTTGAAAAAAAAAAAAAAAAACTAAATTTGGTGAGATAATGAGATAGTCAAAATAAGATATATTTCATTTTATTGAATATTTCATATTGAGTGATAGTAGATGAGTTTCATTTAATTAGCGAATACCAGATACAATGCACCATAATGGATGCGTCTTACTCAATTCAGTCATAAGCTAAATAATGATTTTGATAATTCAAATAATATTGATAACTCGTATGTCATGTTATTTGGACATAAATTTAGAAAATATATCAATTTTAGTCAAAAAATTTGGGAAGCTTAGCACCACTCCCTTTAATGATAGTTATTTTTGTCCAATCTAGTTTAAAATCTGTCTTCTAAATTCACCCTTAATTATTCTTTATATAGTTTAACACCCGTGTTCTAGTTTCTACACACACTCTTAATGATAGTTATTCTTTTTGGATTTATTCAAATTGAAGAAGCAAGCATAGTGTTTGGATTTTATCAAAAGGCTTGAGCAATGTAACGCATGCATATCCTTGATTGCTATAATATGCTCTAATATCAAACTCTAGAATCTTTAAATACTTGACTTGAAAAGTTATTCACAATTAAGTCAAGGCCTTTGTCTTTTATATTGTTAATCGAGCATTAATAAAGTTCTTTTAATGTTAGAAGCTCTTTTAATTTTGTTTTAATTGTTTGGCATTGATTTGAGATAAGCTATTTTAAAATTAAAAGAACTCTTTTATATCTATTGGGAGAAACTCAAATTTTGGGCTTCTCCTTTAAGCTCATTTCGATTTTCTTTTTAAGATATAAATTGTCTTAAATACCATTATTTAATTTCATAAATTTTAAAAAATCTATTTTCAATACAAAATTCAATTTTATTTCTTAAACATTTTATAATTTTTTTAAAACTATTTATCACTTCAATCTTTAAAAATATACAACCAAACAACATTAAACTAAAGTTTTATTTTGTGAAAGCCTTATTCTAAAATATCTACTTTTAAAAGTTCTACTTAAACCAAATACACCCTTAGAACTGTCTATGGCATTATCAACATCAAGAATGCCCACCGATTGGGACTAAAGAGGTAGACTAATTAGGGATGGGAGCTTCAACTACCAAATCAATAGTTGACGTGTATCATCATTCATAACTCAACTCTTATCCGGATTCCTCTCTTGGCCAAACTTTATTAAAGTTTAGTATCATGTTCAATCAAAGATGGTTTTCATATTAATTAGCCTTCATATTTTTTTGATATAAGGTTGTTAGTCAAAGTTAAAATTTTATTAAAAATAAAAAAGAAAAATACAAGGAAAAGCAAGACATAAAACCAAAAGAAACAAAGATCAATCCTTAAAGGAATAATCCAACCATAGAAAGGGAATGACAGCAAATGATTCAACCGAAAAAACCTACTGGAAAAAACCCAGCAAAAAAAAAAAAGGTGTCCACCTCCTATAGCCAAAACTAATGAAACTGATAATAATGTTTGTCAAGTAAATTATCAAAAAAAAAAAGAACCCAAAAATACAGGAGTCGTCTACCACCAAGTTGAACAAACAAAAGAAAGAGAGCAAGAAACTATAGTACCTACAGTTGAATTTCCCTCATCATAAATATGAGTCATCGTGAAATCTATATCTTACAAATAAGAAAGATATCTTTTCCAAGCTAGTCGCTAATGCCAAGGAATCTTAGAAGAATCAGTAAAAAGAAGCGAAACCATATAAGTTGAATCACTTTTCAACTGAAGCTTCGTCCAATGATAAGTCCAAGTGACAGGATCAGGCTCGAATTCCCTCTAACAAATCCAGCAGTTCTGTCGGGCACCCCACGAAACCCTTCTGAAGTCTGACTAATAAGACTCAAAAAGATATCGTAGAGTGAACCCGTAACTATTTCTCACACTCTAAACATATAATTTAAAATATTATCATAAAATGTAAATATCTAAAACATGCATGCATTTAAATAAAGTGCTACAACATTTATTCATAAATTTGAAAATGTGCATAATTACATGATCAAATATAAATCTCAAACTTTACTTAAAAAGATTTAAGCACCGTCGTCTGTCAGGCCCACCTAGCCTGAACATGGTACGCTGGTACCTTGATAATTTGTTTCTGTACCTGGGGAGGTTTTTCAAATAAAAACATTATGAGCTATAAAGCTCTGTGAGTGTGCGTATATGTTTATTCTAAAAATTACCTCCCGAAAACGTTTTGAAAATATTTTTCTTTAAAATCGTTTAATTTCGTTAAAAGCTTGGTTTTATAAAAATTCTCATAAAGTTTCAAAGGCGTTTTAAAAGACTAAAATGTTTAATATTTTTAAAATATTTTCTTTCTAAAAATTTACTTTTAATGGAATGCTTTCTTTTCTATAAAGATCTAATGGCAACATAAGGAAGCTAAAACCACAAAAGCGGTCGGACCAGCTCTGTGTAGTGTAGGGGGTCACGTAGTGTAAAGACTAGTATCGCTCACCATGACAAAACCATTAAGACGTCTCGTATACACATGTGGTCATAGTTCTGAAAGACGAAAAACACACCAAGGCGTAAAGGGCACTAGGGCTTGAGGCACTAGATGTACAAGGCGAGGCACGCCTTTTGAATGAGAGGCGCATATTTTATAAAAAAAAACTTAAAATATTGTAAAATCATAAATAATAAACAATAATAAAATTTAATTGCTAGAAACCTACCAAATAGGTGTTACTTGTTAGATATCTACCCTACAACAAAAATTTAAAGTTTAAAAACACTAATCTCTGCAGGAAAAAAAAAAAAAAGAACATAAATTCATACATCAAGTCATCTATCATCATTAAGATCATCCAAATAATCATTTTCATCCTCTTCCTCTCCAATCTCTTCTTCATCTTCTAGTTGCTCTCCAAATTCTACTCCCTCTTGCTCAATGTCACATTCTTCCTCCTCCTTTTCAGTCTCCTCAATTTTTAACTGTTTTGATGAACCCGCTTGTGATCTTAATTGATGGCTAGGCTCTTCCACTCCTACAACCATGACAACATCAATTTATAAAAAACTGTAGATATATATAATATACAATAATAAAATCAACTTATAAAACTCACAGCAACTCACAACACAAACAAGTTAAGTCATAATTCATAACAAGTCAACAACTCCTAAATAATTCATAAACAACAAAATCAATTTATAAAACCCACAGCAACTCACAACACAAGCTACAAATACAATAACGCAAAAACAAGCTACAAATAAAATAACTCATAAACTACAAAGTACAAATACAATAACTCACAAGCCACAAATACAAGAATTACCAAACTACAAATACAATAATTCATAAACAAGTTACAAATAGTCAAATACAATAACTCAAACTCAAAAACTAAGAAAGAGAGAAGAAGTGAATAACTAACCTGACTGACTGACTGAGTGTAGCTTTAGAGGAGAGGAACGGAGAAGAGAGGAGGCCGGATTCTGGAATCGGGACTGCGTGAGGCATGAGCAAAGGAGAAGTAGACTAGTGGTTATCGACATTACCAGAAGAGGAGAGGAGAAGTGGATCGAGCCGATCAACAATTGGAGTCTGGACTATCGACCGTCGGTATGAGCAAAAAAGAAGAGAGTTGAAGTAGATCGATAGCTGGTGGCGTGAGATAAGAGATAAGAGAACGAGATAGGTGAACGATGAACTGACATGAAGTGGCTGGTGACTATTTTCGGCTGTCGGCGACCTTTTCCGGCTGCTAGGAAAGTGACCTGAAGTGGCCGATGAGTGAGAGAACAAGACAGGGGTGAAGAAGGGTTTGTTTGGCTGCTTTGACCAGGTCTGACCCTTATAAAAGGTCTATAATTTGTCAAGGCGCGTCTACCACCTCATCGCCTAAGCGGAAGAGGCACACACTTAATGAATATAAGCTTGCCTCAGTTGACGCCAAGCACCAGAACAGCGCCCTGAGTCGCCTACCGCCTAAGCGAGCACCTAGGCGTGCCTTTGATAACTATGCCTGTGGCATAACTATCATCGCTCATCATGCGTCGAGAATACCTTATAAATGTAGAGGGCGACTGACAAACTCGACAGACTCGATCCCTCCGATGTTAGTAGGACTAATCCTCCTTACACTTGTCATACATTGTGGGGTATACCGATCGGGTCTAAGTTAGAAGATCATTCTATAAATGCTCGAGCTGTCCACTAGGTTTGAAAAACCTTTTCTCTTTTTTTTTTTATAATTTAAAGCTATTTTTTTATCATGCTATAAAAATAAATAATATATCATGCATATCGTATACAGATAGATCATTTATTTTCATGTTAAAACATAGGTTAATTATGAGCTAAAAGAATAAATAATAAAAGTTAAAATTTTGCTAAATAAACCAAAAGTACTTAAAAATATTTTCACACTCAAAACTTGCTTTCCAATCTACTTGAATAACTTCAGCTTCTACTCCAGCGACCTCTTTAACTTGCTACGCCACCTACACTCGGTCACATAAGGAATCTTAACTTAGCTTGCAGGTCACTTAAATCTATTCTATCTTCTCTATCTCACCCGTTGTAACGAACTGCTTATTGCCAGTCCAGCTCAAGATGCAAGCTCGAACTCCAGCTCATCCTATGCGAGCTCCTACATCACTCAGCTCAGCCCTAATCATAGACTTGCCCAACTCGCAAGGCCTTAGTCTAGCTCGACCTAACTATAGGCATCACTAGCTCGCTAAGTTCGCCTTTACAAGCCATTGCCTTAGTCCAACTTAAACAAGTACAATGGTAGCCTGGGGCTTAACTCAGCTCATTTTTTGTGAGCGTGCGCTGCAGACCAACTCAACCAGCGCGAACCATGAACTGGGAGGGGTTATCTAGCTCGGTCCTTACGACTCCCTGCTTTAGCACAGCTCCATGGGCGTTGACACAAGGGCTGTATGCGTTGCCCAGCTCATTCCAAGTGAGTTCCAGCCCCACTCAAGCGAACTGACTCCAACATCTCCCTTTTTCCAGATTTCTACTCATACCCAGCTCAACATACTACGATCTTGACATTCTCACAGCCCAGACACAACAATGTTTCATCAATTACTTCACATAAACCTAAATCACAAACATAATAGCTTTTGGTATAACTTTTAATATTTTACATAAAAATCTAACCACTCAAACCTTTAGATCTAAGCGCAAAATTTCATCACCAACAATAGATGTAGCCATTGGACTGCTTGACATATTTTTTTTTTCTCCAGATAAACACCATAAAAACTCAAATCTTACCTTTTTATTCTTGCACGAACTTGCTTGGTAATCTCCCTGACTATTTCTTCATCTTCTCCAGCGGCTTGATTGTCCTCCGAAAATGGCAGAAACCAGGTCACCGGCGGCTGCTCTTCACTTCCCTCGCTCTGTCGATAACTTCCCTCTCTTTCTCCCTCTCTTTCTCTCTCTCTTCCAGATTTTTTCTTCTCCTACCTTAACTCTCTCCTTCTCTCGTCAAATTTTGCTCACCGACTCACACCTCACACGCCTATTTTTAGGCGTGGGTCAAGCTCCTCTTTCACCTTTAAAGTTATTTAAAATTACAATTCTACCTCGTTTTTGGAGAATTCTCTATTTCCACAATGTCCTCGTTCTTTCCTCTTATTTACCATTCTGTCATTCTTAATAAATATATGGTATTTTTCTCTTATGTCTCCCCAACTTTTAATAATTTTAATTTATTTCCAATACTTTCCAAAATTTACAAATTAACAAATATTAAATTTTCACTGTTAAATACTTAAATTCATTTTATTATTTTACTAATGAGGATATATTTGTACATTCCATTATTCCGTACATATGTATAATAATATCTTCGAGAGAGGGTATTACACCAAGCATACTGAATGACATGTATAATAGCTGTCAACTTTACCTAAAAAGCATAATCTATCTCTAAAGGAATAAGCAATAGCACAATTGAAAATCCACGGTAAGTTTGAAAAACTTCAGCACAACCAGCTAAACCTAGGGCCTTAGAAGCATAACTATCAATATTAACCTTAAGCCAATCGAAGACGGGGAAACCAAAATAACCACTGTAATACATGGAGTCTTAAAAGGACAAGCCGAAACATTAAGCATATGTAGAGCCAAAAGATCATTCACTGAATTTCGCATAACCCTAGAGCTGAGAACATTTATCTCTCCAATAGAACGCCAAACAAATAACAGAGCCTCATGAAAGGTAGAACGCTTACCCTCGAAAGTACCCTTATTAAGTGCAAGCCAAATAATTTAAAAAATTGCAATTATATCCATCTTCTAAAGATTTTGAAGTTATGAGCAAAAATTAATAGAAATAGCAGCTTGCCACAAATTAATAATAGACCTAGATAAGGAAATAAAATGACCAAATGCATATGACAAAAAATGTCAAAGACCTACCATAAATGGGCAAAATAAAAACAAATGCTCTAAACTCTCCTTAGCAAACCAACATGAATGACAGTAAAAAGGAAAGATAAAACCTCGATGTTGCAGAGATAAATCAATAGGCAATCTATTGTGCATGAATCTCCAAACTAATATAGATCTTGAAGGAGGAATAAAAGCAGTCCAAATATGTCATGTCGAATGAATATATGAATAAGTTGTAGTCACAGAAGCATAAGCAGTAGCATTGGTTACTCTTCCATCCACAGAAAAAGTCTATACACTTGAATCAGAAGAAGTACTAATAATTACCTACTTCATATCCTCAATTAGATCCAAATGAGTCATTTGGACCAAAGGGAGAAAATGTCAACTATCATTATAGTAAATATTGCCAATACTAGTTTTCAAAGGAAGCTTTGAGAAAGGTAAGTCAGAAGTCTCATCTATAATAGGCCCCTCTATCCAATTATCCAACCAAAGACGAACCTTTGAATGATGATGTACCAACTATTTAGACTCAAGCACCAAGAACAGATAATGTTGATTCATACTAGGCTTAAATAGAGGAAGAAAGGTATCTCACCCTAGGGAAGTGTGGAAGAAAGGCATCTAGCATGGAGAAACTTGAAAATCATTAAGTCTTCATTCGAATATAAACATCCAAATAAATTTTTTAAGGAAAACTTCATTAAGAACACGTAGATCTCACAAACTCAAACCCGCCCATAAGTTTTGAACGATAACAAACATTTTGAAAAAACCTAAATTGGTTTTCTCCTATCAATAAAGCTCATCCAATAAAAATTCCTAACCAAAGAGGTAAGAGATCGTCGGATGGAAAAGAGCTAATGATAGATTTGAAAAGAATGAATAAATGAAACGTAGAACATTGGTTGAATGAGACATAACCCATTAGGCATAGAAAGTGTAGAACCAACCCAAGATTGAAGCTTTAGATAAATTCTATCAACTAGAGACAAAAACTATTATCTGCGAGAGCACCACAAAAAATAGGAACACCAACATATGTCATAGAAGAACCTCATCTTTTCAAAGCATTAAGCGAACGGATATCATCAAGGATTGAATGTTGAACACCATCTCCAAAATAAATACAAAATTTCTACCAATTAACACGCTGACTAGACAAATCTGTACAAACTTTGAAAGCCTCTATAATAACCTTAATATTTGATGTTGAAACACGACAAAACAAAAGGATATCATCAGCATATAAAAAGTGAAAAGGAGGTTGCACACCCCTTGGACTTGAAATACCGAGAACCATACTATAGAAAACTATATATATATATCTGCTCAAGAAATCCTTAGTAAGGCGAAAAAGAAAAGAAGATAGGGGGATCTCACTATCTGACTCCACAAGAATAAGGAAAATAACCTTTAGAAAACCATCAATAAGAACTGAAATTCTTACTGACCCTAAAACATACAAAACCCAATTAATAAAGATAGAAGAAAATCCAAAGCATCGCAACACCTCCAAAATGAAAGATCAACCGATTGAATCGAAAGTCTTTTCAAATGTCAATTTTCAAAACCATGTGACCAACCCTCATTTTCGACTAGCATTAAAAAAAACATTACAACATTTTGAAGCACCTACAATACAATCTCCAATCTATTGACCAGACAAAAAGCCAAACTGATTCCAAGAGATAATACGAGCACAAAGAGAGCTAAAATGGTTTGTCAAAATTCGAATGATAACATTAAAAATAAAGTTGCCCAGAGCAATAGAATGAAACTGATCCACTAAGATAACCTCTGAAGTCTTAGGAATCAAAACAATAAAATTCAAATTAATCCCAGGAAAAACAATACCAATGTGAAAAAAAAAAAACCTGAACAACAGCAACAACATTCTTACTAATTATGCCCCAATAATGCATATAAAAACTTTCTGTAAAATTGTCTAGTCTAAGGGCACTCAATAGATCCATATCAAAGACAGTACCTCTCACCTCTTGAGCAGAAGGAACATAAATAAGAGTCAAGTTTTCTTCCACCGAAACAAGGAAAAGAACATACTTTTGAATTAATGATAAATCAAAGTTCAAATCATTAGACCACTGAAAAAGATTCTGGTAGTAAGAAATAACTTGATCAGCAATGCAACGTCGATCCGACACAATATCATCTCCAATATGAAGAGTTGATAAAGATTTCATTGCTTTCCTTATTTTTAAAAGAGAATGAAATTAATTTATGTTGCAGTCTCCATCATGTAGCCACTTTGTATGAATTTTCTCATAGAGATAAATATCTTGTTGATTCAAAACAACATCTAACTCAGATAAAGTATTAGTCTCTATACAAAAAAAAAAAAAAAGTATCAGAAAAACCCTTCAAACTAAGACGTTTTTGAATATGCATAACTTTATCTGTAGCCTTAGAAATGCGAAGAGAAAGATCTCCGAAATCTTCCCAATTCCAACGCTTCAAAGCACTTTTATAAACTTTAGCTTTTGAACAACAATGCTCAGAGGAGAGCCCCTTAAAGAGACATTCCAAGAATCTCTAACTAAGTCTTTAAAAGAAGCATGAGAAATTCACATATTCTGAAATCTGAAAGGTCAAGGTCACTAAGAATCAAGACCAACAAAAACAACCAAGATAGGGTGGTGATTCGAATACAATCTAGGGAGAGTGATGCTCGAGACTGCTATCTAACAATCAAGAAGAGAAGGTGAACAAAAAGATCTATCCAATTTGGAAAGGGAAATGCCACGAGATGAGGGTCCTACTCTAGTGTAGAAAGCACATTGTTTTGGATTTCTTGAAGGTCACAAGCTGCAATAGTAGCCACGAAATCTTTAGAAGAGCATTTATTAACTACTCCTATAGTCTTATGTTGTCTTATAATAGCATTGAAATCACCAACAATCGATTCATGAGTCCTAACATCAATCATGTATAACAAAGAAGTCTAGAGGGAGCAGCAAATAACATAGTTAACACAATAATAAACAAAGGTAAAAAATGTAAAAACTCATTAAAAGAAATTGAAACTGTGACTTATTACGCAAAAATCATATAAATAAAAGTGACCAGAATATCAGAAGACACAAACATCCACAAATTCGGAGGCAAGTGATTATTTAAACAAAGAAAAGTAAACCCCAAATAAACCAAATACCTAGAATCAACACCATCAAAAAAACAAAAAGGCTCGGTCAATCAGAGAAAATCCAGCCTCTGATGAGTGTAAAAACACTTAAGGCCCATTGAGTATCTCTATTGGAGATACCTTATAATTCCAATAGAAAACTTTCATTTAATAACGACCTTCTTAGTCACCCTTGTTTTGGGTGAAAAAGTCACATTTTTTTTTCCTTTGCTTCCTAAAAGTTACCGATTCCCAAACGCCTTCTTCCTCTACCTCATCTACCTAAGAAGGAAACCCATCAATTTGAATATGAACTATCACATCCTTAGCAATCAAGTAGCGAATATCTTTCGAATTATCTTCCAAGTCTGAACTACCAACAACGGCCTCATTATTGCTATTATCTTGGTCATTGTTTAGAGTATCAATTGTGGAGTTATCACATACAATAAGTTGTCCAATATTAACCAAATTTCCATCAAAACCATCCACCCCGGAGCTATTATTTTCCACAAGACATTTTTTTGATGGTACATTATTCAAATTGTCTTCTAAATCCTGTGACAAAGTATATGTCATAACATCACTATTCTGATGAACCTGAATTGAGAGGGGATCTGTTAAGTTACCCATTGACTTATTAGTGTCAATTTCTGTTGGACCAATAGAAGGAACTTTAGGTCGATAAACTTGTCTCACCCTAAATCTCTCTCGCTCTTAAGGTTTATTCTTTCCTTTGTCACTTTCCATATCCTTATCATTATTAGGAGCCGGGAATTGCATGCGTTGACAAGAAGAAGGATGATAGCCTATTGCAAGACAGTGAGAACAAAAAGCTGGAACATTCTCATAATAAATCGGGACAAAAAAATAAATTTCATCACTAGTTCCCACCATGATCGTATCTTGAAGATGCTTTGATAAATCAATAAGTGACCTAATTTATCTTCCAAGGTGCCTTTGTCATATATAGTGGAACCTCGATCGTTATAGCTATTTCCGTAAGGAGATGCTTATGCCATAACTCCTAAAGAAGTTCATAAATTCTTATCCAAACCTAAGCATTAGTCGTCCTTTGAGAGTGAGGATTGAAATTTAAAACCCAAGGTTGAAGATGAAGAACACCAAGTTTTAGAGATAGAGTGCCCATACCCCAGACTTTATTTTTATACTTATTCGAGTGCAACAAGATTTGGTAAAATCCTCTTTCGAGAGAAATAAGCCTCCAATCTATTGAAATACACCAACATATTGTAGTTTTTCTTTTAAAGTAGACAATCTCCATGATTTCTCCCCCTTGGAAAGAGTAATCCGACCAATCAAAGAATGACGACAGTAATTTGATCATTCTTGATAGATTACCGCATTTACACAAGCAGCAAGATAGTCTCCTTTTTTATGCAGAGCTGAAGAGGCAATATCCTGTATAGATGTCATGGACATGGTTGGAGGTATTGTAATACTGTCACTTGAGTTGGAAATGGCTTGAGCATATGAAATTTCGTTAATATTAGTTTCATGTCGTGTCAAAGTTTGAGGAGCAACAGGTAAAGCTGTAGTATGGACCTGTCCAGTGGAATGTCCAAAAGCCACAATTTCCAAAAAAAGATCTTCGGTGGACATCTAAGCAATGGAGATTCAAACAAAGAAAAGCAATATTATTGCAGAAGTAATATACCTGCTAATGTTGCATGGATGTTGCATGTATGGGACGACCAAAGCCAAAGGCAGGCACCAGGACCAAAAGCTTCAATCAAACCAAAACCCACAGAAACCGACGACTGCCAAACAAAGCAGAAGCGGTAACGTGGAAACCAGCATGCAGCAAGGTTACCAGCCAAAATTGCAGCCACGAACCACCAGAAACCACAGGCCAGCAGATTTGATCGCAACAGGAGACCAGACCCAGACCACTAGAAACTAAAAGCCAAACCACCAGAAAGAGGAGCACAGAAGCCGGAAGCAGACTGAAGACGAAACCAGAAAAACAACAGTGAGGAACTTTGCAGAAAAACAAGCCGGAGCACAACAGGAACGTACCTTAGTCTGAAGAGATGACGACAATGAGGAGAGAGGCGGCAACGATCAAAACCATGGTGAAGAGCGGCGACGGTGGGGTTCTCAGGCTAGGTTTTGCATTGTCGCGTTTGTCAGACTACGTTTTCTTGTGTTTTTTATATGTATCTCTTTAGCCAATTTTAAGGTTTTCAAACATCTTATTTACACTTAAACTTTAATTCAAAATCCTGAGCCTTCATATGTCTAGTGATGCACTTACCGAAAAATAGCTTGAAATGTATTATATAATTTTTTTTAAAACAATTATTACGTAAAGTTAACATAAAGATTAAAAAAATGCAATTGCAAAAGCAGCATTATGAAAATATACATATAGACACATACACACACGTTAATATCACAAGTAATAGTTGTAACCTTTTATAAATTACCTTTTAGTGTATGTGATTAGACACCACCTCATTGACTAGGATTCATTATACATGATAATGGAAATTTGTCTGCACCTATAAAACAGATAAAATAGCCTATTTGTGGAGAGCTAAAAAACAAAGAATATTATACATTCAAGAGTTTTATTTTAATAAGGATATTCCATGTTAATAATAAAAAGAGATATTATCAAAAATCCCATATAATCTGAAATAATATCAAACCACTATTGATTTTGAAAATAATAGCTAAGAAACCTCTTACCGTTAGTGGAAAAGTGGTTTCATCCAAAAATAAGTGGTATTAGATCCAAAGATTGAAAATATCATAATACCCTTATAGATTAATAGTAATATTAAGAAATGTAAAAATCAAAATTAAAATTTAATAAAACAAATAGAACAATTAATTACCAAACTGCCTTTACATAACTAAACCCATCATCATCCTCCGTCCATCATACCATCATTTCCCACACACCTCTATCATCACCCACCATTCATCGCACAACCATCATCATAACTATTCATCACACACATCCATCATCAAAATAAATTAATTATTAATTATTAATTAAAAAAATTAATTTTTTTTTAAAAAAAATCCACCTCCCATCAAGATAGATCACCTTTTTTTAAAAAATAAAATTTCTTAAAAAATTAAAAATTTATTTTTTTAAAATATATATATATATTATGATGGGTGGAGATCCCTCTTAGATCTTCACTTTTTTTTAAAAAAAAAAGGATTAAAAAAATAAATGTAGATCTCATATGGGATCTCCGCTTTTTTAATGGACGGATACCCAAATCTTGGTCTACTTTTGGAAGAGAAGAAACGATGAGAGGGAGAAGAGAGATCGATGAGAGGGAAGAAAGAGAGCATAGAGCGGGGAGTGGGAAAAAGAGACTGCAATAAGAGGGAAGAGAGAAGAGAGAGACATGAGGAGATGAGAGGAAGGGAGAGGGATGATGATGAAAAGAGAAGAGAGATAGAGTTAGGGTTTTGTCTTTTTAAAGCACTAACAAATTGACCCATTTACTCTAAGCACTAACAAAAGCATTATATTGGACCCTAAACCACTAGCTGATTCATTTATAGGGGTATGCAGGCATAATTTTCAAAATAGGTAGTGGTTTGACATTCTTTTGCATTTCGATGGGCGGGCAGTGGTGTTTTGATAATATCTCTAATAAAAATGATATATTTCATTTTCACCTATGTTTTGACGAAATTCGTTTTTTTAAAACATAAATTCACTTTTAGATCTTGTCATCCTTAAAGTTAGAAAAACTAATCAATTTGAGCCCTACCATTAGTCAAATATTGGTCAAATTTAATGGTTTTAGAGGTATATTTGTTTTTGAGCAATTAAAAATTTTAAAACAAATAAAATTGGAAAAATAAAGTAAATAAAAACTAATTTATTAAAAAAAAAAATTGTGGGTCTGCCATGTTGATGGATCTACATCAATGATGGATTTTTTTTTTTTTTTTTTTAAATTAAGAAAATGAAAAATCTAGTGGAGTTGAAAAAAGCCTAATTTTTTAACCATATCATTCATTTAATAAACTTAATTAGAAAAAAAAAAAAAACACAAATAATATCATAGCTTCAACCCTAGTCCTAGATCTTTATATTCAATTCAACTACTAGATCAAATTTTACCTTTAGTCAAAGACAAAATCTTCAAAAATCAACTAAAATGTCTCATCCATTTGATGTGTAACAACACTTCTTAAAAAATTCAAAACAAAATACAAATTATATATATATTGACGTATGAAACTGGTTCGATCAACTTGTTCAAGTCCAAGACTACAAATTTGTGAAAAATACAAACAAATAAAAAGAGAGGCAAAGAGGAAGAAGAAAAACACAGGAGATTTACATGGTTTGGCCTTAAGAATGACCTACATCCACGGCGTCCGCTCCGATGGTGGAGAGGCAGTCACTGTTACTATGTCTGTTCTGTGTTTACAGTGAGAGAGATCTCGAGAGAGAAGTCCCATTTACATTGATTTTGATCTCCTATTTATAGAGGAGATGTTACAATTCGAATAGGTATAAAGATCTTACAGATAAGGCAAAAAATAATTTACATTAATTAAGATAATATCTCCCAAGATTATCTCCACCGCATATATAGCAATTGCCAAGAATGTCGTGATTCGATTTACATGAAAATAGGTAATTGACTCCTTTCCTGAATTGAACTGATTCGCCTTCCAAAAGGTCAACTCTAGCATGCACATTGAGCGAACAGCTTATTCAGCGATCAGATATTGCACCAGCGAGCAAACTAGTTCAGCGATCAGATGTTGCACCAGCGAGCAGACTAGTTCAACGATCAAATGTTGCACCAGCGAGCAGACTCTAGCCTGGGCGAGCTGGTGCTCGGGTAATGTCAGCGATCTGATTGTTCGAGCAGAGATCGCGTAAGCTGGTCGCGCAGTGTAGTCGAACAGACTGATTGCACAGGATGTCCGAGCAGTTTGGGAGCCTATAATGCTGCAATGAGCTCATTGAAGCGTGCAGATTTGCTCTTACGCAAGCTGATTGTCTGAGCTTTGGTCTTGGCTAGATTCTTGCTCATCTATCTGCTCACTCATCAGCTCGTCTGTATGCTTATTCATGAATTGTGCTTTGCTGGGCTGCAAACGTAAATCTTAAGAACACATCCACTAAATCAACAATTCTTAGGATGTCAACGGCATCAACCGGGAAACGCAGTTGCCATGTTATAGCGCACGAAAATCCCTTTCCGAAAACATATTATAATAGACAATCTAAGAACCGAGCACAAAGTTATGCTTGTTTCTTTGGACTAGTAACTTGGGCCCTTGTCCGTTGGGACGGTTTTAACATGTTATCTTACTGAGCCTTTGGACTTTTACCAGCTCATTCGGGGCAGCCCAAAAATACATACAACAATATATATATAAACCTACAAGGCACATATTATATTAAGAAAAAAAAAAAAAAAACCCCACAAATCACAAACAAGAAACTAAACATGAATTTTTCCAAATTTAGAAAATTCTCCATCTCTAATCAAGTTCCATCAGAAATGGAACTGAAACTTTATCTCCATCCATTTAAAATGAAGCATTAGATTATCTGAGATAGAGCGATCCTTCTTGGACACTCCATCTGAGATGGAGCAACCTATATTATCTAACCATATACAATGGAGCAGATTGCTCCATTAGAATCTTCTCTTTCATTTTTTTTTTTGTTAATAAATCTCATGAGACCTTTTTTTAGTCTTGTAGGGCTCGAAGCTAAGTGAATCAAAGAGAAAAAATTGATCCTAAAATGGAATCAATAAATGAGGTCGATTTAAATGTAAGCCCAAGTAGTAATTTTATTGGATTTATTGAAAGTCATTAACCTATGTATGGAAAATACACACACATATGCACGTACATGAGTTAATGGATTGAGTAGTGGTCACTCTCTTTACAAGCAATATTGGGGCATAGCAAATGAGTATACTCAATACGCTCCAAGCATTCGGCCACCCCCATCCCATCTTTGCCTTCATTGCAAAGGTCATGGGTTCGAGCAGATTTTGTGAGTATTTCTCACTTTGTTTGGGTGATTTTCCCACCATTGGTACGTAGATCTCTCACATCTTTTGGAAGCAAATTTTCGGTAAGTTGCTTCAAAGTGATATCTCAACCAAGTTTCGGTAAATCTAGTGTTAAAAAAAAAAAAAAATTATAGAATTGAGATGAGAAAACATTTTTAATTTGAAATGAGAGAGGCATGAGAAAAGCAATGAATTGAAAAGGGACAAGTGTTACCATTAAAGAAATAGACAAAAATGCATAGTAATTGAAAGAGAGATAAGCAATATAGACTTGAAAGTGAGGCGGTGGCCTTTATTTATAAATATGAGAGAGGCTTCAAGTGGTCATATCTATATATATATGTGTGTGTGTGTGTATATATATATATATTGATCATGATAAAATATATCGTGATTTTATGCTTTTAAATCTCACCTTTATAATGAATACTTGAGTAATTTCGACTGTTTTGATGTGTTTTTTTTAGTGTTTTGTATAAGTGAGTTGTGGAATGTTATGATAAGTAATTTGAAGTGTTTTTTAGATGAATTCAAGATAAAAAAATTAAGAGTCTCGCTGATTTAAGTTTCAAGACGAATCGGAGTTGAAATGGTAAATTTTTGTTTTTAGGTTAGAAGATAGATCGTCTTATTTGAGCTTTTACGAAGTGTACAGTTTGAGTTATGTGAGTCATAACCTATCAAATTAAATTCTCAGATATCTAGTTTATAGCTTCTAACAATTTGAGAATCGGAGTTTTGTAGAAAAAATTATGATCAATTTAGTGTCTCAAGGTCAAAAGTATCGCGACCCGAGAACGTGAAATGCGTTTAGCAATCCTATGTCTCAATATGTGACAAAAAAGAGGTCGAGTTCTACGTAAAGACTCGAATGTGCACCACTTTAAACCCTATTTTTGTACCTTATAAGTACATCGTTTATGCACATTCATAGCAGCCTTTGAAGACCTAAAAATGTGACAAAAAAAAAAGAGAGAGTGCTTGGTAGGTTCTGAACATAAGTTTAAGGGCAAATCTTGGATGTAACTTGTCACAGTTTTCTATAGAAACATCAGCAACCCCTTAAGCCCATTCTTAGTAGTTCTATTATTTTTAAAGGTCTGTTTTTTCATGGGAACAATGCAACAACCTTGGAGGGGATTTTGAAGCTGCAAAAAAAGTCATCATTAACATTTTTTGTTGTTTGAACAATGGCAACAACATCATTGGTGTTCTTTGCAGTTACAACAGCAACAATGATGGAGATTCAATCATGGGAGGAGTCGAGTTCAACCTTGAGAACAAGGGGATTTGCTGGATCTAATGAGAATTCTTTCCCCTTTTAATTTTAGTAGTTGAACGATGATGCTTGTTAATTGTTTGAATGGTTTGTATTGTGATATGATGTTGATGACTTAGAGTTATTGTATAAGGTTACAATGTAACCCTAACCCATGAAACTCACCATATTTTTATTATCGGTTAATTAAATTTTCATTATTCGAGTTCTATTTTATTTTAATCGTAATGCTCTTAAATTACTTGATCACTAGTTTAAGAGATTTGGTAACCTTGAGTGAGCTAAAAAGAGGAACTCTTGTGTTTAGACTTGAATAGAATGGCATATAACATATAGGATAGAAATATCCTCATATGTTATGTGTGATTGTGTATGGGTACTTATCCATAATGAGTTTGTATTAATCATTCGGTATAGAAATATAGTCGGGTGTTTAATGTGAACATATTTGTGATGAACTCAAAATAGGCTAATAAATACTATAGTGTTATCCGATTAAACTCATTATGAGAATAAGATAATTAACGATAGAAAGATAGGTTGAGTGGATTGGTAGGGTGAAAATGTAGCTCTTGACCATTGTCTCCTTTGGTTGTGAAATTAGATTAATTTTAGTTTCATTTAATTTAGTTTAATATTTAGTTTCTTAAAATTCATCCTTTGATAGTTTGGATAAGGGTAGGTGACATCAATTTTTGTACTTAACTTAGCTCGGACAATTTTTATGGGAACGATACTCTACTTATCATATATTATTTGTGGATCGTATATACTTGCATGTGTTCCTAGTGTGTCTTTTATCAATAAACTTTTCTTATTAAATTCTACACACTAGAAATTTGGCATCATATATATATATATATATTTATATATATATATATAAACACAGCCACTTCAATTCTCTTTCATGCCTCTATTTTGCTTGTATATTTATATATATATATGGCGGTTGTGTTTATATATATATATATATATATATATATATGTATATATATTGAGGCAGTAAGCACATAGAACTTAGACATAGCAAAAATTGAAATAAAAGAAAATAGGGTAAAGCCAAGAAACCAAAAAAAGAAAAGAAGAGAGAGAAGAGAAAAGGAGAAAATTCTGGATGAGTGAACAGAATAATTGGGTGATTGAATTATCCAGATAAGTAATTTTATTTCAATAGGATTTGGAATCCAAAAAATAGTTAATTTTCCCATAAGTTCTAAATTAAGTTTATATAATTTTGGAGCGGATCCAAGATTACGAGAAATTAGACGGGAAACCCGAATTATACCCAAATATGAGCGAAAGGGTTTTATGAGTGGATAGTCATATTTTTAATCAAATTGATTTAATTATGATTATTTATATTTAGCTTTTATTATTTGTTGGAAATGAAATATTCATTGTTTGGCTTAACATGTTTGGATTATCAATTAAGTTTTATGATTGGAACGGGAATTTATTACAAATTTGTATATATGTATACATATAAAAAATTCTAATCGGAATTTTATGTTTTCAACTTGAATTTATTATTAAAAAAAAAAGGATTTACTGAATGTTATAAGTAATATTATGTTATTTTTCAAGAAAAAATATTTATTTATATTTTGAGATAAGTATTTATCCAAAATATATATGTATTCAGAAAAATACGAAGGTTGTACCCTCTCCTCTAATGGTCAGACTACACATGTGTGATTACTATAGTCGCCTAACACATGTATAGTGATAACGCTAAAATATAGCATTATTTTGTGTAGTGTTTGTGATGAATACTCTAGTAAATCATGTTAGTTATTTAATATTTTTATATTATTTTAGTCAGGTGAATCATGGAAGGTTATGACAAGTAAATTGATGTGTTTCAAAGCAAAATCAAGATAAACAAGCTAAGAGTCTCATGAATTGAATTTTTAAGACAATCAGAGCTGGAATTTCAAAGTTCTCGGGTTGAAAGATAGGTCGACTTTTTTGAGCTCATACAAAATGCACAGTTTAAGTTACGTGAATTATAACCTATCAAATTTAAGCCCTGGATGTCTAGTTTCCAGAGTCACTGATGGTTCATCAATCAAAGTTCTCTAGAAAAGTTATGGCTAATTTAGTTACTGAATGTCAATGTAGTTACAAGTTAGAGTCGCAGGATCATAAGCTGCAACCACAACGTGGACTGCTGCAGGTTGGTGTCGCAAAATTCCAGCTACGACAATAAGTTGCGACCACATGTAGGATGTTGTCGTAGGATCATAAGTCGTGACAAAAAGCTATGACAATTGATTTAGTAGATTTCCAATTCTGTTCATGCATTAAATTCATGACTATCTATCGATTTAGGAATTTTCTTCTTCATGTACGCCTTTTAATTGACCTCATGCATCTATAAATAGGTGCACTTTCTCATTCATTCAACACACAATTCAAAAGAGAGATAGAGCAGTAGAGAGGAGAAGAAAGGGAGCTTCTAGCGTGAGTTGGGAGCTCTGCCCTTAATAACAACAGTTTTTGGAGCTTTTAAGTAATCATCAATGGTTGGAGGCACGAGGGTCGCAACAAATTGGGAGTCGAGATGAAGGGTCAAATCCGACCTTAGAGACAAGGAACTCGTGTCTATTCAATAAGATTTTCTTTTCGCTTTATTTTTAATTTTTTAAATTTGTTGTTGATTCTCGTTTTAATTATTTTAATGATGATGAACTAAATTCTCATATCTAGGCTACAATGTAACTTGACTGTAATTTTAATTTACTTAATAATTTAGTAATATTTTATAATTAAGTTTTATTCTTGTATTATATTTTATTGAAGCTGAATGCTAGTCAATTAATTTGGATCTGTTAACTGATTAGATTTTAAAAATTTGATACTATCGAGAGAAGTATTATGAGATAGGTACCTAATAAAATAGCATAATTCATATGAGATAAAAATATACTCATATAATTGTGTAATTATGTGAGGATAATGTGAACTTAATGAACTCAGGTTAGTTAATCTACATAGAGATATAGTCAAATTACTTAATTTGGGTAAGTATTTGACCATCCAGAAAGGCTAGGTACTACTTTAGGATTATCCAATTAAATACAAGATAAAAATTATCTTTATGAGAGGAGAACAAATCAAATGATTGGTTATATGAAATTGTATGGCTAGATATTTTCCAACTGCTGATTCTTCCTAAGTTTAATTTCTTAGTTTATAATTTCTTTACTCGAATCCAATTTCTATAGTTTGAATAAGGTGTGGTCTTCACCAATTTAACATAAATAATTGGAAAATTCTCATGGAAACGATACTCTATTAATTACTATATTACTTATGGACCGTATATATTTGCACGAGTTTCTAGCGTGACTATTTGATATTATATTTTAATTAAAAAAATATTATTATTAAAATCAATTTATAAACACACTCGAGATTTGTCATCGTATGGCAGATGTTGGGAGAATCATTAAGTCGCCCAGCATGTATATGACTGATATTATCCCTTACTCTATATGTGTATTGGGTATTGTCATCACGTATAATAAATTTTCCTATGTACTAGTTGATGTAGATTGAGACTTATAAGTATGCAAAAATAATCCATTTAGGTGTTTGTAGCTTATTATGATACAAAATTATATGAGATGTGATTTCTATATTACTTTCAGATATAGTTGAATATAGATTATTGAGATTTTAATTTTGTTACTAGTATTAAATTATTATTTTGGTTGGGTGGAGACTGAGGACCAACAAATATGAATACGAGCTATAAGTTCGTCGATAGGGGTCCAATAGAGGCTTGAAGCATGGTAGTCAAACTAGAAAATCATGTGTCGTTATTCGAAAGAGATTTCAAAAAAGTTTATACAAATTATTCATATATATGTTTACAATTTATGATGATATAATATCTGAATTCAATTCTATTGTTCATATATGAATATATACGTATCAATGAGAATTATTTATTCTTACCAGTAATACTTTATGCTTTATTTAAAAGTATTTTCAAAAAAGTTATATCCACTCACTATACATTAATGCTCACTTTTTTATACAACTCATTTTTTTAGGTATTCGTCACAGGTTTGTGTAAATTATTGCATACTGTAAGAAAGTCCACATGATGATGAATAGGTTACATTTATGTATATTATTTTTATTAACAAGATTTCTTAAATGAGTTTTAAAAATACGTTTACAAATGAAATATCTTTTCTAGATATTCTATGAATATTTTATATATTTAGTACATGAGTCCAACACAAGAACTGTACAAATTTTCGATTTATTTAAATTAAATTTATGAGGCAACCATAGGATTTATAAAAATTATATTTAAAAGTGGTCATGAGATTTACAATGATTTTTCTAAAGAATTTTCAAAACTTCCTTATTTCTATTAGAAATATCGCAATTTTCACGAGTTCCAAGCCAAGGAAACCCCAAAATCTTTGGATTTTGAAACCTAGAATTTTTTAAGTTTCCACTATTGAACTCTGGGTTTTCGAGCTGAAACCAATGGAAACCCAAAATTTTTGGGTTTCTAGTGCTAGAAACCAAGATTCTAAGTTTGGAGCGATAGAAATCCAAAAACTTGTGTTGGATTTTTTTTTTTTTTTTTTTTTATGTTGCTGTTGTATTTGATATTCTTGTTGTAGTGTCGGGGCTTAATGATGATGGTGTTTGCTATTGATTTCTTTACAAAAAATAAAATAAAATAAAATAAATCTGTGTGTTGTGTGTGTGAAAAGGGAAGCCCAAACTCAATGATGGTTCATGTTTTGTGAATATGGATTTATATATGTGGTATGGGTTCATGTTGGTTGAATAGGAATGAGTGATCTTTGTTCTTCAATGTTCTTCATTGAAGAACAAGATATAATACAATGGAGATCTAATTTAGAGATTGAATCTCCAATTTTTTTATTTTTTTTAAATTTTATTTCATAAAAAATTTTTAATTAAATTTTTATTTTTTAAATGAGGGGTAGTTTGGTCTTTTTGTATTTTGTTATTATCATAATCTTTTTTTCACTAACAGAGTTAATAGAAAAGGTAAAATAAATTTTTTACAAACTACAAAGAGTAATTAGCGATTACGTAAAACAACTGAGGGGAAATTAAGACTATCCCTTAAAAAAATGAGCTGCATCTTCTCAACAAAAATATAAAAATAATAATTAAAATCATCTATATCATAATTGTTTAGATATATAGCCAAAAAAAATTTGTGAAATATATTAATTTTAAGATTATCTCAAATCTCTCATATAATTTTTTGTTGTTATTCTTGTGAGATTTTAATTTGATTTAATAGTACCATAGTTTACAAAAAATTCAGTTTATTGATAATTCAATATGTCAACCAAAACTGATGTTGGTTCAATGGCAACCTCTCATACTTACACCCTAAGGATTCATTTGACAAGCGAAATTGGATTAAATTATTTTAATGAGATTTGATTGAATATGATTGGATAAATTAATACTATAATATATTTAATATAATATGAGATTAGATAAAATAATAATCTTTTATTTGGGGGAAATTGGGATCGAACTAAAAAATAACATTTCAATACCTTCCACAGGATCAGCTCCGACTGCGCCGCTCTTCATCATATATGTCCCTCCCACGGTACTCGTGACGGTTCTTTAGAAAATGACACTGATTCATGTCTAGAGATTATTGCATTGGATGTCATGGTTCAGTGTTAAATTTAATGTCTCTTAAATTCCTCTATTCGTCTGTGCCTTTTAACTCATTATGTTCTCACAACTTTGCGACATCTGTTACCTTACTTCTTTAGTCCAATATATCACGGTACTTCGTGTTCTCTTGACGTATAAAAGTTTGTAGCCGTTAAGTTACTATCTTGAGAGCACATAGGAAGATATCTTAATTGAAACAAATTATCTTGATTTGTTGAATACACTCAAGACTATCCCTGAGCAGTGCTAAAGATGTTTGGTTCCTTAAAAATAGGAAATATGATATTCTTGCTCTGTATAGGATCGAAAACTGTGTCGATCCTGCAATTGGTTTAGAAATATATATTATTACGGAATTAATTTTATCATATGCTGGAACTTTGCAGAGAAAATTACCACTCTCACTTTGTTTAGCAAACTTCTCCTCTTCTCTGTATCCTTTGTGGTGGGTCATGGGAGTGCAAGTGAAACAGTGTAGACTAACTTCAATACTGATTTGGTTATGTGTAATGTGCCCACTTGCATTGGCATATAAAATTTAATCTATGATTTGCTGTAATTAGAATGCGTGTAAATGTATTATGAAGGGTCACTGTAAGGTAACTACATAATCACCACACAGATTATCACTAGTATTAGTTTTGAAGGATTTTCTAACCCCATATTTGTAAGGCTGTGGAATGACAATAGTACTTGACTAACATATGGTCTTTCCAAGGCATCATCATCTGGAGTTTTGATTTGCATTAAGGATGCTGGATGGAAAATTTGTGAAGCTGACTATAGTGGTCATAAACACGGCTCAGTAATGGCAGGGTGAACTTGAAGTTATCCAAAGAAGTTTTGAATTTTTTATTGTGCATACTGCCTGTTAGCCTGGAATATTGTCCAAGTGAAAGTGAAGTTATTTGTTAAGCTTTAGTGAAGGTAGCATGCCTCACTTACACAACATTCTTTTCTAAAACATATGTAGCTTTTCGGCTATGCTTATAAGCTATTAATTCCAGTGCAGACTTTTTCTAGTTACATGCTTTTCTTGACAATATGCAGGGCATGCTCTAATATTATCGTTCGACGCAAGATAAGATACAAGTTAATCAAGATTGTAGGAGTCGAAGAATGATCATGAGAGAGCTATGGAATGCGAAGGTAGACATCCTTCAAGAAAAGGACTAGTATCTTGATGATGTTGATGTGTAGGAGTGAGGGTACTTGAAAGTATACGAACGTGGAGAGATTTTTACAAAGTAAAACAGCTTCTGATAGCTCTCCCCTTTTATAGAGAGGGAAAAAGTCGTTGGAGGAATAGTTATGGTGGCGGGGAGTTAATGGGGTATGAAGTTGTCAAACGTTACCAGCTTGACTCCTTCCCATCAATGCGTCAAACGTGTCATTATATTGGGCGTTACGCCGAGTCTTACACTTCTTGGACTGGACCGATTCATCAGCCCATTAATTTAGGCTTAGTCTCTATGCTCTTCTCATGGGCTAGACCCAGACAGAATTTTACGAAATTTACATAGAAAAGAAGATGAATGGTGCCATGAAAAAGACGAGGCTGCATATGATCATAATAATGAGTTTGTAAAGTTTTTTCTGATAAATAAATAATGCGAGTGATTGAACTTTTAAGAGTGCATTTAGCACGAGATTCAATGGTATTATTACGAATGTTTAATATGAAATCACGAGGAAGAAGTCGAGTCACTACCCGCTTTGGTCTGGGGGCAGTGGTTGTGCTCACAGTGGTGGTGGAGGAGAAAGTTAAGGAGAGTTTGATGGTTCAAAAAAGAAAGAACGAGAGATGTAGAGAACAAAACATAAAGATGACGAAACTGACAGAAACGAGGTAACCAAAAGACTAAATTAACTTACCCTCCTAACCAAAGCCAGACAAAGGCGCAATAGAAAATAAGACCTCTCCAGGAAAGGTGCTAGTTTCAACGCCCTGGCCAAGTGTACTGCACATAAATCAAGGGAATGTAGGTAAAAATAGATACTTAAAATTCAGTAAAGATAATTCAACTACATCATCTAGATAGTCAAGGGAGCAGGAGCATACTTAACATTATACTAACTATATTTCGGTGTGTATGTTAGCTAAAATTCTTTCGAACATGATACAGAACTACATTTTTTGTGGCAGTGCTAGAAGCTAAGAAGAAGAGGAAACTACCCCCAAATGGCAAACATATGTTATGAACCTTCTAGCCCTTGTTACCATAGAGGACCTCTTGTCCACTGTGTATTTTTCCTTTTGCTAACAAGACTTATATTTACTTCCTATAAAACCAAAAGGATTGTGTACAAATGTATTCTTCTTATCTTACGGAAAAAGTCATACAATTCAAGATCTGTTTAACATATAATTACTTAGCTTAGAGCAGATTTTTTGAAACGAGTCATAACTCCTTTGAGAATTTAAAAAATAAAAATTAACAATTTTCGAAGGCTAAAGATAATTTGGCCCTTTAAACATTTAAATTTGAGATTTTACTCGAGAATGATCAAGTCAATATAATGAATTCAAGACCATATAAAAAATCTATGTAACCAATTAAGAGCATGGGTTGTTGAATGAAATAATGTTGTCCATTATTTAAAATTCATAATGACCTTAATCAATCACTTTACGACGATAAAATTGCCGGTCTTGGAGTAATTGTCTTAAACTTATCATTTATTAGATCAAATATTAATTTGTAAAGGACCAATCATTTGAGCTAATTGAGAAAAACAGAGACTGAAGAGCCAGCAGCTCATTTATTTTTGGGACACTTAATAAGTTACAAACTTGTAGCAAAAAAACCTAATCCATGTAATAAAAGTGCTTTCTAAAATCACATATGGCATTACCCTTTCATAACATAACAATAATACACTTTGTAAGATTTTAACTCTCACCATAGTACAGCTTACAAATTATTTAGTTTCCTTATGGTCTTAAAAAATAAATAATTCCATCATAATCACACAAAATCATTGCCCAAATTTCAATATCACAATTGCTACCTCTGCAGAGCCACTTTATAGCGCATCACGATTTCACCCACACACACATACAAACCTCAAAATATGACAACACAAACCAAAACTCCAATCCAGACAAAGGCTACCAGACATTTGTTATTAAAGGCTACCAGACAAGCTATAAAAAGGACTTACATGACTGGCAAGCATGTTCAATAGCAAATAAGATGCAGCACCTGCCCCGGCAGTTTCTGCAAAGACGCCAGTTGTCCTTTTCAGTTCTGAACTTATAAAGGAAAGATACGATAAAGCCTAGGCACGTATTGAAACAAGACAATGTATAACAAGGCCTGTTTCGTAGCCAATACATCTGAACCATTTGATCTCTGAAGAAATCGCCAAACGACGATCTGCATATTTCACAAAAAATAAAAAATATCGTCAAGAAAGCTTTAATATATCTATGTATACACAAAGACAAATGTATATGTGTGTGTGTGTTTGTGTGATACTATGTAAAATTAAAATGATTCTCTCTTGATATTAGTTATCACCCTTCTCAAACTAAAGAGGAATGTGAATTCGACAGCAAAAACATGAATAAACAACTATGCAGTAGGCAGGTAACTATTCCGAGACAGATTTTCAGTGCAAACTCAAGCTAGATCACGTTTCAAACTGGCCTGTAAGCTCAAATCATCTCAAGGAAACAAGAAGGAGATCTGGTAAGGTGAGTATGACAAACATAACACAAAAACAACTAATAAAATAGCATGTTAAAGGTGAAGCATTGGATCAACAAGAAGGCATGCAGTCCTCAGGTCAATAGTTACAAGGAATCTTTAAACCTGTGGTAAAGGAAACACTGCAAGAATTTTAAGTGTAATTTATTAAAATAGTTTTACATCATGTAATTTATTAAAATTATAACTTTACATAGTTTATGTTGTTGTTGTTTTTATTTTTTTACTTTTTTATTTTTAGTTATTTTAATAATTTCGTTAAGAATTTTAAGTGTAAAACTAATTTCTTTACTTAAGTATTATGTAATTTTCATTTTATTTAAATTATATTTTTTATCGAACTTTGTTTTATACAAACACATTATATATTTAATATAATCTTAATTTTCAATGTTTTTATTAAATTGTTCATATACCATCCTTCATAAATTGTTTTGGTCCATCACTGTCTGGTATTCCATTTGAACCTGTTATAGCTCCCCCTAAGTGGAGATAATTATAAATAGGGTTTAATTGAAAAGTAACCTATTTTAGATGACCCATTACAAACATATCCTTTTTTTTTTAATCTAGGAAAGTTGTCATTTTTTAGACAAAAATACTCTTGCCCAACCAGTTTTTGTGTGTGACAGTGACTCTCTCTCCCTATCAAAATTGAAAATCTCTCCATTCCCAACTTTTACTCTCTTTCTCTCTCTAGGAATCTCATCGGCGCACCTCACTAGCGGACCTGCACCTACCAGCGTTCATTGTCAAGAAACCCTCCTTTCTCTCCTCTTTCTCTCCACTTTGCCATTTCCGACCTCCCAGCTTCAGAGCCCACCTCCTCTTTGGACTCCCAAGCAAAACCCTCCTCGCTCTCCGCTCGCAGTTTTTGTGTGTGACGGTGACTCTCTCACTAGCGAACCGACACCTATCAACGTTCACTATCCAAAAACCTTCCTCTCTCTCCTCTCTCTCTCTCTCTCTCTTTCTCTCTCCACTTCTCCATTTCCGACCTCCTAGCTTCAAACCCCACCTCTTTCTTGGACTCCCAAGCAAAACCCTCATCGCTCTCCGCTAGCATGAGCTTCAAATTCGAGCAAATTGATAAAATCGAGAAGTAGACAGAAGAGAAGAAGTAGACCCTCCAGAGAATCCGTGCTTGGCCCTAATCAAAACAGCAGCAAACCGCCCCAAATTTGGTTAAAAACAAATAAAACAGGGAAATAAATGGTAGCAGAGAGCAAATGGAGGGAAGGGAGGGGTTTCGAAGATAGAATAGAAGCCAGATAGGGATTTCGGTGTAGATGGATGTCATTTGATTAATGCTTGCAACAAGGACCTTTGTTAGACTTAGTATTTAGATGTCATTTGAATGATGAAATTTGTAGAATTGACAAGTATTACTAAGATTGATGCCATCTGTTTGGAGCCTATACATAGAGAATGTTGATTTGTTATGAAATTTGTGTTTCTTGGGGTTGGGATTCCCAACTTCTAAGTAAGGAATCTCAATTTGGGAATCTCAATCTTTCGATTGAGATTATCAACTCGGAAGTTAGGATTTCTAACTTTTCGGTGGAGATTTTCAACTTGAAGGTTGGGATTTCCTAACCTCCGATGGATCTAGAGTGGGATTCCTAACTTTCCAGTTGAGATTCCCAACTCGGAGATTGAAATTTCCTAACCTCCGAAATACATAGGGTAAGATTCCCAACTTCTTCTCGAACTTCAAGGTGACCCTTCGAGTTGGGAATCTCAATCGAAAAGTTGTGAATCCCAACCCCTCGATTGGGATTCTGACCTCCAAATTGAGAAACCCAACCTGGAAGGTGGAAATCCCAACTTTTGGGTTGGGATTCCCAACTCACCTACCCTAGATACCGCTTAAGGTCTTTAAAATCCTGATCTTCGAGTTGGGATTCCCAACCCGAAGTTTGGAATAATCTTTGGGTTAAGAAGATTCTCAACCTCCATGTTAAGATTCTTAACTTTAGGGCTGTGATTCTCAACTCAAAGGTTGGGAATCCCAACCCTGAGATTGGGAATTAAGTACCTTGCCTTGGAATTGAGTATTTTTTTCTAAACGTCCAATAATTTTTAAATAATAGATGTTAAAACCCATCTAGTTGGGAGTACCCAGGTTGGATAATGGAGATTAGAGTCATCATTTTCCTCTTCCTTTTCTTTTTATTTTCCGTTTCATGTTTATATTTTTATTATTTAATTCATTAGCCTAATTTTCTAAGTGAATTAATTTGAATTCACAATGCTATTGTTGATCTCAGTGTTCTTGTTGCTAGTGTTGATCCAAGAACTTAAGATGCTACTAAAGCTGGAACTTGCCACATACACACACATCTATTATTAAAAATGAATGGAATATTAATTAACCCCTCCTCGTGTACGATTTTGAAAGTACATTATTAAAAGATAGGTGGCATAGGTGTTATTTTTGACAATCTAATTACTATGGTTTCTTGTGTAGCAACCAAAACAGATAAAGTTGGTCTACCAATTTTAAGAAAAAACAAAATTTAAATTGACCAGTTTATATTTATTCTATATATAGTTTTTGGTGGGATTGGACCTACTTGTTTCCATAGAAATCTCTCGCAGGTTGCAAAAGCGATGGTAACGGTAGGGTTGAAATAGGCACCAGAGATATGGCTAACAGAGTAAACGAGGACCATGATAGTCAGTCCCCAAACTATTGAGATTTCTGGAAGTGTCACCACTTTGTCATTATCAGCATTCACCACCACCAACGCACAGCCTGCAAATATCAGGAAGTATGTCCCCACAACCTTTGCAATTATCTGCACATCAAAACATGATTGGTATAACAGATATTGGAAGGCTGGTGGTAGAGAATGCAGCACAACTGCTTGGTGTGAAGGGTTAAGAAGTGAGAAGAGGTTGGCCGAAGAATGGAAGTGATAGAATGGAAGGTAGGTCGACGGGAGGAGACTGCTGCACAGCTTGTTGGCCGGAGAGGCTGCTTGTCGGGAGAGGTTACGAAGGGAGGACAAGAGAGGTTCACCAAAAGGAGTTCAGCTTCTATCAATTTGCTCCGACTTTATAGCTCTCAGTTCATTAAGGACATTTTTGTCTATTCATGCTCTTTTTATACAAACAAAAATACAAAGGTTAGTTTTGGAGTTGACCTCTCTAAGTGTGTCATTTTAGACATTTTCTCTTATAAATACTAGCAGGCCGAATTGATTATTAGTGAAGGCAAGAGATGTTAGCCTTTGAAAGACTTAATGGCCTTTGGACAATTTTTTTTTTTTTTTTCTTTTGAAACAAGCCTCTGAACAAATTGTCCCAATTGAAGAATAAAAGACATTTGAGTACCCTCATATACATCATGGCACCTATAAAGTAAGTCTTGCCTCACTACAACAAAACAGCTCATCCATACCGGGCAATGCCCGGTATGGATGACTATCCATACCGGGCGGAGTGTCCGGTATGGATAGAGCCGGTATAGTTGATGGAAGTATCCATACCGGGCTATACCCGGTATGGATAACCATATCAGAAATGGGTCGACCCGTTGATATGATTATCCATATCGGGCATATGCCCGGTATGGATAATATGGATAATATTATCCATACTGGGCATATGCCCGGTATGGATACTTATTTTTATATTAAAAAAAAATATACACATTTTTTTTAGAAAATACATATAATTTTATATTAAAATAAAAATAATATTATAATATGCATAAAAAAAAATCATTTATATATAATCACTTGAAAATATTATTAACAACATAAATATAATAACTTGGGATCCCATATAAATTTTACACTATAAATTTACTAAATTTTAAATTCATCTACTCTTCTAAGAAGAAAATGCTTATGATTACACTTTTATATTGTTTAGATTTTAATCTCAATTTATAATACAAAATGGCTTTTATAAGAGAGAGTATGTTAACAACAAACACTAACATTTTGTAGAGGCAAGTCCTAGTGCAAATACATTATAATAAAAAACTAATAATGAAGAAATGTAGCATATTTCACAAGATTACATATATCAGTTGTACATGACAATAAATGGCCTTCAATTATATTCTCAAACTGCCAAAAAAATAAAGCTTCAAGTGTTCTTCAAGTTTCTATAAATGGTGACAACACATGAGAATCAAAATCTTCAATTGCAGTAACTATAAACTGAACTCAACAGACCTCACCTACAACACACATCCACTGCAAATTTTATTCAATATAGGGTCACCAACCTCCATGGCCTTTGCAAATAGCATTTGGATCAATTCTGATTAATCTGCAATAAATATAAATGAACAAACTCCAGTGCTTCCAAGCAGTTAAATATGGGGAAAAAGGGGGCATGGAGTAAGGGACATCACAAATACAATAAACTTAGATCGACATCAAATCCTAAAATATGGTTTCCATCAAATCTTTTATTAGGAATAATTAAAACATCATTTCTCAAATAGATTACAGAAGCCTACTTCAGAATATTTCCAAACAAACAACACAACATTGGAAACATAAAGTATTCACCAATTGCATCACCAAACAACAACTCATCCACTACAATAAGAATATGAAGTACAAGCGATACCTGCAAGCAGTCTTCGTTGAGCTTTTTAATGGAAACGAACAAAGATGATGTGAAATACTTTGACGTGTTCTCTAATCACAGTGCACACTAGCTGCCCACAAAACCCAAACCACCTAATCGCTTGAAATACTTGGACTTCTCTAATCTCTTGGCAACCTACACACACTCAAAATCCATATATATCCTTCAATTCACTCAAATAAATCATCCTCTTAATTAAAAACCAAACTTTATAATCCAATCACAAAAAACACATTGCATTTATAATTTACTCATGATTCTACGTTACAAAAACATCACATTTAACATCTAGTGAAGCAACAAAAACCTGCAAGACCATTAACAGCTCTTCTCAGTGCATATAGAGCATCCCCTGTTCCATGAAAAACCTGCAACACCATTTAAAAACAGTTGAAGAAACAACAAAAAAAACCAGCAACACCATTAGAAACAATGGATGAAAGGAAGCAAAACAAAGAAGGCGTTAATAGTGGAAACGTGGAGGGAACAAGAAGAAGGCAGTAGATCGGTGAAGAGGAGTGGACGGCGCGGCTGATGAGTGGCGACGGCGCAAATGAACGGCGAGGTAGATGAGTGGCGATGGCGCAGATGAACGACGCAGATGAACGGCGCGGCAGATGAGTGGCGACGGCGAAGTTGAACAGCGCGGCAGATGAGTGGCGACGGCGAAGATGAACGGCGCGGCAGCTGAAGGCAGCAGATCGACGAAGAGGAGTAGACGCGCAGCTGAAGGGAAGCAAAACAAAGAAGGCGTTAATAGTGGAAACGTGGAGGGAACAAGAAGAAGGCAGTAGATCGGTGAAGAGGAGTGGACGGCACCGCTGATGAGTGGCGACGGCGCAGATGAACGGCGAGGCAGATGAGTGGCGATGGCGCAGATGAACGGCGTGGCAGATGAGTGGCGACGGCGAAGATGAACGGCGCGGCAGCTGAAGGCAGTAGATCGACGAAAAGGAGTAGATGCGCAGCGGAAAGAAGAAGAAAAAGAGAAGAAGAAGGGAAGAAGAAGAACGACGACTGGTGGTGGAGCTCCGGCGGCATGCAAGAACGGCGACGCCATGGAGGCTAGGGTTTGGACGACACTTGGGCTGATCTGTGAGAGAGAGAGGATGAGAAAGTGTTGAAGTGAGAGACGAAAAAATGGGGCAGGGTATGGATAATAAAATATTTTATTTTACAAATATATTATCCATACCGGGCAATCATTGGCCCGGTATAAATAATTAATATTTTTAAATTAAAAAACATTATTATCCATACCGGACCATTAGTGTTCGGTATGAATAATTAAATTTAATTTTTTTAAAAATAAAATAAATATTATCCATACCGGGCCATCAGTGCCCGGTATGGATAATTGATTTATCTATTTTTTTAATAATAAAAAGATATTATCCATACCGGGCTTTTAATGCCCGGTATGGATAATTCAGTTTATTATTTTTTAAAAAATAAAAAATGTTATCCATACCGGGCCTTTAATGACCGGTACGGATACTCCGGTGTAGATGACCTGTTTTCTTGTAGTGCCTCCATGTGAATGTAATTTATCTACTTTATTATTCTTTATGATACAGATTACTGAGAAATAAGGCATTGACTTAAGAATGAAGAGTGCTTCTAGGGACAAACTCTAGGTCACCCTGACGAAGGTTTTTATCAATATCTTTCATTGAGCATCTGCTTCGTACAATAGTTGATCCTAACTGGATCCCACAACATTTGGATAGTCAGATTTAAATATTTTAATTTTTTTTTAAAAGATAACACAAAACAAAGAGTGCTTGAAGAATTTTAGATTAACATCGTAATTTGTTACTAGCGATATCCATCTGAGTAAGAGAAGATGTTGACAAGGAGACTCGAACCGTAGAAGCAAATTACAAATTTAATTGTTCTTAATTTTATCCCCTCATAATGGTTGTGACATAGAGAGCTGAGGTGATGGGACCTACGGCCCAAATTTTATTTTAATATACCTGAAAAATTAATATAAATTCTTCAAATTTATATAAAAATACTTTGAATCCCCTCAACGGCGAACCCAAATGCGGTCCACGTCGCACCTCAAATATTTAAAAAATATATATATATTAAATTTGTTTCTAAAAATTAAAAGCTTCATTAATTTTTACTTTATTTAATAATTTTTTATGTATATATTATATTTTTATTCTACACCTTATCCCATACAATAATGTATTTTGTTTTGTAAGTTGTAATATTTTTAAATTTAACCAACATCTAATTTGTGAACTTTTCTCCTCTAATTTATAGCATCAAAATTGCTAAATTTGAATGTTTCAATTATTTTTTATCTCTCATTTCTTTTTTTTAATGATAGTATTGAATTTGTTATATTTATTTTATCGATTTATTTTCAAAAGAGTCTATTTATGGTTTTGAACTTTATTGATAAAAAATTTAGATATCATACTAAAAATCTAATTTGATCATTAAAGGCTTGGTCAGTAATATTTTCTATGTTTATTTTTTATTTTATTAATTATCATTTGAAAATGGAACATAGATTTTCATATTGTAGGAGCATGTTCGGTAGCGAAAACAGAAAATGGATTATCATTTAACTGATCCCTTCAAGATTGAGATGATAAAAAAATCTGCACTATCTCAAATGGGGTTAAAGAGCCTACGGTTACTGCTTCTCCACCAACAGCTGATCCGGTGTATTAATATGGGCAAAATCTAAAAAGTCCATAATGGAAAATAATCTCCATTTGCTCTAACTTTTAAACTATTAATTAAAAAACCCCTTGTCATCAACCAAAAGTGGTTTCTATCCAAATTTTTAGTGGTTTTGTAATAAAAAGGCTAAAACACCAAAGCTACACTCACCTTTTTATTATTTTTTTAAAATAAAAATTAATAATAATAAATTAAATATAAATATTAAAAATAATCAAAAATGGGAAAATGACAAAAATTAAAAAATAAATAAAAATAAAAATTAATAATAACTATAACAAATAAATATAATAAATTTTAATTTTAAAATTAATTAAATTAATTAATAATTAAAATCGATTAGAATTTAATAAAAAATAGAGATGGAGATCCCAAATGTAATATCCACTATCTATCAAAATAGATGAAGGGAGATCTTATATAGGATCTCCACCTTTTTTTAAAGAGAAAAAATTAAAAATTAAAAAAATAAGAAAATTAATTTGGTAATAATTAAAAAATTAATAATAATAAAAATTGAGTTTTAAAAAAAAAAATGTAGATCCAATATCCAAATTAGATCTTCACCGTTCATCTCATAAGATGGACAGTAGAGTTCTAATCTCGATATTGGATGTCTATCCACTCAAAAGACTTCAAAGAAAACAAAGAAAATGAAGAAAAAAAATTCTCAATGCCAAGCACCATTCATCACGCACCATTCATAACACAAAATATCAAACCAAAAACCAAGAGAAAACAAAATCTCTCTTAATCAATCAAATCTCTCTAAACCAGTATTGTTATAAGTAATTTAGCGATCAGGCTAATTGGGCCGAAAAGGATCTACAGTATGGATTCAATGGTCCGAAAACCCAAAAAATCCAGCAATCTATCCATCCCTCTGATCGCACGTCTGATCCTTGATCCGATCGTTTGGCTGTTGGCCATCCTGATCGTAATTGGGGTTTCCCTGCTAGTCGTTAATCTGATCGTCGATAAGCTCGATAGTCTGCTTGATAACCTGTTTTTTATTCTGATCGCGAATCTAACCTCATCCAGTTTTCTCTTAGGATCGCTTATTAGTCCTTAAGCGAGCCCGTCTGTAATCTGGTCAGCTATTCGCTCTATCTGCTCGCACAAATGTGCAACAGTTTCTGACCATGATCATGTATCTGCTCGTTTATGAGGCTGCTCGCTTATTAATCTATCTGGTTGTGGGAGAATTCAGTCATGACCTACATCATCGACCCTCGAAACGTCCTATATTCCATAGCATTATCTACTCGCTAACGTGATAGGGTACCCTACTCGTTGAGCATCCAGTTTCCACCATATCTCCCAAACCGCGAGTCAACGGAAGTCAAAGATGTCATGCAAGATGCAGCTCAAAACGTGTCATGCACGACATCTCTATCAGAGGCTACAACCAAGATCATGGTGACCTTACCTAACCTGTACAGGTTAGTCGCCTAAAATCACGCTTGGGTAGGGCTCAAACTTTACAGTTTCACCCGCATTCAATGTAGTTTCGACAGTATTAAATGCACTGTCATCCGTATTAAATATAATTCATCATTGTAATCTCGGTTTACTATAACTCTGTACTGTAGAATCTTAACTATAGTACCTTTCTTTCTCTATAAATAGGAGATGGAAATTTCCTTGTAAAGAGATCGAATCTTGAGTGCTGTTACTCTGCCAAAATTGTGAGAGAGTGTACAGTGGACGTAGGCATCTTTTTGGGCTGAACCACTTAAAAAATCCTCTAGTGTTCTCTCATTCTCTTCTAACCACTTCTCCTTTGCTCATCACTTCATTTAACGACCATCTTACAACGAATAATATGAAACTGTAACTTAGGCCCAAAAAACGAATCTCGGTCGGCTAATTCCCAACGTCAACAAATATTATGTATATAATTTAAGCACAAAGAAAATGGAACCACCAAACTGGAATCACAACAAAATTGGAATACATAACCAAACAACGCCCTAAAACTAAAGCTCAACCAAATCGAAAAAACAACAGGAAACATAGCCCCCAAGCTATGGCTTAACCAAATTAGAAACCATCCACCATAACACCCATAGCCCCCCAAACTTTACCTACAAAACACAACTATAAGCCAAAACTAGAAGCATGGGAAAGGGAGAAAATGAGAACTTTGAGCAGGATTCCAGAGATGGTAAGGGTGAGAATAAGGGTAAAGTAGTGATGGTTACTAAGAAGATGAGAAAGTGGAGTCGATACAATTCACGTTCTCATTCATGTCCTCCACAAAGGCCTTGGTCGCGGTATCGACATTAGCATTAGATAGTGATGCAATCGCAGTAGAGTCGAAGTTGGACGTCAGTCTCCCATGAAGGTTGATCTTTGGGGGACAAGTTGTTTGGGAGCTAGGTCGTTGATCTAGTTTCCTCCAATCAGCAAGCCATAGTAAAAGAGATGTGAGAGATTGTGAGAGAGAGAAAGAGAAATAGTGAAAGGTGAGAGACTATGAGAAAGACAGAGAAAGAAAGAGATAATGTTGATGACGTGGATGATTTGGGACTGATAAGAAATTGAAAAAAAAAATTATTTAATTTAATTTTATTTAATAATTAAAATTTATTATCCCATTCAGTTGTACTTTATTAATGCATTTACTTTTATACTCTTACATCTTAATAGAACTGTTAATTTATTAATGGAAATCACCAACCTTCTAACGGTTGGATCATTTTGGATAATATTTTCAATAGAATGGATGGTTTAATGTTATTTTCAATTCTAGAAGTAAAATAATAATAACCCTATATCAATTGTGTTTCCAAAATAGAATGAAAATGTTGTGCTACTAAGATGTTCAATACCGAAAATTCAACTACTCTAGTCAACCCAAACAAAAAAACTCCACTAGACTTATCTAATAGGCCTCTAATATTGTTATTAAGACCACATGCAAAAACTACATTGTTTTTTTTATAATTATACCTTTAATTGATGATTCAAAAGAAATTTGTTCAGTCACAATGATTCCATCTAAATCAAATTCTTTATGTAGTTAAATTCAAACTTGCATTCATTGCTGGGGCTGCAAACGTAGCAAATTGTGATATTCAATGAAGATTTTACAAATGGGGAAGACTTGAAAGGATCAAAAACTGGGGTGCCACATTTTATTGCAATTAGAGTTATTGCAATTAACCTAAATAAGGTCACTGCTTGTGCCCATAATGGCGATTTGAGGAATAAAAGTTTAGCCAATGGAGAAATTTATTACATAAGGTAGAGAAGTTTTAATGCCAACTGCCAAGAAAAATACTAGGTTCAATAGCTTTTTAAAGATTTTCGTGATAAAGAGATCAAACGAGCAATTGATATTGTCTAGTATAAGCTTGGCTCCATTAATGCTGTTACAGTTTTAAATTGGGAAATTACAATGAATCCAAGTCGTTAGTTGCTTTGGTTTGGCGGCGGTTCCATTGCGACAGTGGTAACCGCAATAGTGGTGATGAAGGAAGTTAAGAAAAAGAGTAGTTCGTGGAAATATTTTCGCCAATTATTGTTCCTAGCTATATCCGTTAGAGAATTAATAATCAGATCAATGACAAATGAAGAAGAAAATAAAAACTAAAGTAGAATATTATTACTGTAGAAATAGTTTAGACTACAATACAACAATTATAAACAATACAATCACTCTTAAAAATAACAATAATAATAATAATAGTAATAATAATCATATAACACAAGATGTAGGAAGTGTACCAAAATGATGAAATGGAAATATGAAAAAACAGAGTCATGTGGAATTGGAATGGCCTTAAAATAATAATTACCCTTTACTTCGGTGCTTATAGATATTTGAGTAACTTTCTCCGATGATCCTCTATTAAATTTAGAAACCATGCATTGAAAATTCTTAAATATGTTAAATTTTGGTTGTTTTTCAGTTTTGTAATAAATGCAAATATGTAATAAAAAAAAAAAAAATTATCATTCTAATGATCAGGGGCGGAACCACCATTGGGTCACGGGGGACACGTGCCCCCTTTGAAATTTTTTAAAAATTAATTATTAGTCATTAGGTCTGAAATATATAAATGCAATGTCATATGTCAACACGAGTTTGAAATGGTGTTGTGGGTTAGGTGACGTCTTTTTATTTGGCTGTCATCCGGGTTCAATTCCTTGGCCCCGCGAAAAGCTTTTGCTTTTCCTGCTTTTTCAGTCATTTGATATATACTAAAAAAATGTCAAACACTAGCACAAAGACAAATTGGCTTTGTTGGTTGTGAAGCCTTTCTCGAGTCCAAGTTCGACTCTTTGTTTTCTCATAATAGCTTTTTAATATTAATTTTAGTCTTTTTAATTTTATATAATATAAATAATATGTTCGTAAACATAGATTGGTTTTGCTGGTTGTGCTTGTCTTCCTTCGAAAGGGAACGAGGGTTTGATCCCCTTGTGTTTAATAATTTTTTAATTTTTAATTTTTAAATTTTTATGGCATAGATCTTGTTTTTCTTTCTTCCATCCATCATGGTTCAATCTCTTTTCATATCAAAATATGTTATTTTTCCTCAATTTTTTTTCCCATTAAGGTTTAATCAATTTCCCTATCAAAGCATGTTGTTTTTTTTTTTTTCCGTTATTACAAATTAATATTCAAATTTAAAATATTTTGACTTCATAAATTATAATATTTATTTCAAATTATCACAAATTATATCATATTTATACGAACTAGAGAATAAAAGAGAACTAGTGTACAATCAACTCATAATTTATATGTTTTTGTTTTTATACTTATAGTAAGAATGTTATTTTAAAAATTTTATTACAATCTTATAAGGATTAAAACTACATATCTCCTACTGTTTATGTATTTTAACTAATTTTATTTTATATAACATTTTTCTAGCAATTGAAGGAAACATTAAAAAAAAGAAAAAAAGTTATATAACTTAGTTTCCTGATGTTATAATTATTATATAAAAGTGCCATCTCTCACATAAATTTCTGGGTCCGCCACTGCTAATGATCTTATGAACAAACACAACTCTACAGAATAGATGCCTATAAACAAGCATAATTTTACAGAACAAATACTTATAAACAAACATAACTTTACAAAAGAGGTACTAATGAATGGACACAAGTTTATTGAACAAGTACCTATCCGATAGACACCTCACATATAGGCACTTTTTAGTTCAAACTCAAATTCTAAAACTTGATTTTAAATTAAGCAAATTAACACAACTTTAACTCAAACACAACAAATACTTTTACAATGATACCGCACATTTGAGTCAAAGATTTTTTATGTTTAAATGCAAATCTAACTTAGAGTAAAAAACAAATGTGAATTGTATCAGGGTAAATGTCTTTTAGACTTGAACTTCCTTAGTATAAATGTATCGAAACTCTTGAGTGACATAGTGGATACAAAAATCTTGAACTATTACTAGACAGCATATCAAATGTATTTCAAATCTTACACACTTCAAATTTGTATGGTGGTGTTCGTTTCGGTCTTGAACCAATTTCATATTCATAAGAGTTTTAGAGAATTTAGTCATATTCTCATAAATGCGACCCCACTTGCTCCTATATAGGTGACATTAATTTAAAATATTCTACTATATTCCTCTAAATAACAAGAGATTAATATAATTAAAAGTATTATCATTCAATATGCAATTCAGTAGATAACACATCTTTAAACAGGAATTGGTCCATGTGTGTTTAATTTTAAATTAAACCAAATTAGTTTTCCAATTGAACTTAGACCATGGAACCTCCAATTAGCTAAGTTAGGTTTTCACCTAATTTTATTCATTATTTAATTGGCTTAAGACTTATTCCCTTTGACGTATTGTACATTACTAAACATAATGAAATACATATTATTATTCCATGTTTTACGGTTATTATTATTATTAGTATTGCCATTTAATCACACAAAACAAATCTAGTAAATTTTTTCATTAAAAAACCATTAATTTAATTAGTAATAATGCATAATTTTGATTATTTCTACTTTTATTTGTATTTGTATTTTTATTTTTATTTTTCCTGCCACACTACTGAATTCCGTTTGTGTTCGTCGTGTATCTCATTCTCAATGAAATTTTTCTACGTAATATTAGTATGTAGATCTTAATTAAATATGTTTGAGATCTGATACGTCCAATTAAGTAAAGAAATAATCTGTTTTATACTTTATATCATGGGCATTTGAAAACTAACTACACACATGTAGATACTTAAAAAAGAGTAAGAAATATTAATACTTCAGCCACTGCAATATAGTACACAACTACCCATAGCTTTTCAGATAACTTTCCTACAAGACTTGCATGATAGCCTTCTGCACAATTATCTCATCTTCTGAATTTGTTGTTGATTAGGCTGATAACAACGGAGCAATCATGTCCATGCTTGGCCTAGATTGTGGACTGGCATGCAAGCAAGCAATCGCAATGTGTAGCATTTTAATTACTTCGTCCTGTACTTCTGGTGCAGGAATTGGAAGGCGTTGGTCCAAAACGTCTTTCAGCAACATGTTCTCCATAGTTGGTGGAGCTACCAAAGAGGGGATAAGATCACCTGGATGCTTTCCTCTTATCACTTCCAATGTCAATACTCCGAAACTATAGACATCACATTTTTCTGTTACGTTCATCGTGTACGCAAGCTCTGAAAACAATGAAAAATTAGTAATCATCTAAGTATAATGTAATATTTAGCCTAAAATTTATGCTACAAATAACAATTAAAAAAAATCTTAAATTAGAAAAATAATAATGTTACATCACCTGGTGCAACATATCCATAAGTCCCAGCAAGCTCAGTTAAATTGGAGGAGTCTAGCTTCAGAATTTTGGCAGTGCCGAAATCCGATACATGACCATGGTAATCTTGATCCAGCAAAATATTTTTACTTGATATATCTCGATGAATGATTGGAGGTGAGCAATTATGATGCATGTAAAACAAGGCATGAGCCACGCTTCTAACTATATTCAACCGCTTAGACCAATCCAATTCTTTAGCTTTCTCTTCTTCCATCAAAATTGTGACCAAGCTGCCCTTTTCAAGATACTCATAGACCAAAAATGAATGTTGTGCATTTGAACAAAAACCATAAAGCTTCACAATATTTCGATGTCGGATTTTTGTTAATGCCTTTATCTCATTCAGAAACTCTTTTTGAAAAGTCTTTTCACCATGAGGACGAGCATGGAGCTTCTTCACAGCTACAATTTTACCTGATGGCAGGCTAGTCTTGTAGACACTTCCATATCCTCCCTGTCCAATGCAATAAGTTGCATCAAAATCGTTCGTTGCTTTTATGATGTCCGTATACAAGATTCCTCCATCAAAATCCGAAATGGAGAGCAACTTTTCACCGTGTTCCGTTAAGGGATCTTTCTTCCTTTTATGTAAAATGAAGTAGATTCCAAAGAACACAAACAAAAGTAGAAGAGCTCCCAAAAGAGGGAAAATAATTGAAAACACCAATCTCTGACTCTTCCGCGAGTTATGTTCATATCTAACAGAAGGAGCAGATGGACATGGTGGTAGTCCTGTAACGTTGCCACACAAACCCTTGTTCCCCTTTAAAGCTTCAATTGAAGCATTTTGAAATGCTTTGTTGTTAGGAAGGGGACCCTGCAAATCATTGTAAGATATGTCAACAAATTTCAAGTTATACATACCTTCAAAACTCTTAGGAATTAAACCAGAAAGACGATTGTGTGACAGGTTTAGCATTTCCAGGCTCTCCATATGGCTGAGTGTTGATGGTATCTTTCCTTTGAGAAAGTTATGACTCAAATCTAGCTGGGACAAATGATCTAATTTCTCCAACTGACTTGGAATTTCTTCATTGAATTTGTTGTTGCTCAAATCCAAGTAGTTCAGCTTGGTGCACTTTCCCAAATATTGAATTGATTGGCCCAGATTGTTTTTTGATAGGTCCAAACGCTCCAGATTAATCAGTGACTCAAATTCTGAAGGTATTCCACCCGAAAGTTGATTATTACTCAAGTTGAGCTTAGACATTAAAGTCAACTTTCCCAACTCCTTTGGAATCTCCCCGACGAAATGATTCGCAGAAAGATCTAAGGCTTGTAGCTGAGTTGCCTTCCCAATTTGGGATGGTATGCCTCCAGTAATATTGTTCCCTGCAATGTCCAAATCAACTAATTTTGGACACCTGAACCAATTAGATGAAATTTCACCATGAAACTTGTTGTGGCTTAAATATATCACTGTCATGTTCGGATAAACACCAAAGTCTTCAGCTATATTCCCCGTGAATTGGTTTTCTTCTAGACGAACTCTAGTCAAGCTTTTGCAGTTTTTCAAGCTCTTTGGTATTGGACCTGTGAGATGGTTTCTATTTACCGTGAACCTTTGGAGTGATCCACCTTGGCAAATGTTTTGGGGCAAAAAACCAGTAAATTGGTTCTCGTCTAGTTCCAATTCGGTCAAGTTCACAAGGTTTCCTAATTCTGAAGGAATGGAACCAGAAAGTTTGTTGTGACGGAGATAGAGAAATTCTAAATCAACTAAATTACCAAGAGAAGTAGGGACTGAACCATTCAATTGATTTTGACTCAACTCTAGATCGGTTAGAGATAACAAATTTCCTAACTCTTCAGGAATGGGGCCTGAAAGTTGATTTTGATATAGTAGAAGAGTAGTGAGACTTCTCAAATCACCTAATGATATTGGAATTGAACCAGAAAGATTGTTTAAATAAAGATTTAGGTTGACAAGAGACTTCAAATTTCCGATTTCGTGAGGAATTGGACCAAAAAGATTATTTTGGAATGCATTTAAGACCTTTAGATTTTTCAATTTTCCAAAAGTGGAAGGAATTGAGCCAGTAAGATTGTTGGTATCTATGTAAAGTGCATTCAAATTTTGTAGATTTCCTAATTCGGGAGGAATAAAACCTGAAAACGAATTGTTATAGAGATACAAATAAGTCAAGTTCCTAATATTACCAAGAGAAGCAGGAATTGGACCATTAAGATAGTTACTAAATAACGCAAGGTCTTCTAATGATTTTAAATGACTTATGTTATGAGGAATTGAACCATTTAACTGATTTTTAACAAGGTGCAAGACTCGAAGATCTGCAAGAAGACAAATTTCTGGTGGGATTTGTCCAAAAAACTTATTAATGGACAGATCAAGATAAATGAGTTGAGAAAGGTTTGCAATTTGAGATGGAATGATACCATAGAGTGAATTCATAGCAAGATCAGCATACGCAAGATTAGGAAATGACGAAAATGAAAACTCATAGAGTGTACCCTTCAAACCAAAATTGGTAATGTTTATTTTGTTGACGCTTCCAGCAGGGTTGCATGAGATTCCGTACCAAGTGCATGGACTTGTGCTTGGTTTGGAGGCGGTGGCATTGTGAGAAAGCAGAGTCCAAGAAAATAGTTGAGACTGTGTTTGGTTTGCTAAGCTAGCTTTCCATTTGAGAAGAGCGTTTGCCTCTTCAGTAGAAGCAAAAGCAACACTCGGTAGCGAGGCAACTATGTTAAGAAACAGGACAAGAAAAACAGGGGAGAGTACGTTTTGCAAGTTTAATTTTCTTGCCATGGTTTGTGGTTTGTATATTGTAATGATAATTTACAAAGATTTCTCTGTATATATAACCAACATCCTACCGTTTTTTTATAGTTATTTACAAGACCGCTGACCTGGTCCAACCACTGTTTATTGATTTTCAATTATGTGATTACTTCATTTGTGAAGACTTTGAGAGTTTGAGAGTTTGCTTCACGCTTAGGTTGGGTCAACGTCTCTTCATCTTTTTCTTTAGAGTAGGACCACTTGAGTCCATTACACACGATTAAGCCAAAATGTATTCACACTTGGGTCCTCAAAGTCTTGCGAAGAAAGTCATCGCTTAATTGAAAATCAATAATCAACGGTGGGAGACTTGACCCAGGTCTGAGGTCTTGCAAATAATTATAGAAAACCGGTAGGATGTTAGCTATCATTAATAACAGGCACCAAAAGAATAACTATGGGACACTATAATTTCATTACATACATTAAAATAATAACTAATATATATAACACAAAGTTCTATAGCAAAATAATGATGCACAATACTTAAAACTAAATTATAATAATTATACTAATGCCAATATAAATAATATTAATGCGTAATAAAAATATAATAAAAACGATAACCGGATCGGGTTTGGATGGATTAAGGATTTTTTGCATCCCTACTATTACTTTACTGAAACAATTTATTGGCTCAATGACTTAGAAATTTTTTTCATGGGGCGTCATGCTATCAGGATTATATTGGGATTCAGAGTGCAATCGAAATTGAAAATATTTTATCCATAACTGTAAATGTGGCATATGAACTCATAAAGACAATTAATATCTTTACATAGCTAACCAAATCATATGTATGTTTGGGGGACCTACAAAGTAAATATTATCCGAAATATTTGCTTTGATTTCAGGCATACAAATATCGTTTGATTAATCAATGATAGTTGCCCACTAAAACCGTGTACCTACCTCTTTTATAAGAAAAGCCAAGTAGGTAGGAATTTTATAAAGCAAGTTTTATTTGTAAATATACCTCAATTAAATAATAATAATAATAATAATTTTAGTTATTATAGCTATTTTACTATCTATCATGCATATTTCCTTGTCATTAAATTGAACTTATGGAATAAAGGCTTAGAACACCTTGGGATTTTTATAGTTTTTTATTATAGACTTATATATTAAATAATAATTATATTATAGACTATCTAGTTTAATAGAATCAGATAACTGATCTGTTAATTGGGCTATAACAATATCCATTGGTTATGAACTTTAATGTGTAAAAGCACAATAGTAATAAAATTAGAGTTAATAAGAACCTAATTTAAGTTGGTATATAAAAAATATTATAAGGATTATAGTTCCTAAGTCAAATCAGTGCATGTAAAATTTTGCTCTCGCTCTCCTTCTCCTTCTCCTTCTCCTTCTCTATTCAAGAAGAAAACTATAAAACATCTTAACGTGATTTGACTATGGAAGACTCTATCGTTCACTAATTTATCAACAATATGGATTCAGGTACGTCTTCCCCTGAAATAATTATTGATGATTTGATATAAGAGTTTGGACGTTAGTATTGGTTTTCATCTATTAAAGTTTTTCCAATAAGTAGTATCAGAGCCAACTCATATTGAATCATTAAGAAATTAATTAGTTCGATTTATTGTTATTGTAATGGAAGCATGAAGGAAAATATACTGAATTTCCAAGGTACCTTTCGCTTTTTTTTTTTTTTTTTTTTTTTTTTGAGAATGTGAAAGCAAGATAAGAGTCTTCTTTTTTTTTTTTTTTTTTTTTGTTTACAACAATTGAAGAATACATAAATTGAAGCGCTGAAAGCTGGGAGACTGATATTATGGGTATTTTTAGGTTGCTTAAATAGGCTGGTAAAAGTCCAGTACTGTTGATAGAGGTATAAGACAAGTAGAAGGTCAAGACTTTTTCTAAGAGATTGCACTTTTGACTAAGGCACAGCTCGCCTATAGGTCCAACTTATCAGACATATAGCTCGCCGAACGGCCAGCTCGCGAACTCAGACTCAGACTACGTGATCAATTCACAAAAGCACTCAGTCAGGCTTCGGACATTCCAGCTAGTTAAGACGAGCTCTCAGTTATTACAGCTCGCAGGTCGCGAGTCAGACACTATCAAAACAAAAGTCAGCAAGGCGTATCGTACACGTCAATCCCGTCAAAAATTACAGCATGAATTACGAAAGTCTTACCTAACCCGCGTGGGTTAGCCGCCTAATCCATACTTTGACTGAGCATTACTGTAGCTCCTCCCTTTCTCTATAAATAGGGGAGAAAATTTATTGTAGAGACAATCTTGATTCTCTAGAGTACCATTACTCAGCGAAAATAATGAAAGAATAGTAGACATAGGCATAATTTGGGTCGAACTACTTAAAAATTCTGTTGTCTTGTGTCCTTCTTCTACTCTCTTCCTTGCTTTATACCTGTTTACTACACTTCATCAACCAAAATTATAGCTTGGGCCTAAACAAACCTAGTCAGTTAAATCCATACGTCGACAAATATGATTAGATAAATTAATACTATAATATGTTTAGTACAGTATGAGATTAGATAATATAGTAATCTTTTGTTCGGGGGAGATTGGGATCGAACTAAAAAATAACATTTCAATACCTTCCATAGGATCAGCTCTGATTGCGCCGCTCTTCATCATATATGTCCCTCCCACGGTACTCATGATGGAACTTTAGAAAATGACACTGATTCATGTCTAGAGATTGAATGTCATGGATGTCATGGTTCAGTGTCAAATTTAATGTCTCTTAAATTCCTCTACTAGTCTGTGCCTTTTAACTCATTATGTTCTTACAACTTTGCAACATCTGTTACCTTACTCCTCTAGTCCAATATATCACGGTACTTCGTGTTCTCTTGACGTATAAAAGTTTGTAGCCGTTAAGTTACTATCTTGAGAGCATATAGGAAGATATCTTTATTGAAACAAATTATCTTGATCTGTTGAATACACTCAAGACTATCCCTGAGCAGTGCTGAAGATGTTTGGTTCCTTAAAAATAGGAAATATGATATTCTTGCTCTGTATAGGATCGAAAACTGTGTCCATCCTGCAATTTGGTTTAGAAATATATATTATTACGGAATTAATTTTATCATATGCTGGAACTTTGCAGAGAAAATTACCACTCTCACTTAGTTTAGTAAACTTCTCTTCTCTGTATCCTTTCTGGTGGGTCATGGGAGTGCAAGTGAAACAGTGTAGACTAACTTCAATACTAATTTGGTTATGTGTAATGTGCCCACTTGCATTGGCATATAAAATTTAATCTATGATTTGCTGTAATTAGAATGCATGTAGATGTATTATGAAGGATTATTGTAAGGCAGTGACAGACCCAGAAATTTATATCTGGAGGGCACTTTATAACAAAATAAAATAAAATAAAAATTAATTAAGATGAAAATAATTATAGTTCATATGAGTTCTTTTATTTTTTAAATTTATCACATAAAGAGAGAAAAAATTTTCTACTTATATTGTTAAATGTACATTCAAACTTTTATCACGAGTATGAAAAAAAAAATGTATTAATTACTTAAACTATAAATGGAGGTGCAATTCACACCTAGTTAAATATATTTTTAGTTTTAAAATTTGGTCATAATAACATTTATTATTTTAACGAGTAAATCCACAAAATAACATTAAAACACTAATGAATTTATGCACTAATACTAAAGAACAGAAATAAATTCATAACATTCACTAAATTATAAATAAGATGTAAAAGAAACTTAAAGGATTAAAAATTGAAGAAAAATTAGTCGATAATTTATGTAAATATGATATAGTTTGCGATAAAAAAAAAAAAAGTTTGTTATAACTAACGACAATTGTTCATAAATATAAAAAAATAATAAAAAAATTATTCATAGTTCATGGTAGGTTATAAAACTTTTCGAAGTGAAAACACTTTATTTTTTAAAACGTGTTAGATTGGTAAGTATCTATATCATTTATTTTTACCACTCAGGTTTAAACACCAACAAACCCACAGGTCCATTATCTTTAAAAAAAATGCAGTGTTCATTATTTTGGGAAAAAAAAAACATGTGTAAGAGAGAAAGAGAAACAACACACGTGGAAGTGAGAAACAGCACTCACATGACTGCTCATTATCCATTTTTCTTAAATAATAAAAAAAAAAAAAAATCAACATTTGTATAACTGAGAGTCGAACCAGGAGCCCGCTGACATTGGAAGGCAAAACATGCCCATTGCCACACTCAAGGCTTAGTAGTCATATCTACCTCGAAAACATATATATATATTAACTTACTTATATATTTAAATATCTTATAATTAGAACATTATACATAATAAAATTTCTGGGGGAAGGGCGCACGTGCCCCTCTTAACCCTATACTAGGTCTGCCCCTACTAACATTATACATAATAAATTTTCATAAAATTTCGAGGGGGGAGGGGGGCGCCACGTGCCCCTCTTGATCCTATACTAGGTCCGCCCCTGCTGTAAGGTAACTACATAATCACCGCACATATTATCACTTGTATTAGTTTTGAAGGATTTTCTAACCCCATATTTGCAGTAATTTGCTGTGGAATGACAATAGTACTTGACTAACATATGGTCTTTACAAGGCATCATCATCTGGAGTTTTCATTTGCATTAAGGATGCTGGATGGAAAATTTGTGAAGCTGACTATAGTGGTCATAAACACGGCTCAGTAAAGGCAGGGTGAACTGGAAGTTATCCAAAGAAGTTTTGAATTTTTTATTGTGCATACTGCCTTTTAGCCTAGAATATTGTCCAAGTGAAAGTGAAGTTATTTGTTAAGCTTTAGTGAAGGTAGCATCCATCACCTACACGTTCTTTTCTAAAACATATGCAGCTTTTCGGCTCTGCTTATAAGCTATTAATTCCAGTGCAGACTTTTTCTAGTTACATGCTTTTGTTGACAATATGCAGGACATGCTCTAATATTATCGTTCGACGCAAGATAAGATACAAGTTAATCAAGATTGTAGGAGTCGAATGATCATGAGAGAGCTATGGAATGCGAAGGTAGACATCCTTCAAGGAAAGGACTAGTATCTTGATGATGTTGATGTGTAGGAGTGAGGGTACTTGAAAGTATAGGAACGTGGAGAGATTTTTACAAAGTAAAACAGCTTCTGGTAGCTCTCCCCTTTTATAGAGAGGGAAAAATTCGTTGGAGGAAGAGTTATGGTGGCGGGGAGTTAATGGGGTATGAAGTTGTCAAACGTTACCAGCTTGACTCCTTCCCATCAATGCGATCAAACGTGTCATTATGTTGGGCGTTACGCTGAGTCTTACACTTCTTGGACTGGACCGATTCATCAGCCCATCAATTTCAGCTTAGTCTCTATGCTCTTCTCATGGGCTAGACCCAGACAGAATTTTACAAAATTTACGTAGAAAAGAAGATGATTGGTGCCATGATAAAGACGAGGCTGCATATGATCATAATAATGAGTCTGTGAAGAGTTTTCTGATAAATAATTAATGCGAGTGATTGAACTTTTAAGATTGCATTTAGCACGAGATTCAATGATATTATTACGAATGTTTAATATGAAATCACGAGGAAGAAGTCGAGTCACTACCCGCTTTGGTCTGGGGGCAGTGGTTGTGCTCACAGTGGTGGTGGAGGAGAAAGTTAAGGAGAGTTTGATGGTTCAAAAAAGAAGAACGAGAGATATAGAGAACAAAACATAAAGATGACGAAAGATTCAAAATCCTAAGAAGGTGAGGACTAGGGGGAGAAGTTGTGAATTCTTAACTTTGATTTCATAAAAGTTGAAAAAAGAAATTTAATTAATTAACTTCTTTAAATATCGAAACGTTTAGCAATTCAAAATAAGAAAAGTGTTAAAAGGTGGAAAAGGGCAACTAGGGAACTTTCACTTTTTGGCAAATTGGGTAGTCCTAGTAGGAAACACATGGTAGATAACAATGGAGCAAGAAAAGGGGGTGGGAGTGTGAGTGTATCTCCTAAGGGGAGGATAAATCAGAAACTCACACAGAGTGGGAAAGGGAAAGAGTTGAATATGATAGAAAGTAGGGGTGAGCAAAAAAACCGGAACCGACCTGGCCCGGACCGACCCGACCCGAAAATGTCGGTTTTTAAGTTAAAATTGAGTCGGATGGGTTTTAATCATGAAAAAAGGAAAATTTTCTGTTTCGGATCGGTTTCGGTCCAAATGAGACCGACCCGACCCGAAATCGACTTTAAATAAACCTAACTATAAAAACCTCTCTTCCACTCTCATCTCATTTCTCATTCTCTCTTTCACAAACTCAGCCACCATTCACTCTCAACGCCTCTCATCTCTTTCACTTTCAAGTCTCTTATCTCATCTCTTTCACCACCAGTCCACCACCACAATTTCACGCATTACTCCAATCTCACCTCTCACCTTTCATTAAAACCAACCATCTTTAGCACCCGCAACAGCAGTTGATGTCATCGTTAGCACCCCCATCAGTCACTGATGTCGCCTTCTGCACCCCCAACAGTCGCCGATGTCGTTGTTCGCACCCAATCGCCCTGATGCTGCCATTCATACCCCTAACAGTCGTTGATGTCGTCGTTAGTGCCCCCATCAATCATTGTCACTGATGTCGCCTTTTGCACCCCCAACAGTTGCTGATGTCGTCGTTCGCACCCAACCGCCCTGATGCCGTCGGTCGCACCCTTAGGCCCTAGCTGCTGCTGATTGTATGCGTATGTTTTTTTTTTTTTCTTAGTCTAAGTTTTATTTTGAAGTTTTCGGCTATTGATTAATTTTGTAAAGTTGTGGAGATTGTGCAATGTAAAGCATGGATGCATGAGTTCATGTTTATAAAGTCATTTAGATCTATGTTTGTAAAGTGATTTAGATAGGTGTGTGTTTGTAAAGTTTATTTGTGTTTTTCGTTTTTTCGAAACCAAGTTTATTTGTGTTCAACTCTTAGTTTGTGATAAGATCATTAGGAGAAGTCTTTTGGTGTAAATGTTTAGTTTAGCAGCCAAGATGGCATTTATGGATAGGTCTTCTGTGTATAGCTAATGGTAATTGGCTTCTGTATAAGGGTTAGTAAATGATGTCCAGTTGCTTGTATATTGGTGAAGCATAAAGCAATATATTTGACTTTAATCAGAACTGAAAAAAAGTATTGTTTTTTTGTAACTTTTTGGTAAATGGAGAAACCGAACTAGACCGACCCAATCAAGATGGTTTATGCCGGTTTTCTTACCCATTTCGGATCGAGTCAGTCTTCAATTTTGAAAACCGATCCATGTCGATTTTGGGTCAGTTTTCTCAAAAACCGACCTGACCCAACCCGACCTGTGCCCACCCCTAATAAAAGGTAAGTCAGAGGTGGGGAAGAAACGTAAGAAACTAAAGTTTAGTGTTAGCCAGGAAGAAGGAAGTAAAAAGAGTAAAGTGAGTATGGTGAATGAGGAGGTTAAAGCTTTAGTATTGGCGGAGTCTGGGGGACAGGCCTGCTGATCGCCATGATAGCCTTATGCTGGAATGTACGGGGGTTGGGGAATCCCCGTATATTTTTCACCCTATGTAGGGTAGTTCGGAATAAATCCCGGCTTTGGTTTTTCTTAGCAAAACAAAGTTGCAGGAGAAATCAAGGTGTAGGTTGAGAGACAGATTAGGCTTTGATGGTGGTTTATTTGTTAATAGTACAGGGAAAAATGGTGGGTTGGGGTTGTTGTGGGAGGATAGTCTCCCAGTATCGGTTCTATCTTACTCAAGTGACCATATTGATGTAAGAATAGTGTTAGATGACAGTATTATGTGGAGATTTATAGGATTCTATGGTAATCCGAATCCCTCGCAAAGAGCTTGTTCATGGGAGCTGTTAAGGAGAATCAGGAATGTTGATGACCTTCCTTGGTTGGTTACGGGGGACTTCAACGAAATTCTTAGCATAAAGGAGAAACAAGGTGGATCTATAAAATCGATATATAGTATGCTTGAGTTCATGAGAGCAGTGGATGATTGCGGTCTATCAGACATTGGGTTCTCAGGTCTTCACTTTACATGGAATAATAGGAGAGATGGCAGTTCGAACATTCAGGAGAGGTTGGACTGTTGTCTGGCTAACATTGACTGGAGGGATAAGTTCAGTGAGGCTTTGGTTGAGCATTTGGGGTTCAATGGGTCTAACCATAGACCTATTTTACTGAAAATTAAAGAGGGGTTCAAGTATGAAGTCTTTCATCAAAAGGCTTTCAAGTTTGAACCATTTTGGCTTAAAGAGGATGATTGTTACAGAGTTGTCAAATCAAGCTGGGAAGCTTCTGGTTGTCTTAACTCGACAGAGGACCTAGCAGGTAAACTTTTCCAGTGCGCACGGTCTCTGTCAGAATGGAGTCGAGAATGTTTTGGTTCTCTGAAAAGTAGAATAATAACCAAACAACGCCTTATCGAAAGGCTGTATAATCGTATTTCTGAGGCACGCGTTATGGAAGAGACTAAGAGCTTGGAAATATAGCTTGACAATCTGCTTGCCAATGAGGAGTTGTACTAGCGATAAAGGGCTCGTGCTGACTGGCTGATGGCAGGGAATCATAAGACTAGATTTTTCCATGCTCGGGCTTCAGCTAGGAAAAAAAAGAATACAATTTGTAGGTTGGTGGATGAAAATAGGGCGGTGGCAGATTCTATTGAGGATATAGGTAGAATGATATGTGAGTATTTTCATGATCTCCTTTCTTTCTCCAATCCTTCTGAGAGTGACATTAATAAGGTTTGTGGCCCAATCAGTTCGCTTCTAAGTTCGGAGTCTAAGAAGTTTTTGTCGATCCCGTTTAATATTGAGGAAATCAAAAAAGTTGTCTTTGAGTTAGGACCTATGAGAGCTCCAGGTTTGGATGGCTTTCATGCCATCTTCTTTCAGAAATTGTGGGAGGTTGTGGGGTCCGAGGTGGCGCAAGTGTGCTTGAAAATCCTGAAGGGCGAAATGTCTATTAAATCTTTCAACAGTACTAATGTCATCTTACTGTCGATAAAGAAGAACCCTCAGATGTTGAAGGATTTCAGACCTATTAGTTTGACGTCAGTCATCTACAAAATAATAACCAAGGTGTTAGCTCAGAGGCTTAAACTGGTTCTCCCCTCTCTTGTTTCAGCTAATCAATCACCTTTCGTGCATGGGAGGTAGATTTCGGATAATGTTTTGGTGGCTTTCGAGCTGTTCCATTCCATAAATAAGAGAAGGAAAAGGAAAAAAGGCTTAATGGTCTTAAAGTTGGATTTGAGTAAGGCATACGATAGGGTGGAATTGATGTTTTTGAAAGCGGTTATGAGGAAGATAGATTTCCCTTCTAACTGGATCAAGTTAGTAATAGACGACATATCGACCTCTCAGTTGTCCTTTATTTTAAATGGTAGCGAGGTTAGGACCATAAGTCCATCGAAAGGCCTGTGCCCGAGCTGCCCATTGTCCGCCTATCTCTTTATTCTTCGTGCGGAGGCCCTCTCTAATGGTTTAAGGAAGGCAGATTAGGTGGATGGGGGTTGGGGTTAAAAATCGGGAAAAACGGTCCTTCTATCAATCATCTGTTATTTGTAGATGATAGTGTGCTCTTTCGTAGAGCTACTACAGCAAACTGCCAGCTGATCAAAGATGTGTTGGAGACGTATGGCCGAGGTTCTGGTCAGTGTATCAACCTAGACAAGTCGTCCATCTGCTTTAGTTATAATATTAATCCCTCAATAAAAAAAATAATAAAAAATAAATAAAAAAGACCTCTAGTCATTGTTAGGGGTCAAGGAAAAAGAGGCTTATAACAGTTATTTGGGTATGCCTTCCACTGTTGGTAAAAATAAATCTAAAACTTTCAACGGAATTCGCGATAGAGTCTGGAACAGATTAAAAGGTTGGAAGAGTCATCTTTTTTCGCAGGGGGGTAAAGAGGTTCTTATCAAAGCGGTGGTGCAAGCGATTCCCACGTATGTAATGAGTATATTTCAGCTCCCCGTCGGCTTATGTAAGGAGCTGGGGTCCTTGGCAGCTAGCTTTTGGTAGGGTAGGAAAGATGGAAATCATAAGATTAGCTGGGTTAGTTGGGAACGCTTATGTAATCCTAAGGCAAAGGGTGAGATGGGGTTTAAAGACCTGCAGTTGTTTAATCAGGCCTTTCTAGCTAAGCAGGCTTGGAAGATTGTGATAAACCCAGACTCCCTGGTTTCTAAAGTGTTGAAAGCTAAGTATTTCCTTAGGGGAGATTTCTTACAGGCTCAGATTAAGCAATGCGCTTCTCATGCGTGGAGTATATTGTAAGGGCGTCAACTCCTGGTTAAAGGTTTGGTCTGGCGTGTTGGTGATGGGCGAAGCATTGATGTTTTTAAGGATCCATGGATTCCATAGCCAAATTCTTTTAAAGTCGTTTCGCATAGTCAGAGGGTGTTAATCAAAGTGGAAGAGTTGATCGATCCGGTTAATCGTCAATGGAATATCCAAAGACTGGAGAACTGGTTGCTTTTGGTTGATAGAGAGGTGATCCTCTCCATTCCCCTTAGCTTTAGAGGGGTTCAAGATCAATGGAGTTGGTTTTTTGACAAAAAAGGTCTGTTTTCGATAAAGAGTGCTTATAAGGTGGCGCTTAATTGTAGGTCGGCCGATGCTGATTCTCCTTCTTCTTGCTCTCAATGTCAGAAGTAGTGGTCAGTTTTATGGAAGTTGAATCTACCTCCTAAAGTGAAGATTTTTCTGTGGCGTGCTTGTTTGGAGGCTTTTTCGACAAAATCCAATCTTCTGCGTTGTAAAATCTTGTTGGAGGATGCTTGTGTGTGTTATGGTTTGGATTCTGAAGTGGGTGCCCATGTTTTGTTTTGGTGTCAAGTTGCTTAACGGTCTTGGAAGGCTTTCTTTGGTGGTAATCTTTTGGATAAATTTAAGCGATGCAATGTGTTGGATGTGCTGGTTGGCATTTGGCAGGATATGGGGGCTGATATTGTATCTCAGGTTTGTATGATTATGTGGTATATCTGGTCTAATAGAAACTACAGATTTCTAAAGGAAGAATACAGGAGTCCGGAAGTTGTTATTAGCAAGGCGCAAAGTTTGCTTGAAGAATTCCAAGGTACCAAGGCTGCCATATCTGCCAATGTTCTTTCTCCTCCTCGCCCTCATCCTTCTGGTTGGTCTCCTCCTTTTGGGAGTTTAAAATTGAATTCGAATGTGGCTATTCGCCAGGGGTTATCAGCTGCTTGGTTGGGATTTGCATTGAGGGATTCCCTGGGTCATGTTGTGGTTGCGATGGCGAAGCAATGGCGAGGCTGTTTCAGTCCGGAGGTCAATGAGCTGTTAGCGCTTCGTGAAGGTCTTCGTCAAGCAATTGCATTGGGGCTCAAAATTGATATGATTGAAGTGGATGTCGTGAATGTAGCTTCTGCAATTAATTCTGTTGATCATAATCGAGGGAGAGCTAGTTCTATTATAGATGATGTTAAGGCTTTGTGTGAGGTCGTGGGTATTTGTAAGTGTCTAGCCATTCCCCATAATGGAAATCATTTAGCTCATATGCTTGCGTCCTTAGCCTTGTCCTCCTCGGAGGCCTTGTGTTGGTTTGATACCAATAGTGTCCTTATTTCAAAAAAAAAAAAAAAGAAAAATGTTTAAGTTCTATGCGGTGGAGAGGAAATTCAATGTAAAGTTAATTTCTAATTTATGTATGAGTTTCATCTAATTTGATTTCCAATTTAATAAACCATGTAATCACGCCCAAATCAAGATTTAAAGTTTATTTTTCTCATCAAGACTCCACATTAGTTAAAACACAATCCTATAAAATCCACAAATTATCATTTATTAGAGTTATCACCATTTTCTCCCCTAACATTAATAAATGGTTATTTTCTCCCCTATTGATTCAAAAAACATTATTTTATCCTTTCTTTTGACTTGAATTAATACTATTTTAGAATGATTTTTTTTACCTTTTCAACATTATCAAAAGAAAAAATGATAATTCATCAATTGTCAAAGAGGGAAATGATAATAACTCCCATTTATTATGTTATTCATCAGATCATATAACAGTACTATCTCACACTCTCTATGATAATGATTGTTATAATGAGATTAGAAAAATTATTGTTATAATGACTCGTACTACTTTGTGTTACTTTATTTTATGAAAAGAACACACCCAAAAGTACAAGTAATGACCTACGTTTTCATTAGAAAATCAAATTGAAGGTGTGCCTTTGTGGGCCGAGACTGATCCATTCAAGGTCCCTTGGGCTCGTCCTCTCTTCTCCTCACTGTCTATCGTACAACAATAATCAACAAATGGGAACTTAAAAAAATATATAATAATCAAGCAATGGAGGCCCAAAAACATACAATAAACAACCAACGTTTGATTCACAAAACATTCACAATAGAGAGTAGCAGATTTCCTACAAAGTTATCAGATTAATCAAATAAACAATTGACAGATTTGATTCGTAGTTCAGTTGATCATATTAATACACTGAGCTCGTGAGTTTTGAGTCCTAATAAATATAGATTCTAGGCATATCTCTACAATTGGACCCATTCTTCAAAGTAATTTAAATAGAACTGATTGAGATTTGAGCTATAAAGAAAATAGCACACAGGCTTATACAGATGATTCCATCAAGCCTCACAATTTCATGAAATGTGTATATTATACATTCATTGTCTATTCCCTTCCGCGCTAGTAAAATAAAACAAGTAGCATGTTATCAGAATTTCCAATGCACATATCATATTCATATAACACACATCAGATCAATCTGCTTCTGCAGTGAAATCGGGCTCTGGAGGCTTTTGCAGTTTCACCAACTCCCTAGCACTCTTGGCATTCCTATTTCGGTGAACACCTCGAAGAGCGTTTGCTGCAAACCGGGTAGCTAAGAAGGTGGCACCGATACTATATGAACCTCCACCTGTGTTGGTTTGGACTCCATCTGACCCTTCTGCTACTTCTTCCTCCTTCTGAGTAAGCTCCATTTTCTTTCTCCTGGAATAACGACGCCAAGCAGCTTGGATGAAGCAAGCAGCCCAAGTCCTCCACTGCTGTGAGTAAAACCGGAAGGTGTGTTGAACTTGTCTACTGTGAAGGCGCCTGAATTGGCTGGCCACGAATTTTAACTCTTCGGCTACAAGGGCAAAAGCCTCAACTTCTGTTAAAGCCTTCACTGTTCGGGTGGAGCATGGGAGGTTAACACCAGACTTGGGATCCAATGCCCAGGTTAAAAGCTCTTCACCACAGAAATCTCCCTCTTTCAGGAAACCTCGATTAAAGAACCCACTCCTTCCACCGTCTGTAGTTACACTCTCAAGCCGACCACGTATAATAAACAGCATCTCATCAACTGGATCACCTTCTCGAACTATATAAGTACTCTCCGTGAATAAACATGGCTTAAGGCGCTCACAAATGGCATGAAGCAACCTCTCATCCATATTCTCAAAAAGGGGAACCTATAAAACACAAGCAACGCAGTTCGTGACTTCATATAGAAGATGCTGCAAACACAATGTCCACATACATGGCACACCAAGAAGACAGCAAAATGTATGCACAATTTTAATAGATAGGTGAAGAGAGACTTTCACGTTATATCACATTGTCACAATTTTGACATTAGTGCATTTAATCATACAGTAGGATGTGTCACTTAAAACCGAAAAATTACTCACCAATCATCCCCACTCACCAAAGTTAATTCCAAACTTCATATCACTAAAAATATGTATAAATTTATTGACCAACTAGGCGCTATGATAAGAAAAGCAATGTGTACTAGAACTTTATCGATTCATTCAAGAACTCCAAAACTTACTGAAAACGATTCAGAAATATTATTCATGACAGATGAGACGTGAACCATGTTATTTACGGAAAAATTGGGTCCATATGCTTATGCAAAACAGGACATGACCAGCAATATGATTCTAACCTACCAAAGAATTCCCGGTCGCTATCATTGTAAGCAAAAAAAACTGACAGAAACGAGGTAACAAAAGAACTAAATTAACTTACCCTCCTAACCAAAGCCAGACGAAGGTGCCGCTTGATGTCTCGCCTAAGATCCTTGGGCAGACTCTGTACCAAATATTCTTCGTCCACCCCACGTGTTTCCAACCATTTATATTGATCATACCGTCTCACCCGCTCTCTGAGATCTGGTGGGAGCAGGCGATGATGCATCCATTGCTCTGAGTCACGCCTTTTGACCCTCATTTCCTCAAGTCGAATAGTCAATGACTGAAGATATGTCTGTTCACAGAAAGGAAGTTAAAGAATTTCAGAACCCTTTATTATATTTCCCTTTCAAGGTGCACATAAATTCAGCCCACATTTGCTGAAGTTTTAGTTCAACCTAATTTAGTTATACATCTGCTAGCATACATGCACACACTTGAATATATTTTCCCATATTTGTTAACATATGCCACCCTACAAAATTAATAAAATAAACGATATCATGCTGCTGCCCCAACCAACCTTATGACAGTGCAACGCTAGACTTAATTGTAAGAGCTTCTCTAGGCACAATAACAGTAAACAACTTACTTTTAACCTCAGTTATTCAGTTCATAAGTTCTTGATGCAACATTATATTAAGCAATGGAACGTCAACCACCACAAGGTCTGTAAGATAAATATAGAATTGAATATAGAGTGCATTAGTATCATATTCAGGAAAAAGAAGATACGAGTCAAAAAATTCTGTTTTTGTTACTAGACCATTACTGTTCCCTACTCTAATAATTTTCAAAATCCAGTAGCAACAGCAGTCCTATGTCCAGTCTTAGGTTTAGCCAACACTAGAGACTTCTGGATGGAGAAGGCAGGGACCTCAGTCATCAAATTCAGGACTACTACACAAGCTTCAGTAGTCTCAAATAAACAACTGATTTATTATTTGAAGGAACTTCCACCAATTAAAACCTACTAGAGAAAAATCAAATCAAATCAGAAAATCATGGGCTCACCTGCATATTTCCAATTAAAAGGGCGAAGAGGATAAGTCCAAATATGGTTAGTGCAATAGAAAATAAGACCTCTCCAGGAAAGGTGCTAGTTTCAAGCCCCTGGCCAAGTGTACTGCACATAAATCAAGAGAATGTAGGTAAAAATAGATACTTAAAATTCAGTAAAGATAATTCAACTTCATCATCTAAATTGTCAAGGGAGCAGGAGCATACTTAACATTATACTAACTATTTTTCAGTGCGCATGTTAGCTAAATTCTTTCGAACATGATACATTTTTTGTGGCGGTGCTAGAAGTTAAGAAGAAGAGGAAACTACCCCCAAATGGCAAACATATGTTATGAACTTTCTAGCCCTTGTTACCATAGAGGACCTCTTGTCCACTGTGTATTTTTCCTTTTGCTAACAAGACTTATATTTACTTCCTATAAAACCAAAAGGATTGTGTACAAATGTATTCTTCTTATCTTATGGAAAAAGTCATACAATTCAAGATCTGTTTAACATATAATTACTTAGCTTAGAGCAGATTTTTTGAAACGAGTCAATAACTTGTTTGAGCATTTAAAAAATAAAAATTAGAATTTGTCACATTAGCTAAAGATAGTTTGGCCCTTTAAACATTAAAATTTGAGATTTTACTCAAGAATGATCAAGTCAATATAATGAATTATTGACCACATAAAAAATCTATGTAACCAATTAAGAGCATGGGTTGTTGAATGAAATAATGTTGTCCATTATTTAAGAATCATAATGACCTTAATCAATCACTTTACGACGATAAAATTGCCAGTCTTAGAGTAATTGTCTTAAACTTATCATTTATTAAATCAAATATTAATTTGTAAAGGACCAATCATTTGAGCTAATTGAGAAAAACAGAGACTGAAGAGCCAGCAGCTCATTTATTTTTGGGACACTTAATAAGTTACAAACTTGTAGCAAAAAAATCTAATCCATGTAATAAAAATGCTTTCTAAAATCACATATGGCATTACCCTTTCATAACATAACAATAATACACTTTGTAAGATTTTAACTCTCACCATAGTACAGCTTACAAATTATTTAGTTTCATTATGGTCTTAAAAAATAAATAACTCCATCATAATCACACAATATCATTGCCCAAATTTCAATATCACAATTGCTACCTCTGCAGAGCCACTTTATAGCGCATCACGGTTTCACCCACACACACATACAAACCTCAAAATATGACAACACAAACCAAAACTCCAATCCAGACAAAGGCTACCAGACATTTGTTGTTAAATGTAAAATTGGGTAAAACTTACATGAAAAGTAGTTCTCCTACCTCAAATTCTGCAGTCCCCACCACAAACAGTAACAGTACTTAGTGAAAAACTTCTTAGATGATACAATCTCAGATGACAATGCCTGTGTGTAAATTCCAAAATCAAATGGTGGATCTTCTTCGGTTGGTGTACAGTTTGACAGCAGGACATTGTCCCTAACGTTCTGCCAGACATCATATCCTTTTAAACCCTGATTTCCACCGTACAGGAAAGCATCATTGCAATTTACTCCATCAGTACAAGCCTTCCGCCAGCAAGTAATGTAATAGGCATTGGAAAGAAAAAATAAAAAGTCGTTATCAGTAAATAAAAATTAATAAATGGTAAAATACGACTGAAACACATTAGCAAGTTTATACAGTGGAAAACTAAATTGGCGAGAAAACTTATGCCAGACAGCAGTATTTAAGTGAACAAGACTGAGAACAGTCAACATTAGATTCTAATAGTCGCACAAGGATGCCAAGCTATAAAAGGGACTTACATGAGTACTGGCACGTATTGAAACAAGACAATGTATAACAAGGCCTGTTTCGTAGCCAATACATCTGAACCATTTGATCTCTGAAGAAATCGCCAAACGACGATCTGCATATTTCACAAAAAATAAAAAATATCGTCAAGAAAACTTTAATATATCTATGTATACACAAAGACAAATGTATATGTGTGTGTCTGTGTTTGTGTGATACTATGTAAAATTAAAATGATTCTCTCTTAATATTAGTTATCATTCTTCTCAAACTAAAGAGGAATGTGAATTCGACAGCAAAAATATGAATAAACAACTATGCAGTAGGCAGGTAACTATTCGGAGACAGATTTTCAGTGCAAACTCAAGCTAGATCACGTTTCAAACTGGCCTGTAAGCTCAAATCATCTCAAGGAAACAAGAAGGAGATCTGGTAAGGTGAGTACGACAAACATAACACAAAAACAACTAATAAAATAGCATGTTAAAGGTGAAGCATTGGATCAACAGAAAAGCATGTAGTCTTCAGGTCAATAGTTACAAGGAATCTTTAAACCTGTGGTAAAGGAAACACAGCAAGAATTTTAAGTGTAATTTATTAAAATAGTTTTACTTAATGTAATTTATTAAAATTATAACTTTACATAGTTTATGTTGTTGTTGTTTTTATTTTTTTACTTTTTTATTTTTAGTTATTTTAATAATTTTGTTAAGAATTTTAAGTGTAAAACTAATTTCTTTACTTAAGTATTATGTAATTTTCATTTTATTTAAATTATATTTTTTTTACCGAACTTTGTTTTATATAAACACATTATATATTTAATATAATCTTAATTTTCAATGTTTTTATTAAATTGTTCATACGCCATCCTTCATTAATTTTTTTGGTCCATCACTATCTCGTGTTCCATTTGAACCTGTTATAACTCCCCCTAAGTGGAGAAAATTATAGATAGGGTTTAGTTGAAAAGTAACCTATTTTGGATGACCCATTACAAACATATCCTTTTTTTTTTTAATTTAGGAAAGTTATCCTTTTTTGAACAAAAATACCCTTGCCCAACCAGTTTTTGTGTGTGACGGTAACTCTCTCTCCCTACCAAAATTGAAAATCTCTCCATTCCCAACTTTTACTCTCATTCTCTCTCTAGGAATCTCACCGACGCACCTCACTGGCTGACCTGCACCTACCGATGTTCACTGTCAAGAAACCCTCCTCTCTCTCCTCTCCCTCTCCAGTTTGCCATTTCCAACCTCCCAGCTTCAAACCCTACCTCCTCTTTGGACTCCCAAGCAAAATTTTCCTCGCTCTTCGCTCGTAGTTGTTGTGTGTGACGGTGACTCTCTCAGTAGCGGACCTACACCTATCGGCGTTCATTGTCCAGAAACCCTCTCTCTCTCTCTCTCTCTCTCTCTCTCTCCACTTCTCCATTTTCGACCTCCCAACTTCAAACCCCACCTCCTCCTTGGATTCCCAAGCAAACCCTCTTTGCTCTCTACTAGCATGAGCTTCAAATTCAAGCAAATTGATAAAATCAAGAAGCAGACGGAAGAGAAGAAGCAGACCCTCCAAAGAATCCGTGCTTGGTCCCAATCAAAACAGTAGCAAACCACCCTAAATTTGGTTAAAAACGAATAAAACAGGGAAATAGATGGCAACAGAGAGCAATGGAGGCGGGGGCAGTTTCGAAGATGGAGAAGAAGCCAGATGGGGATTTCGATGTAGATGGATGTCATTTTATTAATGTTGCAATAAGGACCTTTGTTAGAGTTAGTATTTAGATGTTATTTGAATGATAAAATTTGTAGAATTGACAAGTATTACTGAGGCATCTGTTTGGAGCCTCTACATAGAGAATGTTGATTTGTTTTGAAATTTGAAATTTTTGCCAAGTTGACTGTTATGAAATTTGTGTTTCTTGGGGTTGGGATTCCCAACTTCCAGGTTGGGAATCTCAATCTTCCAATTAAGATTATCAACTCGAAAGTTAGGATTCCCAAACTTTTGATTGAGATTCCCAACTTAAAGGTCGGGATTTCCTAACCTCCGATGGATCTAGAGTGGGATTCTTAACTTTTCAATTGAGATTTTCGCTTGGAGGTTGAGATTTCCTGACCTCCGGAGGACATAGAGTGATATTCCCAACTTCCTCTCGGACTTTAGGGTGACTTTTTGAGTTAGAAAACCTAACCGAAAAGTTATGAATCCCAACCCTAAGATTGGGATCCCAAACCTAGGGTTGGGAATTCCAACCCTTAGGTTAGGATTCTGACCTCCGAATTGGGAAACCCAACCTAGAAGGTGGAAATCCCAACCTTAGAGTTGAGATTCCCAACTCACCCACCCTAAATATCGCTTAAGGTCCGTAAAATCTTGATCTTTAAGTTGAGATTCCCAATCCGGGGTTTGGGATTCCCAACCCAGAGGTTTGGAACCTTTCCAACCCTAAGGTTGGGATAATCTTTGGGTTGGGAAGGTTCCCAACCTCAATGTTGAGATTCTTAACTTTGGGGTTATGATTCTCAACTTTAAAGTTGGGAATCCCAACCCCGAGATTTGGAATTGAGTATCTTAGCTTGGAATTGAGTACTTTTTTTTTAAACTTCCAATAATTCTTAGATAATGGATGTTAAAACGCTTCCAGTTAGTACCCAAGTTAGATAATGGAGATTGGGGTCATCATTTTTCTCTTCATTTTCTTTCTATTTTTCGTTTCATATTTATATTTTTATAATTTAATTCATTAGCCTAATTTTCTAAGTGAATTAATTTGGATTCACAATGCTAGTGTTGATCTCAGTGTTCCTGCTGCTAGTTTCGATTCAAGAACTTGAGATGCTACAAAAATTGGAACTTGCGACATACACACACATCTATTATTAAAAATGAATGGAATATTAATTAACTACAACACCACCCCCCCCCCCCCCCCCCCCCCCCCCCCCCCCCCCCCCCTTGTGCACAATTTTGAAAGTACATTATTAAAAGATATGGGCATAGGTGTTATTTTTGATAATCTAATTACTATGGTTTCTTGTGTAGCAACCAAAACAGATAAAGTTAGTCTACCAATTTCAAGAAAAAACAAAATTTAAAATTGACCAGTTTATTTTTATTCTATATATAGTTTTTGGTGGGATTGGACTTACTTGTTTTCATAGAAATCTCTTGTAGGTTGCAAAAGCAATGGTGACGATAGGGTTGAAATGGGCACCAGAGATATGGCTAACAGAGTAAACGAGGACCATGACAACCAGTCCCCCAACTATTGAGATTCCTGGAAGTGTCACCACTTTGTCATTGTCAGCATTCACCACCATCGATGCACAAACCGCAAATATCAAAAAGTATGTCCCCACAACCTCTACGATTATCTGCATATCAAAACATGATAGGTATAATAGATATTGGAAGGCTGATGGTGGAGAATGCAGCACAACTACTTGGCGTGAAGGGTTAGGAAGTGAGAAGAGGTTGGCTGGAGAATGGAAGTGATAGAATGGAAGGTCGGTCGACGGGAGGAAACTGCTGCACAACTGGTTAGCCAGAGAGACTGCTTGTCGGGAGAGGTTACGAAGGAGGGAGAAGAGAGGCTTACCAAAAGGAGTTTAGCTTCTGTCAATTTACTGTGGCTTTATAGCTCTCATTTCATTAAGGACATTTTTGTCTATTCATGCTCTTTTTTGTACAAATAAAAACATCTTTTGAAACAAGCCTCTGAAAAAATTGTCCCAATTGAAGAATGAAAGACATCTGAGTACCCTCATATACATCATGGCACTTATAAAGTAAGTCTTGCCTCCATGTGAATGTAATTTATCTACTTTATTATTCTTTATGATACAGATTATTGAGAAATAAGGCTTTGACTGAATGATGAAGAGTGCTTCCAAGGACAAACTCTAGGTCACCCTGACAAAGGTTTTTATCTATATCTTTCATTCAGCTTCTGCTTCGTACAATAGTTGATCCTAACAACGTCATCAAGTTGGACGGTAGTACAACGTCTGAAGTTATTAAAATTTAACAAAAATAGACGTATGACCTCAGCAAACATCGAAGTTGTTCCCTTAACAACTCCAATATCCTTTTTAACAAATTAGGTAACGTCAACTTGTTAAGACCAATGTCAAAATTGTTCAGCCATCAAGTTGGACGTTAATTTAACATTTGAAGTTGTTAAAATTTAACAAAAATAGCATATGATGTCAGCAAACGTCGAAATTGTTCCTTTAACAACTCCAACGTCTTTCTTAATATGTTAGATAACGTCAACTTATTAAGACCAATATCGAAGTTGTTCAGCTGTCAAGTTGGACGCATTGTTAAAAATTAATAAAAATGGACGTATGGCTTCAACTAACGTTGAAGTTGTTCCCTTGACAACTCTAACATAATTCTTACCAATTAACATAACGTCAACTTTTTAAGACTAATGTCGAAGTTATTAACAAATTTTTATAGATTTTCATTTATTTATAAAATAAAAATATATTTCTTTAACAAATTCGTACAAATTATACACTTTATAAGTTATTTTTCTCATTTCAATGAAAAAATATATATTTTTTTACAATATAAATAAATAGGTGAAAAACAACTATCAAAACTAATGTTTTATAAAATTCAAGCCAGTTAATTTTATGATATTTTATAAATATCAAAATTGATTATTGTACCCCAAATATTAACTAATCAAAAATAAAATTCAAAAACTTTTCCAACATGTAATAAGAATAAAAGTTGAAAAAAAAATATTACATGTGTATATGTACTTAAATAATCAATTTTTAATTTTTAATTTTTTTAATAAATCACTAGCTAAAAAATACCAAATATTTTTTTTTTCTTTTTTATTTGAAATAGAGGTTTTTCCTCCTATTTTTTAATATAAAAAACAAAGATTCCATCTATTAATTTCATCAATTTTAAAGCAATAAAATTTTTTATTTGTACATTTGTAAGTTCTGTTTTCATTATTTGTACACAACAAATGCTAAACTATTAGTTTACAATATAATCGTTAATAATAGTTGTATTATTTATCGTAAGAATAATAAAATGATTTGGATCAATATCCATCTAGACACTTTTTTCTTTTTTTTTTTGGTATATTATTTATATAAATATAAATTATAAGATGCTTTCCTTTCTTAAATTTCTTTTATCGAGATCTAACTCCTTAATTTTGGTTTAAACTTGAAACATTTTACAAAATTATAAATTGATATCCTTTGGAAAAGAAAGAGTCTATTAAGATTCAAAAACTAAAAAAACAAACAATTTGAAAATTAAAAAAAAAAAATTATTGATCATTATAATTCACAATAAAATATGAGTGAAATATATATATGTGTGTGTATGTATTTTATTTTTCAAATAAGTAAAATATTTTATTTGTGGGAGATTCAAATGTAAAAGTGATTGTAAGGTTTGTTTCTATAATCAACAACAAAAGTTTATAAAAGTTTTTAAGAGGAGTGAAAGAGAATTTGTTGAGCTAGATTATTATAAATTTAATATAAAAGTCTGTAAAAATCATTAAAATTTTAAATTCTAAAAAGTCATTGATTAATTAAATACCTATAAATTTTATAAACTTTTAAAAAGTTTTCATTGAATATATCATAACTTTTATAAACTTTTTAAAAATCATTAAAAGTCTATATTGAATACCACGTAATTTTTATAGAGTTTTTAAAAGTTTGTAGTAAATACACTCAAACTTTTAAACTCTATAAAAGACATTAAAAGTTTAGATTGAATACATCTCCCTAAATGACCAATAAATTAGGTTTGGTATTTTGTATTTTCATATTTTTCCAATTTCCAATTTCTCTCTCCTTAACTTAGCAAGTCACTAGTTTACATCTTTTTTAACTTCTTTTTTTTTTTTTTTTTTCCAAACATCCTAATTGTTGGACACAAATTTTGATCATCCAACGGTTGAACTTTTTTTTTTTTTTTTTTTTGTATGTATGATACAAATAGTGTTTAGATCATAGTCGTTTCCCATCAAATCACAAAATAGGAGACTAAAATAACCATTTCATGCAATAAACAAACTCATATAATTACCAAGCCAACTTGTCAAGCAAGACATTGCTCAAAGTGTTTTTGGCATTTCATTTTACTGATACTTCAGAAATTCATCTAAATTAAAACAACCATCATTCTCATAAACAACATATGGTTTCTCCACAAAGTTATTTTCCAACATTACATCATCTATGACTATATATAAACTACATTCCCTTTTCTTCGTAAAATTTATATTTTAACATATATATCACAAAAAATGAAAATAAAAAATCACAAAAATCAGATAATCTCATCAAAACGAGAATCGTTCCTCATAGTTGGGTTTGTCCAAGTCTCTCAAGAATTTCTTCTCTTTTAGTCAACCCAAACAAAAAAACTCCACTAGACTTAACTAATAGGCCTCTAATATTGTTATTAAGACCACATGCAAAAACTACATTTTTTTTTTATAATCATACCTTTAATTGATGATTCAAAAGAAATTTGTTCAATCACAATGATTCCATCTAAATCAAATTCTTTATGTAGTTAAATTCAAACTTGCATTCATTGCTAGGGCTACAACCATAGCAAATTATGTATTCAATGAAGATTTTACAAATGGGGAAGACTTGTGTTGTGGGTATTTTCCGGATTACCTAAATGGGCTAGCAGATGCCCATAAGACTAGCGGCCCAAGCTACTGGGGCCAGCAAGTGAAGCCCAACATGGAAGCATGTTTGAGCCTATTCAAGTCAAGACCAGCGAACCAGCCGCGAGGCCAAGATCGGTGAAGTTCTAGCTAGGTCAATATCGCTCAACGAGCATTCCCGTTGAAGCGTCGTTGAGTCCGCTGGATCCATACGAAGTGAAGCCCGCCTACTCCGCAGCTTCAGTCCGTTTTCGACTCAGTTCGCTTAGTGCCAGCCCAGAACAATAAGCTAATGTATCTTGCACGATAAGTAAGGTTACTTCACCTAATGACAGCCTGATTCTGAGATGTTTTACCTAACCAGCATGGGTTATCAGCCAAGTCCACGTGTAGCCAAAGTTGACCTGGCAAAAGTCAGAAGCATTTAATGTGTTCCAGTAGTATTAATTGTAGCCGATTATGATATTTTGTCTGATTATTCCCTTCTATAATCTTTCCTCCTCTATATATAGAGGAAGGCATTTATTGTACAGGGAGGGCGAGACACTTTGAGAGAAAATATTACTTCCACTCTGCAGAAATAGAGAGACAGTGGACGTAGATAGTTCTAAAAGGTCGAACCACTTTAAAAACTGTGTTGTTTTGTTCATCCTTTACTCTTTTCTTTTGCCATTATCCGATTTTCTGTTTTAGGTCTTCTTACGTTGCGGCATTGGGCTCAAGAATCTGGTTGACTGGTTTCCCACGTCAACATTTTGGCGCTAGAAGAAGGGCCCAACTGCAATTGGAGGTCTGTCTTCACCATGGCGAAAGGAAGAAATACAAGGAATTCTGAGGTACCGAATGAAAGAACGAAGGAGACAAGACTGCGACGTCATGCTCAGATAATGGAAGCGGGTGCCGGACCTTTTAATGTAGGTGGAGATATTGTACATGCTCTGACCCGATGTCAGGAGATGTTAGAGACCACGATGGCGCAGATAGCGGATACTTTGAGAACGTTGACGCGAGGTCGTGATCAGAATGTCCCGAGAAAGACTGTAGTCCCACCGTCCGGAGCGGAGGTCGCAAGAGAAGTACCTATCCTAGAAGGATCCATCCATTCTTCGAACAGACGGCCTGAAGCACGGAGTTAGCGAGCTCAAGGAAACGGAGATGTAGCTCAGTTTTCAGGATTAAGAGTGAGGATTAGCCAAAACGGACACAGACGAGTTGAAGTGAGTAATAGGCACCCACGAGCTTCAGTTTGGAGAAATGAAAAAGAGCTGCGACGGAGACAGGGAAGCCCGCGCAGGGAGGATGAGGATTATGAGTTAGGCCAAAGGCGTAGAAGGTATGATCAGCACTCCCCTACCAGGGTAAGCCAAATAAGTGGGGGATCTCCTGCAAGACAACGCGGACTTCGAGATCCAATAATTGAGCAACTCCTAGAAAGAATGCAGCAGCTGGAGACAAGGCCTGGGACTCAGGAGATGGGGAGACGAAGTGAGGACAGGAGCCCTTTCATAGTGGAAATAGAGCAGGAGCCACTCCCTGTCAGGTTCAAAATTCCAAGCATTCCGCAGTACAATGGAGATTCAGACCCATATGACCATCTAGATGCTTTTAACGTTTAGATGAACCTGCAAACACCCAGTTCACTGGTGAAGTGCCGCGTTTTCCCTACGACGTTTGGAGACGTCCCACGGGCCTGACTTAGAAACTTCCCGCCTCGTAGCATTAGCAGCTGGGAGGAATGTCAGCGGAAAGTTTCTCGATCAGTATAAAGCCCTAAAAAAGCAGCTCGCACCGGCCTGCCACCTCGCTACCATTTTTCAGTGTTCAGGAGAATCGTTAAAGGACTATGTTGGCAGATTCAGAAACGAAATCAACAATATGGAAAGCCTGTCTAATGAAGGAATCTTGACTGCAATATCAGCTGGGCTCCGAAAGGATGGCAAGCTCTATGAGAGCATCTAGAAGTCACCTGTGAAAAACCTGGGTGACTTCTATGAGCGAGCCAACAGGGAGATCAGATGGGAAGAATCTTTCAGATCGAGGAAGGTTGGTCACCCGAAAGGTGAGGCAAGTAGCTCCCATCAAGGTAAGAAGAGGGACCAGGGCGGTAATGAGGATAGAAGGAATCGGTCTAGCAATCAGGTAGCAAAGCGGGTTAGACAAGAACTCAGAAGAAATCGTTCTTCACCTCGAAGTCACTACCATCACTACAGCACCTTATCAGATAGGCAGGATCGAATCTTCCAGACCGAGAAGCATAGAGTGAATTTCGGAAGACCAAGCCCCACTGGCCTCCCCGACAAGTTCAAAAATCCTCACAAATATTGTACCTATCACCGAGAAAAGGGGCATAATGCTTCGGACTGTTGGGACCTCAAGGATGCCATAGAAGACTTGATAAGGAACGATCGTCTGAAGGAGTATGTGGTGTAGCCCGCCCATGATAAATCCCAAAACCAGCTTCCTCGGCAAAACCAGCAGCCCGCGCAGCAGAATCAGCAGGACCAAGAATGGGAGGCTGACCTGATAGTGAAAACTATCTTCACCATCCATGGCGGTCCTCACATCACTGGAACCTCCAACAAATCCCATGAGCGATATGTACGGGAAGCCAATCACGTCCTAATAGCGGGACGAAGCGATCAGGAGGGGCCTGCGAAAAAGGCCAGAACGACCTCGGAAGATATTGTTTTCACCAAGGAAGACGCAAGCGAAGTGTGTTGGCCTCACAATGATGCCCTGGTTATTAAGGCAAGAGTCAGCAACGCTAAAGTTTTGAGGATCATGGTGGATACAGGGAGTTCGGTTAATGTCATGTACAAAAACTGCTACGATCAGCTAGGGTTGGGAGTCAGCCAACTGAGGCCATCCCCAAAACCTCTCTACGACTTTACCGGGGATGCCGTCATTCCCATGGGTCAAGTCAGACTTCCATTTTCGATAGGGGACCCAGCTCGTCAGGCGACAACGTTGGCAGACTTTCTCATAATCGATGGCCCATCTGCATATAACGTTGTCCTGGGAAGACCTGCAATGAATGATTCAGATATGGTCGTATCAACTAGAACTCTGATGATCAAATTTCCCACGATAAGCGGAGTGGGGTTCGTTCGAGATGAGCAGTATACGGCGAGGCGCTGTTATGAGAAGGTTGTAAAAATAGAGGTGACATATAAAAGAATCGACATGGTGTCTGGGGGAAAGCCATGCGAAGTCAGTGAAAGGGGGATCAGTCACGATCTAGATCCTCGCGAGGTGGACGAACTTGAGTCAATTCAGGTCAGTGAGAAGGACCCTGGAAGATGTTTGAGTTTAGGGCGAGGCTTAGCGCCAGAAGTGAGGGGTCAGCTCGTCGATTTCTTAAAAGCAAATTTAGATGTCTTCGCATGGAGTCACGAGGACATGGTCGGAATCGACCCGGAGGTTATGTCGCACAAGCTGAACATCGACCCCAGCTGTAGACCGGTTCGTCAAAAGCGAAGACCCATGACCAAAGAGCAATTTGAAGCCATCAAAGAAGAAGTAGACAAGCTGTTGGCCAATGGTTTTATCAGGGCAGTAAAACCAAGGCAGTCCAGTACCCGGTTTGGCTCGCCAACCCAGTGCTCGTTAAGAAGAAAAATGAGAAATGGAGGAGTGTATCGACTTCCCGGATCTCAACAAAGCGTGCCCGAAAGACAGCTTTCCCCTTCCCAGGATCGATCAATTGGTGGATACAACTGCAGGTCATCAGCTCCTGAGCTTCATAGACGCATATTCGGGATACAATCAAATCCCCATGAGCCCGCAGGACGAAGAACACACGTCCTTCATCACAGATCAGGGGCTCCATTGTTACAAGGTTATGCCCTTCGGACTCAAGAACGCTGAAGCAATCTATCAGAGGCTTGTCAACAAAATGTTCGAGGAACAGATCGGCAAGACAATGGAGGTATATGTAGATGCCATGCTAATCAAATTGAAGCGAGCGGAGTCCCACATAGACGATCTGGCAGAGATGTTCCAGGTCCTGAGGAACTATCAGATGAAGTTGAACCCGCTGAAATGTGTGTTCGGCGTGGCATCCGAAAAATTTCTAGGCTTTATGGTGAACGACAGAGGTATTAAGGCCAACCCGGAAAAGATTCAAGCCCTGGTCAGCATGAAGTTACCGAACAAGATAAAAGAAGTCCAAAGCCTCACGGGTCAGGTCGCAGCATTGAACAGATTCATCTCGAAAGCAATAGATAAATGTATCCCCTTTTTCGAAGTACTCAAGATGGTGAAGGGCTTCGAATGGAACGAGTGGTGCGAACAGGCCTTCCAGCAGTTAAAAGAATATCTAGGTCGCACTCCGCTCTTATTAAAGCCCATGGATGAAGAGAAGCTCATGCTATACCTGAGGGTGTCCGAACACGCCCTCAGCGTAGCTTTAGTATGGGAAGAAGGTAGAACGCAACTCTCAGTGTATTATGTAAGCAAAAGAATGTCCGATGTAGAGATAAGGTACTCGCCAATAGAAAAGCTTGCTGATTGCTAGGTGATGGCCTCGAGAAAACTCCGCCCCTATTTTCATGCTAACAAAATAGAGGTACCGACTCGATATCCCCTAAAACAGATCTTCCAGACTTCGGACACCTCGAGACTGTTACTGAAATGGGCGGTTGAGCTGGCGCAGTTCGACATCGATTATATTCCCAGACCGGCCATCAAAGCCCAAGCCTTAGCAGACTTCATCGCAGAATTCACGGGGTGAGGGGAAGAAGGGGCAGAACCCTCTGAAAAGCCGATGTGGGAGTTGTATGTTGACGGTTCATCCAGCGAACTGAGAGCCGGAGCAGGAATACTACTTATCAGTCCGGAGGGGCACAAGATTTTCTACTCTTTAAAATTCGGATTTCGCGCAACCAACAACGAGGCTGAGTACGAAGCGCTCATAGCCGAGCTGAAGCTCTCCAAAGAAATGCGAGCGGAACAGGTAAAAATTTTTAGTGATTCTCAGCTCGTTGTATGCCAGGTAAAAAGAGAATATCAGACGAGAGGGCCTAAAATGGCTGCGTACCTCGCGGAGGTTCAGGAGCTACTCAAATCATTTCAGAAGCATGAGGTCACTAAAATCCCGCGAGCTCAGAATACACATGCCGATGCCTTAGCCCGCCTAGCAACTACTCAAGCGTCAGAAGACCTGAAGCCTGTACCTGTTGAGCTCTTACCAGTACCAAGTATCCAAAAAAAAGAATCAATGATAGTCTTGGTGATGGCAGAGGATTCATGGATGAAACCGCTAACTGAATATTTGCAGAACGGAAAACTCCCCGAAAACAAGAACGAAGCTCTCCAGCTGAAGGCGCGATCTGCGCGTTACTACATTTATGACGACCTGCTATGCAAGAGAGGGTTTTCGACCCCACTCTTGAGATGTATTGATGGGGAAGACTGTGAAAAAGTATTGAACGACATGCACTCAGGCCATTGTGGGAATCATTCTAGGGGGCTCTCCCTGGCTCAGAGAGCGTTAAGACAAGGATTCTACTGGCCTACAATGAAGAAAGATGCCATTGTCCTGGTTAAGAAATGTGATAAGTGTCATAGATTCACAAAGGTACCCCGAGTTCCCCCTGCGCGCCTACAACAAATGGTAAGTCCATGGCCTTTCATAATCTGGGGAATGAACCTTATCGGGTCCCTACCCACTGTCGGAGGAAATTGCAAGCATGTTGTGGTTGCTATAGATTACTTCACCAAATGGGCAAAAGCGAAGGAGCTAGCCGAAATCTCCACTACGAAGATTATCAAATTTATGTGGAGTAACATTATTTGCAGGTTCGGAGTGCCACAGCAAGTGATAACAGACAATGGGACTCAATTCAGCAGCGATCAATTCCTCAGTTTTTGCAGTGACCTCGGGATCGCGAAAAGTTTTTCAGCGGTAGACCACCCTCAGGCCAATGGTCAAGTGGAAGCGGTGAATAAGATTATAAAGCAGATCTTGAAGACGAAGCTAGAGGCCAGAAAAGGAGCATGGGTGGACGAGCTCCCAAAAGTATTATGGGCTTACCGAACTACAGCTCGCAGCACGATGCAGGAAACACCTTTCTCAATGGTTTATGGTTGCGAAGCTATGATCCCAGCTAAGTTCGAAGTAACAATGCATCGAAGAGCTACATCCAACACTGAAGATAATCATCTGCTCCTCGCCTTCAACCTTGACTTCATCGACGAAGTGTGAGATGAAGCTCAACTGAAATTAGTAGTTTATCAACAGCGGGTTGTCAGGTATTATAACAAGAAAGTCCATGCCCGTCATAACGAAGTTGGAGATCTGGTACTACGGCTAATCCTACCAATAGCACGAAGTCCTGAAAATGGCACCTTAGGGTCGAATTGGGAAGGTCCCTACGTCATAAGGGAAAATCTGGAAAATGGAGCCTACCACCTGAGCAGCATGAATGGAGCAGGAGTCCCGAGGGCATGGAACGCGGAGAAGCTCCGACCATACTTTATGTAATTTATTTAGTTCGGATCTTCTGTCTCGAATGTAATAATTCTCTGATATTTCGCCCATATATATATCCAAGCAGATTTGCTTCACTTCTCAAAATTGTTTATCTCCGCTTTATCTCACTTTCATTGCACCATCAAAGTTCTGGAAGGAACCATCGTGTCCTGTGAGCTTGTAACGCTCTGGACGGAGCGATGGTCTCTTGTGAACTCGTCATCAAAGTTCTGGAAGGAACCATCGTGTCCTGTGAGCTCGCAACGCTCTAGACAGAGCGATGGTCTCCTATGAACTCCAAGGAATTGCACAGGAATTACATTATTGTGTAGCCTCGCGACCTCAAGATCGGCCTTTCGTTATTATTCATAATTACAAGTAAAAGCAATTTAACAATTTTCTGAAAGTCACAAAAACAAGAAATAAGGCGCATAAAACTGAAAGCAGAAAACATAAATTCTTCATCAAAGTCGGAATGTTACAAATAAAAACCTCGAAAAGAGGTAAGTTCACAAAAATAAAAGAAGTTGGTACAAAGCAAAAGGCCTATTCACCCTGGCTTGAGGGTCTTGGGGGGCTGAGCTCGAAGGCGCCTAGGCACCCATACCTTCTTGAGGAATATTCTCCGCAACCATAAGGGAAACCTCTTAAGACTGGGTTCGATCTCCTTCCTTGGTAGCTCGGGCGTCTTCAGCGTAAAATTCCACGTCCTTAACCGCCTCTTCGCCAAAGATAGAATAATCTATCTCGGGATGGTTCACCCAAAGGGTGTACATGATGTTCTACTCCGTATCCACCCTTATTTGCTCAGCGTGGGCTTCAGCAGCGGCCAGCGCCTTCTTGAGTTTGTCAATTCCTAACCCGCCTCGACGGACTGCTGATCCCGCTGCTTTGTGGCGGTCTCCAACTCCCTCTCCCGATCGTCCAAAAGGGTCTGAGCCGTTTCAAGCTGAGAATATAGCCTAGCGGAGATATCCTCATGAATGCTCCTCTCTTTGGCTAAAACGGTCTCCGCTTTGAATCGAGCTGCCTCAACAACATCCAGCCTAGACTGAAGACCCCTCGCTTTATCTTCAGTTATAGCAAGCCCCTCTTTCATGGGGAGAAGTTCGTTGTTGCGTTCCTTCAAATCCCCTTCAAGCTTTCCGTAGGCGACCTTGAGTTTCTCGTAGGCAGCCTTGAGGTCATCTTCTTGCTCCTCTTTCGCCAACTCCTCGTCCAGCGCCTTCGCCATTGCCATAGCAGCCTACATAACAAGAAAGATGATGAATAGAACAAGATTAAGAACGGAGCAAAAGATGGAAGGGGGGATTCAACCTTGACTGATTGACGAGCTACCCAGGACAATAGGTTCACTCCGGAGCAGGATTTCTGGTCTAAATATCTGGCTGACTTATCCAAGAGACTAGGGACCTGCTCAGCCAGAAGATCAAAGTATGATGCCCCAGGGATATCTTCTGAAGGTTTTTCTACGGCAACCTTGGGTGCGGACTCCCCAGCTACGGGTGCAATTTGTTTCCCCTTCTCCTTCAAAGCTTTCTTAGCAGGAGGGGGCTTGCTAGAGGAATCATGCTCTTTCCTTTTTTCCCCCTGACGAGTTACAACTTGCTTATCTCTCTCTGCAGCAGCGGTTTCCTTAACCACGGGAACCTTCTGCCGAGCCACAAGACGCGCAGCCTGCGGAGCGCCTACTAGAGGGACCTCGGGAATTGGTGACTCCGCTATGCTGGTAGCGTGGGTACCTTATTTTGTCGTTGCCTGGGACAAGCTTGGCGCAGTCAGCGACGTTGAGGAGGGATCTCCGAACTGGCGACTTCTTCTCCTTGGAGGAACTGCTACTTTCAAGGGCGACATTCCAACAACTTCTTCCGATGTAACCCTAACCTCAGCGTCGTCCAATGATGGAGACAATCCTGATGAGCTCGAGCTTATCACGACGTCAACCTCGTCAAATGCAGATCTTACAGGACGATCGATTCGAGACCCTATATGCCTGGAGCGAATCAAACTATCTCCAGGGCTAGGAGCGAGCTGGTAATGACGTAGAAGCTCGACTGTCAGCTTAACGTCGTCCTCGTAAGACTTCTGAGCGGACAAAACCTCAAGGTCTGCTATCTCCCCCTGAGTTAAGTCAAACGGTTTCGCGTTAAGATCTGTAAAAGAAGGCGTAAAGTGAGTCAATTTTGGTTACGTGACCTCTAATGGTGAGTAAATTAGAATGCTACCCTACCTTGCTCCGCCCGAAAACTGAAGTTCTCAAGATTTACTAGAGAGGTGCAGGACGCGAAGAACCAATTTACTTTGTAATTACCTACATTGGACTTGCCTTTGGCCTTACCCTTTGCAGGACGTCCCTATATAAAGACGACGTTCGTGGAGAAACATAGTAATATCCATCTCGTGGAGACCCCTTACCGGTGGCTTTAAAGGCATACAAATGTTTAATAATCCTAGGAGATGGAAGGGGAAGACCATATTTCCTGAAAAATATGGCCAACGAAGACAGCTGAGTGTATGAGTTGGGAGTCAGCTGAAACGGATTGAGCCCCAGTTCGTTTAGAAGCTCGACCAAGTAGCAAGGAACTGGGAACCTTAACCCAGCTTCCAGATGTTGTATGCTGATGGCCATGAAGCCCTTGGGAGGGATAGCTGGGTGGTCCCGTGGGGAAGGCTCCACGAGGCGACGACCCCTAGGGAAGTGATACTCCAGCCCCAATCCGACGAGGTCCGAATACGTTAAACGTGAGGGATAGTGTTTAAACATATCATGACCCCTTCTAATTTCCGCGGGCTCCTCAGCAGTATCTCCGCTTTGTGAGGTCGTCTGAGGGATCTCTCTCACTTGCTCCTCGGAGCTGGAGGGGTCGTCCTCTCCTATTATGTGCGTTTGGTGTCTGCGACCTGAAGACATCTACAAACGAAAATGAGCAGTTAGGCTGTGGTAAGCGGACCATACCTACATAGACTAAAGCTCTAAGACTGCTATTTGCTACTTCCTAAATTAACAGGTCACAAACGCCGCACGAAGTTGCTATCCTAATGATCTCAAGTTGAGTTCTAACATCCTAGCTTGTACGCGATCACGAGATCGCTTGGACTCTCCAACAGCAATCGAATGGCTTAACAACAAACTAGCAGATCCAACCAGTGGGATACGAAAAAACGCAGGCATTCAATCAAACACTCAAGTAGAAACCAAACAGCACTCAAGGCGATGAAAGCACCAAACGTTCAAGCAATGGCCTAGAAATCACCGGAACAAGTAATAAAGCACCTAAGAAAGAAGAGCAATAGGTATAAACTTACCGTTAATCAAAGTAGAAGACGGTGACTGAGTTGTGCACTACGAAGTTGGAAACCCGAAAAATTGATAGCAGAAGCGAAGAAATGAAGAAGAAGATTGAAGCGTGAAAATGACGAACGGGATGTGAAAGGGCAAAGTTTCCTCTTTATATACGAAAGCAAAGTCACAACCCTAGCCGTTGGATCTAGTGGCTAACCAACCGCCTCAGATATAATGGTGAAGCGCGATCCTCGGGACGTGGCCAGCAGGCACCGTCAGTTGAAGAGACTAGCATTAAATACCTGCTGCAGGCTTTGAACCGTCGCTTGGGAAATCGCCACGTGTCCAAGAAAAATGGGAGAAGTTTTTTTATCCATTACAATTCAAAGCTCTCAGGCTGTAAAACAACCTAAGAGTTGGGGAGCTGATGTTGTGGGTATTTTTCGGATTACCTAAATGGGCTAGTAGAAGCCCATGAGACTAGCGGCCCAAGCTACTGGGGCTAGCAAGTGAAGCCCAACATGGAAGCACATTTGAGCCTATGCAAGTCAAGACCAGCCAACCAACCGCGAGGCCAAGACCGGTGAACTTCTAGCGAGGTCAATATCGCTCAACGAGCATTCCCATTGAAGCATCGTTGAGTCCACCGGATCCATATGAAGTTAAGCCCGCCTATTTCGTAGCTTCAGTTCGTTTTCGACTCAGTTCGCCTAGTGCCAGTCCAGAACAGTAAGCTAACGTATCTTGCACGATAAGTAAGGTTAATTCACCTAATGACAGCCTGATTCTGAGATGTTTTACCTAACCAGCATGGGTTATCAGCCAAGCCCACGTGTAGCCAGAGTTGACCTGGCAAAAGTCAGAAGCATTTAATGTGTGCCAGTAGCATTAATTGTAGCCGATTATGATATTTTGTCTGATTATTCCCATCTGTAATCTTTCCTCCTCTATAAATATAGGAAGGCATTTATTGTACAGGGAGGGCGAGACACTTTGAGAGAAAATATTGCTTCCACTCTGCAGAAATAGAGAGACAGTGGACGTAGGCAGTTCTAAAAGGCCGAACCACTTTAAAAACTGTGTTGTTTTGTTCATCCTTGACTCCAATCTTTTGCCATTATCCGGTTTTTTGTTTCAGGTCTTCTTACGATTGCGGCATTAGGCTCAAGAATCTGGTTGACTGGTTTCCCACGTCAACAACTTGAAATGATCAAAAACTAGGGTGCCACTTTTTATTGTAATTAGAGTTATTACAATTAACCTAAATAAGGTCACTGCTTGTGCCCATAATGGCAATTTGAGGAATAAAAGTTTAGCCAATGGAGAAATTTATTACATAAGGTAGAGAAGTTTTAATGCCAACTGCCAAGAAAAATACGAGGTTCAATAGCTTCAACATTGTAACGTTTAAAAGATTTTCGTGATAAAGAGATCAAACGAGCAATTGATATTGTCTAGTATAAGCTTGGCTCCGTTAATGTTGTTACAGTTTTAAATTGGGAAATTACAATGAATCCAAGTCATTAGTTGCTTTGGTTTATCGGCGGTTCCATTGCGACAGTGGTAACCGCAATAGTGGTGATGAAGGAAGTTAAGAAAAAGAGTAGTTCGTGGAAATATTTTTGCCAATTATTGTTCCTATATGTGTTAGAGAATTAATAATCAGATCAATGACAAATGAAGAAGAAAATAAACACTAAAGTAGAATATTATTACTGTAGAAATAGTTTAGACTACAATACAACAATTATAAACAATACAATCGCTCTTAAAAATAATAATAATAATAATAATAATAATAATAATAATAATAATAATAATAATATAATCATATAACACAAGATATAGGAAGTGTACCGTAATGATGAAATGGAAATATGAAAAAACAGAGTCACGTGGAATTGGAATGGCCTTAAGATAATAATTACCCTCTACTTTGGTGCTCATAAATATTTGAGTAACTTTCTCCAACGATCCTCTATTAAATTCATAAAACCAAGGATTGAAAATTCTTAAATATGTTAAATTTTGGTGTGTTTCTAGGTTTTATAATGAATACAAATATGTAAAAAAAATTATCATTCAAATGATCTTATGAACAGACACAACTTTACAGAATATATGCCTATAAACAGGCATAATTTTACAGAATAAATACCTATAAACAGGCATAACTTTACAAAAGAGGTACTTATGAATGGACACAAGTTTATTGAACAAGTACCTATTTGATAGACACCTCACATAGAGGCACTTTTAGTTCAAACTCAAATTCTAAAACTTGATTTTAAATTAAACAAATTAACTCAACTTTTAACTCAAACACAACAAATACTTTTACAATGATACCGCACATTTGAGTCAAGGATTTTTTATGTTTAAATGCAAATCTAACTTAGAGAAAAAACAAACGTAAATTGTATCAGGGTAAGTGTCTTTTAAACTTGAACTTTCTTAGTATAAATGCATCGAAACTCTTGAATGACATAGTGGATACAAAAATTTTGAACTATTCACTACTATAGAAGAACTAGACAGCATATCAAATGTATTACAAATCTTACACACTTCAAATTCGTACGATGGTGTTCGTTTCGGTCTTGAACCAATTTCATATTCATAAGAGTTTTAGATAATTTAGTCATATTCTCATAAATGTGACCCCACTTGCTCCTATATAAGTGACATTAATTTAGAATATTCTTCCATATTCCTCTAAATAACAAGACATTAATATAATTAAAAGTATTATCATTCCCTATGCACTTCTGTAGATAACACATCTTTAAACTGGAATTGGTCAATATGTGTTTAATCTTAAATTAAACCAAACTAGTTTTCCAATTGAACTTAGACCGTGGGACCTCCAATTAGCTAAGTTAAGTTTTTACCTAATTTTATTCATTGTTCAATTTGTTTAAGACTTATTCCCTTTGACGTATTTGTACATTACAAAACACAATGAAATACATATTATTATTCCATGTTTTACAGTTATTATTATTATTATTAGTATTGCCATTTAATCACACAATAACAAATCTAGTAAATTTTTTCATTAAAAAACCATTAATTTAATTAGTAATAATGCATAATTTTGATTATTTCTACTTTTATTTGTATTTGTATTTTTATTTTTCCTGCCACACTACTGAATTCCGTTTGTGTTCGTCGTGTATCTCATTCTCAATGAAATTTTTCTACGTAATATTAGTACTTAGATCTTAATTAAATATGTTTGAGATCTGATACGTCCAATTAAGTAAGGAAATAATCTTTATTTCATGGGCATTTGAAAACTAACTACACACATGTAGATACTTAAAAAAGAGTAAGAAATATTAATACTTCAGCCACTGCAATATAGTACACAACTACCCATAGCTTTTCAGATAACTTTCCTACAAGACTTGCATGATAGCCTTCTGCGCAATTATCTCATCTTGTGAATTTGTTGTAGATTAGGTTGATAACAACGGAGCAATCATGTCCATGCTTGGCCTGGATTGTGGACTGGCATGCAAGCAAGCAATCGCAATGTGTAGCATGTTAATTACTTCGTCCTGTACTTCTGGTGCAGGAATTGGAAGGCGTTGGTCCAAAACGTCTTTCAGCAACATGTTCTCCATAGTTGGTGGAGATACCAAAGAGGGGATAAGATCACCTGGATGCTTTCCTCTTATCACTTCCAGTGTCAATACTCCAAAACTGTAGACATCACATTTTTCTGTTACGTTTCTTGTGTATGCAAGCTCTGAAAACAATGAAAAATTAGTAATCATCTAAGTATAATATAATATTTAGCCTAAAATTTATGCTAAAAATAAAAATAAAAATAAAAATAAAATCTTAAATTAGAAAAATAATAATGTCATATCACCTGGTGCAACATATCCATAAGTCCCAGCAAGCTCAGTCAAATTGGAGGAGTCTAGCTTCAGAATTTTAGCAGTGCCAAAATCTGATACATGAGCATGATAATCTTGATCCAGCAAAATATTTTTACTTGATATATCTCGATGAATGATTGGGGTTGAGCAATTATGATGCATGTAAAACAAGGCATGAGCCACGCTTCTAACTATATTCAACCGCTTAGACCAATCCAATTCTTTAGCTTTCTCCTCTTCCATCAAAATTGTGGCCAAGCTACCCTTTTCAAGATACTCATAGACCAAAAATGAATGTTGTGCATTTGAACAAAAACCATAAAGCTTCACAATATTTCGATGTCGGATTTTTGTTAATGCATTTATCTCATTCAGAAACTCTTTTTGAAAAGTCTTTTCACCATGAGGACGAGCATGGAGTTTCTTCACAGCTACTATTGTACTTGAAGGCAGGCTAGTCTTGTAGACACTTCCATATCCTCCCTCTCCAATGCAATAAGCTGCATCAAAATCGTTCGTTGCTCTTATGATGTCCGTATACAAAATTCCTCCGTCAAAATCCGAAATGGAGAGCAACTTTTCACTGTGTTCCGTTGAGGGATCTTTCTTCCTTTTATGTAAAATGAAGTAGATTCCAAAGAACACAAACAAAAGTAGAAGAGCTCCCAAAAGAGGGAAAATAATTGAAAACACCAATCTCTGACTCTTCCGCGAGTTATGTTCATATCTGACAGAAGGACCAGATGGACATGGTGGTAGTCCTGAAACGTTGCCACACAAACCCTTGTTCCCCTTTAAGGCTTCAATTGAAGCATTTTGAAATGCTTTGTTGTTAGGAAGGGGACCCTGCAAATCATTGTAAGATATGTCAACAAATTTCAAGCTGTACATACCTTCAAAACTCTTAGGAATTAAACCAGAAAGACGATTGTGTGACAGGTTTAGCATTTCCAGGCTCTCCATATGGCTGAGTGTTGATGGTATCTTTCCTTTGAGAAAGTTATGACTCAAATCTAGCTGGGACAAATGATCTAATTTCTCCAACTGACTTGGAATTTCTTCATTGAATTTGTTGTTGCTCAAATCCAAGTGGTTCAGCTTGGTGCAGTTTCCCAAATATTGAATTGATTGGCCCAAATTGTTTTTTGATAGGTCCAAACGCTCGAGATTAATCAGTGACTCAAATTCTGAAGGTATTCCACCGGAAAGTTGATTATTACTCAAGTTGAGCTTAGACACTAAAGTCAACTTTCCCAACTCCTTTGGAATCTCCCCGACGAAATGATTCGCAGAAAGATCTAGGGCTTGTAGCTGAGTTGCCTTCCCAATTTCAGGTGGTATGCCTCCAGTAATATTGTTCCCTGCAATGTCCAAGTCAACTAATTTTGGACACCTGAACCAATTACATGAAATTTCACCATGAAACTTGTTGTGGCTTAAATACATCACTGTCAAGTTCGGATAAACACCAAAGTCTTCAGCTATATTCCCTGTGAATTGGTTTTCTTCTAGACGGACTCTAGTCAAGCTTTTGCAGTTTTTCAAGCTCTTTGGTATTGGACCAGTGAGATGGTTTCTATTTACCGTGAACCTTTGGAGTGATCCACCTTGGCAAATGTTTTGGGGCAGAAAACCAGTAAATTGGTTCTCGTCTAGTTCCAGTATGGTCAAGTTCACAAGATTTCCCAATTCAGAAGGAATGGAACCAGAAAGTTTGTTGCGACGAAGATAGAGAAATTCTAAATCAACTAAATTACCAAGAGAAGTAGGGACTGAACCATTCAATTGATTTTGACTCAACTCTAGATCGGTTAGAGATAACAAATTTCCTAACTCTTCAGGAATGAGGCCTGAAAGTTGATTTTGATATAGTAGAAGAGTAGTGAGACTTCTCAAATGACCTAATGATATTGGAATTGAACTAGAAAGATTGTTTAAATAAAGATTTAGTTCGACAAGAGACTTCAAATTTCCTATTTCATGAGGAATTGGACCAAAAAGATTATTTTGGAATGCACTTAAGACTTTTAGATTTTTCAACTTTCCAAAAGTGGAAGGAATTGGGCCAGTAAGATTGTTGGTGTCTATGTAAAGTGCATTCAAATTTTGTAGATTTCCTAATTCAGGAGGAATAAAACCTGGAAACGAATTGTTATAAAGATATAAATAAGTTAGATTCCTAATATTACCAAGAGAAGCAGGAATTCGACCATTAAGGTAGTTACTATATAATCCAAGTTCTTCTAATGATTTTAAATGACTTATGTTATGAGGAATTGAACCATTTAACTGATTTTTAATAAGGTGCAAGACCCGAAGATTTGCAAGGAGACAAATTTCTGATGGGATTTGTCCAAAAAACTTATTAATGGATAGATCAAGATAAATGAGTTGAGAAAGGTTTGCAATTTGAGATGGAATGATACCATAGAGTGAATTCATAGCAAGATCAACATACGCAAGATTAGGAAATGATGAAAATGGAAACTTATAGAGTGTACCATTCAAACCGAAACTGGTAATGTTTATTTTGCTGACGCTTCCAGCAGAGTTGCATGAGATTCCATACCAAGTGCATGGACTTGTGCTTGGTTTGGAGGAGGTGGCATTGTGAGAAAGCAGAGTCCAAGAAAATAGTTGAGACTGTGTTTGGTTTGCTAAGCTGGCTTTCCATTTGAGAAGAGCGTTTGCCTCTTCAGCAGAAGCAAAAGCAACACTCGGTAGCGAGGCAACTATGTTAAGAAACAGGACAAAAAAAACAGGGGAGAGTACGTTTTGCAAGTTTAATTTTCTTGCCATGGTTTGTGGTTTGTATATTGCAATGATTTCTCTGTATATATAACCAACATCCTACCGGTTTTTTATAATTATTTACAAGACCGCTTACCTGGTCCAACCACGGTTTATTGATTTTCAATTAAGTGATTACTTCATTTGTGAAGACTTTGAGAGTTTGCTTCACGCTTAGGTTGGGTCAACGTGTCTTCATCTTTTTCTTTCGAGTAGGACCACTTGAGTCCATTACACACGATTAAGCCAAAATGTACTCACACTTGGGTCCTCCATTGCGTCAAAATGTACACACACGTTGATCCATGAGTCAAAAAGTTCACTTACTTGGGCCCTTCGTTACACACGATACAGTGGGGGAACCCTCAAAGTCTTGCGAAGAAAGTCATCGCTTAATTGAAAATCAATAAACAAGGGAGACTTGACCCGGGTCCGCGGTCTTGCAAATGCAAATAATTATAGAAAACCGGTAGGATGTTGGCTATCATTAATAAATAACAAACACCAAAATAACAACTATGAGACACTATAATTTCATTACATACATTAAAATAATAACTAATATATATAACGAAGTTCTATAACAAAATAATGATGCACAGTACTTAAAACTAAATTATAATAATTATATTAATACCAATATAAATAATATTAGTGCGTAATAAAAATTAATATAATAAAAATGGTAATCAGACGGGTTTAGATGATCAGATTGAATAAAAATTATTTGACTTAATTCCAATGCGATATAAAATTAGATAAAAAATTTTTGACTCAAATCTGAACCAAAATTCAGTTTGAAAGCCCTAAGTCTGTCCCACACAGATCATGGCCCCAAAGGTTTGGGTCAGATTGAGGATTTTTGGCATCCCTACTGTTACTTTCATGAAACAATTTATTGGCTCAATGACTTAGAATTTTTTTTTCATGGGGCCTCATGCTATCAGGATTATATTGGGATTCAGAGTGCAATCCAAATTGAAAATATTTAATCCATAACTATAAATGTGGCATATGAACTCACAAAGACAATTAATATCTTTACATAGCTAACCAAATCATATGTATGTTTGGGGGAACACACCTACAAAGAAAATATTATCTGAAATAGTTGCTTTGATTTCAGGCATAGAGTTGCCCACCACTGCCCACTAAAACTGTGTACCTACCTCTTTGATAAGAAAAGCCAAGTAGCTAGGAATTTTATAAAGCAAATTTTATTTGTAAGTATACCTCAATTAAATAATAATAATAATAATAATTTTAGTTATTTATAGCTATTTTTCTATTTACCATTATTATTAAATTGAACTTATGGAATACAGAGTTGTGCTTAGAACACCCTGCTCATGAAATGGATCATTTGCAATGAAAGGCAGCGGATGTAGAAGGAATTTTTGTAATAAGAATAAATTAGAATAAGAAAAGAATAAAGTCAGATTTTCTAAACATTTTATCCAAATCCATATCTAAACAATATAATGAGTTTTAATACCCCTCATATATGTTAAATTGGTTAGATCATAAATTAGTATCTAAAAGATTTAAAAGTTTTTTTTTCTTTATTGAAAACCTAAAAGATTAAAATTTAAAGATCCAAATTTGTGTATATGGAAATGTCTTGCATTAGGCTCAATTAATTGGTTATTGGGTTGATTTTAATATTTAAAAGCTAGACCTAATAGCTTAAAAACAGAGTGGCAATATTTTCACCCCTCAAAAATTGTTTGTACACTCCTTTTACCATAAAAAATTTAAAATTTTTTAAATTTCACTTAATACCAAAAATATATTTTTTTCTTAATTTTATTATAATATATTTTTATAATTACACCCCATTTATATTTTTTCCTTCTTATCCTCTGTCTTCTTCTTGGTCTTGCTTCTGCAAATCTCCTTCAACTTGTACTTCTACTAGTTGGTTGTCTCCTCCTCCTATCTCCAAAAGCACTTCTGGTTCAATTTTAGCTTCTAATTTTACTTCTACCTCTGGGATTTTAATATGATGATGAGAAAAAAAGAATCCTACTTTGAACAAACCAGCACATCCTCTATATGTTGCTGCTCCATTTGCTTATGTTGGTGACTCTCTTCTTCAAGCAAACCACCATTTTCATTCTTGTATTCTTCATTATCATCGTTAGGTGGAGGAGGGCATTCCCGAAAGCGATTAGCAAGAGCAACCATTTTGACAAGATCATATCTGCACCTCATCAACAACAAAGCGTTCTTGGATGGTATACAAATTAAACAATAGGTACAAATGCTAAGGGTATTATTGGTATTGAATAGAGATTAAAAACAAATTAAAATTTTTTTAAATTTTATGGTAATAAGGCTGTACAAACAATTTTTGAGGGGTGAATTAATCGCCACTCTTCAAAATATCAAGTCCAGCTCAAAATAGTTAATCCTAATTGTTTTGTATAGAAAGAAAATTATTACTAGAGAAAATGGATGAAATGGCCCCTTTCAGTAGCTGGATTGGAAAAGTAACCTTTTAGTTTTTGTTCGTACAAAAAAGTGTATGAATGGACAAGAATGATCCCTTTCCTTTTCAATGATATATTGACATGGGCTGTGCTGCAGTTTTTGTTCTAACCCTCTAACATCTCCCGCCTGCAGTCTCCTCCCACTCATCGGCCTTACATTCTGTCACTTCTGACGGGCAACACGTATACTCACTTCCTAAGCTCTTATGCGAAACGTCTATGCTACTCCCTTCTCATATCTCGCGGCCAGCCTTTCTTCTGTCTTCTGTTGCTTAAGAAAGGAAGGAACGTAAATTTTTGGACCGTCGAAGAACTGCGATCACAGCTGCTGGTCTGCTTCTCTACTGGTGGGTAGTATACGTGACTAGTTATGGTTGCATCGGGTAGGTGAAAATGGTGATATGAACGGAGGATGGGGTAATGAAAATGGGTTTTCGACTATTTGGTGAAAATGGTTATGTGTGTGTGTTTGTGGGTATGATGTGAATGTAAGAGTTAGATTGTTGGTTTAGGTAATGTGAATCTGAAATTTGATTGTTATGGTCTTTGTAACGTAGGGTGAGATGAGGTTTGGGGTGAAGTGTTCATGTAAAGGGTAGGAAACTTTTAAGTTAGGAATCTGAACTTTGAGGTTGGCATTCGAAACTTGTTAAATGGGAAGCTGAACCTGAAATTGAGATTCCAAATCTTCAGGTTGGGAATATCATACCTTGGAGTTGCGAATCTGAACCAAAATGTTAGGATTGTCATGCTTGGGTTGCCATTAAGTTGAGTATCCCATGTTGGAGGTTGGGAATCCGAATCTCCAAGTACAGAATCCCAACACTGATATTCAACCAAAGTTGGGATTCCCATGCTAAAGGTTGCCGCTTCCCAACCTTGAGGCTGAGAATCCCAACGCTGAGGTTAGTTTGTCCAAACGTGGATTGGGATTCCCAACCTTAAGGTTGGGATTTTGTTGGAATTCGAAATGTTGAGTTTAATATCAGGGTTGAGAATCTCATCCTTAAGGTTGAGATTCCAAATAGGCATGTTGAACCTAGGTTATTCCCAACCTTCAGGTTGTGATTCACAACCTGGATGTTGAGAATGTTGGATTGTCTATCAAGTTGTGATTCCTGACTACAAGTTATGGATTTCCAACCTATGGGTTGTGATCCAAACCTGTAGGTTAGGAATCGAAACTATTTCCTAACCTTGATTCTAGAATGGCAAAAAGTTATAGTGTGTTTTATGTTGTATTTATGAATGTAATTGATGTGATATATTTTTTGGTTTCTAAGTACAATTTTATGTACTTGTTGATTGATGGTGTTTATTCAAGGTTTGGTGGCTATGGTAATGTAGATGGATACATATGGGAGTTGTATAGCGTTGGATTTGAAATAAAAACTAATTATCGTGAAATGCGTACAAGTTATTGTTATCGTTGAAATATATGCTATACATATGGAAAAAAAAATGAAATTATACATTGCCTTATTAGATTGATTGTGGAGTAGTAGTGCTTGTTTGTCACAAAGCTGGAGGAAGCAATGTTTTGATATATACTGATAAGACTGACTTTATTTGACAGGTTGAATGACATGGATAAAATTCGAATCCCACTTCGATATGATGGTGCGTGGACGATTAATATCGGAGGAAATGTGTTGTACGAAGGTGGCAAGACTAAAGGAATTTTATTGTTGAAGAATGCATCTTATGAAGAATTACATTTAGCTGTAGTACGTGCACTTGATATTAATCCTGCTAAATTTGTAGTTACGATGATGTTCAAATGTAAAACGTGTGATCCCAACCCACCAATGGAAGTGATGAATGATAGTGATGTTGAGTTCTTTATTGCTGAAGTCAGTGATATATCAACCAGGAATTCCTTATGCATTACAATGGAACGTAAGTGTGATTCGACAGAAGGCTTGTTAGTTGGTGAGGAAGAATGTGCAAAAAATATTGGAGTGAAAGTTGCTGAAAAAAATTATTTAGGCAGTCAAAGTCCGGTTGGGCTGGAACGCACAATAACCGAAGAAGATGTGCTGGGGTTTAAAAATTATGCAGATCACATATTTGATCATTGTGGTTTCGAACCTGTAGATGTGCGTACATCTCCTGCAGCTCCTACAGAAGCATCAGTCCTTCCCATGGACGACAGTGTGAAATGGAATAAGTTGAAATCAGAAATAGATGAATGGGATTGTCAACCTCCAACAACATCTTCGATTCATCAGGGAACAAATGGTGGGCATATTGACAGTGTGTTCAACATTGTGAAAGATGTTCGAGCTGGTGATATATGCTTTAATAAGGATGAGCTACAACTGAAGATAAGAATGTTAGCTGTTGCTAGACAATTCAATATAAGAGTGAAGAAGTCCACCAAAGACTTATTGGTTTTGGCTTGTGTGCAGAAAGGTTACAAATGGTGGCTGCATGCAACGAAACTTGTAGGCTCAAAAGCTTTTCGCGTGACGAAGTACATGCCAGAGCACACATGTTCTCTTGATTCACTCGTTTTTCACCGTTCGCAAGCAACAAGTAAATTGATTAGTCATTGTATTAAATGGAAGTATGAGGGTGCTTCTCAGAGTTATCGACCAAATGACATAGTTCAGAACATGAAGAAAAGGTATGGGATGACTTGTACTTATGATAAAGCATGGAGGGCTAGAGAGGTTGCTATGACGCTAGCTAGGGGATCACCGGAACAGTCCTATAGTGTGCTTCCGTTGTATTGTGCCATGTTGGAAATGAAAAATCTGGGGACTATTACTCACATTGAATGTGATGCTTCTAATCGATTCAAGTACTTTTTCATGGCAATAGGAGGTTGTATTGCTGCTATTGCCGGATTTAGATCTTGCATTCGGCTCGTTATAGCTGTGGATGAAACTTTTCTGAAATGCAAATATAAAGGTACCCTATTTATTGCGACTTGCATGGATGGAAATAACCAAGTGTACCCATTAGCTTTTGGCATTGGAGATTCAGAAAATGATGATGCATGGATTTGGTTTGTGACCAAGTTGCATGGGTGTATTAGAGAAGTTGATGATCTAGTGTTCATTTCCAACCGAAACACAAGTATAGCAACAGTTATTGCACATTCATTTCTAGGGGCTTTGCATGGAATATGTATGTATCACCTAAGGCAAAATATGAAGGCCAATTATAAAGGTTCTAGTTTTCTGCATAAGTTGTTTTACAAGGCTTCTAAAGCATACCGAGTTTCAGTGTTCAATGAAGTCATGTCACTAATCGCTGGTGTTAATATTAAGGTAGCTGAGTATTTAATTCTTGCGAAACCTACCAAATGGGCCAGATGTCAGTTTCATGGTAGAAGATATTCCATTATGACAACAAACATTGCAGAGTGTTTGAATGCCATTTTGAAGGAGGCATGAGAGCTATCGATAATGAAGTTAATAGAGCATATACGTGGCGTACTTCAAAGATGGTTTTGGGAAAGGCGTGAGGAAGCTGCAAAAATGACAACGCCTATGACAAGATGGGTTGAAGCCAAGTTGCGACAGAGGATGAATAAAGCTTCTTCTTATCCAGTGCGTGCCGTTGATGTACATAAGTACCTTGTCATCGATGAATTTTTGAACCCGGTTGTGAACATAGAAAGTAGAACATGTGATTGCAAAAAATTTCAGTTGGACCAACTACCATGTGCACATGCATTAGCAGTCTGTATTAGTCGCCATCTATCTTGTTACGACTACTGTGCGACCTACTACAGCACGAAAGCATTAGCAGCAGCATATGCAGCTTCCATCCATCCGGTTGGCCCTGAAGATGAGTGGATTTGGCCAGAACTTCTTGATGTTCCTGTTGTCCTACCTCCTGAAGGTCGTAAGCCTCGTGGACGACCTACTACAAAAAGAAAACTTTCTAAAGGTGAAGGTAAGCAGCAAACCAAGTGCAGTAGATGTGGTGGCTTTGGACACAACAGACAAAAGTGTAGGACACCAATTCGAGTTAGCTCATCTGCTACATAGAAATCGACTATCGATTGGGGAAACGGTTACACATTAACACTTCCATAATAATATAATATGGAAGGGGAACTGTTTATACAACTGTGTTTTCCTTTTCATTTATTAAATTAGTTTGTTTTGGGCCTGTAACCTGACTGAAGCATACTGAAGAAAAGTAATATTTGTCTGTTATGTTATGAAAAGAATTTGTCCTTCTTGTCATAACTTTTTAAGTTTCCAGCTTAAATTGTACTATTGACGCTACAAGTAAATTGAATGACTACATAGATTGTTTAGATCCTTTAATGAAATCAACTTTAATGACTGAGACAACATTGTCAAGTTTGTTCTTTAAACAAAATAAAGGTAGAAATGGTAATTTGTACACTTGGATGATGAACTTTATGTATCTGAAATCAACTTAGAACGAAGTGGAATTAACACCATTTATGCATCAATTGGTCACATAATGGAATTGCAGGTACAATAAAATTAATATCATCGGGCAGAGTCAAAGTTGAGCATCGCATGAACTTGAACAAACAAGCATCGGATCTGACTTGGCCAAATGTTTGAGACCTTCAACGAGGTTGGGAAGATCGGATGCAACCTTGCATTCAACAGCGACACGAACAACAAGTGAGACAGAAAACTTCGTAACTCTAATACGATGAGCTTCAACTTCCTTCTCATTTGTCAATGTAGCATTCTTGGTAATGAACTGATCCAAACCAACCATAGCCATGGTATTCCCACAGGCCATATCATGGCTATGGTTTCCTACTTCTTGCCCATCCAAATAACAGTCCTCTATACACTTTTCACATACATATCTGAAGTTTCTGTTAACGTACGTAGTTTGGACCCATGATTTTAACCTTCAAACCAGTAGACACCTCCATAACGGTTGATGGCGTGAAATTAAAATCTCACAAACAGAGCACCAGTAGCCAACTCAAAAAAATAAACTAAACAAACCCAAACCCAGATCCATTTTTAAACTCCAGAAAAACAAGAAAAACCATCAAACCAATCCCACAACAGTAACAAGTTAGAAACTTTACATTAAAAACACCAGTGTGCCTTCAAGTACATTAATGTTCTCCAAGCAAAAACGACGCAATCTATAAACAAAAAAAAAATAATAATAATGTCCGAAAAAAAATGGTCACCACCACACGTAACACAATACTGTCCCCAAAATTAATAAAAATAAAAAATAAAACAACAAAAAACCCACCAAAAAAATATAAAAAACCAAGATATGTAACCATAACCCACTATGTACCACGAGAATTCCAACATTATCCCCAAAAATTCAAGCTTTTTACATAACAAAACATAACTCACATGTACAGTAAATCTCATGACAAGTCAACCACAGTCTCACCAATATTTGGTTAACATCAACAAAATTTAGTTTACTATACACTTCATTGTATATACACAAGGACGTTGGTGCTAAGGTTTTAATATATAGGACATATGACATAACAAAATAAGGAAAATGCCAGTGGGTTATAATGTTGACGGGGAAAGCAATCCTGGACTTGAATGCATTATCAGGTTCGTTTGTGCGAGTACATGTCTGCTGTCTTTGACGACACCATCCAACCATTTACATGATCCACTGTTGCCATAGTTGCACCATGCTAACAAAATCGGACAGTGCACAAACGACAGTAACAGATGGTAACGGGCATTGGAGGAAGTTCCATATGCTTCAATAGCTTGTGGGAGGAAGTTCCATGGCAGCTACGCGCACAGCCGATTACATCAGTTGACCTGACCAATAACCAATATTCCTATGAAAAGGTAGCAATATACAAAAACTCTTGCATTAGCACATGACCATTTATAGCTTTTATACAATAACCTTGATATTATATACAAGCTACACTATAATGGCATACAAGCTGCACTATCAAAGTCATCCGAAGGCATCTGAAGTCAATATGGCAATAGCAGTGGCATGACTCAAGTCAACGATTCAGTCACCTGCTCAACAGCCCACAAAGATGGAACATCAATAATGAATAAGTTTGAATGTAACAACATAAAAATATGATAGACGTAAAACATTTACAGAGGCATTGGAACCAGAAAAATTTTACCCCCCCAAAAACTTACTGGATCATTTCCAGATGTTCAAAGCTAGCTCCTCCCGAAAATGTGATGTGTTCGATTGGTTGAATAAGTCCACCGGCATACCGTTCGCCAAGCGTTCCACCAACTTGATTACAAACATCCCACAGTCACCACTCCTACATAACAGAAGATAAGATAGCAGTTAGCACATAACGTAAGTAACATTGGAAAACCAGAAAATGCTGCATGTGCAACAATGTATTACGCCGGCTCTTGTTGTGGCGTGTCGTCGCAATGTATCAGTGTCCATCCCTCCTTCCTATACCACATATATGTCATGTCTGAATGTTTCCCATAGTGATCAGTCTTCTGAAGGAGCAATGACAATAGTGTTGCTATGGGCTACAAAAACGTTACGTAATTGCGTATGGTGCGGAGCGAGTCATACAGGGTTATGGTTCGCTCATTGAAATGTGCTTTCGCAAGGACCCAATGTGAACCCTTGTAATTCAATGACATGTATAGCTATGCACAACACAAGTAGATAGGGAACCACAAGTAAGTCGCGATATATAACATCAGAGACAAAATGACAAATTCGAATCAACTAATAAAGTATGATACCGTCGTAAGTCCTGCCCAGGGATGATAGGCTACCTCCCTTGCTGCGTTTGAATTGCCACCTACCTCCCCCATTGCGTATCGTACGCAGATGTCATCGTCTGCCCAATTGCATTTTTTCTTCGTATAAGCTTCCCATTTACTCTGTAGGTGTTGCTACATATATTTAAACAATTATAGTAATTAGTATCGGAAAAATGTTTCCTACTTCAATGGGTAAGTTTAATTTAACAGTAAAAAATTATTTACCCCAAACAGAATGTCAGTTATTGTGATGTTTCCATCTATTTTGTGGGGAAAGTTATTGACTTCCATCGAAAAAAGCATAAAGCAACATCTATATGCTGCAAAACATCAAACACAAGCAACTTAAAAAAAACAACTCAACTCTTTTGGTCACAACCTAGTTGATAGATTCCAAAAACCCAACTTAGAAATGCATGTAGTGTTTTTATAAACTAGAAAATTTTTTCATACAATTTCTATATCAACACGTCCAATCATAAAAAACAATAGATGCTGCACACGAGGAAAATGCATACATTTATACTACCACATATATGTATAGCATAACTACTTTCCATCTTGTTCATACGCACCGAATCAGTCAACCAGAAATTGTCAGTACACAAATCCCTAAACCACTTCCGAGAACAGTCTCCTGTTGGCAACCGGATCATTGGTCTACAATGGCATACAATTTAGTGACATTATGTTATATAATAACCATATTTAACGTACATGTATTACAGAAAATATGAATGGAGTAAGAGTGACTGAAACATACAACTCATTCGGCACATCTGTGTCCCGCCACGCTTTAAATGCGTTAATCTCAATATCTGACGGTTTACGAAATAGCTCAAATCTGGTGCGCTTTCTTGGAACCACTTTGAATTGTTGAAAAGGTGAGGAAATTTGTGGACCCTTTTTACGCAGTCACTTGAAAAATTTTGTTTCTGGTATGATCTTTAGACTTACATCAGAACCGTGCGATGGCGACCCTATTATTGTTTGTCGTGGCAGAATGAGGTCTAAAATCATTTTCCCCATAAATCTGTCTACTATCGTAGGTCTAACTTCGGCACTCCCCTCTACTGGATTGGGTGACGATGTTTAGGTCCGTTTTTTGCCTCCAACTGCAGACCGTGTTAAAAAGGAGGTAATTTGTGCACCCTTATCTCGCTTTCTGGCAATAAAAGTGGTTTGTCGTCTTATCTTCACACTTGCATCTGAACCAATGGAAGGCGAGCCAATAATTGGTTCAGGTGGGACGATAGGGTCGAACGACATTTTGTCACCAAAGCTGTCAATGTCATCATGCGTGGGTTCTAGACGTGTATCAGCCGCATCCGGCAAGGAGCCTTCTAGCCCAGAACTATCTTCGAGGGTTTCACCTTTAACGTCATAGTTATCCTACATAACAAAATTCAACCATAATCAGTACTTGTTGAAAAATATAACCAGTAACTGCCACCATTAGTCTGTTAAGTTTACTTTCGATGCAGGTGCGTTCTAATGTGAAGCAACAACATTATTTCTAAATAAAAAGTCAATAATCATATCAACTTTCTTGTTTGTTTGCTGCAGCAGAGCGTGTGTTTCCTTGATCTCCAGCCTTGTGGCTCGAAGGTTCTGGTCTATGTGTTGTCGTAAGATGGACATTTCTTCCTTCACCTGCTTCAACTCTATATGAATGGCTTTAATATCATCACTATGTTTGGCATTATTGCTATCCTTGCCAGTCTGTAGACAAGTTAATTAGTTAAAGTGACATTGTATACTAAAAAAACAAGACAAATAGTCATAAAAAAAAAAAAAAAACTATCAACGATTATACCTGACAATATGGTCCTCTTCTAACAGGTAGCGACTTCAGAATCGCAGCATCACTGAACTTCTGAATTTTCTCAACCCTATGATTGTCAGAGGCAATGCTGTCGGTAGACACCCGCGCTGCACCCTCGCCCTTACTGACGAAATATGTGCAATATTCCTCCTTTCCCTCTTCCGGCGTCGACTCCAACATCGGGTCGGCTTCAAGCTACAATGAGATGAAAAACAAAAGTATGACAAATGTACTACAATGTCGCACATGTATTAAAGGCAGTAATGAGTTTACATACATCGGACCGATGTAACAATGTAACTATTTCTCCTGATTTTAGGATTGCAGTTGAACTCCAACCGAGGATATGAGGCAGCAAATAGTAGGATTTAACTGTAATTTGCAGCCCAATGCTCGGAATTGCTTCGCATGCCTATATCTACCAATGCACAAAAAAGAGATTAATGTCAGCGGCAAATGAAGCGACTATTACAAAATCAACAAACAAAATACTTGTACCTGAAATACATATGGGAAACCAAACAAAGAATAGAAGGTAGTATCTGCTTTCTGGCCTTTTTTTTTTATTTCCCACGTTTGCAGCCATTTTCTTGAAATCCTTTTTCATGCCACTCAAGGTCATCTCGTATGAGCGACGACCCCATGGAAAATTGTTGAATGCATTCATATCATCCAACAAGTGAATATTCTCCATTTGAATTTGATTCTTCGGATCCTTACCAAGTAACACCGTCTTTAAAAAGTACAACAATGCAAGTTTGACGATGTCCTCGTCATTATCCGAAGAAGCACCCCTAAACATGATGTCTAACTGTTTGTTGGAAACTTTGCGATAACTTGAAAACATTCTGTAGCTGAACGTCTGAGTGGATGTATGTTGATGACCTGTGTCCTCTTTTGGATACGGCCGATAATTTAGGCCTGTCACAATGACAAACTCTTGCATAGAGAACTGAATGACAGTGCCATTCGGAAGTGCAAACCATAGCTCCTCGGAAACATCACTTTCCATTTGCCGGAGGAGCAAATTATGCACAAACTGGCCAGTGAACCTAAGGTCATTCATTTGCAATAGTTTTCCAAAGCAGGAACTTTTAAAAATCTCCAATTGATGCTGACTTAACTTGTCCCCTATAACTTTTATGGCGTGCAACTTCGAAAAGCATGTCACTTTGGAACTAAAATACTGCACGTCCGTTATCTTGTAATTTACTGGAGCGTCCATCTACAATATGACCTGCAATTAACACCAAAACCCAATAAATATTGTTTATTACAGTTAACGATTCAACTATGACATAACATAAATTATACCGGTACATTTTTCATGTATATGAAAGTGCTTTATCAAAAACTAATGCATTTTTTAATAACACACATTATAACACCTTATAACACAATAAAAAACACTACCAAAATGTCATTTACCACCCACTGACTTTTAAGCAAAGGGCTGAAAATTCAACCTCAAACATCCCACAATCAACACTGATTTTGTAACGGAATCCCTATTGCAAAATTCCTCATCCCAACCTTGAGGTTAGGAATCCCAACCTCGAGGTTGAAAATCCTAACCTATAGGTTGGGAATACCAATCTTAAGGTTAGGAATCCCAACCTACATATTGGGATTTTCCTACATTCAGGTTGCGAATCGCAATCAAATGACAAACGGTGGTTGTCAATCCTAATTTGGAAGCTACAATCTCAACCCCAAGTTGGCATTCCCAACTGTAAAGTTCGGATCACAACCTCCAGGTTGGGTAGGTTAAGATATCTCACCACTGTTGAAAAAGTTGGAACCAAACCTTAGGTTGGGATTCCCAACCACGACGTTAGAAATTCCAACCCCCATACTAGGAATGCCAACCTATAATTGTCAATCCCTACCTAAAGCTTGCGCATCCCTACCTGCGAGTTGTGATTCCAACATGTAGCGTCGAAATCCCAATCTACACATTATGAATCCCAATCGCCAGATTGAGACCCCACATTTGATCCCAATGTCAAAGTTGGGTATCCCAATTCTAGCAAAACCAACCTCGAAGGCAGCTTTCAAATGAAGTTCACAAAAATAAATAAAACCCAAAACAAAATCAATTTTATATATGTATGTATTCATTCATTCAACCAAAACTTAGAAATCCCAACGTACAGATTGGGTTTCAAACTTTATTCCCATCCTCAATTCCCAACCAAGTAAGAAAATCCCAACCAGATTGGGAAACTCAATCAGCAGATTGCAATCCCAACCTTCAAGTTTGGAATCTTATCTTCAAGGTTGGTTTCAACTTTCGCTGGGAATCCCAACCTTCAATTGTTTACAATACGGGTAGACTACACGAATCCAATTTTTTCCAAATTTCATAACAGAAACTCACTAAATATTACCAACAACAACAAACTTTTGATGCTACAATACACAACCACTAAACAAACTACAATAAAAACACCCCACAAGCAATGTGTTCTTACTGTGGAGTTTACTTTCAAACTACTGCGGCTGTCAGTCAACTTCAACTTATTGCCTCTTCTGCCTTCACCTTTTTGCCTCTTCTTCCCTCGACTTCTTCCTTCTTCCGTCTTCTTGTTTGGATTGTCGGTGGTTGGAATCGACCTCAGAGTCGTCACTAACAGGACATTCACTGGCAGGCGGTGGGTCGACTTTTGTTCCGACTGTGACGGTGGTGGACGGAGGAGAGGTCAGGTCGGGAGGTTAGGGTTTCTTTCACCAATAATAACATACAAGGCTTACAGACAGAGAGAACGACGGTGGGTGCGTCGCGGGTTGAGGTCGGCAATCACTGGCAGGCGACGGTGATGACGGGTACAGTGAGAGACACTCAAAGGTTGGGAATTTGAGAGACAGAGAACCGTTTTGGTAGGGTTAGAGTCACCGACAGACAAAAACATGTGGGACAGAGGCAGTATCGTCCAAAAAAGGATACTGTGCAATGCTTTTAAAAAAAAAAAGTTCATTTCCCAAACAGGTCATCCAAAATGGGTCATTTTTCCAAAAAACCCTTATTACTAAGGAACTCTTGAGGCATGCTAAATGAGGCCACTAGTCAATAAAATCTAAATAACCAATTTATGTGTTAATAGATAAAGAGTTTGATATTTCCACCCCTCTAAAGTTGTATGTACACCCAAATCATTATTATTTTTTTTAAAAAAATAAATAATTCAATATTATCCTCAAATAACATTTTAAGGAATTAAGTTGACTGTATTTACGATAGCCAATCTTATCAAATGAGGATTGCTCCTATGAGCCAAAGAATAGCTATCACCGTATATCAGGACCCCCTGCTTTCCATTGTCAAATAAGGATTGCTCCTATGAGGCAAAGATTAGCTATCAGCGTAAACCGGGACCCTCTGCTTTCCATTGCAGCAAAGTCATTTCATGAGCAAGGGTGACGGGAACCATCTCACTCTCACATTGCCACCTATTTGTCTTAATCATTGACTTATATTTTTATATTTTACACCCCATCTTTTTCTATGATATTTTTCTTTTAACATCTAACTGTCTTGTTTTCTTTTAAAAATGCCAATCAAGTGAATATTTATATATATATATATTCATTTATTTTTAAACCTTGAGTCTGATCAAATTAATAATAATAAATTGAATTTCAATTAATCTTCTAAGTCTATTATAATTCGAGCCTTATAGAGGGGCCTAAGCTCAGTTTTTTTCCTTTGAATCAAAGGCTACATGAAATCAATTCTCTTTTAGATATCAACATTTTAAAGACCTTCCAAAATTGCTTTTGCTTCTGCAATTTTTACACAAACAACTCGCTCGAATACCTGAGTTGCTTTTAAGTCACACCTCAACTATTTCGAATTCCTTCAAATTCAACACTACATCAACATTGTTTGAAGGACCGTACCAACGGAGCAACCCACATAGCAATACTGTTAACTGGAAGCTTTTGAACAACATTATCAGAACAAGCCTCATTATATATATGTCTTAAAAAGATCGTACACGGGCCCACACATCGCCTTAACCAAGATAGCCAAAAATAAAAAGTTTCGTCGTTGTCAGGGCTGGCTGGAGCTACTCAAATAAGGAAAAGAAGAATAAGATGCCTTAGTTGGGTGATCTAAAAGTAGCTACACCTTCGGCATTTTAAAATCATAAATAGAAGAAAGGACATATTAGTGACATATGAGCTGTTCTTACAAAATATAATATTTTAAAATTTTTTGATGGGGTGCATATACAAAAAGGGTTGTACATGCCATTGTTTAGGTTGTAAATATTATCACTCATTCAGAAAAGTGATTTATAGTTATAAGGGCCACCAATAGTATGAGCACATAGGATAGAGACAAACACTGCATCCCTTGACATTGCTAAATGTACCCCATTTTGTTTAAATAAATAAATAAATAAGGATAAATGTCCACACATTCGATGGACATAAAAGACCAAGGCCACACATTTTTAAGTCAAATTTAAAGGAAGACAAAAGTGTAGAGATGTAAAGAGATAGAGAGTGCTGAGAGAAGAAATATGAAGAGAAAAAGAAGGAAATATAGTGCCTGTTTGGTATAACTTTTGGAGGGCCCAAAAGCTCTTCTAAAACCCAAAAGTGACTTTTAGGGTTGTTTGGGTGAAGATTGAAAAAAAGCTTTTGATGCTTGGAAGCTCTTTTAATGGAAGCTGCCTCTAGTAGCTTCGTGGAAAAGAGCTTCCACAAGTAACACGGGAAGCTGTTTTTCACTTAAATGAATTTTTCATAATTCCCATTTTAGCCTTAATGGAATGAACAACAAATCAAAAATGTCTTTCATATCCCATTTGAACATTTTTCTCTCAATCTCCATCTGGAGAGATTGGATCTTCATATCTAAAATCCACACAGTCCCTCTCTTTCTCAATCTCTCTCTCTCTTCTCATTCTTCTCTTATTTTTCTTCATCTTCTTCACCGATCGACATCTCTCTCTCTCTCTCTCTTCTCCTTCTTCTCTTCTTTTTCTTCATCTTCATCTTCTCCTTCTCTTGCCCGGATACCCAGATCGACGTCTGGGTTTCGATCGAAACCCAGACGTCTCCTTAGTACCGGGCCTGGAAACCTAGATGTCGATCTGGGTTTCCAACCCAGACAGTCGCCCGTCCGCCGTCGATCGGAATACTTCTCCTGGCTTAGTTCGACGACGACGACAAACCCTCATGTGGAGACCCAGTTGGTCTCCATCGGGGAATCTAGACCCGTTTGGGTCTACAAAACGGGTCTCCAATGTGAACCCAATATTTTGATAATGGATTTTTTAATTTTTGATAGATTTGTTTTTGTGATGGATTGGGTAAGATTGATTGATGATGATGAATGGTGAGATTGATGAAGAAGATTATGGATTGGGTAAGGTTGATGAAGAAGGGTGAAGACTGTTTTTTCTTTTTTACTTTTTATTTTTTGAAGATTGAAGATCTGGGTTTTAAACCCAGATCTTCAACTTCATCGGCAAACCATGTTTTTTGTTTTTAATTTTTTTTTTCAATTGTTCAATTGTTTTTTGTAACCCAAGGATGATCTTCAATTGTTTTCTTGAACCTGGGTAAGGTTGATGAAGAAGGGTGATGGATTGTCCCAGGTTTCATTTGATGATGACAATGGATGGTGCGAGGAAGATGAACTAGATCTATTTAAAAAAAAAATTATTTTTTATAGTTATTTTTTTTAATTTTAAAATTATTTAATTTTTAAATCATTTTTTAGTTTTTAAAATTTTAAATGAAAATAAACTATTAATTAATATCATTTAAAAAAAATAAAAATAAGATAAATGGATCAAAACACCTTTACTACAGTTAACTCTTAAAGTCAACTATGGTCAAACCGTTAGTATAGGGGAGGTCATTGTTATAAAAAATAAAAGTGATTTTCAATTGTAATAAAACAAACATCTGGAGGTTTTTCAATAATTTGCTCATTATATTAAAGGTAGAAAAAAATTCTAATAAAATAAGTTCAAGAACTATTATAGAAATAATAGAAATGTTTATTTCAAAAAAATGGTAAAATTGTCATGTTGTAATTTATAAAGTTTTAAAATGTTGCAACCAAACAATCCTAAAAGCTCTTTTGAAATATATAATCCAAATAGTAACTTAAAAGTTTGAGCTTTTACTTCTCTTCTTCTATTGTCAAAAGTCAAAAGTAAAAGCTATCTCAAACGAGCCCATAGAGGGGACAAGCCGAAAACAAGCAGAAAAGAAGAAAAGTAAAAAAGGAAATTACCAAACCTGCAAGTCCCCATTCTCCATAAGTTTATAAGGAAATGTAATACCTAAGAAGGATATGGTTAAAGCTACTGGTCGCGTCAGTGGCGGACCCAATATGGGTCCAGGGCAAGTAAGTGCCTCCCTTCCAATTCTAAAAGACAAAATTATTTAATTAAAATTTCATACTTCTCCAATTTTCCTTCTGTATAATTTCTTTCTAGATTTTTTTTTATGGGGCTCTTGACTTTGTACTGTTTATTTTATTTTCTTATCTATAATTTTTTATATTTAATAATATTAGTTTGACATACATTCAATTAATAAATTCTAAAATGTCAAATTTTAATTTACTACATTTAACTAATAAATGAGTATCTCAGAGTTTGAATCAAAGACTTGTAGGTATTTTGGTTGTAAACTTGGTACTTATAGGTCTTTGATTTAAACTCAAAAAATGTCATCTTGCCTATTTATTTGTGGTTCAAGGAGAACATCTTTCTATCACTCTGCTCTACATTTTGCTCTACACCTTACTCTATATTGTCCCAAACCTACGGTTCAAAGAGGGTTAACCTTCGCCAAAATCCTCCGTGGACAAATGGTCACCGTAGTGATAAAAGGGTCACTAGATCTCCATACACCCATCACTGCCCACATGCATATATGATATGCACGGTTGCTCATGCATTTGTGATGTATATATTCCCTATTACTGTTTTAGTTTACTATTTATTTTATTATGCTATCCTTGCATCCATCGCTGCCTTGTTGCACATGCATTCGTGATATATATATATATATGTCTCACAAATGCATGTGATACAAAATTCTTAGAATGCATCTGTATTGAATTTTATGATTTCATTGAGTTGGTTCTTGTATACAAGTATTATGTGTATATTATTTCAACTCTTTACACATTTGTATTAATAACATATTATTTTATTGATGAAATTACACAAATTTGTATTTATTTATTGCTATATTTTTTAAGGATGAAAAATGGTAGTATCATGGAAACTCAGCTGGCAATTATGGACTACACTGACATTTTATAATAGACATGATATAACTTTCTTTTTTAAATTACATTATTTATAATTATATGTTTACAGAAAATTATAATGTTATTGTATAGGTTTTCTAAAGTCGAGAAAAATTGATAGAATGGACACAAAACATGGGAAAGAGGTACAAACTTGGTCTCTAGTAGCGCTGCACAAAAGACAATCATTTTTTTTTTTTTTTTTAATATGGGGTTGTTGGTCAAAACCATTGCAGTATTAAAAAAAAAAAAATAAGTCATACAAAGAAAGAAAAGGCATAAAGCCAAAACAAAATAGAGAATACACTCTAAAATATTATAATCGAGTCATGAGAAGGAAAAAATAACAAAAAATTCAGTTGAAACCAAATCTTTGCAAATTAACCTCTATGGTAAATCTCATTAAAACCCTTACTGAAAAAACCCCAATGGAAAAAATCCAATAAGGAAAAAAGAGTGCCACCTCCCATACTCAAAAATAACTAAATTGATAATGGCTTTTGCCAAGAAAATCATTAGAGAAAACGAGACCAAAAAAAGTCAGACCCATCCACTGCCAAGTGTAGCAAACAAAAGAAGTAAAATGACAGGCTAATGCATTTGCAATAAAATTTTCTTCACGATAAATATAAATCATCATAAAATTTATATCGTGTAAATAAGAAAAGCATTCTAACGTTAGAAAACCTTAGAAGAGCAAACAAGAAAAAGAGAAAAAACATAAGCAGAATTACTCTCTAAGAAAATCTTTGTCCAGTGATAAGTGTAAGTATATTGGATGACATGAATATCAGTCGTCAACTCCATCTTAAAGGCATATCCAATTTATAAAGGAATAGCAAAATTACTTTTGAAAAAACACGACAAATCCAAAAAACTTCAGCACAATCAACCAAACTAGGAGCCCTAAAAGTAGAACCACCAATATTGACCTCAAGCCAACCTAGAAAAGCAGCCCAAACAACCTCTATAATAGAGGGAGACTGAGGAGGACATGCTAAAATATGAAGCTTGTGCAGAGCCAAAAGATCATCTACTGAATTTCGCATAACCTTAAAACTGAGAGAATCTACCTCTTAAATAAAACGTCAAACAAAAGAAAGGGTCCCATGAAAGGAAGAAAGACGAAGAGGTCCCACAATAAAAATACACCTTTTTATTATAGGACCCCTTCGTCTCTCTTCAAGGCCCAATCACAAGATATTGTTCCAATCAAGATGGGTTTTCTTTCGTCTCCCCCACCTTTCAAATCTGGCCCTTGACCCTTAAATCCAAATTCTTAGAGAGGTGAGTACCAATTGAGCTACCTCACCTTAGCTCAATTGGTACTCACCTCTCTAAGAATTTGGATTTAAGGGTCAAAGGTCAAGTTTGAGAGGTGGGGGAAACGAAAAAAAATCCATCTTGATTGGGACAGTACCTTGTAAGTGGGCTTTGAAGAGAGACGAAGGGATCCCATAATAAAAAGACGTCTTTTTATTGTGAGACCCCTCTCTGCGGGGCAAAACTCTACCTACCAACCTCGGTCGGTCCCACTCACTAGGTACTATCCCCGAGCCCCTGGGGTTTTGCTTCGCCTCCCACACCACTCGAAGCCATGACCTGAGCCCTTGAAGTCAAATGGATTCTTAGAGTAAGGTGTGTACCACTTGAGTTACTAACTCAATTGGTACACACCTTATTCTAAAAATCTATTTGACTTCAGGGGCTCAGGTCATGGCTTTGACTGGTGTGGGAGGCGAAACAAAACCCAGAGGTCCGGGGACAGTACCTAGTGAGTGGGACCGACTGAGGTTGGTAGATAGCGCCTTGACCCGCAGAGAGGGATCCCACAACAAAATTGAAAAGCAATTTAATTATAATTTATTTTTAAAAAAATAAAAATTGTTATGCAAGTTCTTATATTAATTATATTACTTTATTTTATTGAATAATATAAAAATAAAATAAATTATAATAAATTATATTACACCAAGTATGCATAATTTAATAAACCTTATGTTGGGATATTAGGTATTAATATTAATTTATAATATTACACCAAGTATGCATAATTTATTAAAACCTTAAGTTGGGATATTAGGTATTAATAATAAATTATATTACACCAAGTATGCATAATTTAATATTCTTGTTAATACCTAATATCTCAACATAAGGTTTTAATAAGCATACCGTAATTAAATCTAATTCAGTCAAACATCCTCTAGTTATAATATTTCACACGAACATAAGACTAAATTTGAACATGAATCTATCGTATAGACTTAAATTAAATAATATAAAATTAAATATACTTATTTCAAATATGTTTACTAAAATTAACATATACAATTAGTGCTATTTGGGTATGAGTGTGTAGTTTATATGTTTGAGTTAAAGATTGGGAAAAATATAGGCAAAAATGTGTGTCATTCATAGATTATCTCCCTTCAAGCATGGATCTTTCATAAAAATGATAAAAAATTTTCTTTAGTTACATAATCCAATTTAATTTTTAATTTTTAAATATAATGAAATATAATAACTTAAATTGGATTATTTAAAAAAAAATGCATAAATTGGATTAAATTATTATGTAAATAGATTTTTAAATATAATAAGTTTATTTAATTTATTGCTTAAAAACATAAATGCATTAACACTTAATTTTAATATAATTTCAGAGATGAATTTTTTTTTTTTTTTTTAGGATTTTATTTTGCATTTATATATTTACCCTTATGATGTTTAAGAAATTTTTAATGGTACAGTGGGTTTTGGTGAATAATGAAATTGTTAAGATGTATTTTGACCATTTATGAAACTATAAGAAGATTTATAATAACATTTTATGAAACGAGGTGGATTTTGGTCATTTTATGACATTATGGCGTGCATTTTGTCCATTATTTTATAAAATGAGGTATATTTTAATAATAGTGAGAATTTCAAAACTATCTCTATTTCAAAAAAAAAAAAAAAAAAAAATCGTTTTCACACCTTTACAAAACAAACTTTGTTTTTTACTCTTTAAAAAAATAAATTACACCTAATACCTCATGATTCTCAAAATGCCCATAGTAATAAAATTTTAAAAATATTGTGACAAAAGGAGCGTTACGAGAGACTGTCTTGTCACATTTACCTCCTATCATGAACACATGTGACTAGACAACCTACGTCACGCCCAAGCGTGACGGGAGAGCCTTTCATCACGCCCAAACATAACGGAAAGCTCTCTGTCACACTCAAGCGTGACGAGAGACTTTTTTGTCACACATACCTTAGGCATGACGGGAGACTCTCTCGTCCCATGATGGCCAAGCCCAAGCGTGATACCAAAACTTTCTCTCTTAGCCTTCTTGTTATTTATGAGAGTGATAATAAGGCCTTTTGTCACAACAGACATGATAATAAAGGCTTCCCTCACAGCAAAAGCGTGACAAGAAGATTTCTCATCATGCTTATTATTTTTTGGACATTTTTACGACTTTTGACCCAACCATTTTTATTTATTTATTTATTTATCTTTGGTTTTGTGCAATTACAAATCAATTAAATTATTCATTATTTTGGATTTTGATTTTAACATTTTGTATTAAGTAATTTTTTTTTTTGAAATAGTATTAAGTATAGTTATTAATACTAGTATAAGACGAGAATATTATTATTGTCATACAATCTACACCCCCAAGGAAGAAAGAAAATTATAATAACAATATCAAATGAATGCGGTAGGCACAAGTCAAGAAACTTGACTAGAACATTTTAATTCATTTGGTCATTTTAATGTTCAAAAAAATCAATTAAAAATATATCGATTGGTGATAAGTCCTAAAATAGTAAAAAATAAATAAATAAATAATTAATTAAAAAAAAAAAAGAAACATAACAGCTGTGATAGGAAGTCTTCTGGTCAAGCATCTGCGTGATAGAAGGGCTTCCTATCACTTAGGTGCGTGTCAGTAAAGCTACTCATCACAGCGCAAGCGTGACAATAAAGACACTTGTCATGACAACAATCAGTTGGTTCACCGTGATAGAATGGCCTCTTGTCATAGTTTTAATCTTACATTGTAAATAAATACAATGATATCACTACAATCATATCCTGAAATGCAACTGTGAAAAGACAAACATAAAGTGAGTAATTTTGAAGAGTTTGTATTAAATAGAAATAATTATATTGGTTCGATACAAGAGTAAGAAAGAAATTCATAACAACAACAAATCAAGAGACATTTTTCAATGAATGCCCACAAGCATTGAAACTATCAGAGAAAGTGGAATGAATTTCTCTCTCATACATTTTGAAACAATTTTGACAAAAAAAAAAAAACATATACAGTGGCCGGAGACAATTAGAATATTGTAACTAATTCCAGCTCACCATTCTGTTACAAACAAAAAAATAGACATACTAATGAAGTTCTGGTAAACAAACTAATTACAATTCAAAAAGACTAAAATGCCCAAATAGTCCATTTATTCTAATATGCCCCCTCAAGATGGAGCATGGATATTGTGAACTCCCATCTTGCTAAGAAGAAAAGAAAACTGAGCAGGGAAGAGAGGTTTTGTAAACAGATCAGCAACTTGGTGTTGGGATGCAACATGAAGTGTTTTTAGCTTGCCATTTTGAACCTACTCTCGAATAAAATGACAGTCGATTTCGATATGCTTGGTTCTCTCATGAAAAACTGGATTTTCTGCAATATGAAGAGCAGCTTGATTATCACAGAACAAGAGTGTTGGTGAATGTGAAGGTCTTTAAGCAATGATAGTAACCACATTACTTCACAAGTGGCATTAGCCATGGACCTGTACTCTGCCTCTGTTGATGATCGAGAGACTGCGTGTTGTTTCTTTGATTTCCAAGAGACAAGAGAATCTCCCAAATAAACACAGAAACCAATTATAGATCGACGAGTGTCTGGGCAAGAAGCCCAATCTGAGTCAGAGAATGCCTTGAGTTCAATTGTTGATGATGCCGAGAGAAAAATCCCTTGGTCCACTGTCCCTTTAATGTATTGAAGGATTCGATACACTGCTTGTAAGTGAGGAATCCGAGGTTTTGATGAAAACTGACTCAAGCGGTTGACAGCATATGAGAGATCAGGTCTTGTGATTGTAAGATACAAGAGTTTACCAATCATTCTTCGAAACATGGTAGGATCATCAAGCAAATCTCCTTCCTCTTGAGAAAGTTTAATATTTGGATCCATAGGTGTCTTCTTAGTTTTACAACCAAGATGCTCTGCTTTTGTTAACAATTCCAAGGCATAATGATGCTGACTTAGTGAAATTCCAGTAGGTGATTTGGCCACTTCAAGACCAAGAAAGTACTTCAAAGCCCCTAAATCTTTAAGCTTGAAACAACTGTTGAGAAACTGTTTGAGGTCATCAACATCTCTCTGATTATTACTGGCTATGACAATGTCATCCACATAAACTAATATGGCAATAAAAGAATTACCAAGAAGTCGAACGAATAAGGAATTATCAGCAGTTGATTGAATGAAACCTTTATAAAGAAGAATATCAGAGAACTTAGAGAACCATTGTCTAAAGGCTTGTTTGAGCCCATAGAGTGATTTGTGGAGTCTGCAAATAGCATTTGAAGGAACAGACACCCCCTCACGATGAAAGCTAGGAGGTAATGATATGTACACTTCCTCGGTGAGGTCACCGTGTAAGAAGGCATTATTAATGTCGAGTTGAGTAAGACTCCAACCATGTATAGCTGCCAATGTAAGTAGTGTTTTAACAGTGACCATCTTTGCAACAGGTGAGAAAGTATCAAAGTAATCAACCCCCTCTTGTTGAGTGAAGCCTTTAGCCACTAAGCGAGCCTTGTAGCGTTCAATAGAACCATCAGCTCTGTATTTGATTCGATACACCCATTTACAACCAACGGGGTGTTTACCAAGAGGTAGAGAAGTCAAGGACCAAGTACCATTGGCCTCAAGAGCCTGCAACTCCTCAGTCATTACCTGTTGCCACTTTGGTAAATTGGCAGCCTCAGAAAACGAGTTGGGTTCAAAGTGGGAAGAAATGGCACAAACAAAAGTCCTATAAGAAGGAGATAGCCTATCATAATTAAGTACATTAGATAAAGGATGGGCAGTGGATACAAAATTTGAAATGGAAGTGAGACAGTGATAATCATGAAGATAGATAGGAGGCCTAGTGGAACAATGAGGTCTAACAATTGGAACAGAAGATGAAGAAGGACTTGAGTTTGTGGAAGGAATGTCAATGGAAGAATCATCCGAAATAGAAAATGGTAGCACACTATGAGTAAAAGGATCAATCGGAGAAGTGGAGTCAGATTTTGAATGAATTGGAAAAGAAGACTCATGAAAAATCACATCTCGAGATATATAGACAATATTAGTAGTTAAATCAAGGAGTTTGTACCTTTATAACCTGCTGGATAACCAAGAAAGACAGACTGAATTGCACGAGGAGAAAACTTGGAACGTTGTTTAGGAAGAGTGGAACCATAGCATAAACACCTAAATACTCGAAGATGAGAATAAAAAGAAGGCTTGCTAAACAAACGTTCAAAAGGAGTTTTATTAGATAAAAGTGAAGAAGAAGTGCAGTTTATTAAATAAGCAGCAGTAAGCACACAATCACCCCAGTAAGGAAGAGGAATATGAGATTGAAAATATAATGCTCGTGCAATATTAAGAAGATGGTGGTGTTTTTGTTCAACAACAGAGTTTTGTTGAGGTCTGTCAACACAAGAATGATAAGATAAAACACCTTGTGTACGAAAGAAATCAGCAAAAGCTAACTCAGGGGCATTATCAAAACGCACACCTTTAATTGAGATTCCAAATTGTGTATGAATAAGTTTAAAAAAATCTGGAAAAACTTTGAGAACATCAGTTTTAGCACGTAACAGGTACACCCAAGTAAAACGAGTTGAATCATCAACAATTGTGAGAAAGTAACGAAATCCTTCATGAGTTGGTGTGTGAAAAGGACCCCAAATATCGAAATGAATCAATTCAAAAGGTTTGTCACAAATATTGTTATTAGAAATGAATGGCAAGCGACGTTGTTTAGCAAAATCACAAATAGAACAACGAGAATGAGAATTAAAATTAGTCTGAAAATTTAATTCATTCTTGAGAACATGAAGCTTTACATAAGCAGGGTGGCCTAAACGAAAATGCCAAAGAGTATCAACAGGAAAAGTGACATTGTTACAACTTGCCAAAACATTTGAACATTTTGAACCAAAATTGAAAAGATTGGAGACGTCCAAAACATAGAGATAGCCATGCCGTTTACCCATCCCAATCACTCTGTCCTGTGAAAGGTCCTGGATAACACAACAATCAGAATAAAAATCAACAGAACAGGGAAGGTTTTAGGTGAGGCAGCTGATTGACACAAGATTAAAATGAAAATGAAGCACATATAGCACATTGGTTAAACAAAGAGAAGAAGATAAAGGCACAGAACCTGTTTGATCTATAACTATACGATGACCATTAGGAAGTGTAACAAAAGAATTATGGATAGGTATTGAGGAAGAAAAATTGGGCAAAGAATTACAAAGATGGTGAGTAGCACCAGTATCTAAAACCCAAGAAGTTGAGGAAATAGAAAATATACCACTAAAACTCGAAATGGATGGTCCAGATTGCGACATATCAGGAGCAACATGAGCATGACGTTGGAGTTGTGAGCTCAAGAGAGCAATGAGTTGTTGGCATTGACTTGAGGAAAGAGAACCCAATGAAGGCTCGACATCAGCAGATCCAGTATTCTCAAGGACCGAAGAGGTGGATTGATTCACTTGACCCTTAATGATTGGAGGCTTCGATTTGGTTTTGTAACCAGGTGGATAGCCATAGAGCTTGTAGCATTTTTCGATGGTGTGTCCTTGTAAACTACAATGAGTACAAAAAAGGTCGGTCACGCTTTAGTTTGGTAGGGACATTGACAACAGTAGTAAGAGTAGAGGAATCACCCAAGCCCACAGAATCAGATTGAGATGGAAGAGAATAACCAATGGTACGCTGACGCTCCTCTTGAACGACAAGAGCAAAGACCTTTGCCATAGATAGTAGAGGTTCGATCATCAGAATCTAAGCACGGGTTTCAGCAAAAGATTCATTCAAACCCATAAGAAATTGCATAACATACTCACGTTGTTGATATTCAACCCAAGTGTGCATTCCACCACATTGACAGACAGGAATAGGTTGAAAATCCTGAAGCTCATCCCAGAGAATTTTCAGACGAGTATAATAGGAATTAACATCAAGCGATCCTTGGCGAAGAGAGGTTAGTTGAGTTTTGATCTGGAAAATACGAGGACCATTGCTTTGGTGAAATCGATCACGAAGATCCTTCCAGACATCGAAAGCCGTATCGAAGTACAAGAGACTATCAGTGATTTCACGAGAGACAGCATATAGAAGCCAAGAAATGAACATGCTATTACAGCAATTCTAAACCCCAGCAAGAAGATCATTGGGAGCAGGACGAGAAATGCTTCCATCAATGAAACCGATCTTGTTCTTGGCTGTAAGAGCCGTTCTCATCGCACGACTCCAAGTATTGTAATTAGATCCAGAGAGCCGATGAGAGACAAGAGAGAGACCAGGATGATCTCCATTGTGGAGGAAAAAAAGGACTTGAAGAATCTTCCATCGGTGAAGTAGAGGAAGAACGAACATCAACCTGAGGAATATTGTTGTTATTCCCTCTACCCATCAGACAAGATGAAAAAAATAGCAGAGGGCAGCGGAAAAAGTTTGCTCTGATACCATATCAGAGAAAGTGGAATGAATTTCTCTCTCATACATTTTGAAACAATTTTGACCAAAAAAAACATATATAGTGGCTGGAGACAATTAGAATATTGTAACTAATTCCAGCTCACCATTCTGTTACAACAAAAAAAACAGACAGACTAATGAAGTTCTGGTAAACAAACTAATTATAATTCAAAAAGACTAAAATGCCCAAATAGTCCATTTATTCTAATAGAAACCCTTCGAATTTTGTCCAATGATGGCTTTGACTACAGCAAAGCAGTAAGGGAAGATAAACAGAAAGAGGAAGAGGAAGAGGGATTCTCATAAAAACTTGACTATAAAATGTATAACTCATAAATAATAAATATATTATTTATGTTCATTTAACGACAACAAAATTTGTGTATAACTAATAAATAATAAATATATTAATTTACACCTACTAACATTGAATAATATCAAATAACATTACATGTGATGTGTAAGGTAAGTACGTGTTAATTTCATATTTTTGTATTATACAAACAATACCTGAAGTAATATTAAATCTTTTTTTATTAACTTTATTTAATTTGTTTAACATTAAATTAATTTTACTTATTTATAATTGTTATGATATAAGTTTTAATAGTAATTATATTAATTTTTCATTATTAACCATAAGGAAATTAAAATTCAATTCTCCTAAAAAAAATTAAAATTCAATGGTGCACAAAGTGTGTACAATTTAATTCATTTTTAACACCTATTATCCTAACATGAAATACTACTATGTATAGTACAATTAAATCTAATTGAATTATATAATTTATTTTTTAGAAAAAAATTATAAATCATTATATAAGTTTTTACATTAAATTTAGAATTCTACTTTTTTTATATTTATTTTACGATAACAAATTTTGTGCATAACTCATATAAATAATAAATATATTAATTTACACGCACATAAGTCGTCAATTATACTTAGTCAAATTAATAAAAATATGTAAAAATAAGTATTAAACCTTATATATTTTGTTTGTAACTGAGCCACGAATTTATCATCTGATAATATTTTCAAACTTGATAGCTAATTAATAATTTATTCAAAAATTTATTTTTAAATAAATTAGAATAATTACTTATAATAGACTTGTAAACTTGATGGGGTTCAATTTTGGGTGTAAAGTTAGAATTACTAATCCAAATTGATTTTTTTATAGAATTGAAAAAAGAAAAAAAAATAATTAAGTATTCATGATTTTCATGGCACTCAAATATTATTTTTTACACAATGATACCATCTAAAAGTAGAAGTTCACAAACATTAGATTACACTTTATTTCACTTATTATCCAAACTAATTATTAGTATTAGTTTACACATAAATGTAGCCAATTAAACTTGGTAAATTTAACTAAAATATTCACAAATAAGTATTAAATCTTATATATTTCATTTATAATTAAACCGCAAAATTTATAATTAAACCACAAAATTCACCATTAGATGATACTTAATTTTAATTGTAGCATATACTTTATATTTTACTCTCAAATTTATTTTTAAATAAATTAAAATATTTATTTATAATAGATTTGTAAATTTCATGAGATCCAATTTTGAGTGTAAAATTTGGATTATTATCCAACTTGATTTTTTTTAATAATTAAAAAAATTGGTAAAACATTCATGATTAGTTTTTCACAATGACATAACATGTTAAGAATAGAAGCTCACAAGCATAATATTACACCTTTTTTCGCTTATTATCCAAGCTGATTACTTACAAATGATTTATACAATGCATACAACATCCAAACCGGTATTTTATTTATCTAAAAATTAATATTGTCAAATAACCCTTGCTTCTATTTTTCAATTAACTGAGTTTTTTTTAACATGCTCAAAATTCTCAAAAATATAAATCCAAAACTTACCTAGAAATTTAAAATTCACAAAATAAAAATGACACAGTTCAATCTTATACAATAGCCCAAAAAAAAAAAAATTCTAAACATTTTCAATCTCACACTTACAGGCATATCATCCCCAAAAGTCGATAGATTTCTTCAAAGCATTTTCTCTGCACATTCAAGCTTGATTTTCTTTTGACCAAATAGATATACCTAGATGAAAACTTGCCAATCAGTATTTTACCAACACCATTCCCTACAACAATTTGGATGATGATATGCATTTAAATCCAAAGAAATAAAATAAAATTATATAGAGGTAGATAGTAGTACAACCCAAACCATGGAAAGGAAGATAGTAACAAAACAATAGAAGAAAATCAGCATAGAAGCGTAGTAGCGACCATAACTATTTAAATATAATACGAACAACAACCGACAATCGAACAGATAATACGATTGTAAAGCTAGTTTATATGATGCATAAATCCAAGCTTTTAGTTCAAGATTTCTCTTGTATTTAATTGGATAATCCTAAAGTAGTACTTAGCCTTTCTAGATGGTCAAACACTTACCCGAATTAAGTAATTTGACTATATCTCTATGTAGATTAACTAATCTGAGTTCATTAAGTTCACATTATCCTCACATAATTATACAATCATATGAGTATATTTTTATCTCATATAAATTATGCTATTTTATTAGGTACCTATCTCATAATACTTCTCTCGATAGTATCAAATTTTTAAAATCTAATCAGTTAACAGATCCAAATTAATTGACAAGCATTAAGCTTCAATAAAATAGAATACAAGAATAAAAATCAATTATAAAATATTACTAAATTATTAAGTAAATTAAAATTACAGTCAAGTTATATTGTAGCCTAGATATAAGAATTTAGTTCATTATCATTAAAATAATTAAAACGAGAATCAACAACAAATTTAAAAAATTAAAAATAAAGCGAAAAGAAAATCTTATTGAATAGGCACGATTTCCTTGTCTCCAAGGTCGGATTTACTCTATCTCGACTCCCAATTTGTTGCGACCCTCATGCCTCCAACCATTGATGATTACTTAAAAGCTCCAAAAACTGTTGTTGTTAAAGGTAGAGCCCCCAACTCATGCTAGAAGCTCCCTTTCTTCTCCTCTCTACTGCTCTCTCTCTCTCTCTCTCTCTCTCTTGAATTGTGTGTTGAATAAAGGAGAAAGTGAACCTATTTATAGATGCATGAGGTCAATTAAAAGGCTTACATGAAGAAAAAAATTCCTAAATCGATAGATAGTCATGAATTTAATGCATGAACAGAATTGGAAATCTACTAAATCAATTGTCGTAGCTTTTTGTCACGACTTATGATCCTACGACAACATCCTACATGTGGTCGCAACTTATTGTCGTAGCTGGCAATCTATGACACCAACCTGCAGCAGTCCACATTGTGGTTGCAGCTTATGATCCTACGACTCCAACTCGTAACTGCACTGACATTCAGTAACTAAATTAGCCATAACTTTTCTAGAGAACTTTGATTGACGAACTGTCAATGACTTTGGAAACTAGACATCCAGGGCTTAAATTTGATAGGTTATAATTCACGTAACTTAAACTGTGCATTTTGTATGAGCTCAAACAAGTCAACCTATCTTTCAATCCGAGAACTTTAAAATTCCAGCTCTGATTGTCTTAAAAATTCAATTCGTGAGACTCTTAGCTTGTTTATCTTGACTTTGCTTTGAAACACATCAGTTTACTTGTCATAACCTTCCATGATTCACCTGTCTAAATTAATATAAAAATATTAAATAACTAACATGATTTACTCAAGTATTCATCACAAACACTAGGTAAATTGGTACAAAATAATGCTATATTTTAGCGTTATTACTATACATGTGTTAGGCGACTATAGGAATCACACATATGTAGCCTGACCATTAGAGGAGAGGGTACAACCTTCGTATTTTTCTGAATACACATATATTTTGGATAAATACTTATCTCAAAATATAAATAAATATTTTTTTCTTGAAAAATAACATAATATTACTTAAAACATTCAGTAAATCATTTTTTTTTTTATAATAAATTCAAGTTGAAAACATAAAATTCCGATTGGAATTTTTTAAATGTATACATATATACAAATTCGTAATAAATTCTCGTTTCAATCATAAAACTTAATTGATAATCCAAACATGTTAAGCCAAAGAATGAATATTTCATTTCCAACAAATAATGAAAGCAAAAATATAAATAATCATAATTAAATCAATTTGATTAAAAATATGACTATCCACTCATAAAACTCCTTCGCTCATATTTGGCTATAATTCGGGTTTCCCGTCTAATTTCTCGTAATCTTAGATCTGCTCCAAAATTACATAAACTTAATTTAGAACTTATGGGAAAATTAATTATTTTTTGGATTCCAAATCCTATTGAAATAAAATTACTTGTCTGGATTATTTAATCACCCAATTATTCTGTTCACTCATTCAGAATTTTCTCCTTTTCTCTTCTCTCTCTTATTTTTTTTTTTTTGGTTTCTCGGCTTTACCCTATTTTCTTTTATTTCAATTTTTGCTACGTCTAAGTTCTATGTGCTTACTGCGTCAATAAATATACATATATATATATATATATATATATGTATATAAACACAACTGCCATATATATAAATATATATAAGCAAAATAGAGGCATGAAAGAGAATTGAAGTGGCTGTGTTTATATATATATAAATATATATATATGATGCCAAATTTCTAGTGTGTAGAATTTAATAAGTAAATTTTATTGATAAAAGACACACTAGGAACACATGCAAGTATACACGGTCCACAAATAATATATGATAAGTAGAGTATCGTTCCCATAAAGAATGTCCGAGCTAAGTTAAGTACAAAAATTGATGTCAACTACCCTTATCCAAACTATCAAAGGATGAATTTTAAGAAACTAAATATTAAACTAAATTAAATGAAACTAAAATTAATCTAATTTCACAACCAAAGGAGACAATGGTCAAGAGCTACATTTTCACCCTACCAATCCACTCAACTTATATTTCTATCGTTAATTATCTTATTCTCATAATGAGTTTAATCGGATAACACTATAGTACTTATTAGCCTCTTTTGAGTCCATCACAAGTATGTTCACATTAAACACCCGACTATATTTCTATACCGAATGATTAATACAAACTCATTATGGATAAGTACCCATACACAATCACACATAACATATGAGGATATTTCTATCCTATATGTCATATGCCATTCTATTCAGGTCTAAACACAAGAGTTAGTTCCTCTTTTTAGCTCACTCAAGGTTACCAAATTTCTTAAACTAGTGATCAAGTAATTTAAGAGCATTATGATTAAAATAAAATAGAACTCGAATAATGAAAATTTAATTAACCAACAATAAAAATATGGTGAGTTTCATTGTAACCCTATACAATAACTCTAAGTCATCAACATCATATCACAATACAAACCATTCAAACAATTAACAAGCATCATCGTTCAACTACTAAAATTAAAAGGGGAAAGAATTCTCATTAGATCCAACAAATCCCCTTGTTCTTAAGGTTGAACTCGGCTCCTCCTATGATTGAATCTCCATCATTGTTGCTGTTGTAACTGCAAAGAACACCAATGATGTTGTTGCCATTGTTCAAACAACAAAAAATGTTGATGATGACTTTTTTTGCAGCTTCAAAGTCTCCTCCAAGGTTGTTGCATTGTTTCCATGAAAAAACAGCCCTTTAAAAATCGTAGAACTACTAAGAATGGGATTAAGAGGTTGCTGATGTTTCTATAGAAAACTGTGACAAGTTACATCCAAGATTTTCCCTTAAACTCATGTTCAAAACCTACCAAGCACTCTCTCTTTCTTTTTGCTACATTTTTAGGTCTTCAAAGGCTACTATGAATGTGCATAAATGATGTGCTTATAAGGTACAAAAATAGGGTTTAAAGTGGTGCACATTCAGGTCTTTACGTAGAACTCGGCCTCTTTTTTGTCACATATCACGACCTAGGATTGCTAAATGAATTCACATTCTCGGGTTGCGATACTTTTGACCTTGAGACACTAAATTGATCATAATTTTTTCTACAAAACTTAGATTCTCAAATTGTGAGAAGCTATAAACTAGATATCCGAGAATTTAATTTGATAGGTTATGACTCACATAACTCAAACTGTGCACTTCGTAAAAGCTCAAATAAGACGATCTATCTTCTAACCTAAAAACAAAAATTTACCATTTCAACTCCGATTCGTCTTGAAACTTAAATCAGCAAGAGTCTCAATCTTTTTATCTTGAATTCACCTAAAAAACACTTCAAATTACTTATCATAACTTTCCATAACTCACTTATATAAAACACTAAAGAAAAACACATCAAAACAATCGAAATTACTCAAGTATTCATTATAAAAGTGAGATTTAAAAGCATAAAATCATGATATATTTTATCATGATCAATATATATATATATACACACACACATATATATATAGATATGACCACTTGAAGCCTCTCTCATATTTATAAATAAAGGCCACTGCCTCACTTTCAAGTCTATATTGCTTATCTCTCTTTCAATTACTATGCATTTTGTCTATTTCTTTAATGGGAACACTTGTCCCTTTTCAATTCATTGCTTTTCTCATGCCTCTCTCATTTTCAAATTAAAAATGTTTTCTCATCTCAATTCTATAAACCTTTTTTTTTTTTTTTTTAACACTAGATTTACCGAAACTTGGTTGAGATATCACTTTGAAGCATGACTTGAAAATTTTCTTCCAGAAGATGAGAGAGATCTACGTACACAGTGGTGGAAAAATCACCCAAAAAAAGTGAGAAATACTCACAAAATCTGCTCGAACCCATGACCTTTGCAATGAAGGCAAAAGTGGGATGGGGGTGGCCGAATGCTTGGAGCGTATTGAGTATACTCATTTGCTATGCCCCAATATTGCTTGTAAAGAGAGTGGCCACTACTCAATCCATTAACTCATGTACGTGCATATGTGTGTGTGTGTTTTCCATACATAGGTTAATGACTTTTAATAAATCCAATAAAATTACTACTTGGGCTTACATTTAAATCGACCCCATTTATTGATTCCATTTTGGGATCAATTTTTTCTCTTTGATTCACTTAGCTTCGAGCCCTACAAGACTAAAAAAAGGTCTCATGAGATTTATTAACAAAAAAAAAAAAAAAAAATGAAAGAGAAGATTCTGATGGAGCAATCTGTTCCATTGTATATGGTTAGATAATGTAGGTTGCTCCATCTCAAATGGAGTGTCCAAGAAGGATCGCTCCATCTTAGATAATCTAATGCTTCATTTTAAATGGATTGAGATAAAGTTTTAGTTCCATTTCTGATGGAACTTGATTAGAGATGGAGAATTTTCTAACTCTGGAAAAATTCATGTTTAGTTTCTTGTTTGTGATTTGTGGGTTTTTTTTTTCTTAATATAATATGTGCCTTGTGGGTTTATATATATATATATATATATATATATATATAATCTGTATTTTGTTTTTGTTTTTTTTGAAGAAGTGTTGTTACACATCAAATGGACGAGACATTTTAGTTGATTTTTGAAGATTTTGTCTTTCACTAAAGGTAAAATTTGATCTAGTAGCTGAATTGAATATAAAGATCTAGGACTAGGGTTGAAGCTAAGATATTATTTGTGTTTTGTTTTTTTCTAATTAAGTTTATTAAATGAATGATATGGTTAAAAAATTAGGCTTATTTCAACTCCACCAGATTTTTCGTTTTCTTGATTTAAAAAAAAAAAAAAAAAAAAATCCATCGTTGATGTAGATCCATCAACATGGCAGATCCACAATTTTTTTTTTTAATAAATTAGTTTTTATTTACTTTATTTTTCCAATTTTATTTTTTTTAAAATTTTTAATTGCTCAAAAACAAATATACCTCTAAAACCATTAAATTTGACCAATATTTGACTAATGGTAGGGCTCAAATTGATTAGTTTTTCAAACTTTAAGGATGACAAGATCTAAAAGTGAATTTATGTTTAAAAAAATGAATTTCGTCAAAACATAGGTGAAAATGAAATTTATAATTTTTATTAGAGATATTATCAAAACACCACTGCCCGCCCACCGAAATGCAAAATAACGTCAAACCACTACCTATTTTGAAAATAATGCTTGCATACCCCTATAAATGAATCAGCTAGTGGTTTAGGGTCCAATGTAACGCTTTTGTTAGTGCTTAGAGTAAATGGGTCAATTTGTTAGTGCTTTAAATAGACAAAACCCTAACTCTATCTCTCTTCTCTTTTCATCATCATCCCTCTCCCTTCCTCTCATCTCCTCATATCTCTCTCTTCTCTCTTCCCTCTCTTCCCTCTTACTGCAGTCTCTTTTTCCCACTCCTCGCTCTATGCTCTCTTTCTTCCCTCTCATCGATCTCTTTTCTCCCTCTCATCGTTTCTTCTCTTCCGAAAGTAGACCAAGATTTGGGTATCCGTCCATTAAAAAAGTGGAGATCCCATATGAGATCTACATTTATTTTTTTTAATCCTTGTTTTTTTTTTTTTTTAAAAAAGTGAAGATCTGAGAGGAATCTCCACCCATAATAATATATATATTTTTTAAAAAATAAATTTTTAATTTTTGAAGAAATTTTATTTTATTTTTTTTAAAAAAAAGGTGATCTATCTTGATGGGAGGTGGATATTTTTTTTTTTTTTAATTTTAATTGTTTTAATTATTAATTAATAATTAATTTATTTTGATGATGGATGTGTGTGATGAATAGTTATGATGATGGTTGTGCGATGAATAGTGGGTGATGATAGAGGTGTGTGGGAAATGATGGTATGATGGACAATGGATGATGATGGGTTTAGTTATGTAAGGGCAATTTGGTAATTAATTGTTCTATTTGTTTTATTAAATTTTAATTTTGATTTTTACATTTCTTAATATTACTATTAATCTATAAGGGTATTATGATATTTTCAATCTTTGGATCTAATACCACTTATTTTTAGACGAAACAACTTTTCCACTAACGGTAAGAGGTTTTTTAGTTATTATTTTCAAAATCAACAGTGGTTTGATATTATTTCAGATTATATGGGATTTTTGATAATATCTCTTTTTATTATTAACATGGAATATCCTTATTAAAATAAAACTCTTGAATATATAATATTCTTTGTTTTTTAGCTCTCCACAAATAGGCTATTTTATCTGTTTTATAGGTGCAGACAAATTTCCATTATCATGTATAATGAATCCTAGTCAATAAGGTGGTGTCTAACCACATACACTAAAAGGTAATTTACAAAAGGTTACAACTATTACTTGTGATATTAACGTGTGTGTGTATGTGTCTATATGTATATTTTCATAATGCTGCTTTTGCAATTGCATTTTTTTTTTAATCTTTATGTTAACTTTACGTAATAATTGTTTTAAAAAAAAATTATATAATACATTTCAAGCTATTTTTTGGTAAGTGCATCACTAGACATATGAAGGCTAAGGATTTTGAATTAAAGTTGAAGTGTAAATAAGATGTTTGAAAACCTTAAAATTGGCTAAAGAGATACATATAAAAAACACAAGAAAACGTAGTCTGACAAAAGCGACAATGCAGAACCTAGCCTGAGAACCCAACCGTCGCCGCTCTTCACCATGGTTTTGATCGTTGCCGCCTCTCCCCTCATTTTCGTCATCTCTTCAGACTAAGGTACGTTCCTGTTGTGCTCCGGCTTGTTTTTCTGCAAAGTTCTTCACTGTTGTTTTTCTGGTTTCGTCTTCGGTCTGCTTCCGGCTTCTGTGCTCCTCTTTCTGGTGGTTTGGCTTTTAGTTTCTAGTGGTCTGGGTCTGGTCTCCTGTTGCGATCAAATCTACTGGCCTGTGGTTTCTGGTGGTTCGTGGCTGCAATTTTGGCTGGTAACCTTGCTGCATGCTGGTTTCCACGTTACCGCTTCTGCTTTGTTTGGCAGTCGTCGGTTTCTGTGGGTTTTGGTTTGATTGAAGCTTTTGGTCCTGGTGCCTGCCTTTGGCTTTGGTCGTCCCATACATGCAACATCCATGTAACATTAGCAGGTATATTACTTCTGCAATAATATTGCTTTTCTTTGTTTGAAACTCCATTGCTTAGATGTCCACCGAAGATCTTTTTTTGGAAATTGTGGCTTTTGGACATTCCACTAGACAGGTCCATACTACAGCTTTACCTGTTGCTCCTCAAACTTTGACACCACATGAAACTAATATTAATGAAATTTCATATGCTCAAGCCGTTTCCAACTCAAGTGACAGTATTACAATACCTCCAACCATGTCCATGACATCTATACAGGATATTGCCTCTTCGGCTCTGCATAAAAATGGAGACTATCTTGCTGCTTGTGTAAATGCGGTAATCTATCAAGAACGATCAAATTATTGTAGTCATTCTTTGATCGGTCGAATTATTCTTTCTAAGAGGGAGGAACCATGGAAATTGTCTACCTTAATAGAAAAGATACAATCTGTTTGGTGTATTTCAACAAATTAGAAGCATATTTTTCTTGGAAGAGGATTTTACCAAATCTTGTTGCATTTGGATAAGAATAAAAATAAAGTTTAGGCTATGGGCTCTCTATTCTAAAACTTGGTGTTCTCCGTCTTCAACCTTGGGTTTTGAATTTCAATCCTCACTCTCAAAGGACGACTAATGTTTAGGTTTGGATAAGAATTTATGAACTTCTTTAGGAGTTATGGCACAAGCATCTCCTTATGGAAATAGCTATAATGATCGAGGTTCCACTATATTTTGACAAAGGTACCTTGGAAGATAACTTGGGTCACTTATTGATTTATCAAAGCATCTTCAAGATACGATCATGGTGGGAACTAGTGATGAAATTTATTTTTTTGTCCCGATTTATTATGAGAATGTTCCAGCTTTTTGTTCTCACTGTCTTGCAATATGCCATCATCCTTCTTCTTATCGACACATGCAATTCTCGGCTCCTAATAATGATAAGGATATGGAAAGTGACAAAGGAAAGAATAAACCTTAAGAGCGAGAGAGATTTAGGGTGAGACAAGTTTATTGACCTAAAGTTCATTTTATTGGTCCAATGGAAATTGATACTAATAAGTCAATGGGTAACTTAACAGATCCCCTCTCAATTCAGGTTCATCAGAATAGTGATGTTATGACATATACTTTGTCACAGGATTTAGTAGATAATTTGAATAATGTACCATCAGAAAAATGTCTTCTTGTGGAAAATAATAGCTCCGAGGTGGATGGTTTTGATGGAAATTTGGTTAATATTGGACAACTTATTGTATGTGATAACTCCACAATTGATACTCTAAATAATGATCAAGATAATAGCAATAATGAGGCCGTTGTTAGTAGTTTCCTGGAAGATAATTCGGAAGATATTCGTTACTTGATTGCTAAGGATGTGATAGTTCATATTCAAATTGATGGGTTTCCTTATTAGGTAGATGAGGTAGAGGAAGAAGGCGTTTGGGAATCGGTAACTTTTAGGAAGCAAAGGAAAAAAAAAATGTGACTTTTTCACCGAAAACAAGGGTGACTAAGAAGGTCGTTATTAAATGAAAGTTTTCTATTGGAATTATAGGGTATCTCCAATAGAGATACTCAGTGGGCTTTAAGTGTTTTTACACTCATCAGAGGCTGGATTTTCTCTGTTTGACTGAGCCTTTTTGTTTTTTTGATGGTGTTGAATATTCTAAGCATTTGGTTTATTTGGGTTTACTTTTCTTTGTTTAAATAATCACTTGCCTCCGAATTTGTGGGTGTTTATGTCTTCTGATATTCTGGTCAGTTTTATTTATATGATTTTTACGTAGTAAGTCATAGTTTCAATTTCTTTTAATGAGTTTTTACACTTTTTACCTTTGTTTATGATTTGTGTTAACTATGTTCCTTGCCGCTCCTTCTAGACTTCTTTGTTATACATGATTGATGTTAGGACTCCTTGATTGATTGTTGATGATTTCAATGCTATTATAAGACAACATAAGACTATAGGAGTAGTCAATAAATGCTCTTCTAAAGATTTCTTGGCTACCATTGTAGCTTGTGACCTTCAAGAAATCCAAAACAATGGTGCTTTCTACACTAGAGTAGGACTCTCATCTCGTGGCATTTCCCTTTCCAAATTGGATAGATCTTTTTGTTCACCTTCTCTTCTTGATTGTTGGATAACAGTCTCGAGCATCACTCTCCCTAGATTGTATTCGAATCACCACCCTATCTTGGTTGTTTTTGTTGGTCTTGATTCTTAGTGACCTTGACCTTTCAGATTTTAGAGCATGTGGACTTCTCATGCTTTTTTTAAAGATTTAGTTAGAGATTCTTGGAATGTCTCTTTAAGGGGCTCTCCTCTGAGGATTGTTGTTTGAAAGCTAAAGTTTATAAAAGCTGCTCTGAAGCGTTGGAATTGGGAAGATTTCAGAGATTTTTCTTTTCGCATTTCTAAGGCTACAGATAAAGTTATGCATATTCAAAAACGTCTTAGTTTAGAGGGTTTTTCTGATACTTTTTTTCGTATAGAGACTAATACTTTATCTAAGTTAGATGTTGTTTTGAATCAACAAGATATTTATCTCTATGAGAAAAGTCATACAAAGTGGCTACATGATGGAGACTGCAACATAAATTAATTTCATTCTCTTTTAAAAAAAAGGAAAGCAATGAAATCTTTATCAGCTCTTCATATTGGGGATGATATTGTGTCGGATCGACGTTGCATTGCTGATCAAGTTATTTCTTACTACCAGAATCTTTTTCAGCAGTCTAATGATTTGAACCTTGATTTATCGTTAATTCAAAAGTATGTTCTTTTCCTTGTTTCAGTGGAAGAAAATTTAACTCTTATTCATGTTCCTTCTGCTCAAGAGGTGAGAAATACTGTTTTTGATATGGATCTATTGAGTGCCCTTAGACTAGACAATTTTACATGAAGTTTTTATATGCATTATTGGGGCATAATTAGTAAGAATGTTGTTGCTGTTGTTCAAGGTTTTTTTCACATTGGTATTGTTTTTCCTGGGATTAATTTGAATTTTATTGTTTTGATTCCTAAGACTTCAGAGGTTATCTTAGTGGATCAGTTTCATTCTATTGCTCTAGGAAACTTTATTTTTAATGTAATCATTCGAATTTTGACAAACCATTTTAGCTCTCTTTGTGCTCGTATCATTTCTTGGAATCAGTTTAGCTTTTTGTCTGGTTAATAGATTGGAGATTGTATTGTAGGTGCTTCAAAATGTTGTAATGTTTTTTTTAATGCTTAAGGGAGGGATGGTCACATGGCTTTGAAAATTGACATTTGAAAAGACTTTCGATTCAATCGGTTAATCTTTCATTTTGGAGGTGTTGTAATGCTTTGGATTTTCTTCTGTCTTTATTAATTAGGTTTTGTATGTTTTTGGGTCAGTAAGGATTTCAGTTCTTATTGATGGTCTTCCAGAAGGTTATTTTCCTTATTCTTGTGGAGTCAGATAGTGAGATCCCTTATCTTCTTTTCTTTTTCGCCTTGCTAAGGATTTCTTGAGCAGATATATATACATTTAGTTTCCTATGGTATGGTTCTCGGTATTTCTAGTCCAAAGGGTGTGAAACCTCCTTTTCACTTTTTATATGCTGACGATATCCTTTTGTTTTGTCGTGCTTCAACATCAAATATTAAGGTTATTATAGAGGCTTTCAAAGTTTGTATAGATTTGTCTAGTCAGAGTGTTAATTGGTAGAAATTTTGTATTTATTTTGGAGATGATGTTCGACATTTAATCCTTGATGATATCCTTTCGCTTAATGCTTTGAAAAGATGAGGTTCTTCTATGACATATGTTGGTGTTCCTATTTTTTGTGGTGCTCTCGCAGATAATAGTTTTTGTCTCCAGCTGATAGAATTTATCTAAAGCTTTAATCTTAGGTTGGTTCTACACTTTCTATGGCTAATGGGTTGTGTCTCTTTCAACCAGTGTTCTACGTTTCATTTCTTCATTCTTTTCAAATCTATCATTAGCTCGTTTCCATCCGACGATCTCTTGCCTCTTTGGTTAGGAATTTTTATTGGATGAGCTTTATTGATAGAAGAAAACCAATTTAGGTTTTTTGAAATGTTTGTTATCGTTCAGAACTTATGGGCGGGTTTGAGTTTGTGAGATCTACGTGTTCTTAATGAAGTTTTCCTTAAAAAGTTTATTTGGATATTTATATTCGAATGAAGACTTAATGATTTTCAAGTTTCTCCATGCTAGATGCCTTTCTTCCACACTTCCCTAGGGTGAGATACCTTTCTTCCTCTATTTAAGCCTAATATGAAACAACATTATCTGTTCTTGGTGTTTGAGTCTAAATAGTTGGTACATCATCATTCAAAGGTTTGTCTTTGGTTGGATAATTGGATAGAGGGGCCTATTATAGATGAGACTTTTGACTTACCTTTCTCAAAGCTTCCTTTGAAAACTAGTATTGGCGATATTTACTATAATGATAGTTGGCATTTTCTCCCTTTGGTCCATATGACTCATTTGGATCTAGTTGAGGATATGAAGTAAGTAATTATTAGTACTTCTTCTGATTCAAGTGTATAGACTCTTTCTGTGGATGGAAGAGTAACTAATGCTACTGTTTATGCTTCTGTGACTACAACTTATTCATATATTCATTCGACACGACATATTTGGGCTACTTTTATTTCTCCTTCAAGATCTATACTAGTTTGGAGATTCATGCACAATAGATTGCCTATTGATTTATCTCTACAGTGTCGAGGTTTTATCTTTCCTTCTTACTGTCATTCATGTTGGTTTGCTGAAGAGAGTTTAGAGCATTTGTTTTGATTTTGTCCTTTTATGGTAGGTCTTTAACATTTTTTGTCATATGCATTTGGTCATTTTATTTCCCTATCTAGGTCTATTATTAATTTCTGATAAGCTGCAATTTCTATTAATTTTTGCTCATAACTTCAAAATCTTTAGAAGATGGATATAATTGCAATTTTTTAAATTATTTGGCTTGCACTTAATAAGGGTACGTTCGAGGGTAAGCGTTCTACCTTTCATGAGGCCCTATAATTTGTTTGGTGTTCTATTCAAGAGATAAATGTTCTCAGCTCTAGGGTTATGCGAAATTCAGTGAATGATCTTTTAGCTCTACATATGCTTAATGTTTCGGCTCGTCCTTCTAAGACTCCACTTATTACAGTGGTTATTTCGGTTGCCCCTTCTTCGATTGGCTTAAGGTTAATATTGATAATTATGCTTCTAAGGCCCTAGGTTTGGCTGGTTGTGCTGAAGTTTTTCAAACTTATCGTGGATTTTCAATTGTGCTATTGCTTATTCCTTTAGGGATAAATTATGCTTTTTAGGCAAAGTTGACAACTATTATACATGTCATGCAGTATACTTGGTGTAATACCCTCTCCCGAAGATATTATTGTACATATATACAGAATAATAGAATGTACAAATATATCCTCATTAGTAAAATAATAAAATGAATTTAAGTATTTAATAGTGAAAATTTAATATTTGTTAATTTGTAAATTTTGGAAAGTATTGGAAATAAATTAAAATTATTAAAAGTTGGGAGGACATAAGAGAAAAATACCAGATATTTATTAAGAATGACAAAATGGTAAATAAGTGGAAAGAATGAGGATATTGTGGAAATAGAGAATTCTCTAAAACGAGGTAGAATTGTAATTTTAAATAACTTTAAAGGTGAAAGAGGAGCTTGACCTACGCATAAAAATAGGTGTGTGAGGTGTGAATCGGTGAGCAACATTTGACGAGAGAAGGAGAGAGTTAAGGCAGGAGAAGAAAAAATCTGGAAGAGAGGGAGAAAGAGATGGAAGTTATTGACAGAGCAAGGGAGGTGAAGAGTAGCCACTGGTGACCTGGTTTTTGCCATTTTCGGAGGACAATCAAGCCGCTGGAGAAGATGAAGAAATAGTCAGGGAGATTACCAAGCAAGATCGTGCAAGAATAAAAAGGTAAGATTTGAGTTTTTATGGTGTTTATCTGGAGAAAAAAAAAATCTGTCAAGCAGTCCAATAGCTACATCTATTGTTGGTGATGAAATTTTGTGCTTAGATCTAAAGGTTTGAGTGGTTAGATTTTTGTGTAAAATATTAAAAGTTATACCAAAAGCTATTATGTTTGTGATTTGGGTTTATGTGAAGTAATTGATGAAACATTGTCGTGTCTGGGTTGTGAGAATGTCGAGATCGGAGTATGTTGAGCTGGGTATGAGTAGAAATCTGAAAAAAGGGAGTTGTTGGAGTCAGTTCACATGAGTAGGGCTGGAACTCGCTTGGAATGAGCTAGGCAATTCCTACAGCCCTTGTGTCAACGCCCATGGAGCTGTGCTAAAGCAGGTAGTCATAAGGAGCGAGCTGGATAACTACCCCCCCCAGCTCATGGTTCCCGCTGGTTGAGTTGGTCTGCAACGTGTGCTCACAGAAAACGAGCTGAGCTAAGCCCCAGACTACCATTGTACCTGTTCGAGTTAGACTAAGGCAATGGCTTGTAAAGGCGAACTTAGCGAGCTAGTGGTGCCTATAGTTAGGTCGAGCTAGACTAAGGCCTTGCGAGTTGGGCAAGTCTATGATTAGGGCTGAGCTGAGTGATGTAGGAGCTCGCATAGGATGAGCTGGAGTTCGAGCTCGCAGCTTGAGCTGGACTGACAGTAAGCAGTTCATTGCAGTGAGTGAGATAGAGAAGATAGAATAGATTTAAGTTACCTGCAAGCTAAGTTAAGATTCCTTATGTGATCGAGTGTAGGTGGCGTAGCAAGTTAAAGAGGTCACTGGAGTAAAAGCTGAAGTTATTCAAGTATATTGGAAAGCAAGTTGTGAGTGTGAAAATACTTTTTAAGTGCTTTTAGTTTATTTAGCAAAATTTTAACTTTTATTATTTATTCTTTTAGCTCATAATTAACCTATGTTTTAGCATGAAAATAAATGATCTATCTATATATAATATGCATTATATATTATTTATTTTTATAGCATGCTAAAAAAATAGCTTTAAATTATAAACAAAGAGTAAAGGTTTTTCAAACCTAGTGGACAGCTCAAGCATTTATAGAGTGACCTTCTAACTTAGACTTGACCGATATACCCCACAATGTATGACAAGTGTTGGAAAGGTTAGTCCTACTAATATCGGAGGGATTGAGTCTGTCGAGTTTCTCAGTCGTCCTCTACATTTATAAGGTATTCTCGACGCATGATGAGCGATGATTGTTACGCCACACGCATAATTATCAAACGTATAAAATAATAAATATCAAAATTAATTAAAGTATAAACCGATAAATATTTTACCTTCTCGAGAAGATTAGAAGTATCAGACACCATAGACTTAAAAATAAGCTCCGTTAGTTTAATAAACCCCTTACGTATTTCATCATCTACTTTCTTGAAATGTTCATCTTGTTGTGCACTGAGAGCTTTAAGTCAAACTTTAAGATTATCCTCAATTTTCTTAAAATATTCATCTTGTCGTGCACTGAGAGCTTTAAGCTGAGCTTCAAGATTATCCAACCTCTTACCTGAATACTTTTTTTTTTCTTTCAACTGTATTCTTTTTTCGTCTTCGTACCAGAATAACCCTTTTTTGTCTCATAACCCCCCTCGAAATGAGTATCATCTCTGTAGACCTTATCTCTACATCCTTGAACATCATCATCATCATCATTATCATTACACATGTCATCAACATCAAAACTATCATCATCATCAAAACATCCATTAGGATTACCAATCTTGATATCATTCAAAGCGATCCAAGAATTCAAACTCTCCCAATATAGCTTCTTTGCTTCATCATCAGAGGAGTTTAGAACTTTAACGGTGGTGAGCTAACATAAAATAAAAATGAACAATTTACATATATAAGACTTAGGAAGTTGATAAAAGTCAAAATTAAATATCGTAAATTAGTTAATACTTACGTCCGTTTTGTTAAATAAATTTTTCTGTAAAGAATCATAAACGGGGATCTCTGTGCATATCCAATTAAGGATTTGAGGGGTAGAATTGTTCACCCTTGTTGCATGTCCAAGCGTTGACCATATTGGTAGTGCTTTAATTGCCCATACCTCAATACATGCACAAAGACGCAAATGTTAATATATAGAAAAGTAGTAAGGTTCAAGAATGTACTGTACTTCAAAAATCGTAATTTAGTATATTTACCTGAAAGGCTATCACAAAGCCATATAAGTAAGTAGATAGATACTTATACGACCTATGATGAATGTATGACCCCTAATGAAACTTATTGAAAGCATCTAAGTCATCCACTAATTGCAAAGCCCAATACTGAATGGCATTACGTTTGTCAGTTCCATATAAAGTCATTTCCAAAAAAAACACTAAAACTAACTTCACCATATCCATATCGATAATATTTTTATTAGGTCAAAGTCTCATTTTAAACCAATCGATCAACATTGTAACTTATACTTTATTCATACAAAGTACTTCTGTTGTCACCTTTGATTATTCAATTGAGTTTCTTCCATTTCAAACTTGGAGTAATCTCCAAACTGAAGTCCAATCACCAAACAAAACTTCACTAGGCTATACCTTATCAAGCCTTTTCCAACATGAAACCACATAGTATCTATTAAATGGTTTTCAGGTTGGATATAACACTCCCTCAAAAGAATGTGTAAACTCTCATCCTCGATTCTAGATTCTCTAATATTAAAAACTAGACTAAAGGATGAAAAGATTAAATTTCGTCAATATCGTCCTTATAAATGTCATTAGGATGTTAGTAAATGACAATTAAATGCATTAAGGGCGAAATAGAAAATTCAAGCCCAATTAACTTATGATTTGGTTATGAGTATTACATGGAATGGACTTGAATAAAAGTCAAAATCCATGTCATAAAAAAATTACCCAATGAATAAATGACAAATCAAAAATTAAATATGAAATTATATAAATTAGTTGTCATGCACTAATTACTAAATGATTAGTTTTATTTCATAAATTACCAAAGTGTCCTTTTATTGATAAAATTCCATGAGATGATTTAGTTGTCACTTTGTGATGGAATGAAGGGCATTTTAGTCCAATTAAGTAGCAAAATATATATAAGTGACACTTAGAACATTTTTGCACATGAAACAAAGAAGCAAAACAAAAGTTAGTGACTAAGAGAAGTGGCCAGCAAACAAAAGAAAATGGGATATGATGGTGATTTTTATAAAAGTTGACTATATATATATTCAATACTTAGAATAAAACAAGAAAGTTTAGATATAAAACAAGAAGCAAAACCATGAGATTGAGAGAGCAAAGGAGTGTGTCATGGCAACAAGAGGGAGAAGGAGAACTAAGCCTTGTTCATCCAATCTAAGTCTCCAAAATAAGTTTTTGTATTGATTTAAGCTAGGAGGACAAAACCTAAGCTAGTACAAAGTAAGTTACCATCCCTTTCTTCTAATTTGATGATAGTTCGACATATTAATATGTTGATGGATTGAGTTGTTTCTTATGGAATTGTTAGTGGGATTTTGATGTAGACTTATACTTTAGTAATGGATATGTAATATGGAAACTTAGATTATAAGAAATGATGCATGAATTCATAGTTAAGATTTATATGAAAGAAACTCTAATTAGAGATTTAAGTATGATTTAAACAAAATAAGTTGTAGAGAACTTGTTTGATGAAATTATTGAAAGAAATATAGTATGAAAAATTAAAGAGAATGACATGTGAATGCTTGATGTGTGTTACGGCCAAGGAAGGGGTGTATGATCCCATTGTATTTCCATCCTTTTGAGCTTTAAATTATGCATATTTGATGTCATGAAAGTCTCTAAAAAAGTTAGAATTTGAAAAGGGAAAAGTATAGAATTGTGGAAGGAGAAACATAGGGTGAAATGAAAAATCCCGAGCTGATAAAGGGACTGGTAAAATCTGACCTATTCTAGCTTATTTGGGGTTGTTCTAAACCTCAAAACGTGCCTTGGGAACATAACAAACTATAGGAATTGGAACGGAATCATTCCGATAAAAATTGACGAAGTTATGGCCAAAATAGTGCGTGTATGAAGTCGTAATGTGAAATAAGGATACAAATGCAGTCTTCGATGCTCGAAATGATTGTATTCGATCATAATTAGGTAAAATAATCTTAAATATGAAAGAAATGAAGTCGTTGCATATAGGATTTCATAAGCGTACCTAAAAAATGCCCGAAAAAGAGTGTTTTTCTTAGATTTGACATAGCAAACGATAGTATTTTTCAATGAAATTTTATAGGTGACTAGAATGTAAGATAAGAGGCCTGTAGGGAAAAAATTTGAAGGAAAATGGAGCCCCGAGCAGGGCTGTGCATCACAATCTGGTTTGGGATGTCAAAAGAGGCTTAAATTTTCAATTTTTCGTTCCGGGCCTTCAAAAATTATAAGAACCATATAGGGATAATCCTAGAGGTCTAAAAGTAAAACTTTTACAAAGAAATTAGACTTTTAAAGACCGAATCAAAGATAAATCCGTATGACTAGTTTAACTGTAAAATATGAAAAAGTATAGGTGAGATCAAAATTAAATTGTAATATAAACTATAAAGGGCTGAAGGAAGCACCCTTAAATTGGGTTAATATAGGCCCTAAAATGTGCTTGAATATCATAGTAAAATGTAGGAATTTGAGCAAGAAGGACCTGATAAAAATTGATAAAGTTATGGTAAAAATAGTGTGACTATGTACATTGTCAACTAGTCACTTGTTAAACTAGCTTCTTATGAATATGAATGTTATGTAGGTGGCGAGCAGGCGAACGAGGCACGAGAGACTCGTTGAGGCCTTGAGCATGTTGGGATCGAGGTAAATGTCTTACCACTTGCATATATTTCAATTTTTATTTTAAACTTTATAATGTGTAATGTAATGAAATTAAAAAGGATTTTTGAGTTCTAAAACTAAGTTTTGAAAATGTGATTTCCATATGGAATTCGCAAAGCCAAGAAATCAAAACAAAGTTGATTTCAAAACGTATGAATCGAGAAGATTTTAAGAGTTTGAAAAGTAGAAAGTTTTGTGCTTTTGCATTTAGTAAAACAGTTTCAAAACCCATGTATATGCTCTCAGAGTATATAAGATTTAGTGCTGCGTGACGATGCAGAAAATTTCGTCCGTAGTCGCTCAACTTATAGAGTATTTAGCACTATGAGACGATGCAAAAAATTTCATCCGTAGTTGCTCAATTTCTAGAGTTTTTAGTGCTACGTTGCAACGCAGACAATTTCGCACGTAATCGTTTATATTCACAGTTTGGCACTACATTGCAATGCAGCACATTCCGCCCGTAGTTGCCTAGAGTTATAGCACTACAATTGCGATGTAGAAAATTCTGCATTGTGGTTGCTCATATTTGAGATCGTTTCACACTACGCTTATGATATAGAAAATTTTGCATCGTAGTGGTTGAGATATCTCATTAGCTTCACGATTGGTGTTAGTCGAAATCACCTCGTGATGGACAGAGTGTTTTAAGGATATACATGGTGGGTTTAGAAAGGAAAGTTCTCAAAATTGAAAATGGATTTTGATAATTTATGATTTTTATATGAATATATTCTTGTTATTTCCATATGCGTGAACTAACGCCTTTGTTTTTGGTATAGTTGTATATTCATTTAGGTATTGTGCAGGTGATTTTGTATACATAAAAACCTCGTCGGATACTTTAGGTGGGCATCGGCTCGATGCATTGCATAAACATTGAACAAACTTACATGTTGTAAATATGTTAATTAAAAGATTGATTAATGTGAATATGAATGTGTATAATATTTGTAATTATTGTTTTGACGTGTATATATATACGGTTGCAACATCACATTTGATGCACATGCAAAGTATTCAAAACGTTTATAAAATTGCATGTCGTTGAAATTGTATGTTTATGAAAATTTATATATGTGAAATTACATGTTTGTGGAATGTAAGAAGTTGGGAGGTGATCAAGAATAGTTCGAAGTATAATTTTATGCAAGTTAGAATTTGAAAATGTTCAAAATACAGCAGTTATACTGTCAAAATTTCTACAAAACTCATTTTAAGAAAATGAGAAAAATTTACACCAATCTCAACTATTATTAAAAAAAACAACATTTTAAAGTTATTACGAGTAAACCGGTAAAGTATTCTAAGGGTTCGCTTCTCGGATTTCTCCAATCCGACAAGTCGGGTTCAGGAAGTCCGTTGAAGTGTTCGACGAGATCCTCTAGACAAAAGCCTAAAGAATGTCTGGTTTGAGTCCTGTCAGAATGTACTGACAAAAATGCCCAAAAAACATCATCTCATTAACATCAAGAAAATGATCAAAACAAGTACTCTTAAAAAGTTCAAGTTGATCAGTAGTAAGAGAAGATTTTATCAATTGTATGCTTTTTCAATTACTATAGCCAGTAACTCGCTTTGATTCTCTCGATGTTTTTTTTTTATATTTAGCAATTTGTCAAACATTATTTCAGCCATTTATAACTACAAAAACAAACATTTCTAAAAATGGCAAATAAATGAAATGGACGAGAACAGAAGCCAAAAAAATCCATATACAAAGGCTTCCAGATAAACTTCCACAAAATGTTTTGCCCATATGGAGAAATAAAAGAACAATGGACACCAATATATCATAGAATATGTGCAGAAACCTAGAAATCTATATCATCTAAACATGAGAAGGGATCAAACATAAATACCATAATTACATGACTAAAATAAAACACATATTAAAATATTAAAGCAATCAAACATGATTCTACGTGCAAATGACCAAGAATCAGGTATATATTTAAAAAGTTAACATTCTAAACATGCAATCTCTCAAATGTCTAACAACAAACTTGAGTCAAATTGTTCACTTGAATGTTGAATCCTTGTAGGTAACAGAGCAACACATGAAAGACATATATGAGCCACCATATTGTAATTGCATTGAAGATGGTACAACAAGATGCATAATGTGTTCCTATAATTATGTTAATGGGGTGCCCACAATTATGTTTCATTTCCAAAAGCCTAATCGTTTGCCAAGAAGTTAAATCCTGCAACAACCAATGATATTCTATATGCACAAGATTCTGAATTCTATTATCCGAGTATTGAACTCTTCAAACAAAATGTAAAAACAAACTGTTCAATGATCAAACAGCAGACAACCCCCACAAGTATTATTTCAATGAATCACAGATAAGGCACTAATGGAAGTACCGCAGAAAATCAATAATACCACACTAGAACTCAACTTAATCATAATCATTCAACACAAGTTATATATATAAAAAATAGCTTCATGGTTTTCACACAGATAAAATCAAGTCAATTCCAACACAATCCTCTGTCAAATACAAACACATATCCCCAATCCAACAAAAGTAGCCATTAGCACCTCATTAAAATAAAAGTTTTTTAGTTTTATAGAACCAATAATATAATTTATAGAGCATACTCACTCATAATCCAATCAAACAGTCTTGAATAAATATAAACATTTACACACACACACACATACACACATTTATACAGTCATACATTGACATATAAACACACACAAACATACATACATACATACAAACATACATACAAGCATTGCCAACATGTACATGTACAGTACAGCTCCAATGTAAGCTTCAATCATAACCCATTGCATCAATTCATATACATTATCAAAAAAAAGCAGAATTCATCCACTCCAAACAAACATCCACACACAAACATTTCCAAAAAGGATAAATAAATGAAATGAACAAGAACAGAAACCAAACAAGTCCATATAAAAAGGCTAGAGATAACAAACAACCCATCAATGAGAACAACAACTTAACAAGGCCAAAACTTCACTTTTAAAATTTAAAGGAAAATGCCGTAACACTTATAATATAAATTGACTGTTAAATCTCACGTGCAATGCAACCCATTCGTGTAGGTAATCACTTCTAAAATTGTATAATAAAAAATTACAAAGACAAATTTACAAAAATTGAATGATTCTTAAAGCTCACATGCAGCCACCTGTGTGCTTAATCACTACTTAAATAGTTTACTTAAAAAATTATAAATGCAAGTATTTTTTGATGTTGAAGAGAACATCACGTGTCAGGGAAAGTCAAACGATAGTGGCAGAGATACAGTGCAGTACAGGAGGGTAGCACACACAATTAAGATGTGCTACCAAACAGGTGCAGCTCGCACGTAATCACAGCCATTCTATAGCTTTAGGTAAATACGAGATAAACATTATGCATATTTAGGCAAGTCAGAATGGAATGCAGCTAAAGCTCAATAGGGACTCTCAATAACATTTACATCTTTTTGCCTTGTTTATTCCATATACAAATATCTCTACGCACATCACACCCAACGACTACTACAAGTCTATCACACACTCTTGTCACTACTAGTCTGGATTTGCTTCTCATTAGAAACTTGGTTCTCATATTTAAATCTGAATCACAAAATAGAAGAATCACTTTTTTTTTTTTTTTTTTTGGAATCTTAAGGCAATAAGAATCTAGTTGAAATTTGGATCCTCACACAATGACAATTCAAAGATGGAAAATAACATCATTTTCATTTTATATAACTTAAAAAACACAAAATGAGGGATGCGAAGAGACGAACCAAAAAACAGAAATGACAAGCAAGCATTGAGACCCAAAAAAGAATCCTCTGGACGACTGTTATTAACACAGGAAAACCCAAAGGCATCCATACTCATTCCTTAATATCTATCCGACAAACAAAACATAACTCAAATCACAAAAACAATTTAAAGACCATTTTCAAAGTCTCTGAGGTCTCTTCTTAATATGTGTATTACTAATAATATTATTATTATTATTATTATCCTATAATTGCAAAACTTCAACGGCATGCAATGTTGAGAGGGGCAAGTTGTGGGGCTTGATATTCCAGAGCAACAAATTTCAAGTCTAAACAACTCCATATACAGAAACCAAACAAGTCCAAATTCAACACCCCATCAATGAGAACAACAACTTAATAATATCTTCAACCAAATACACAATCCATGACAAGGGTAAAAAAAAAAAAAAAAAAGATAAAGATAGCAAACAACCAACCTCAAAATTGTTGTTCCATAATTAAAAGAAGAATATAGATTCTTTATGTAACCATAAAATTAAACGGATATGAACAGAAATAATCTAAATCCACATTGAAAGAACATAATAAAAAAAGTTAAATCAATTAAAGACTCATTGAGTTGGGATACAAATGTGATAGTGCATGTTTAAAGGAAATTTCATAAAATTCAAATCGTCCACTTATTAAGAGACTATAATTTGATATTCATAATCAATCAATATTTACATCCATATCCATCTGTTTACCTGTTTAGAAATATATGTAACTATCAACTATGTCTATAGATAGTATTGTCATCCCTATATGATAATGAAAGAAAAATCTATGAAATTTACCTGAAAAATAAAGAATGACAATACATATAACCTAGAAGTTAATTTTTCAAAGCCAAATCAGTGTCCTTTTTCCCTTAATTATAAAACACAAAAACTAATGAGTTTTTTCGTTCCTTGTCTTACAACTACACATGGGTCTACAGCTATAACATGATTATGACTCATTAACAGCTATTAAAAACATTCACTTATTCAACATTTAAAAAATCAATTAAAGACCAATATTTTGTTAAAATATTCAAAACTTGTTTCGTTAGTCCATATAACTCTCTCTCTCGCTCTTTTTCTCATTTTTAGTGTTATATTCAAATACTCCTCTTGGGTTCATCAAAACACAAAAAAAGAGTCAAAATAGTTATCACAAACATTTTTACAAACACTTTTTATGCATAAACAATAATTTCCATAACACACATTAAAACCCCAACTCATCTTCTTTTCTACACATATTTGGAAATAAACAACACCTCAAATCATCAAATTGAAGACCCCATCAACAAGAATAACAACTTATCAATAGATCCAACCAAAAACACAAACCATTACAATGTCCAAAACAAAAAATATAGAGATATCATGAAAACCAACCTCAATATTGGGGTGATTTCGGGTTGTCGTCGCCGATGGAAGGATTATGCCGTCATCGCCGCTATCGACGATGAGATGACGTTGGCATTCGGGTTGGTCTGATGACCCGAATTCGGGCTGGTGGCGTTTGGGATCGGATTGGGGTGATGTCGAGTTGCCGTTGCCATCGTCGATGGATGCCGCCGTCGTCGCTGCCGAGGATGAGATGATGCCGGCATTCAGGTTTGTTTGGTGTCTCTCGAGCTGGTGGGGTTTGGGATCGGGTTGGGGTGATTTCGGGTTGCCCTTGCCGTCGTCGATGGAGGGGTTTATACCGTCGTCGCTGCTGCAGACGATGAGCTGATACCGACGTTCAGGTTCATCTGGTGTGGGATCAGGCTGGTGGGGTGTGTGTCTGTTGGCAGAATGAATGGAAGGGGTAATTTGTTCAAAGGCATTTTAGTTCTTTTGGGGCAGTTCTGTAAAATTATTTATGTTAAGGGTATTTACGTCATTTGGATACATTTTTGGGCAATTTTGCTATTCTCTCTTAAAACTATATCGATGGGTCAAAAGCCCCGAAATCATTGTTTAAAAACTCGGCCGAGTCGGCCGAGTACTCGCCGCTCGGTCGGGTGCCGAGCCGAGAACCCCCAGATCGGGGGGTTCGAATCGGCTACTGTTGAAACTCGGGCCGACTCGGGCCCAACTCGGCCCAACTCGGGCCGACTCGGCCCAGCTCGGATCGGCCCGAGTCGGCCTTTTTTTTTATTTTTATTTTTTTGCCAAAACGGCATCGTTTTGGCACACCAAAAAGACGCCGTTTTGGCGTCAGGTGTTCGATTTTAGCATCAGATCTGCTGGCTGCTTCCTTCTTTCGCTCAGATCTGCTTCGTTCTGCTTCTGCCGTTCTGCTTCAAGTTCAACCCGCCGTCGCCGACTCGCCGTGCTGCCTCTGAGTTATGCTTCAAGTTCAACCCGCCATCGCCGCTTTCGCCGACGCCGAGTGGGGTGCGACTTCTGCTTCTTCTTTCGCTCAGATCTGCTTCTGCATTCTGGTTTCTGCTTCTGCGTTCTGCTTCTACCGTCGCCGTCGCGTTCTGCTTCTGCCGTCGCCGTTGCGTTCTGCTTCTGCCGTCGCCGTCGCGTTCTGCTTCTGCCGTCGCCGTCGCGTTCTGTTTTTGCCGTCGCCGTTGCGTTCTGCTTCTGCCGTCGCCGTCGCTGTGAGTCCAGTCGCCAACCCTTAGACAGTTATACTAAATTGTTTGTTTTCAATTTTTTTTTTTGTTTTTTCATTTTGTTGAGGATTGATGATTGATGGATTTGTGGTTTATTTGTTGCATTGATGAAAATGAGATTATAATATAGGATTGGAAATATATTTTGTGATTTATGTTATATTATCAGTTTAGAAGTAATATATTGTTTGATAATTGATGTTTGTGTTAAAAATTTTTATAGAAAATTATTAAATTTTATTTTTTTACAAGTTTGACCTGGTTTGACCGTGGGTCAACGGTTTGACCGTTGACCGATGGTCAAACCGAGTACTCCCCGAGTACTCGCCGAGTTACCGAGTACTCCCAGCTCGCTGCCTCGCCGAGTCAAGTCCGAGTAGCGAGTTTTGGAACACTGCCCGAAATAGTAATAAAAATGAATGAATTAATTAAAAATTAAATTATATATTGAAAAAAAAAGAAAGATAACAACTGTGATAGGAAGTCTTCCTGTCAAGCATTTCCGTGATAGAAGGGCTTCCTATCACTTGTGTCCGTGCCACTAAAGCTGCCCGTCACAGCGTAGGTGTGATAGTAAATACTCTTGTCATGGCAACAATCAATTGGTTCACCGTGACAGAATGATCTCCTGTCACAGTTTTAATCTTATATTGTAAATAAATACAATTATATCACTACAATCATATCCTGAAATGCAATTGTGAAAAGACAAACATAAAGTGAGTAATTTTGAAGAGTTTGTATTAAATAGAAATAATTATATTAGTTCAATACAAGACTAAGAAAGAAATTCATAACAACAACAAATCAAGAGACACATTTTTCAATGAATGCCCACAAGCATTGAAACCCTCCAGATTTTGTCCAACGATGGCTTTGGCTACTGCAAAGCAGTAAGGGAAGACAAAGAGAAAGAGGAAGAGGAAGAGCGATTCTCTTAAAAACTTGACTATAAAATGTATAACTCGTAAATAATAAATATATTATTTATGTTCATTTAACGACAACAAAATTTGTGCATAACTAATAAATAATAAATATATTAATTTACACCTACTAACATTGAATATTATCAAATAACATTACATGTGATGTGTTATGTAAATAAGTGTTAATTTCATATTTTTGTATTATACAAACAATATATGAAGCGATATTAAATCCCTTTTTTTAATTTTATTTAATTTTTTTAAGATTAAATTAATTTTACTGATTTATAATTGTTATGATAGAAGTTTTTATAGTAATTATATTAATTTTTCATTATTAACCATAAGAAAATTAAAATTCAATTCTCCTAAAAAATATAAAATTAAAATTCAATTGTGCACAAAGTATGTACGATTTAATTTCATTTTTAACACCTATTATCCCAACATAAAATACGTACTACTATGTATAGTACAATTAAATCTAATTGAAATATATAATTTATTTTTTAGAAAAAAATTATAAATCATTATATAAGTTTTTACATTAAATTTAGAATTCTATTTTTTTATATTTATTTTACAATAACAAATTTTGTGCATAACTCATATAAATAATAAATATATTAATTTACACATACATATGTCGTCAATTATACTTAGTCAAATTAATAAAAATATTAAAAAATAAGTATTAAACCTTATATATTTTGTTTGTAACTGAGCCACAAATTTATCATCTAGTAATATTTTCAAACTTGACAGCTAACTAATAATTTATTCAAAAATTTATTTTTAAATAAATTAGAATAATTACTTATAATAGACTTGTAAACTTGATGGGGTTCAATTTTGGGTGTAAAGTTAGAATTACTAATCCAAATTGATTTTTTTTTATGGAATTGAAAAAAGAAAAAAAATGATAAAATATTCATGATTTTCATAGCATTCAAATATTATTTTTTACACAATGATAACATCTAAAAGTAGAAGTTCACAAACATTAGATTACACTTTATCACTTATTATCTAAACTAATTATTGGTATTAGTTTACACATAAATGTAGCCAATTAAACTTGGTAAAATTAACTAAAATATTTACAAATAAGTATTAAATCTGATATATTTCATTTATAATTAAACCGCAAAATTCACCATTAGATGATATATACTTAATTTCAATTGTAGCAGATACTTTATATTTTACTCTCAAATTTATTTTTGAATAAATTAAAATATTTATTTATAATAGATTTGTAAATTTCATGAGATCCAATTTTGAGAGTAAAATTTGGATTATTATCCAACTTGATTTTTTTAATAATTAAAAAAAAATTATAAAACATTCACGATTTCCACAACATTGGAATATTAGCTTTTCACAATGATATAACATGTTAAGAATAGAAGCTCACAAGCATTATATTACACCTTTTTTCACTTATTATCCAAGCTGATTACTTACAAATGATTTAAACAATGCATACAACATCCAAACCGGTATTTTATTTATCTAAAAATTAATATTGTCAAATAACCCTTGCTTCTATTTTTCAATGAACTGATTTTTTTTAACATGCTCAAAATTCTCAAAAATATAAATCCACAACTTACTTAGAAATTTAAAATTTACAAAATAAAAATGACACAATTCACTCTTATAAAATAGCAAGAATAAAAAAATTCTAAACATTTTCAATCTCACACTTGTAGGCATATCAACCTCAAAAGTCAACAGATTTCTTCAAAACATTTTCTCTGCACATTCAAACTTGATATTCTTTTGACCAAATAGGTATAACTAGATGAAAACTGGTCAATCAGTATTTTACTGACACCATTCCCTACAATAATTTTGATGATGATATGCATTTAAATCCAAAGAAATAAAATAAAATAATATAGAGGTAGACAGTACTACAACCCAAACCATTGAAAGGAAGATAGTAACAAAACAATAGATGAAAATCGGCATAATTGCTAGTAGCGACCATAACTATTTAAATATAATAGGAACAACCACCGACAATCGAACAGATAATACGATTGCAAAACTAGTTTATATGGTGCATAAATCCAAGCTTTTAGTTCAAAATTTCACCATATATCTAACACGTAATATAAAAGCGTAGTAGCAACCATAATTATGCACATCAAAACTAAATAAACCGTCCTCGCTGTCACAAGCCTGAAGAATATTATTGTTTTGCAGATGAAATGAACATCTATTCTGGAGAAAAAGCATTTAACTATCTTTTATCCACTGATTTTACATCAAAATTACTCGCAATATTAAATAGATCATAATTTTTTTAAAAAAAAATTACTTAATAATTTAAATTTAGGGTGGGTGGACATATAGATTTTGATTAGTTTTGGAGCCATTAGTGCTTTCTCATAAATTCTATGCATTGTATTTGTAATTATAAGTATAAACTTGTACTGCTACTATGCTAGATGTTGTATGTGCTACATGCCCAATTTGTAGTGCAATGCAGAGCAATGGAGAAAAAAGTAGCAACTAAATTAATGAATAGACGCAAGCTTAAACAAAATTTATAGAATACAAAAACAGAGAAGAGTCTTATCTCTTTTCGATTACCAGGGAATGGCTATGGTACAAACAAAGTTGTTTGTACTATACAAACAAATTTTGCTGCCAGCTAAGCAAGGTTTTGAAACTTGCAGCAACCAGTTGCTGCAGATTTAAAATAATATTATTTTAATAAAAAAATATTAAAATAATAAAAATAATACATAAATATAATAATTTCTTAGATTATAATAAAAATAAAATATTTAATATTATAATTAAAATAATATAAAAACAATAAAATATTATATAAATATTATATTATTTCAATATTATTTTATTGTTAAAAATGAACTTTAACGTGAAAGTTGTTTATATAACAACTTCAACGTTGTGGCTAACAAGTTCAAAAACATCAATTTGTTAGAATCAACGTCGAAGTTGTTACATGTACAAGTTGGACGTTAGGATAATATCTGAAATTGTTAAAACTTAACAAAAACGACGTATGACGTCAGCATACATTCAACTTGTTGGTTTAATAATTTCAATGTTACTTTTAACAACTTGGGTGACATTAACTTGTTAATATGAATGTCGAAGTTGTTAATTTAACAACTTCGATGTTAAGGCAACGTCTGAAGTTGTTAACGTTCAACAAAAACGGACGTATGACGGTAGCATACATCCAACTTGTTGGTTTAACAATTTTAACGTTAGATTTAACAACTTGTGTGACGTCAACTTGTTAACATGAACGTCCAAGTTGTTAGGTTAACAACTTCGACGTTAAAGCAATATCTGAAGTTGTTAACTTTCAACAAAAATGGACGGATGACGTCAGCATACGTCCAACTTGTTAGTTTAATAATTTCAACGTTACCATTAACAACTTGGATGACATCAACTTGTTAACATGAATGTCGAAGTTGTTAATTTAACAACTGGGACATTAAGGCAATGTCTAAAATTGTTAAAACTTAACAAAAACGGACGTATGATGTCAGCATACATCCAACTTGTTGGTTTAACAATTTCAATGTTACTCTTTATAACTTGAACGTTATGGCAATGTCTGAAGTTATTAAAATTTAACAAAAACGGATGTATGACGTCAGCATACGTCCAACTTGTTGGTTTAATAATTTCAACGTTACTCTTAAAAACTTGGGTGATATCAACTTGTTAACATGAACGTCGTAGTTGTTAATTTAAGAACTTCGACGTTAAGACAATGTCTGAAGTTGTTAAAACTTAACAAAAACGGACGTATGACGTCAATATATGTCCAACTTGTTAGTTTAACAATTTCAACATTATTCTTAACAACTTGGGTGACATCAACTTGTTAACATGAATGTCGAAGTTATTAATTTAACAACTTCAACGTTAAGGCAACGTCTGAAGTTGTTAAAACTTAACAAAAATGGACGTATGATGTCAATATATGTCCAACTTGGTGGTTTAACAATTGTAACGTTACTATTAAAAATTTGGGTGACGTCAACTTGTTAACATGAACGTCCAAATTGTTAACTTAACAACTTCGACGTTAAGGCGTTGTTAAAACTTAACAAAAACGGACGTATGACGTCAGCATACGTCCAACTTATTGGTTTAACAATTGCAACGTTACTGTTAATAACTTGTTAACATGAACGTCCAAGTTGTTAACTTAACAACTTCGACGTTAAGGTAACGTCTAAAGTTGTTGAAACTTAACAAAAACGGATGTATGACATCAGCATACGTCCAACTTGTTGGTTTAACAATTACAACGTTACTGTTAATAACTTAGGTGATGTCAATTTGTTAACATGAACGTTGAACTTGTTAGGTTAACAACTTCGACGTTTAGGCAACGTCTGAAGTTGTTAACTTTCAATAAAAATGGACAGATGACTTCAGCATATGTCCAACTTGTTGGTTTAACAATTTCAACGCTACTGTTAACAACTTAGGTGACATTAACTTGTTAACATGAACGTCAAAATTGTTAATTTAACAACTTGGACGCTAAGGCAATGTCTGAAATTGTTAAAATTTAACAAAAAAGTACTTATGACATCAGCATACGTCCAACTTATTGGTTTAACAATTTTAACGTTAAGGCAACGTCTGAAGTTGTTAACACTTAACAAAAACGGATATATAACGTTAGCATACATCCAACTTGTTAGTTCAACTATTTCAACGTTACTCTTGACAACTTGGGTAACGTCAACTTGCTAATATGAACGTCGAAGTTGTTAAATTAACAACTTCGACGTTAAGACAACGTTTGAAGTTGTTAACTTTCAACAAAAATGGACGTATGATGTCAGTATACATCCAACTTGTTCGTTTAACGATTTTAACGTTATTCTTAACAACTTCGGTAACATCAACTTGTTAATGTGAACATTGAAATTGTTAATTTAACAACTTCGACGTTAAGATAACGGCTAAAGTTGTTAACTTTCAACAAAAATGGACTTATGACATCAGTATACGTCCAACTTGTTAGTTTAACTATTTCAACGTTATTCTTAACAACTTGGGTGACGTCAACTTATTAATATGAACGTCGAAATTGTTAATTTAACAACTTTGACGTTAAGGCAACGTCTGAAGTTGTTAACTTTGAAGTCATACGAACAACTTGCTGGATTAACAAATTCAACGTTCCTCTTTACAAGTTGGACAACGTCAACTTGTTAATATGAACGTCCAAGTTGTTCAATTACCAAGTTTGACGTTAAGGCCACGTCTGAAGTTGTTAACTTTGAAATTTTGATTAATTTTACATTTTGTTTTAGAAAACTATTAAAAGTGGAATAAGTTAGAATATTTTTAAATTTAATTAATGCATAGAAAACAACTGCAATTAAAATCAATACTAGAAAATAACTTACATTTTATTTTCTACAATGAGAAAAATATTTAAAAATTGTATCAAAATTTTTTTGTAACATTAATTGAATTGGACTAATTTTTTTTTTTATATTATTGAATAAAATAAGTTTTTTATATTTTTACCTTCAACTAGCATAAAAATAGGTACACGTATTTTTAATATAATTTCACGAAAATATTTTGTTTCTATTACAATTTAATTTTGCACGTACATCTTTACCTTTATGATGTTGAATCAATACAAAAAACATTTAGTTCGTGAAACACTACAAAAGGATTGAGTTCTTCGTCGTGATCATATCTTATTGATCCATTCATGTTGTTGGGGTTATGGCACTATATGTATATTGAAAAAATATAGTGAGTTTATTTAATAACTTACTTTTTAAGCAAACTTGACCATTAAAACATTATCATCTCCCAGTATGTGATGCATGTGAGGTTTTACCTGTCTGATTAGGTGACAACCCTAAAATCCACCCAAAAAAACCAAATCTAATATTATAGGTCAGCGGATGTAGTCACACCCTCGTGTGGCTATGCACAAACAATAGGTAAGTAAGCACGGCAACACCATTATGGAAAAGCGTGCCCGTGGACCCATACCAGTACAAACTGTTCATTAATCGTAGTGCTGCTGCACGGGCGCATAAGTGTTTTAATGTGGTCAGGAATGTATACCAGTATAAGCTTTCATTGATCATAGTGTTTGTCCACAACTGCATAACTATTTTAGCATGGTTGGACACCCTTATGAACGTAAGTTTTTCAATGCTCATGGCTACGTGGCTATAGTCACATCTTCGTGTGGTCACCCCATACTTCAGTGTTGGTTTGTGTCCGCACCACTATTTTAGAGTCTCCCCACACCTGTAGCACTACAATCTAATTCAATTTAAATATTCTACAAAAAAAATACTAACTTCAGTTGAATTTTCACTAATGTCTATTAACTTAAACTGGAATGATATATAATTTTAAATGGTCCCTTCTTACCATTTTAAGTACTGTGGTTTTATCAACTAGCCACTATCAATAAGTAATAAATCGGTAATATCTCTATTCTAAAATTATAAATACGATTCATAACCGTCTATAGTTTCTGGGAATAGCCATCTCTTTCCTGCGGGTACCTTTGAAATAACATCGGGTAAATGTAAGTCCATGATTGACAGTTCAATTAAAAGGGCAAAACCATCGTAAAAATATTTCAAAGAAGTAACAAAAAATAGAATTAATGAATCTAAGGGGAAGTGACACGTGTGCATAGTGAGGACCATAAAAGGAATATACACAGGAGGGTCCCAACATTTGACAACACATGACCCGTATCCACCATTTTCCTCTAGTCCTTTTCCCTCCACATACTATTCATCCTCTCATGGCGACATAGAACAACCCTAAACAAGTCATTGCCAACTCATACAACTTTTAAAACTAACAATGATGTGTGTCTTCCTCGCGAGTACTTATTGCTTGGATGTTTCTCTGTGTGCTTGTGGTCGGTCGAGTGCGATAACCAGACGTTGACGAGCTAATTGACTGCATCCGTCTTCAAGTTAAGGTTTGGCTCCCCAGTTTTGAAGGCTTTTTAAATCTTTTTTTCTATGACATATGTTGATTACAAGTGTGTGGTTTGCATGGTTGAAGTTTATATTATGACATTTCACTATCAGATTAGTGTAAGGGTTATAATGGAAAAAAATTGGGGGTTTTTGGATTGGAAGATGGAAATAGTTAATTGACAGTGGAAAGGTGGTATGTATAAGGGTTGTATGTGTGATTGTTATGTTTAACGCTGTTGATGATTGTGTTGAATGGTACAGTTCAGTTGCATGCATGTGTGTTGTTTTGGGGAATGGATGTATTTGAAGGTAGTTGAAGTTATGATACCTCTACATATGTGTTTCTGTATAGCAGTTCATATAAAACATGATGTAGTAGTTCATATATACTTGTTAGGGTTGTGAACATATTTTGGCAGCATATTTGGTAATACACGTTAGCAAACCATTTATCCATCCATATAGGTTTTTAAAGGCATACCCATATACAAGGATATTGATTTTGCACCGTCAATGAAAGTGTACAATAGGTAACGTTATTACATGGATGTTGATTTAGCATGTTGTAGTTTTTTACATAGGTAAGTAAATTCTTCTCTTATGGAGAATTGCAGACAAGACATATCAGTTTGACTTGCCCCAGTGTTGGAATACGGTCAAGGTGTTTGTGGGTTGTCATTTTTTTTTGTTGTCAATTATTTACTTGGATTTAACTGTTTTTTATCAACAATTAACGGGTTAATGGTATGGTTGTTTGTGATTAGAAATAGTGTGACTTTGGTTGAAAATTGTTTTTTGATTCTTTCATAACCGAGGGTTTGACAAATGTCTCTTAGTTCACAAACATTTCTAATGCAAATGGTTTTATGTGATAAGAAATAGACTGCATTGAGTGGGTGTGCATGTGGTGAGCTTATGTATTGGATTGAGAATATGCATGTTCAAGGAAAGCAATGCTGATTGTCTGCGTGACCGGTTGGTGTCAAGCATGAGATTTGCATGTGTAGGACTATGACATTGTATACATATTTCTGGGGCATAAGTTGCTGTCATATTTGTGTTGGGGTTGGGATAGCGTTTTTCCATCATATCAGTAATTACATAGTATCGGTAAGTTTCAAAAACCAGTCTATTTTTTAATTCGTACCCATATTAGAGAATATTGCTTTTACACTGTGAACAATTGGCAACATTTTTGGTTAGCATAATAAAGTGTACCTTTATGGTTGCAGCTATAGACCAAATGGGGCGGTCCAAACAAGATGGTGTTGGATCTATCAAGCATAACAGTAGAATGAATCTTCGGTCACAAGACTCGAATGTCAGTAAGGGTAAGAAGGTGACTAAATACCAGACCTCACAACTGGGAAGCAAAAATGGGAGTGCTTCAATATCAGCATCAACGTACCGTCGTTTCATATCTGACGAGGCTCGTTCTAGATACCAGACCTTCTCTGGGTGCCCGTTCATTCTTAAGAAGGCTATCAAATTTGAAGATTTGGAGGACACCAGTGTGATGGAGGTACTACGTGATAGAAAGTGGTTGAAATTGGCCTTTACACTGGCAAAGTCTTGTGAAAACTTGGTCTGTGAATTTTATGCAAACTTCCTTCTGGAGCAATTTATGGAAGGGAAGGGTATACCGATTAGAGGTATTCATGTCGTCATCACCCCAACTCTAATTAATAAGTACTTCAAAGTCTCTGAAATCGTGGAGTCTGATGATTATACTGATAAACCAATCACCAAATCACAAATGGTAAAGGACTTGAATGGGTCAGAAATTGTTGAATGTCGACAAATATTGTATCAGAAGTTCACTGTGGAGTATGCGTTCTGGTGTACCTTTGCTGCACACAATCTCCTTCCAAGTAAACACTTCACCAAAATCAAGGAAGTCAGAGCCAGACTTGTTCATGCTATTGGCACTAATTGCCCGAACAACATTGGGAAGTGTATTTTTAGTGCAATATATGATGTCAATACTACTACGAGGTATGGATTCCCTTTTCTTACCTTTATAACTAAATTTTGTTTTAATGCTAGTGTTCCAATGAAGGTGGGCGATTTTTGAGTATGTCCACCTAAGCCAATAGATGGCATCACATATGATACCTTGCACGACCGGATTATGAATGGTAGGAATTCTAATGCACAGTGAAAATGTAAGAAAAGTCGTAAGGATAGTAGGGTGTCATTATTTAGTAATGGTGTAGAGCCATCTACATTGGTTTCTGAGATTTTTGGTGCACTTAATACTGCATAAAAGTGTCAAGAACGGGCCATTACAAACCTTAAGGCAGAGTAGGATAAATTTTTCGCATCAATGTCCTCTCAACTTACGAGTCATTGACAGTCCCTCGCTCATGTTATGCAACTACTGCATGAGGCAAAAACACGTGGCACAGAAGACACAACTGTGCAGTAAGCTAATCTATTAGGTGATGGATAAACATGTATAGTGGATGCTGTGTACGTGTTAGGGGGACGCAGATCGGTAGGTGCATATAAAGTGGCAATATTTAAGTAAGCACAACAAGGGTATATGTGCATGGTCCATGGGGATATTTTATGCAAACTGGTTTTGTTATCGTAGTGGCTGTACTGTCTTTCTACTTGTATTTTGTAATTGTCAGAAGCTGCTGATAGGCATGTGCACACTACAATAAGTATCAACAATGTATTGTGTATTGTAAATGAAAGTTGAATTGTTCAATGTTTTGCAGATGTATTGTATGGGATGGATCTACCTCTACTTGCAATTTACCATCCCCACACTGACATTCCGATAAGAAGATAAACTTGAAAACTTCATATGGTTAGAATACCACTTCTAGAATGCTGTATATACAAATACATATATATATTTATATATGTGTCTGTTATTAATTTACTGTTTATTGCATAACTGTAATTCACAATTTATCATCATGAACAAGTACATATAGGTTAAAAGTTGAGGTTATGGGATAATATCACCATGTTGATATTTTATTTTGCACGTACAACAAATGTTACTAAGTTAGAACAATGAATTACAAATGCGAAAACAATGTTCCCTGCATATAGGGTATCATTTGAATTTAATAATAAGAATTGCAGAACTTGTCAGACATTTTAGCAGTTACGAATGTCTTATTATCTGAACAACCTAATCTACCAACCACCTCTTAAATTTCATTACATACTATTTAACCAACCACCTGCTGCCTTGGCTTAAATTCCTAAACGATGACTTTGCAGAACTTGTCAAACATTTTAGCAGTTACGAATGTCTCATTATCTGAACAACCTAATCTACCAACCACCTCTTAAATTTCATTACACACTATTTAACCAACCACCTACTGCCTTGGCTTAAATTCCTGAACGATGACTTTTTACCCATACCCAACCACCTCCTGACTTAGCTATGTGGGCAACTGTCTCATAACACATTTTTATGTCGCCCTACAACCACCTGAAGCAAGCACATATCAGGTTGAAGAGGTCATGAGCAGTGTCCCAGAAATGCACAAGTAAGACAAATATGTGCTGAAATGTTTTAGTTACCCTGTAGGGAAGCAAAATATGGGTGTACTTTGGTATAAGCACTACCCACATGAACCATGACACATAAGAACACAGTTGTCATCATACACATAAACATATGTACAATTTATATATATATCTATATGCCTGTGTGTATATGTATATTGAAGTACATATACACACACAGACACACATGTATATATTTATATATGACATCAACATATAATAATCCATGTACCACCGTAGCTACATTGATACATTCGACAGTAAGTCAACTTGATTTTGTTTGGATAGTGCAGGGATGGATGAAAAAAAGTATGTTTATCATACTCACCAGTGGTTTCGGATGATAACAATGAAGCCTTTTATGCATCGCGCTCTATAGACCAATGTACAAGGAGTTCGTCTCATACTTATACCCCTGGTTGTATTGATGTTGCTATGGATGGCTACACAAGTCCTTCTTACAATCTTAATAATTTATCTCATTTAAGCATATCCGATGTTATGAGAAAAGAATTCATTTTTGTTGATGACGCAAAAGCATTTTACCAAAAATATTAATTTGTGATTGGATTTAGCGTTCGGAAGGATGTAAATGGGTTAATAACATGTTGATGTTGGGTTTGCTCCGAGGAAAGGTATACATAGAAAAAGTACTTTGATAGACAGGATCGGCAGCGTAAGTCAAAAGGCATAACTCGAGAAGGTTGTGGAGTTGTGCTCCGAATAAAATTCAACCGTGATAAAAGTTTGTGGGTTGTGAATGAGTTTATAATGGAACATTGTCATGCCTTAGCGACACCAAACCAGGTTCAGTTTCTTCGTTCGCATCGTCAAGTTCCGTCTACCAACATTGCACAAGCTGAATCATTTAAATATGTTGGTGTTCGCACCTGTCAAATGATGGAGCATCTGGTCCACCAAGCAAAAAGTCATGCAGCTATTGATCACACTTGTAAAGACTTGCAAAATAGGTTGGATTCCAAACATAAGTGGACCTCAACCAATGGTGATGCAGATGTAGTTATTGCCTACATGACAGCAAAATAACAACTGGATGGTAATTTTTTTTCAAGTATACTATATGTGAGGAAGGGTCATTAGGGAACATTGTTTGGGCCAACTCGCCGTCCCATATTGATTACCATTATTTTGGCGATGTTGTATCGTTCGATTCTACGTATAAGATGAAATACAACCCTTTAGTAATCTTTGTCAGCATGAAGAACCATAACAAAACCATGATTTTCGGCTTCTATTTAGTGGTGGATGAGACAATATCCACATATACATGGGTGCTCAAAACTTTTCTCCAAGCAATGCAACAGAAGCATCCTGTATCTATTGTAACAGATGGCGACATTACGATGCATAAAGCACTTAAGACAGTAATGCCTGGGGCAACTAGGCGCTTATGTGCATGGTATCTCGAACGAAATGTACAAACCAATATTTACAATGTCACATTCACAAGGGAGTTCGCGAGCTGCATGTTTACGTATATGACAGAGCTTGACTTCCAACAATATTGGTCAATGATGGTTTCAATGTATACATTGGAGGGGCAATGATTGGGTTTAAAAGTTGTTTGGCCGATGGAAGCAATGGACATAAACGTTTTTAAGAAACACATTCTTTGGGGGGATGCGAAGTACACAACATTCTGAGAGCATAAACTGTTTATTTAATAAATATCTAAACCGTCGTCTGAAGTTATTCGAGTTCGTGAGCCAAACACATAGGGTGATGGAAAGACTTCGCTATAACATGGCAAGAGATAACTTTGATAACATTAATTCGCATTCAATGCTAGAAACCCACTTGTTGCAAATAGAGATGCATGCATCAAAAGTTTATAGTCGAAACTTATTCTTAAAAGTAAGGGATGAAATGAATTCAAAAGTAATGCTAAGCATCATAAACTGTGACACTGACATTATGTAAAAGACATTTACATTTAAACAGTTTGGCAGTGGTGAGAGAACATGGGATGTGGTATACAAACCATCTAAACATAGTTTCTTATGCTCTTGTAAATTGTTTTAGACACTTGGTATCCCTTACTCCCATATATTCAGTGTAAAAAAAGCTATGAACTTTGACTATTTACCAGAGTTCTTGATATTGCGTCGGTGGAAAAAGAATGCAAAAGGTGACAGTGACGTCGAAAAGGTGGTAGAGGAATTTGAACCAAATGTTGTTCATATGACACGGTAAACTTAACAACAACTGTTTAATTTCCCGCTTACATACAATTTTTTTTATTTAATACCATTGATATTTTTTATAGGAAGGCAGTGCGACCGTGTTCAAGTAATAGTGAGGGTACGGACGAACAATGCTTCAAACGTCGGCGGTTGCACCGGAGGGCGGCCCCTATACCATAGGAAGTGCTGATAGGCAATCCTCATGGGTGCCCAGCCGCCCTCAAATCAGTGTGCGGCTACGCTATTACTCCAATGTCTCAGCGCTGTCACACTAGCACTTCAGCGTGCCCACGCACCCGAAATAGGCAGCCCTAGTTAAATTAGGAAGGTGCTGCAACGCTGCACCATATCAGAGGTGCAACCGTGCATAGCCACTGCCATATCTACGTGACTGTACCATGTATGTGAGTCCAGCCGCACCCCCCCATAACTAAGACTTGTCGCGCGACCTCACTCCCATGTCAATGTTACCGCATTTCGTAGGTAGTGGACAGCCTATTAAGTGTTTCATGGGTACGCAGCTGCACGACCTCATAGGTGCAGCTGCGCACCACCACTACCAAAACTGCGCAACCACACCTCTAAGTGAGTGCACCCGCGTACCCATAAACATGACATGCTTACCAAGACAGCTAAAAAATGCACTCTTGATAGGTAACATTGACACGACCTTCCACATATATCACAACCGTAATGTCCAGTAGTACGGGTGTCGCGTGTGTCGATGGGTTGTTCGAAGTCCCCTTCCCATACCATCAGTATGTGGTATCGGAAATAGGGTATAGCAGAAGTATTACATTTGCAGTCAGACGGCTTCGTATTCATTCAACTGTATAAAAGCACATATGAAATAGACAGCTTCAAATTCATACCTTATGCAGCTATGACGATGCCACATGTTAATGTATGTGTATACACATATTTATCAATGTAATAAAGCGGTAACTAAAGTCCATCGTGTGAAAGATCTAAGTTAGTAGGGTTTATTATGTTTTAGTAATTTTATAATATAAAAAAAAAATTACTAAAGCATTATGATGATGGTGGTTGGAATGTTAGGTATGCAGCATTAACCAGTCACTGTGCAAAGCTATGCTACTTGGCTTCTCAGACAGCAGAAGGATTTACAGAGACAAAAAGCAACATCCACTGGCTAACTGAGAGAATGGATGGAATGTTGGCAAAGGACAAGACAGAAATGAATAATGGTGACGAGCAGGATAAAGCGGCCACTGTTGTACAGGTGAAAGATCCAGTAAAAGCTACAACCAAAGGGGGGTAAGAAAATCAAAGAAAACCTCTACAAAGACACGACACTATGGAAAGGGCATATCCGCATATTCAGCTGGAGGATATAAGTTGAGTTAGTAGTAGTAATATGCATCAGGAAAGGGCAAACGGTGAAGACATGTCCGCATATTCAGCTGGAGGATATAAGTTGAGTTAGTAGTAGTAATATGCATCAGGAAAGGGCACACGGTGAAGACATGTCCGCATATTCAGCTGAAGGATATAAGTTGAGTTGGTAGTAGTAATATGCATCACGAAACGTTAACTGCGGCTCCAATCGTGACTGATGCCAACGTAAAGGAAACTGAATGATGACTTCCGCCACCAATAAACTTGTAGCAGATTGGGTTGCACTGAACAAATGGGTCCCATCCATTTTGTAGATGCTACTTATGCCAACACAACAAACATGTTGTCAAATTAAACGATCGGACAGTTAATGTGTATGCACATTATGAACAATGATTGGCATAACAGCCGTTATGAGATAATAAGATGAGGTATCTACAAATTGTCAAACCTATATTGCATAACATTATAATGTTGATACATTACCATACGTAATCCGTGCTGTACATTGAGGGAATGGAAAAAAATGAAACAATTGTAATGTGAAAACACGGATGTGGAATGCGATCAGAAAGAAGGCAAAACAATACGAGACCAATTTATTGTAATCATTGGATTAAACACCAATAAAGAACTAAATTCACAAAAATTATGTAACATGTATATACAGTCTGTCTTTTGCCCTGTTACATGCTACGGACTATATAAATTGATGGACAGGGTGGTGGATAAAAAGATTACCAACTGCCTGTAACCTATAGTTTCTGGAAATACCATATCAAAATGGTGGAAATATGTATAACAAAACTTGTTGTGCAAACAAGTTAAATTGTACTGGTCAGTTGATGCTACAAATTCTTCATCTACAAGTTGTCCTGCACAACTTTCAGAACACTATAGCAGATGATGCATTGCTTTCTTGCTAATTTTTTTTATTGGTGGAACAGCTCGATTCTGCAGTTTACGCTTCAATTTAGCTGACACCAATTCATTAGGACGAGCTGTGGCTTTTTCAGTAACGTAGTTTCATATTTTGTTACCGGGAAACAGAGCAAGGTAGCGCACAAATAAGAGATGCTGGCAGGTGGAATCAAATTTTAACGCATGACATAGTTAGGGGCTATACTCCGAGTGATCAAACAATGTCAGAACATGTAATGAGACATCAAGTTATGAAGGTCGTTAACTTGCAACTCACTAATTCAAGTTGTTCCGCAGTGTGGATGACATCATTCATAAACATGCACACAAACATGCCACAATCAAATGCATTTGGCTGCTGTGGTGCATTGGCTTCTACCACAGTAAAATTGCTAAAGGAGAATAAAAGTTGAAATAAATACGTGATATCCTCCCCTAACATAAAATCAAGTGCAACCAGCTACAAAAAAAATGCAATACCAAGGTGGATGAATAATGTCTCAACAATAAGTTATTTACATGAGGTTGGGCAGAAGGTGTAAAAACACTTGGTATTTCAAGGATGCAGTAAAGATACCATTCGTTTTAGCTGGGCATGATGAGGTGCAATAGCCGATTTCCTGTGAGGTGAGTAGGAGTCCCAAACTGCCGCTTTTTTCCTTCAATATGGATGACACCAAGAAAGCAATGACCGTGTTGATCATTTATAGGAATATATATTTGCCATACATATTAGAAATATGACATAACATTAGACGCAACCAAATCAATAAAATACCTACACGTCGTTTCACATTAAAAAAAAAAAACATGTATAGGCAACTACAATATTAAATTATATACCAAAAAAAATTATGTACACACAAGACATACCCAATCACATCTATCCAGATTGATCATGTACATCTCTTTAAAGTTGGACAATGATTTCTTTAAAGCAGACATGTTATCAGCTTTATAGTTCATAATTGCATACTATATGCGAATAAATTTTTTAGAAAATTTATGTAATAACAATGGAAAAATATGTACAAACCTAGATGCGTGAAGTAAAAACGTGTCGTATAAATAAATACCTGAAAGTATATAGAAAAGTACCAACAAATGCGCTTCTTCATGTCTTTTGCTCTTATAATGATGTTCTTATACTCAGCTTCGACGGATATAATCTATCATCAACAAAACTATAACTATAAATACGATTACTATAACATGGTAACCAACCTAACCTGCTTCAGCATGAAACAGACCAAATCGCGCAAAACATAACAGACAAACCTCACTATTAATGAACTTTTTAGGCTCCAAACTTCTAAAACTTTCACGACACACTTGCAAATTATCAATATCTATAATATGCTCCCTACAGCTCCAGTATAAGATGGAAAAAAAGGTCAGAATATGCAACTACACTTATCGTGCCCTGTTAACAATTGATAGCAAACTTTAACAAAAGACAAACAACATGATGTGAATGTTGTTACAAATGAGAAGCTAAAGCCATAGAACCACAACTTACGATGCTAGTAAATTCTTATCATAGATGTATTCAATGACCAATCGTTCATGGTTCTGCAACTCATATAGAAGTTTGAAAGGCCCATACCGAAATATCTTAGCCTTTTCACCACGGGGGTATGGTACCATATATGGAGAAAGCACATGGGTGCTAGGCTTTCGCCTCAACGCTGACTGTGTTTTCATGATGGTTAGCTAACTGGATGAGTTAGAGCATAATTTATGGTCCGGTAACTGATCGTACTCATCCTACAAAACAATTTACAATGGTTACAATTTTACAACGTACGCCTTGACAAGCATATCACGTAAATGTTGTTGAATTCTTTACAAGGCATACATGATGGATCAGAGCATTCAAAATGACAGGTTCATGCATTCGATAAAATGAATTAATAGTTTCCTGTTTAGACTGGTCATTGACATTGCAATTTGACAACGGTAGTAGTGAATCAAGATGTGACCACATATCAGAGGAGGAAGTTTTCTTTTTTGCTGTGGATTTTGATTTTATAAGAGTATTTGTAGATGAAAGTTCACGAACTGGATGTTTGGATGTTTGGGGTGAAAGAGCATGTGGTAGTGGTGGTATATGATTTTCAGGTTCAACAGGTATGGGTTTTGTAGTTCCAATTGTCACAGGTCTTTGGGATGATGAAGGATCTACTGTAGAAAATGACAAAAAAAGACTTTACCGCCTACTTTATTGCTTTGAGGCATGTTCTTCTCAGCATAATCAGTAACATTAGTTTTCACAGGGGAGTTCTTCTCTTTCAAAGAAGACATATGATCCACTAACCTATCCACCTGTGTTTTGACATCTTGAATGTCTCACCGCACTAGTTGAACCTCACTAACAAGTGCTTGGAAATCATTCCGTAGTACTGTCACACTTGCACTGAGAGCATCAAGTTGACCGTCATCAAATGTTTCCTTCGACTTGATGTGTGCTGTTCAATACAATCTCGTTCATCCGCTGACATCTTCTGCTGGTCTGAATGATGATATGAGGGACCTTCATCATAGGGAAGATATTGTCCAATACGAATCTACATAGAATACAAACAAACTATATTAACCTTCAACCATATATGCTGAAACAGAAATTGCATATAGACAATATATAACAAATACCTTATCAGAATCAAAACCCCTTTCCTTATTCACACGGGCTAAGCACTTGTTAATGTTTCTCTTAGTTCAACCGATAATGGGTATTACTGACCCATTAACGATAGCAGGTGATAGTTGTATGGAATGCAGATAGAACATTTGGCCCGTTACCAAATACATAACCCAAAGTAAGACAATATTACATTTACTACACATTATAGCACAATATCAAACATTACAAAAGCATTGGATAAATATATAACTTCACTTGCAAAAAGAGAACACAACCAGAAAGCACTTTGTTCTGCTTTGATTCTTGTGATGTTTTGAATACTCAAATCCCATTACAAAGGCTCCTAAAACACCAATTAGCCCAATTCTTCCTTCTAATACCTCCGACATCAAGTAGGGCATTCAAGTACCCTATAGGCATAAGTTTCACATTGGTAGGTGCAAGAATAGTGCCCAACAAAAATAGGCAAAAAGTAATGGCAAACTCATCATTCGATAATGTCAGCTAGTTGATTCGAGAGTTGATCTCCTACAAAACTTGTCATGTGACATTTTCATCTTGTCACCCCATGCCTCTACGTTTGGCACCTCCCCAGAGGTTACAACTTTATCTCCATCAGCACGTATACCCATTACTTCTCCAAATATGGTGTCATTCAACTGTTCTGATTGCCCAAGGACTTGAAGTGTGAGGGTATCAATGTCAAAATGATCAACCAGCGGCCGACAAAGCCTCAAATGAAGTCGACCACAGTTTAATAATAAGAAATTTCCTAAACCGATCCCTCGTATGGTCTCCTTCTAATCTTCAGTGAAGTTGTTCAGAACCCAATAAAAGCGAGTGGGGAAACAACGTGTTTGCAATGATTCAACGTCCAACTTCGCATCCTTTTCTTCCATCACCAAATCTTCATAATCTTCATTGTATTTCTCTTCCTTTTCACGATGACCAACTTTTTTAGCCTTTTTACTTCATAAATGCATTTCCCCATACTTTGCGTTCTCTTCGTCCGACAAATACCTAAAACGTTGACCTAGTTCCTGTCTTGACTACACAAAACAAATGCAGACATTAAACATTATCATCTGTTTAACCCCATTCACAATGCTGCACATAAGAAATGTATCAATTAATGCAGCCCAACTAATACCTGTTTAATACCACTGCCTTCTATCTTCTTACATTCTAAGCTACTGTAACAGAACAAAAAATTACGGTTAACTATTGAAAATTAACATTACAGCATGCTATACAAACAGTACATAGTTCGAGGACTTACAAGTAGTTGATCCATCCTATTTAACCAATCTTAACTGTTTCCTTTCGCATCACTGTTGGGTCAACACTCTCCCCGATGACAGCACTGGTTGCAACTGACTTATCCGCCATTCTCGCACGTTTCATAGCGTCTAATCCTACACTATTATTTCAATCAGTGATAGAAGGTGAAAATTTGATTTGTTGATGTGTACATGTTTTGAATTGTGTTTAAAGCAATTTCGACATTTCATATTTTAAGTATCATTCAAGTTTGAAGAATGCTTTGCCTACATTATGGAAATGAGAATTGACTAAGACAACACCATCAATGATAACGTCACATGAGCAATGCTGACATAATCATTTTTGTAGGTGATTGTCTTATTCCTTGTATAAAAGAAAATGTCAAACTTATTTAAAGGATATGATAAGTTTATTGTGATACCACTACAAAGAAAATGTGGGTTAATACGTGTTCAATATATGTTTTTGATAATAAAATTTTCATTTGCAAAAATATTATAACGATAGCTGAGCTGGATAGGTTTAACCCTCTTAAAGTCTATATTTTCGAGGGTTGTCCGTAATGACTTTAACTACAAATTCAATATCAACCATATCAATGCAGTAAAAAGACTCATAAAAAAGCAGTATCGCTGCAAACCAACAAGGATCGATTGTCTTGCAATCTCACTATACTTAGCATGATTCTAATTAATGTATAAACTTCTCCTACTTGCCACCTTCCCTGCAAACTTAACCATCAAAACATTATCATCTCCCAAAACTTATCAACATCAAGTTTTTGCCACATTTTTATAAGGTAAGGAACCTCAAACCTAACCAAAAAATGGAATAAAATTGTAGTTAAGCTTTGTGTTCCATGGAATATCTTATAATTATGAAAGATGATCCCGATGATTTCCATTCATATATCAATAATGACATTTGACTTACTAAATTTCTATTTACTACTAAAACAATGTCCACTGTCCAACATGCATACTTGAAATATTACATCTAATATCAATATGGACAAGTAAAATCTGCCATTGAGCAGTAGCCAATATATGAATAAAGGTGAAATCAACTTAAAATGCATATACATATTTAATTCAACTAATCCATATTTTACCTCCCTTCAAAAAGTCCTCTGCATTCAAAACACCAATCCTCACAGTATGTACATCTGCAAGCACATTGGTATTTGACCTCAAAACAATCTCCACCATCCCATATTCATTTTCACCTTATCTAATGAGTCTTTTGCATATTATCTAGGTCACTGCCACACAAGCACCTGAACAAAAGGTCAATTGTCAATTACCCCAATTGTTATAATAATATAATGTTAACTTAACATCCGTTTCATATTTGATTACGATAACATTGAAAAAGTATGCAATCATAAAGACACAGAATCTAATAAGGACATAAATAAAACAGTTGCTTAAGATTTTATTTAACAAGGATATAAAATATAAGGGAAGTAGGTCATGCTCAAGTATATCCTTTTAACATAAACACAATATACCATTTCACATTCGGGTAATGTAAAGTGCATTTTCAAGCATCACAAATAACATGCAAATACAAATTAGCACTTCAAAGTACAACACCATGTAACAAAGAATCCAAACTTCTTATAGTATTCAAAGACGTACACAATCATTATCATGACATTTATTATGTGGAGAAGATGTGGTAAGAGGCACAACCATCTAATATCATCATCAGACATTGGCTTGCCACTTCTCCAATGTTCATCACGACTTCAGCACTTAAACCACAAAGACTTTGAAATACAAGATCAAGTCCGTGTGCCATTTTGATTTAGTATTTCTCAATATAACCACAAACACAGAAACAATAGAATGTGTTGAAAAAAATTATGATGTGCACCCTAACATGGACACAACATCCTCAACAGACAATTCTTTCGACATTAGACAAGAAACACAACTGATTAAATTGTGTTGTATACGTGCACAACTAAATCATAACCAAATACATCAAGCCAATACATCAAGCACGTACATTAGTAAGTTTTCACTCAAATTCTTTAAAAACAAAACAACATGGAGATGCACAAGCTATTGATTCACTAATTGTAAATCATAATTTCAATATTCTTCCAATTAAAGCACGATTCAACTTAACTAGTATCAAAATTTACAAACAGCAATTTTCAGACTAATCAAATTCCATATCATCATCCGTGTCAACTTTCAATATTACTACTACAACACAAAAATCACATGAAAATAACTTTTAAATCAAACTATTAAAAGAATATCACTCTAAAGATGCTTATACAAATCTTAACCAACCAGAAATCTAAAGCTTCTACTTCAATCTAATATTTGATTTCCACAAAACCATATAAAATTTCAATATTTTCAATTTTCTCAACTCTAAATCAATAACATCAACAATAACCATGACCTTCAAACTCCAACACTAACTAATCTCCAAATCACTACAAAACCTAAACACAAACCCAAATCATACCCATATCAAAAACCACGAACTAGGTATTAATGTAGTCAGATAGTTGTCGTAACTGTATCAATCAAGCAAGCCCGATCATCCAGCCATTGGATGATAAAATTACATCCAACCTACATTCATCTGGGTTTAACCCGGATGAGAAAATCAACATAACATCGAATCAAACCAAAAAACAACATTAAATCATCATGAAATCAACCCAGATGAGAGTCGGGTTGTGAATTCTCAGTTCGATTCAAACCCAAATTTCAGAACCTAGTTCAACCGAACTAGGATAATGGGTTCCATTTGAACCCAGTTTCTTGGTTGAAATCGAAACTAGTTTTCTGGTTTTGATTCCAAAGCAGAAACTGGGTTCGATTTTTAACCCAGTTTTTTGTCTGAGTTTGAACATATGAAAAAGAAAAGAAGACATAGAAGATGAGAAGAAGAAGCAGAAGAACAGAAAAAGAAGATGAGGAAACCATCATGGATGGCAACCATGGATAGTGACCAACATCACACACCCACCTATAACCACCCATCAAACGCATCCACCACAGTCACCCATCAATCACATTCAAACGGCTACTAACATCAACCCAAAAACCATCGACCCACCACCAAAATCCATCATCATATTCAATACAAGAAAAAGAAAAAGCAGAAGAAGAAGATGAAGAAAATGTTACCAATCTTTTTCAGCGTCGGGTCCTTGATGAAGGTCTATCATGATGTTAGATCTAGGGATTTTTTGCACTTTCAGGTGACAGAAGAGAAGATTGAGTTTCTTCTTCGTGTGACAGCAAAACATGTTACAAATTGATTGAGTTTTTTTTTTTTTTTTTTTTTTTGCACTTTTTCTCTCTTTTGCACTCACTCAACCGGTAGCCTATTCCCATTCTTTTTTTTATTATAATTGTTTTTCTAACCTTCCTAACCGTTGGATGCAAATTTTTTTCATCCAACAACTGGATGACCTCTATTCACTTTGTCCATACGATATGAACACTTTTTCAAGTTTGTATGATAGCCTGTTCCCGATTACCATTACCATTACCATAGCCTTTTGTTCTCGAAAATACGAATACAACTCCATCCCAATCCATGCACATTCTGATAATGTCATTTCCAGACATCGAATAGATAATGGCATGCGAAAATATTAAGATAACTAACATTTTTAATGCAGTACAACTAGTAACATGAAGAAAAAGCAACGAAACCGGTCATCATCTGTATAGATACTGAGATTCAATATATATAATCATCATCAAAGATCATGTAATTGTTGCTTGTCCTGACTCTTTCTTCTCTTTCAACCTACAAGGAGTATAATTCACAAGACAACAGAGCACATAAGGCATTGAAGAAGTTTATACATGCAGAGCAACTTAACATAGATCAACAAAATTGGAAAAACTCTTAAGAAGGCTTCTATTGCATAGAAACTGAACAGATGCATCCATTACTATTCTAGTAAAGTTAACTTTTGAGATCATATACTCGAAAAAACGCTTAAAATGTCATCAACTGTCTAGGACCTAAAATTGGCAGACAAAAGAAAACCTGGATTAATCTCTTAAACAGCCTAAATAACGATAACAAATCAAAGTGACAGGCAAGGTCTCCATTATGCAGACAAATGTAGCCTAAAAAATTATTACAAATTACTTCATTGTGTTCCCTAACTAAGTTAAAGACAGTCAGGAATCATATTATGAAGTCACATAATTTCACAATTATAAATTCATCACATGTTGACATGCTTCTTTAATTTGGTAGTTCTTAATAAGATCATAAGCAATATTATATTGAATGTCATTTGCAAATAAAAATAGCTAACAATCACCGTTAGAATCAGCAAAAAGGCATAAAATTACTAGTTTTATAAACACATATAAAATTCGCAAAGACAACAATACATCATAAGTTTTGGTCATACCTTGGCTATAAGCCTTTCAAATGCTTCTTTTATGTTGGAAATCCCTAGAGAGGGTTTGCCCTTTCCATAAAGGAAATAATTGACAACTCGAAGTTGCATATTATCCTTTTCCCGCAGCAGCTCCTAGGGAAAGAGTGTTGCTAAATTTATACCGTCTGCTATTTCATATGTGACTACAGGTCGAACCAAAATAAAATACTTTTTGTTGGTAAGTGTGATCCATTAGACATAGATCCATTTTTAAAATTTTTTTGATTCCTTAGTGGATTCCTTAATTTTTTTTTTCCGTTTTCAGCGGTATTAAGATGCCACTGTGTCGGAACATCTTATCCACCTCTGCAGGAAAATGGATATCCCCAGAAAAAATTTTAAGTTCAATCTTTTTTTTTTCTCTCTACTCGGACCAATCTGCCCACTTGGCTTCTTCTATTTAAAGTGATTCATGTATCTACTCCAACGAGACTATTATTTCATACCATTACATAAGAAGATTCCAGTAAAGTATGCACTTCCTCAGGAATGAAAAAGCAAGCGATCAAATTTTATTTGGTATTTTGGATTAATTTTTTTGCCTCCTCGGCCTCGATCTCTCTACAGCAGCGACCACGTCATCTGGTTGCTTGAAGATATTTTTTCTTCCGCAGAACACACCAGATTCTAGAGCTTGCACTTTGCAGGTTCATGTAAAAGCATCTAATGAAGTGCTGATAAACATAGGCTACTCCATTGAAGTGTGGCAGGACTAACCAGCATGATGCAATCAGCTTGACATAGGGCCAAATAGCAATCCTAACAGTAAAAATTTATTGTAGTCGAAAATGAGCACAAAATTGGTGAGCAAATATTTAAATGTACTAGGAATCAAATTCATGAACATATAAAAGTTCAAGGTACTCTATCGAGTAGTTGACACTTCAAGGACTTTTGCAAAAGTAAGTTCAAAGAACCTAATATGTAAGCCATTGCTTGTCATCTTTAACAAACTTGGTCTCTGTTGCCTTAATTGAAGCATATCTGATAAAATAACATAGCATATAAAATTCAGTATTTCACATTCCATTAAATGCATTGGTCCAAATTCGCAAGCACAAGGAACATAAATATTTGTCCACATTATTGTTTACTTTAACAAAATAAAAAAGGAGGAGGAGGGGTGGGTCGGTGGGTGTTTTGTTTTGGAGAGAGAGAGATCCCACTTACAGAGAATAAACAAGAGTCACTAGAGGCCTGCAAACAAAAAATTAACAAAGAATACTTGTCTTAGTATATAAAAAATAACAACCACAATGCATTGAACTTTGACAGTATAACGTGTAACTTAAACATCAAAACAAACCGATAATGCGATAATAAAAGAAACATACAAAGCAAGAACATCAAAGTTATTTGCAACAACTTGGAGAAATTTGTTATTACTAGAACCTCTAACGACTAGATTTCACTATCTTTTCCAGACTTGTTCTTCCCCCACTGTAATCTGGATCCATTGATGATGAATTACAACCTCTCTGGTTCCTCTCTTTTTTCTCTATACCTAAAAGGCTAAAACCACAAACCCAAAACAACAAACAAACCCATAAACATCTTAGCATTCTTTGCACATCTAATTTCTTTTTGATACACCCAAAAGTGAAAAATCTAAACTTCTCTGGATTCACTCAAAAATTATATTAAAAAAAAAAAAACCTTAAAAGTGCAAAAATGACAGAGAAAATAGAAGATTTTAAAGAAAAAGAAGAAGTATAAAATGTTACCAATCTTAGAGCGCTGGGGTCCATGATGGAGGCAAAGAAGACGACAGACCTTTGCTGGTTGATGACGGCGAGTTGAAGATGATGTTGTGAGTAGTGACGGGGAGCAAAAAAGCCCACAATCCTATGACTGTGATGCTATGACAATTCAATTATGCTGATTGCTGAGACAAAGAGGAGACGCCGATGAGTCCATGATGTTGCAGAGAGAGAGTGACGATGCCGGCAAGGAGAGATCATCGATGATGTGACAGAAAGCTTTGAGATAAAATGGGTGTCGGCTAGGGTGTCTTTTGGAGAGAAATGGACCATGGGGATGCATTCGATCACTACTTTAAAATACTTTCATAAATATTTAAACATGTTGAAGTGGATGACTTTTACAGTGTTTCATAGACTTCTAATAATTTTAGAGAATGAGAGCCTAAACCTACGCGATTTATGTGTTCTTAATAATACTTTACGTAAAAAATTTATTTGGAGATTCATGACTGAGGATTCTACTATTTTCAAGCTTCTTCATGCTAGATATCTTTCTTCTATGTTTATTCTCAGGACAAGATATCTTCCTTCCTCCATTTGGTCTTATATGAAAACTCATTATCTCTCTCTAGTACTTGAGTCCAAATGATTAGTAAGCCATATACAAAAGTTCGCTTATGGTTAGATAACTAGATGAATGGTCCTCTTCAGTACATTATTTCTAATTTGCTGCTTTCAGAACTGCCACTCTCAACCTATATTGGAGATATTTATTATGACAATAGTTGGCATTTCCCTCCTACAGCACATTAGATGTACCCAAATTTAGTTCACGATATTGAGCAGGTGATTATTGGTATTTCAACTGATTTAAGAGTCTGGACCCTTTCTTTCGAAGGGAAAAATTATTACTATTGGTACTTATAATTCTTTATCTCATTTGCAGCCCCTACTCCATTAGGCTAAATATATTTGGGTAGCTTTCATTCCTCCTTTCAGATTTATATTGGTTTGGCGAATTAGGCATAACAGATTACCTACTAATTTAACTCTTCAACGTCATAGGTTCACTTTGCCTTCTTGTTGTCATTTATGTTGGGCTGTAAATGAGAGCTTAGAGCATTTATTCCTTAATTGCCCTTTCGTAGTTAGCCTCTGACATTCCTTATCTTTTGCCTTCGATCATGCCATTTCTCTCTTTGGGACAGTTAAAAATTTATGGCAAACTACTATGTCTACTACCTTTTGTTCTCAACTTCAGGACCTTTGGAAGGTTGGCATCAGTGTAGATTTTTAGATAATCTGGGTCACTCAAAATTCTATCACTTTTGAGGGTAAGTGTCCTTCCTTTTATATGGCTCTCTTCTTTGTTTGGCATTCCATTTGTGAGATAGATTTTCTTAGTTCTGGGGTTATGCGAAACTCAGTGGATGGCTTTCTAACTCTACGTAAGTTTTATGTTTCTGCCAAACCCCCCAAAGCTCCTCGTATTATAGAGGTAGTTTAGTCTAGTCCCCCTTCGGGATGGACGAAGGTCAATACTAATGGTTCTGCTTTTAGATCTCCTGGTTTAACTAGTCATGCAGGAATTTTTCGAACCTTCAGTGGGTCCTTCAAGAGTGCTCTTGCTATTTCATTAAGAAGAAGTTTTGCCTTTGAGATAGAGTTAATAGCTGCTATTCATACCATTCAGTATGCTTGAAAGTTTAGTTTGAATACGTTTTGGCTGGAAAGTGATTCTACTTATGTGGTCTCTTTTCTTCTTGATCGCTCTTCTAAAGTTCCCTAACGTTGGCATCTAGCTTAGGAGCAATGTCTTGATTATCTGCATAGTATGGATTTCAAGGTGACACACATTTATCTGCGAGAGAAATTCTGTGGCGGACACATTAGCCTCTCGATCTCCTTCAATTATTCATCCAACCTGGTGCTGGATGGCTCATAATTTTTTGTGTCCTCTCCTTTCGAATGACTTTCTTGGCAAGAGTAAATATCGGTTTTGTTAGTTTTCGCTTTGGGAGGTTCTAAGTGGTTCCTTTTTCCATTTGTACTTTCCTTCTTATTCCTTTTTGTAATTTTTTTTTAATTTTAATATTAAGTTAGCATTGATCGACAACCTTATAAAAAAAAAAATGACTTTACAGATTCATAAAAGACTCTCATAGATTTTTATAAACTCTTTTTAAAAATACTTTCATAAATTTTCAAAGATTTTTATAAACTTCTACGTACTTTCAGAAACTAAACTTTCACTAACTTATAATATAATATATATTTTATAAGTTAATGTTATAATATAATATATACTTTATAAGTTAATAAAAACTATATTTATCATGTCAATAATGATAAAAAAATATGACACATAAAATAAGAGTAAAATTACCTCAATTACATAAATTGATAACCAAAATACTAAGTATTTTTTTTTTTTTTTGAAAAAAAATACTAAGTATTTTAAGTGTTTTATTATTCATTTTATATCTTCTATGAAAAATAAAATATCTAATGCCTATTATTATCAATAATCCGAACATTGCTCCATATATCAACAGTTGAGACAACAGTTCTCTATTCATTAACATGCTCTTTTTATTGTTATTGAATCTCAAGAAATAAGTTAAAATTGTCGTATTCATTAACTAATAATGATGATCAAAATGATAAAAATTCATAGATATTGATAGACTTTTATAAATTTTCATTTACTTCTAAAATAAAAATATATTCATTTAATAAATTCGTGCAAATTATACACTTTATAAGTTATATTTCTCATCTCAATGAAAATATTTTTTTTTGACATAATATAAATAAATAGGTGAAAAACAACTATCAAAACTAATATTTTATAAAATTCAAACGGGTTAATTTTATGATATTTTATAAATACTAAAATTGATTACTGTACCCAAAATATTAACTAATCAAAAGTAAAATTCAAAACATTTTCCAACATGTAATAAGAATAAAAGTTGAAAAAAAAAATCATATGTGTAGATGTAATTAAATAATCAAATTTTAATTCTTAATTTTTTTAATAAATTACTAGCTAAAAAATACCAAATATTATTTTTTTTTCTTTTTTATTTGAAATAGGTTTTTCCTCTTATTTTTTAATATAAAAAAAAAAATCATCTATTAATTTCATCAATTTTAAAGCAATAAGATTTTTTATTTATACATTTGTGAGTTATGTTTTCATTATTTGTACACAAGAAATATTAAACTGTTAGCTTACAATATAATCGTTAGTAATAGTTGTATTGTTTATCGTAAGAATAATAAAATGATTTGGATCAATATCCATCTAGACTTTCTTTTTTGGTATTATATTTATATAAATATAAATTATAAGATGTTTTCCTTTCTTAAATTTATTTTACAAAATCTAATTGTTCAATTTTGGTTCAAACTTGAAATATTTTACAAAATAATAAATTGATTGAAAAAGAAAAAGTCTAATAAGATTCAAAAACTAAAAAAACTAACAATTTGAACATAAAAAAATATATATATTGACCATTATAATTCACAATAAAATATAAGTGAAATATACGTATATGCATGTGTGTATTTTATTTTTCAAATAAGTAAAATATTTTATTTATGGGAGATTCAAATGTAAAAGTGATTGTAAGGTTTACTTCTATAATCAACAATAAAAGTCTACAAAAATTTTTAAGGGGAGTGAAAGAGAATTTGTGGAGTTTAATTATTATAAATTTAACATAAAAGTATGTAAAAATCATTAAAATTTTAAATTCTAAAAAGTCATTGATATTTTAAATATCCTATAATTTTATAAACTTTTAAAAAAATTTTATTGAATACACCATAATTTTTATAGATTTTTTAAAAATCATTAAAAGTCTATATATTGAATACTACATGATTTTCATAGAGTCTGTATGAAAGGACCCAACCCGAATTTCTCCCGAAGAGATCCGAGCGGAGCCCTCCTGACACCCCACAGAATCCTTACAGTCTTTATGCAGGTGACTTAAAAAGACTCCATGAAGTAAAGCCGTAAAACATTTTCATTTCTTAATCATTAAAAATTTAGGGTAAAAAATTTTCGGTAGCACAATGACTGTTTCTCCGATATTTCCAACTTTTTCAAACACTTGTATAATAATTGATAAACATTTCAAAATGCATACATTCATTTCCACTTCCAAATAGGACCTCAGGTCTATCTCAAAATCCACGTTTAAACACAATTCAAGTATTTAAAACAAAACCATTTCAACTTAAAATAAAACATTTCACATGCGTGACAGCGTAATCGTAGTTATAAAACTTAAATATTTACATCACATTAAATTCGTTATACATCAAAAATTTACTTTTATTTCACAGTAACGGTCGTCTGATAAAATCGTCTATTCTTGAGCTGGAGATCTGCCGCCTGGAAGACTCGAACCTGCGCTTAGGGAGTTTTATAAAATAAACAAGAAAATAATGAGCTAAAAAGGTTCAGTAAGTGTTATGTAGTTCTAAATAAGTTTCCTTTCTAACATTGTTTGAAAGAATTCAAGTTCTGAAATAAATTATTTAAAACGTGAATTTCATGATATTATATAATCATTTTTATACATAATTGCATGAAAACAAGATAACAAGATTATATGCATCGAAAAAAAATTTCATTCATAACATAATTTCATTCATAAATAAATTCATAAATCATAGCCTTAGTCATAAAACATATATCCAATAGGACCCAGAGAAATCATGATCACCGCCCCGTCCTAGAACACCGGTGGTGGGGACGGTCAATCTCAGTCATAACCACTATGCCGCGGAATATTACCTCGCTGCACATAGGACATCAGTCATAATAGTACCTTATATACGCATAGAGGGCGACATGATGGACTTGATCCCCCCATAGTTAATAGACTTTGCCCCACAGACATGTCATACACGCAATAAGGCACTTCGGCTGCATAACAGTCATAATTCAGTCACATAATGGGGATTGGGTAGCCATCGGTTTTGAAATACATTAACATACTAAAATAATCATTGAATAACATATTGCTTCGATTAGAAATCAAAACATAAAAGTGCATTTCAATAATAATTTCACAAAGTCAATATTTCTTTAGATGCATATATAAAAACATATATAAGCGTACATCATTCATATAAATTCATTTAAATATTAAAACATTTAAATCTTTCATGAAAGCATAGTAATCATAGTGCATTTATCATTTCATAAAACAATTTACACTCACCGATTCCTAACTCACGGAAACGTCCGGATTTTCTACCTCGCGCTACTTCTCCAACTTTGATTTCCTTCGCCTTATTGATGCCTATATAAGTTAACATTCTAATATAAGCATTTCGCAACTATGCTATTCGAATCCAAAGCAACATCATCGAAGTCACATTCTAATGGATTCACCAAAAAGAATAAGCGAAGCTAAATGAATAACGTAAATCTTGCATGATTTCAACTAGCTATCGTGACTTATCGTTTTTAACGTTTCGCGCGATTCCTTCGTTTTCAATTAAACTTATCGTCAATTTCTACCCGTGACTTTACTTAAAACACGGCAAACGAAGATTCAAACACTTTAAAGTACAAACATGAAAAATATGGCAGCAAGCTTAACGAATATTCATTTCCGGTTTCAACTCCGAAATTCGACAACTTAACGATTTCGCGCGAAACAAAAACTATCCAATTAACTTTATTATAACTCAAACTATCCTAACATTAAACTTTAACACTTTAATAGGTTTAATTACGTCTCGAGGCAGTGAGATAATATCATAAACACTGCATAATCGATAACAAAAATCACAACTAAAAACATTCGCATTCGCGGAAAAACTCAACCGAATCGCTTGAAAACAATTTCTCAATATCCGAACGACTATCCGATACTTTAAAACACACTAAAATGTGTCATTTTTCATGTCAACGAACTTGAAAATAAAAGCACAACATGACAGCCCTTAAATCACATCATAATAGCCCCTACAACGAAGTTTTCACGAATTTTCAACATCGAAAATCAACCGTCAACACAACGAAACAAAATTAAACGAACCTCCGCACTAACGAGGTTCTCAATCCTAAAACCCAATCATAATATCATCGATTAGCATCCTAAACTCATCCTAATTATTTTCCATTAAAAGAAATTAATAAAAACTCAACGTACCGCTTGAAAATCAAATCAAAACTTCGAAAACTTCTCGCGAAGGTAATGGCCCCATACCTCTCCTTTAACCGAGCTTCCTTCAATCCAAAATTGACATGCAAGTTATAAAATTCACTCAAAATATCTCAACGAAACTAATGGGACAGCGCTTACCCGTCGAATGGGCTGAATCTGTTCGGAAACAGCTTCGAAACGTCCAAAACAGCAATTTATTTTCTGCTTTCAGCTCCAAAACAGCTTACTCTTCTCCCTCACTTTCCAATTACTTGATGCATGCATTGCCTTCTCTCAAAACTACATTTAAAACCTTCAAATAAACTGTCGTTTGTCATCCTAAAACTGCATCCAAACAAAACCCAATAGCCACTTACTTCAAATGCAGGTCACGGCAGCTTGGGTGTCAGTCTCGGCAGCAGCTCACGGCAGCAGCTTCCACCAAGGCCTGGCAGCAGCTCCACTCAAGGCTTGATAGCAGCTCCACGACAGCAGCTCTCGTCCACGGCAGCAGCTGCTCCACGCTCGGCAGCAACCACCTGGCAGCAGCTCTCACTGCAGCACGACAGCAACTCTCCCACTTCACGGCCTGGTTCCACCTCTCCTTGGATCTGTCCTTGCATGCAAGATCTGATCTGCTCACTTGGGTTGGATCTGCACTCAGATTGCACATGCAACACTCGGTCTCTCTCTCTCTCGCATTGTATGGAGCTCTCGACTTCACTTCCCTATCCAACACAGCTCACGGTCTTCCTCTTGAGCTCTCTTTTTCTAACTCTCACTCTCTCGTTCTCTAACTCTTTCGGTTGAGGATAATGGAGACAGAATGGCTGCTTTGGTTCTGCCTCTCTCTCTCATTCTATTCCCTCACTCGGTCCTCTATCTTTTTTGTCTCTCGGGTGACATCAAATGGTGACAGAATGCAAATGTTTCTCTTACTTCCATTGTCTAATTCCAGTTCAATATATATATATATGCTTTTATAACTGCATGACACATGTCCAAGAGCTACCATGCATGTACACCACTTATCTTCATTTCCTCGTGTAAGCATGACACGTGGCACACATGCACTTAATTCACTTATTACTTTTCATGCCTTATCTCATTTCGGTTCCAAATTCGAAATCGAATCTATTTTCGTTCGAGAGTCCGCTTTAATTTAATCTCGGCTCCGCACACTCAGAAATATTTTTACATTTCGAATCTGTCTTCACGCTCTCGAAATTATTTTTATTACTCGAAAATAATTAATCCGAATATTTTCGGATTCGAGAATTCTATTTTTTTTGATCGAAAACGCGATCCATCGGAAAAATAATTCGCTCTCTGATGAACGAAGATTTTGGGTTTTACACTATATTGAATACACTCAAATTTTTAAATTCTATAAAAGTCATTAAAAGTTTATATTGAATAGACCCTCCTAAATGAACGATAGATTAGATTTGGTATTTTATATTTTCATTTTTCCAATTTCCAATTTCTCTCTCCTTAACTTAGTAGGTCACCAGTTTTTATCATTTTTTAACTTTTTTTTTTTTTTTCAAACGTCCTAATAGTTGAATGCAAATTTTGATCATCCAACATTTGAACTTTCTTCTTTTTGTTTGTATGTATGATACAAATAGTGTTTATATCATAGTCGTTTCCCATCAAATCACAAAATAGGAGACTAAAATAACCATTTCATGCAATAAACAACCTCATATAATTACCAAGCCAACTTGTTAGGCAAGGCATTGCTCAAAGTGTTTTTGGCATTTCACGTTACTCATACTTCAGAAATTCATTTGAATTAAAATAACTATCATTCTCATAAACAACCTATAATTTCTCTACAAAGTTATTTTCTAACATTATATCATCTATGACTATATATAAACTACATTCCCTTTTCTTCATAAAATTTACATTTTAACACGTCACAAAAAATGAAAATAAAAAATCACAAAAATCGGATAATCTTATCAAAACAAGAATCATTCCCTATAGTTGGGTTTGTCCAAGTCTTTCAAGAAGTTCTTCTTTATGTTAAACGCCCTGCACATATAAAAAAAGCTATTAGACTCTACAATATATTGTCATGCTACATCGTCTATGACAAGCAAGAACGGCGCAAGTATACATAAAAGAAGCATCAATGGTTTTAGAACGTGGCAAATAGTATATAAACAATACACGCAATGTGTTATTATAAAATAATCTAAATCAAACTACACAAGCCACTTAAAACAAGTGAACATTTCAAACAAAAGAAAAATCTTAATGACCTATGCAGCATAAGATAGGTGATTGAAACGAGAATTATTTCCATAACCACACAACCCAATCCTTAAGTAAAATAAACAATGTCCTTCACCTGGGCGATCTGGGTAATGCTTGACTGGGCCACCCACTTCTTGATTATCATGAATTTTCTACCTCTATATTGCTTCTACAATGCACAAAGTAAGAATAAATCATCAAATTCTCACTTTTTCATTAGAAATCCAAGTTCCAAAAACAAAATAAAAACACGGAATTAACTTTATCAACTCAGAAACAAAACTTTCTTCACTTGCTGGTTATTTGGCATTGGTGACACACTCAAAAACAAAACTTTCTTCGACTCACAATCAAAACCTAAAACAACCCAGAAACAATTTATTAACCCTTAATACAAAAATCATGTAAAAATCATCAAAAAATATTGAAAACCAGAAAAATTAGCAAGATTTTTATCCCTACCCAGGTCTCCCATGTTATCACAATAGTGTGAATCTTTCTTAGTAATTAATGAGTCAATTGGGTTTGGTCTTCCGTTTGCAATGGAATAAATCATTATCTCTCCTTTGATTTATGTTTTCTCTTTTTACAAAAGTTAGTACAAAAAGAATATTGGTATAGATATATAAAATTAGATAAATCAATGGTAAATTTGACTTTTTAACTTTTGACTAACATTTTCTGTTGTAAAATTGACGGTATGGAGGATTTTGGATAAAAATGAAAATAGTGTGGTACAAAGGAGATTTATGCAAACTACACATGGTTTGTGGAGATTATCCCTAAAATAAATATTGTTGGGTGTACTTACAAAAATATATACAATAAACTTAAGAGAACATAGTAACCTTGGTATTACATGGAGTTTAAATATAAATTAAAATAATTTTAAATTTTTTATGGGGTGTGCAAAAAAAAGGGTATATATACAATATTTTAGGGGTGGAAATTTGCCACTAATAAAAAATTTTCCTATATTTAAGTGTGGATTTAAGCAAACCCACCTGAACCCAATCCTCAACATTCGTAAGTACACCATACTCGAAAAAGCTTATTATTAACACTTACTCAAAATAGTTAATTTCAATTTTACACATATAATATTTGCACAAAAGGAAATTTAGAAAAATGATGAACAAAATGAAATTTAGAACATAACCTACAAGAGTTAATATAGGTATTTAATATTGTACCTACTCATGGAAGACACGATCTAGTTGCTTAGAAGTTGAGACACAATTTGCATGGTTGGCCTGGACTGTGGATTCACATTTAAGCATAAAATAGCCACCTCCACAATGGATTTCAGTTTGTTCTCAACTGCAGGCGAAGGAGGTGAAATTTGTCGGTCTAACACATTATCAAGTGTAGTGTTCTTATTGTCAGATGAAGTTGTTGAAAGTGAGATAAGAAGGTGTTTTGGGTGACTTCCTTTTAGCACTTCCAATGCTAACACCCCAAAACTGTACACATCACACTTTTCAGTTACCTTTATTGTGTAAGCAAGCTCTGCAAGATAGATGACATAAATACAATTATATGATGTAGTCAATCAATTATACAAAAGTAATCAATAAAGTTACAATAATGAATGCATTACCAGGAGCAATATATCCATAAGTGCCTGCAAATTCAGTAATATTAGATGAGTCAACTTTAAGAATTTTAGCAGTGCCAAAGTCTGAAACAAGAGCTTCATATTCCAAATCCAATAATACATTCTTGCTTGATATGTCTCGATGAATAATTGGTGGGTAGCAATCGTGGTGCATGTAGGACAAGGCATGAGCCACTCCTTTTATAACCTTCATTCTTCTATGCCAATTCAATTCTGTAACTGCTACTTTGTTGCATAAGATTGTAGCCAAGCTACCCTTTTCAATGTATTCATAAACTAAATATGAGTATTGAGCATGTGAACAAAAACCATAAAATTTCACAATATTTCGATGTCGTATTTCTGTCAATGCTCTTATTTCACCTTCAAATTCCTTTTGATATGTCATTCCACTCTCACTAGCACATGAGTGCAACTTTTTAACTGCTACAATATCCCCAGATGGTAGCTCTGCTTTGTAAACACTTCCGGATCTGCCTTTTCCAATGCAATAATTGGCATCAAAATTCATCGTTGCACTTATGATATCTTTATGCATGATTTGTCCTTCAAATGTCAATATTGAAAATGGTTTTTGATTGTTCCCATTGTTTGGTTCCTGGTGTAAGTCTTTTTTCCTCCTGTGAAAAGTAGAATATATTCCAATGAGCCCAACTGCAAATGCAAGTGCTCCGAAAAGGGGGAACACAATTACAAATATGATGTCTCTTGGGTTTGTTAAGACATGCCTATGTGATGTGGAAATAGTACAAGGCTGCAGTTCACTATTGTTACCACATAATAACTTGTTCCCTTGTAATTTTGCCATTGTAGCATCTTGAAACACTTTGGTGTTAGGAATTGGACCCCACAAGTCATTATAGGAAATGTCCACGCAAGACAAGCTGTGCATATCTTCAAATTTTCTCGGAATTAAACCAAATAGGCTATTGTGGGACAGATTCAACATCTCCAAGCTTTTCAAATTGCATATTTCAAATGGTATCTCACCTTCAAGCATGTTATAACTCAAATCTAATAGTGATAGATGATCTAACTTCTCTAATTGAACAGGAATATCTTCACTCAGCTGATTCCAACTCAAATTTAAGTAGAACAACTTCACCAAGTATCCTAGGATTTTTGGAACTGACTTGTTCAATTTATTTGATGACAAGTCGAGGTACTCAAGTTCAATGAGTAAGCTAAGTTCTCTTGGTATTGTACCAGAAAGTTTATTTTCATTTAAATTCAGCTTAGTTAGAGAAGTCAACTTTCCAATTTCCATAGGAATGAAACCAAAAAAATTGTTATGTTGGAGGTACAAAATGCTTAAGTTGGTCATACTACCAATTGAAGGAGGAATGGATCCAGTAAATTGGTTATAGTGCAACTCCAGATCAGTAAGAGATGTCAAATTTCCTATTTCCATAAGAATAGAGCCAAAAAGATTGTTATTATGGAGGTACAAAACGCTTAAGTTGGTTAGACTACCTATTGAAGGAGGAACAGATCCAGTAAGCCAACTATGCCTCAACGTCAGCTTGGTAAGAGATGTCAAATTCCCTATTTCAGTAGGAATAAAGCCAGAAAGCTTATTACGGGAGAGGGACAAAACTTTTAAGTTGCTTAGACTACCAATTGAATGAGGAATAGATCCAATAAATTGGTTGTCATTCAACACCAACTTTATAAGAGATGTCAAATTTCCTATTTCCTTGGGAATAGAGCCAAAAAGATTGTTCCCCTGGAGGTAGAAAGCACTTAGGTAACTCAAACTACCAATTGAAATAGGAATAGATCCAGTAAATTGATTGTAACTCAACCCTAGATCTGTAAGAAATGTCAAATTTCCTATTTTCATAAGAATATGGCCAGAAAGACTATTATTATGGAGGTACAAAATGCTTAAGTTGGTCAGACTACCTATTGAAGGAGGAACAGATCCAGTAAATTGGTTGTAACTCAACTGCAAATCGGTAAGAGATGTCAAATTTCCTATTTCTGTAGGAATAGAGCCAAAAAGATTGTTGCGAAAGAAGTACAAAACTTTTAAGTTTGTTAGACTACCAATTGAATGAGGAAAAAAACCACTTAGTTGATTTTCATGAAGACAAAGGGTCTCTAGATAAATTAAATGGCCAATTTCTAGCGGTATTTTCCCAAACAACTTATTCATTGAAAGATCAAGGTATGTAAGTTTGGTGAGGTTGCTGATATGAGGTGGAATGGTACCAAAGAGTTCATTTGTGCTAAGATCAAGATAAGAAAGCTGAGGAAACAATGAGAAAGAGAATTCATCAAGCGTACCTCTTAAACTCAAGTTGGTCAGGTTAAGACCAATGACTCTTCCAGCATGGTTGCAAGAAATTCCGGACCACGTACACAGGCTAAATTTATTTTTGTGGTGGGTAGAAATATTGGTAGAATTAATAGGATAAGGTGTCCACGAAGGCAAAAGAGAAGGATTTTGATTTTGAAGGGAAGCTTTCCATTTCAAAAGAGCGTCTACTTCTTTAGTAGAATCAGCTGCAACATAAAGTGAAAAGTGTAGCATAACAAAAAGGAAAAGGGCAAAAGGCAAGGCTACTCTACTCAAGCTTGGCAACCCCATCGTTTATGTTTTTGAGTAATGATGATATTTTGAGCTCAATATGTATGTGTGTGTATATATATAAATATATATATGTAGTGTCAGCATCTTGCCATTTACAATTTTTCATTCTCATGGTTTGAAAAGTCTTCCCCATTTTTAACTCCAAGTTTTTGTTATTTTCTTGTGAAATTCTATGCGGAAAGAAATTTCTGCAACTTGATATTGAAAAGTAGCCCACCTTTTAGTCAAAGTGTTTGTCTTGTATACTTTAGCTTGTTAATCTGCCTGAATTTCAATTCAACTGTCGATGTCAATAGTGCCCCAACTGTTGGGGTAGAAACTTCAAAAGGGTCGACGGACTAGTTCAACCTTTCAATCGCGATGAGATGGGAGCTATAATTAATTTCCAAATCAACTGTTAAAGTATACCATCAGGTACATTCAGTAGGAAGGCATTTTTACTTCCAAAGAAATCTTCGTGTGAATCAATTTTCATGAACTCAAATCTATCTCTATGCCGTCATGACCCAATAAAGTTTTATTCAAATTTAACATCTTCAATAAAAAAGTGGTTTCAGATAATATTTTAATGACTAAAATTAAATTCATCAAAATTATTTAATCATTAAAAATGTTGCGACATATATAAATTTTAAGACGATTGTAAATGTGGCATTCAATTTTTAGGATTAAACTGTTCTTTATATAATTATTATAACTTCAGTTTAAAAATAGTAAATTTGGTGAGATTATGAGATAGTCAAAATAAGATATGTTTCGTTTTATTGAATATTTCATATTGAGTGAAACTAGGTGAATTTCATTTAATTAGTGAATACTAGATATAATGCACATTTTTCAAACATATTAAGTGAAAAGTGATAGAAACAAACGACTATTTAATGTTTAACTTTTATCAAAAGCCTTGAAAATGTTATGCATGCATCCTTTAATGTTATTTTTAGAGGGTTAATGTTTACCCCCTCTAAAATTGTTTATACACTTCTTTAATATGTTCACCCCCATCAAGTAATTTATAATTATAATTTATAATTTTTTGGGTTAATTGCAGCTAAGTTTAGGATTAATTGCAGCTGGAAGAAAATTTACTCAAAATTACACAAACCTTCACTATGATTAATTTTGTAAGTTAATTTTTAAAGGTGGAAGGGTGCAATTGTCTTTGTCATATTTAATAAGATAAATCACATTATTCAAATACTTACATAAAGAGGGAAAAAAAAATTAATTGCAGAGATGAAATTTTCTTCATCATTTGATGAAAACACCTGAGCACCAACTTAATTTAATTAAAAAAAGAAAAAATTAAAAATAAAAAAACACAGAAACAACAAAATGTAGATGGAGATAAATTTGATGAAATGAAGAATGAAAACTAATGAAATATCGCTACTTTATTATTGTGGTGCAGGACAGACCCACCTTATCCTTGATTGTTGTACTATGCTCTACTATCAAACACCAATATCTTTGAAAACTTGACTTGAAAAGCTGTTCACATTTTAAGTCAAGGTCTTTATCTTTTATATTGTTAATCAAGCATGCTGGCTGAGTTGAAAAGTCTTCCCCTTTTTTTATGATTAATATCACTACTTTATTATTGTGGTTGAGATGAATTCAGGATAACTAGAATATATCGGAATAGGAACATTTATGGCTCCAAATTTTAGTTATTTTCTTGCGAAATTCTATGCAGAAAGAATTTTCTGCAACTTGGTATTGAAAAGTAGTTCACATTTTAATCAAAGTGTTTGTCTTATATATTTTAGGTTGTTAATCTATCCAAATTTCAATTCAATTGTCGGTATCAAGAGTGCCCCAACTGATGGGTTAGAAACTTCAAAGGGGCCGACGGACTCGTTCCACCTTTCAATCGCGATGGGACCGAAGCTATAATTTCAAATCAACTGCTCAAGTATACCATCAGGTACCTAGTTTGAGTACATTCAGCAAGAAGCCATTTTTGCTTCCAGAGAAATTTTCGTGTGAATCAATTTTCATGAATGCAAATCTATCTAGATCTATGCCTTCATGCCCAATCAATTTTTATTCAAATTTAACACCTTACTTCAATTAAAAATGGTTTCAGATGATCTTTTAATGATTAAAATTAAATTCGTCAAAATTATCTAATCATTAAAAATGTTGCAAAACATATAAGTTTTAAGATGATTGTAAATGTGGCATCCAATTTTTAGGATTAAATTGTTCTTTCTATAATTTTTATATTTGAGTTTGAAAAAAAAAAAAAAAAACTAAATTTGGTGAGATAATGAGATAGTCAAAATAAGATATATTTAATTTTATTGAATATTTCATATTGAGTGATAGTAGATGAGTTTCATTTAATTAGCGAATACCAGATACAATGCACCATAATGGATGCGTCTTACTCAATTCAGTCATAAGCTAAATAATGATTTTGATAATTCAAATAATATTGATAACTCGTATGTCATGTTATTTGGACATAAATTTAGAAAATATATCAATTTTAGTCAAAAAATTTGGGAAGCTTAGCACCACTCCCTTTAATGATAGTTATTTTTGTCCAATCTAGTTTAAAATCTGTCTTCTAAATTCACCCTTAATTATTCTTTATATAGTTTAACACCCGTGTTCTAGTTTCTACACACACTCTTAATGATAGTTATTCTTTTTGGATTTATTCAAATTGAAGAAGCAAGCATAGTGTTTGGATTTTATCAAAAGGCTTGAGCAATGTAACGCATGCATATCCTTGATTGCTATAATATGCTCTAATATCAAACTCTAGAATCTTTAAATACTTGACTTGAAAAGTTATTCACAATTAAGTCAAGGCCTTTGTCTTTTATATTGTTAATCGAGCATTAATAAAGTTCTTTTAATGTTAGAAGCTCTTTTAATTTTGTTTTAATTGTTTGGCATTGATTTGAGATAAGCTATTTTAAAATTAAAAGAACTCTTTTATATCTATTGGGAGAAACTCAAATTTTGGGCTTCTCCTTTAAGCTCATTTCGATTTTCTTTTTAAGATATAAATTGTCTTAAATACCATTATTTAATTTCATAAATTTTAAAAAATCTATTTTCAATACAAAATTCAATTTTATTTCTTAAACATTTTATAATTTTTTTAAAACTATTTATCACTTCAATCTTTAAAAATATACAACCAAACAACATTAAACTAAAGTTTTATTTTGTGAAAGCCTTATTCTAAAATATCTACTTTTAAAAGTTCTACTTAAACCAAATACACCCTTAGAATTGTCTATGGCATTATCAACATCAAGAATGCCCACCGATTGGGACTAAAGAGGTAGACTAATTAGGGATGGGAGCTTCAACTACCAAATCAATAGTTGACGTGTATCATCATTCATAACTCAACTCTTATCCGGATTCCTCTCTTGGCCAAACTTTATTAAAGTTTAGTATCATGTTCAATCAAAGATGGTTTTCATATTAATTAGCCTTCATATTTTTTTGATATAAGGTTGTTAGTCAAAGTTAAAATTTTATTAAAAATAAAAAAGAAAAATACAAGGAAAAGCAAGACATAAAACCAAAAGAAACAAAGATCAATCCTTAAAGGAATAATCCAACCATAGAAAGGGAATGACAGCAAATGATTCAACCGAAAAAACCTACTGGAAAAAACCCAGCAAAAAAAAAAAAAGTGTCCACCTTCTATAGCCAAAACTAATGAAATTGATAATAATGTTTGTCAAGTAAATTATCAAAAAAAAAAAAGAACCCAAAAATACAGGAGTCGTCTACCACCAAGTTGAACAAACAAAAGAAAGAAAGCAAGAAACTATAGTACCTACAGTTGAATTTCCCTCATCATAAATATGAGTCACCCTGAAATCTATATCTTACAAATAAGAAAGATATCTTTTCCAAGCTAGTCGCTAATGCCAAGGAATCTTAGAAGAATGAGTAAAAAGAAGCGAAACCATATAAGTTGAATCACTTTTCAACTGAAGCTTCGTCCAATGATAAGTCCAAGTGACAGGATCAGGCTCGAATTCCCTCTAACAAATCCAGCAGTTCTGTCGGGCACCCCACGAAACCCTTCTGAAGTCTGACTAATAAGACTCAAAAAGATATCGTAAAGTGAACCCGTAACTATTTCTCACACTCTAAACATATAATTTAAAATATTATCATAAAATGTAAATATCTAAAACATGCATGCATTTAAATAAAGTGCTACAACATTTATTCATAAATTTGAAAATGTGCATAATTACATTATCAAATATAAATCTCAAACTTTACTTAAAAAGATTTAAGCACCGTCGTCTGTCAGGCCCACCTAGCCTGAACATGGTACGCTGGTACCTTGATAATTTGTTTCTGTACCTGGGGAGGTTTTTCAAATAAAAACATTATGAGCTATAAAGCTCTGTGAGTGTGCGTATGCGTTTATTCTAAAAATTGCCTCCCGAAAACGTTTTGAAAATATTTTTCTTTAAAATCGTTTAATTTCGTTAAAAGCTTGGTTTTATAAAAATTCTCATAAAGTTTCAAAGGCGTTTTAAAAGACTAAAATGTTTAATATTTTTAAAATATTTTCTTTCTAAAAATTTACTTTTAATGGAATGCTTTCTTTTCTATAAAGATCTAATGGCAACATAAGGAAGCTAAAACCACAAAAGCGGTCGGACCAGCTCCGTGTAGTGTAGGGGGTCACGTAGTGTAAAGACTAGTATCGCTCACCATGACAAAACCACTAAGACGTCTCGTATACACATGTGGTCATAGTTCTGAAAGACGAAAAACACACCAAGGCGTAAAGGGCACTAGGGCTTGAGGCACAAGATGTACAAGGCGAGGCACGCCTTTTGAATGAGAGGCGCATATTTTATAAAAAAAAAAACTTAAAATATTGTAAAATCATAAATAATAAACAATAATAAAATTTAATTGCTAGAAACCTACCAAATAGGTGTTACTTGTTAGATATCTACCCAACAACAAAAATTTAAAGTTTAAAAACACTAATCTCTGCAGGAAAAAAAAAAAAAGAACATAAATTCATACATCAAGTCATCTATCATCATCAAGATCATCCAAATAATCATTTTCATCCTCTTCCTCTCCAATCTCTTCTTCATCTTCTAGTTGCTCTCCAAATTCTACTCCCTCTTGCTCAATGTCACATTCTTCCTCCTCCTTTTCAGTCTCCTCAATTTTTAACCGTTTTGATGAACCCGCTTGTGATCTTAATTGATGGCTAGGCTCTTCCACTGCTACAACCATGACAACATCAATTTATAAAAAACTGTAGATATATATAATATACAATAATAAAATCAACTTATAAAACTCACAGCAACTCACAACACAAACAAGTTAAGTCATAATTCATAACAAGTCAACAACTCCTAAATAATTCATAAACAACAAAATCAATTTATAAAACTCACAGCAACTCATAAACAAGCTACAAATACAATAGCTCACAAACAAGCTACAAATAAATTAATTCATAAACTACAAAGTACAAATACAATAACTCACAAGCCACAAATACAAGAATTACCAAACTACAAATACAATAATTCATAAACAAGCTACAAATAGTCAAATACATAACTTAACTCAAAAAACTAAGAAAGAGAGAAAAAGTGAAGAACTAACCTGACTGACTTACTGAGTGTAGCTTCAGAGGAGAGGAACGGAGAAGAGAGGAGGTCGGATTCTGGAATCGGGATTGTCGGCGTGAGGCATGAGCAAAGGAGAAGTAGACTAGTGGTTATCGACATTACCAGAAGAGGAGAGGAGAAGTGGATCGAGCCGATCAACAATTGGAGTCTAGACTATCGACCGTCGGTATGAGCAAAAAAGAAGAGAGTTGAAGTAGATCGATAGCTGGTGGCGTGAGATAAGAGATAAGAGAACGAGATAGGTGAACGATGAACTGACATGAAGTGGCTGGTGACTATTTTCGGCTGTCGGCGACCTTTTCCGACTGCTAGGAAAGTGACCTGAAGTGGCCAATGAGTGAGAGAACAAGACAGGGGTGAAGAAGGGTTTGTTTGGCTGCTTTGACCAGGTCTGACCCTTATAAAAGGTCTGTAATTTGTCAAGGCGCGTCTACCACCTCATCGCCTAAGCGGAAGAGGCACACACTTAATGAATATAAGCACGCCTCAGTTGACGCCAAGCACCAGAACAGCGCCCTGAGTCGCCTACCGCCTAAGCGAGCACCTAGGCGTGCCTTTGATAACTATGCCTGTGGCATAACTATCATCGCTCATCATGCGTCGAGAATACCTTATAAATGTAGAGGGCGACTGACAAACTCGACAGACTCGATCCCTCCAATGTTAGTAGGACTAATCCTCCTTACACTTGTCATACATTGTGGGGTATACCGATCGGGTCTAAGTTAGAAGATCATTCTATAAATGCTCAAGCTGTTCACTAGGTTTGAAAAACCTTTTCTCTTTTTTTTTTATAATTTAAAGCTATTTTTTTATCATGCTATAAAAATAAATAATATATCATGCATATCGTATACAGATAGATCATTTATTTTCATGTTAAAACATAGGTTAATTATGAGCTAAAAGAATAAATAATAAAAGTTAAAATTTTGCTAAATAAACCAAAAGTACTTAAAAATATTTTCACACTCAAAACTTGCTTTCCAATCTACTTGAATAACTTCAGCTTCTACTCCAGCGACCTCTTTAACTTGCTACGCCACCTACACTCGGTCACATAAGGAATCTTAACTTAGCTTGCAGGTCACTTAAATCTATTCTATCTTCTCTATCTCACCCGCTGTAACGAACTGCTTACTGCCAGTCCAGCTCAAGATGCAAGCTCGAACTCCAGCTCATCCTATGCGAGCTCCTACATCACTCAGCTCAGCCCTAATCATAGACTTGCCCAACTCGCAAGGCCTTAGTCTAGCTCGACCTAACTATAGGCATCACTAGCTTGCTAAGTTCGCCTTTACAAGCCATTGCCTTAGTCCAACTTAAACAAGTACAATGGTAGCCTGGGGCTTAACTCAGCTCATTTTCTGTGAGCGTGCGCTGCAGACCAACTCAACCAGCACGAACCATGAGCTGGGAGGGGTAGTTATCTAGCTCGCTCCTTACGACTCCCTGCTTTAGCACAGCTCAATGGGCGTTGACACAAGGGCTGTATGCGTTGCCCAGCTCATTCCAAGTGAGTTCTAGCCCCACTCAAGCGAACTGACTCCAACATCTCCCTTTTTCCAGATTTCTACTCATACCCAGCTCAACATACTACGATCTTGACATTCTCACAGCCCAGACACAACAATGTTTCATCAATTACTTCACATAAACCTAAATCACAAACATAATAGCTTTTGGTATAACTTTTAATATTTTACATAAAAATCTAACCACTCAAACCTTTAGATCTAAGCGCAAAATTTCATCACCAACAATAGATGTAGCCATTGGACTGCTTGACAGATTTTTTTTTTCTCCAGATAAACACCATAAAAACTCAAATCTTACCTTTTTATTCTTGCACGAACTTGCTTGGTAATCTCCCTGACTATTTCTTCATCTTCTCCAGCGGCTTGATTGTCCTCCGAAAATGGCAGAAACTAGGTCACCGGCGGCTGCTCTTCACTTCCCTTGCTCTGTCGATAACTTCCCTCTCTTTCTCTCTCTCTTCCAGATTTTTTCTTCTCCTACCTTAACTCTCTCCTTCTCTCGTCAAATTTTGCTCACCGACTCACACCTCACACGCCTATTTTTAGGCGTGGGTCAAGCTCCTCTTTCACCTTTAAAGTTATTTAAAATTACAATTCTACCTCGTTTTTGGAGAATTCTCTATTTCCACAATGTCCTCGTTCTTTCCACTTATTTACTATTCTGTCATTCTTAATAAATATATGGTATTTTTCTCTTATGTCTCCCCAACTTTTAATAATTTTAATTTATTTCCAATACTTTCCAAAATTTACAAATTAACAAATATTAAATTTTCACTGTTAAATACTTAAATTCATTTTATTATTTTACTAATGAGGATATATTTGTACATTCCATTATTCCGTACATATGTATAATAATATCTTCGAGAGAGGGTATTACACCAAGCATACTGAATGACATGTATAATAGCTGTCAACTTTACCTAAAAAGCATAATCTATCTCTAAAGGAATAAGCAATAGCACAATTGAAAATCCACGGTAAGTTTGAAAAACTTCAGCACAACCAGCTAAACCTAGGACCTTAGAAGCATAACTATCAATATTAACCTTAAGCCAATCGAAGACGGGGAAACCAAAATAACCACTGTAATACGTGGAGTCTTAAAAGGACAAGCCGAAACATTAAGCATATGTAGAGCCAAAAGATCATTCACTGAATTTCGCATAACCCTAGAGCTGAGAACATTTATCTCTCCAATAGAACGCCAAACAAATAACAGAGCCTCATGAAAGGTAGAACGCTTACCCTCGAAAGTACCCTTATTAAGTGCAAGTCAAATAATTTAAAAAATTGCAATTATATCCATCTTCTAAAGATTTTGAAGTTATGAGCAAAAATTAATAGAAATAGCAGCTTGCCACAAATTAATAATAGACCTAGATAAGGAAATAAAATGACCAAATGCATATGACAAAAAATGTCAAAGACCTACCATAAATGGGCAAAATAAAAACAAATGCTCTAAACTCTCCTTAGCAAACCAACATGAATGACAGTAAAAAGGAAAGATAAAACCTCGATGTTGCAGAGATAAATCAATAGGCAATCTATTGTGCATGAATCTCCAAACTAATATAGATCTTGAAGGAGGAATAAAAGCAGTCCAAATATGTCATGTCGAATGAATATATGAATAAGTTGTAGTCACAGAAGCATAAGCAGTAGCATTGGTTACTCTTCTATCCACAGAAAAAGTCTATACACTTGAATCAGAAGAAGTACTAATAATTACCTACTTCATATCCTCAATTAGATCCAAATGAGTCATTTGGACCAAAGGGAGAAAATGTCAACTATCATTATAGTAAATATTGCCAATACTAGTTTTCAAAGGAAGCTTTGAGAAAGGTAAGTCAGAAGTCTCATCTATAATAGGCCCCTCTATCCAATTATCCAACCAAAGACGAACCTTTGAATGATGATGTACCAACTATTTAGACTCAAGCACCAAGAACAGATAATGTTGATTCATACTAGGCTTAAATAGAGGAAGAAAGGTATCTCACCCTAGGGAAGTGTGGAAGAAAGGCATCTAGCATGGAGAAACTTGAAAATCATTAAGTCTTCATTCGAATATAAACATCCAAATAAATTTTTTAAGGAAAACTTCATTAAGAACACATAGATCTCACAAACTCAAACCCGCCCATAAGTTTTGAACGATAACAAACATTTTGAAAAAACCTAAATTGGTTTTCTCCTATCAATAAAGCTCATCCAATAAAAATTCCTAACCAAAGAGGTAAGAGATCGTCGGATGGAAAAGAGCTAATGATAGATTTGAAAAGAATGAATAAATGAAACGTAGAACATTGGTTGAATGAGACATAACCCATTAGCCATAGAAAGTGTAGAACCAACCCAAGTTGAAGCTTTAGATAAATTCTATCAACTAGAGACAAAAACTATTATCTGCGAGAGCACCACAAAAAATAGGAACACCAACATATGTCATAGAAGAACCTCATCTTTTCAAAGCATTTAGCGAACGGATATCATCAAGGATTGAATGTTGAACACCATCTCCAAAATAAATACAAAATTTCTACCAATTAACACGCTGACTAGACAAATCTGTACAAACTTTGAAAGCCTCTATAATAACCTTAATATTTGATGTTGAAACACGACAAAACAAAAGGATATCGTCAGCATATAAAAAGTGAAAAGGAGGTTGCACACCCCTTGGACTTGAAATACCGAGAACCATACTATAGAAAACTATATATATATATATATATCTGCTCAAGAAATCCTTAGTAAGGCAAAAAATAAAAGAAGATAGGGGGATCTCACTATCTGACTCCACAAGAATAAGGAAAATAACCTTTAGAAAACCATCAATAAGAACTGAAATTCTTACTGACCCTAAAACATACAAAACCCAATTAATAAAGATAGAAGAAAATCCAAAGTATCGCAACACCTCCAAAATGAAAGATCAACCGATTGAATCGAAAGTCTTTTCAAATGTCAATTTTCAAAACCATGTGACCAACCCTCATTTTCGACTAGCATTAAAAAAAACATTACAACATTTTGAAGCACCTACAATACAATCTCCAATCTATTGACCAGACAAAAAGCCAAACTGATTCCAAGAGATGATACGAGCACAAAGAGAGCTAAAATGGTTTGTCAAAATTCGAATGATAACATTAAAAATAAAGTTGCCCAGAGCAATAGAATGAAACTGATCCACTAAGATAACCTCTGAAGTCTTAGGAATCAAAACAATAAAATTCAAATTAATCCCAGGAAAAACAATACCAATGTGAAAAAAAAAACCTGAACAACAGCAACAACATTCTTACTAATTATGCCCCAATAATGCATATAAAAACTTTCTGTAAAATTGTCTAGTCTAAGGGCACTCAATAGATCCATATCAAAGACAGTATCTCTCACCTCTTGAGCAGAAGGAACATAAATAAGAGTCAAGTTTTCTTCCACCGAAACAAGAAAAAGAACATACTTTTGAATTAATGATAAATCAAAGTTCAAATCATTAGACCACTGAAAAAGATTCTGGTAGTAAGAAATAACTTGATCAGCAATGCAACGTCGATCCGACACAATATCATCTCCAATATGAAGAGTTGATAAAGATTTCATTGCTTTTCTTATTTTTAAAAGAGAATGAAATTAATTTATGTTGCAGTCTCCATCATGTAGCCACTTTGTATGAATTTTCTCATAGAGATAAATATCTTGTTGATTCAAAACAACATCTAACTCAGATAAAGTATTAGTCTCTATACAAAAAAAAAAAAAAAAGTATCAGAAAAACCCTTCAAACTAAGACGTTTTTGAATATGCATAACTTTATCTGTAGCCTTAGAAATGCGAAGAGAAAGATCTCCGAAATCTTCCCAATTCCAACGCTTCAAAGCACTTTTATAAACTTTAGCTTTCGAACAACAATGCTCAGAGGAGAGCCCCTTAAAGAGACATTCCAAGAATCTCTAACTAAGTCTTTAAAAGAAGCATGAGAAGTTCACATATTCTGAAATCTGAAAGGTCAAGGTCACTAAGAATCAAGACCAACAAAAACAACCAAGATAGGGTGGTGATTCGAATACAATCTAGGGAGAGTGATGCTCGAGACTGCTATCTAACAATCAAGAAGAGAAGGTGAACAAAAAGATCTATCCAATTTGGAAAGGGAAATGCCACGAGATGAGGGTCCTACTCTAGTGTAGAAAGCACCATTGTTTTGGATTTCTTGAAGGTCACAAGCTGTAATAGTAGCCACGAAATCTTTAGAAGAGCATTTATTAACTACTCCTATAGTCTTATGTTGTCTTATAATAGCATTGAAATCACCAACAATCAATTCATGAGTCCTAACATCAATCATGTATAACAAAGAAGTCTAGAGGGAGCAGCAAATAACATAGTTAACACAATAATAAACAAAGGTAAAAAATGTAAAAACTCATTAAAAGAAATTGAAACTGTGACTTATTACGCAAAAATCATATAAATAAAAGTGACCAGAATATCAGAAGACACAAACATCCACAAATTCGGAGGCAAGTGATTATTTAAACAAAGAAAAGTAAACCCCAAATAAACCAAATACCTAGAATCAACACCATCAAAAAAACAAAAAGGCTCGGTCAATCAGAGAAAATCCAGCCTCTGATGAGTGTAAAAACACTTAAGGCCCATTGAGTATCTCTATTGGAGATACCTTATAATTCCAATAGAAAACTTTCATTTAATAACGACCTTCTTAGTCACCCTTGTTTTGGGTGAAAAAGTCACATTTTTTTTTCCTTTGCTTCCTAAAAGTTACCGATTCCCAAACGCCTTCTTCCTCTACCTCATCTACCTAAGAAGGAAACCCATCAATTTGAATATGAACTATCACATCCTTAGCAATCAAGTAGCGAATATCTTTCGAATTATCTTCCAAGTCTGAACTACCAACAACGGCCTCATTATTGCTATTATCTTGGTCATTGTTTAGAGTATCAATTGTGGAGTTATCACATACAATAAGTTGTCCAATATTAACCAAATTTCCATCAAAACCATCCACCCCGGAGCTATTATTTTCCACAAGACATTTTTTTATGGTACATTATTCAAATTGTCTTCTAAATCCTATGACAAAGTATATGTCATAACATCACTATTCTGATGAACCTGAATTGAGAGGGGATCTGTTAAGTTACCCATTGACTTATTAGTGTCAATTTCTGTTGGACCAATAGAAGGAACTTTAGGTCGATAAACTTGTCTCACCCTAAATCTCTCTCGCTCTTAAGGTTTATTCTTTCCTTTGTCACTTTCCATATCCTTATCATTATTAGGAGCCGGGAATTGCATGCGTTGACAAGAAGAAGGATGATAGCCTATTGCAAGACAGTGAGAACAAAAAGTTGGAACATTCTCATAATAAATCGGGACAAAAAAATAAATTTCATCACTAGTTCCCACCATGATCGTATCTTGAAGATGCTTTGATAAATCAATAAGTGACCTAATTTATCTTCCAAGGTGCCTTTGTCATATATAGTGGAACCTCGATCGTTATAGCTATTTCCGTAAGGAGATGCTTATGCCATAACTCCTAAAGAAGTTCATAAATTCTTATCCAAACCTAAGCATTAGTCGTCCTTTGAGAGTGAGGATTGAAATTTAAAACCCAAGGTTGAAGATGAAGAACACCAAGTTTTAGAGATAGAGTGCCCATACCCCAGACTTTATTTTTATACTTATTCGAGTGCAACAAGATTTGGTAAAATCCTCTTTCGAGAGAAATAAGCCTCCAATCTATTGAAATACACCAACATATTGTAGTTTTTCTTTTAAAGTAGACAATCTCCATGATTTCTCCCCCTTGGAAAGAGTAATCCGACCAATCAAAGAATGACGACAATAATTTGACCATTCTTGATAGATTACCGCATTTACACAAGCAGCAAGATAGTCTCCTTTTTTATGCAGAGCTGAAGAGGCAATATCCTGTATAGATGTCATGGACATGGTTGGAGGTATTGTAATACTGTCACTTGAGTTGGAAATGGCTTGAGCATATGAAATTTCGTTAATATTAGTTTCATGTCGTGTCAAAGTTTGAGGAGCAACAGGTAAAGCTGTAGTATGGACCTGTCCAGTGGAATGTCCAAAAGCCACAATTTCCAAAAAAAGATCTTCGGTGGACATCTAAGCAATGGAGATTCAAACAAAGAAAAGCAATATTATTGCAGAAGTAATATACCTGCTAATGTTGCATGGATGTTGCATGTATGGGACGACCAAAGCCAAAGGCAGGCACCAGGACCAAAAGCTTCAATCAAACCAAAACCCACAGAAACCGACGACTGCCAAACAATGCAGAAGCGGTAACGTGGAAACCAGCATGCAGCAAGGTTACCAGCCAAAATTGCAGCCACGAACCACCAGAAACCACAGGCCAGCAGATTTGATCGCAACAGGAGACCAGACCCAGACCACTAGAAACTAAAAGCCAAACCACCAGAAAGAGGAGCACAGAAGCCGGAAGCAGACTGAAGACGAAACCAGAAAAACAACAGTGAGGAACTTTGCAGAAAAACAAGCCGGAGCAAAACAGGAACGTACCTTAGTCTGAAGAGATGACGACAATGAGGAGAGAGGCGGCAACGATCAAAACCATGGTGAAGAGCGGCGACGGTGGGGTTCTCAGGCTAGGTTTTGCATTGTCGCGTTTGTCAGACTACGTTTTCTTGTGTTTTTTATATGTATCTCTTTAGCCAAATTTAAGGTTTTCAAACATCTTATTTACACTTAAACTTTAATTCAAAATCCTTAGCCTTCATATGTCTAGTGATGCACTTACCGAAAAATAGCTTGAAATGTATTATATAATTTTTTTTAAAACAATTATTACGTAAAGTTAACATAAAGATTAAAAAAATGCAATTGCAAAAGCAGCATTATGAAAATATACATATAGACACATACACACACGTTAATATCACAAGTAATAGTTGTAACCTTTTATAAATTACCTTTTAGTGTATGTGATTAGACACCACCTCATTGACTAGGATTCATTATACATGATAATGGAAATTTGTCTGCACCTATAAAACAGATAAAATAGCCTATTTGTGGAGAGCTAAAAAACAAAGAATATTATACATTCAAGAGTTTTATTTTAATAAGGATATTCCATGTTAATAATAAAAAGAGATATTATCAAAAATCCCATATAATCAGAAATAATATCAAACCGCTATTGATTTTGAAAATAATAGCTAAGAAACCTCTTACCGTTAGTGGAAAAGTGGTTTCATCCAAAAATAAGTGGTATTAGATCCAAAGATTAAAAATATCATAATACCCTTATAGATTAATAGTAATATTAAGAAATGTAAAAATCAAAATTAAAATTTAATAAAACAAATAGAACAATTAATTACCAAACTGCCTTTACATAACTAAACCCATCATCATCCTCCGTCCATCATACCATCATTTCCCACACACCTCTATCATCACCCACCATTCATCGCACAACCATCATCATAACTATTCATCACACACATCCATCATCAAAATAAATTAATTATTAATTATTAATTAAAAAAATTAATTTTTTTTAAAAAAAATCCACCTCCCATCAAGATAGATCACCTTTTTTTAAAAAATAAAATTTCTTAAAAAATTAAAAATTTATTTTTTTAAAAAATATATATATATTATTATGGGTGGAGATCCCTCTTAGATCTTCACTTTTTTTTTAAAAAAAAAGGATTAAAAAAATAAATGTAGATCTCATATGGGATCTCCGCTTTTTTAATGGACGGATACCCAAATCTTGGTCTACTTTTGGAAGAGAAGAAACGATGAGAGGGAGAAGAGAGATCGATGAGAGGGAAGAAAGAGAGCATAGAGCGAGGAGTGGGAAAAAGAGACTGCAATAAGAGGGAAGAGAGAAGAGAGAGACATGAGGAGATGAGAGGAAGGGAGAGGGATGATGATGAAAAGAGAAGAGAGATAGAGTTAGGGTTTTGTCTTTTTAAAGCACTAACAAATTGACCCATTTACTCTAAGCACTAACAAAAGCATTATATTGGACCCTAAACCACTAGCTGATTCATTTATAGGGGTATGCAGGCATAATTTTCAAAATAGGTAGTGGTTTGACATTCTTTTGCATTTCGGTGGGCGGGCAGTGGTGTTTTGATAATATCTCTAATAAAAATGATAAATTTCATTTTCACCTATGTTTTGACGAAATTCGTTTTTTTAAAACATAAATTCACTTTTAGATCTTGTCATCCTTAAAGTTAGAAAAACTAATCAATTTGAGCTCTACCATTAGTCAAATATTGGTCAAATTTAATGGTTTTAGAGGTATATTTGTTTTTGAGCAATTAAAAATTTTAAAACAAATAAAATTGGAAAAATAAAGTAAATAAAAACTAATTTATTAAAAAAAAAATTGTGGATCTGCCATGTTGATGGATCTACATCAATGATGGATTTTTTTTTTTTTTTAAATTAAGAAAATGAAAAATCTAGTGGAGTTGAAAAAAGCCTAATTTTTTAACCATATCATTCATTTAATAAACTTAATTAGAAAAAAAAAAAAACACACAAATAATATCATAGCTTCAACCCTAGTCCTAGATCTTTATATTCAATTCAACTACTAGATCAAAATTTACCTTTAGTCAAAGACAAAATCTTCAAAAATCAACTAAAATGTCTCATCCATTTGATGTGTAACAACACTTCTTAAAAAATTCAAAACAAAATACAAATTATATATATATTGACGTATGAAACTGGTTCGATCAACTTGTTCAAGTCCAAGACTGCAGATTTGTGAAAAATACAAACAAATAAAAAGAGAGGCAAAGAGGAAGAAGAAAAACACAGGAGATTTACATGGTTTGGCCTTAAGAATGACCTACATCCACGGCGTCCGCTCTGATGGTGGAGAGGCAGTCACTGTTACTATGTCTGTTCTGTGTTTACAGTGAGAGAGATCTCGAGAGAGAAGTCCCATTTACATTGATTTTGATCTCCTATTTATAGAGGAGATGTTACAATTCGAATAGGTATAAAGATCTTACAGATAAGGCAAAAAATAATTTACATTAATTAAGATAATATTTCCCAAGATTATCTCCACCGCATATATAGCAATTGCCAAGAATGTCATGATTCGATTTACATGAAAATAGGTAATTGACTCCTTTCCTGAATTGAACTGATTCGCCTTCCAGAAGGTCAACTCTAGCATGCACATTGAGCGAACAGCTTATTCAGCGATCAGATATTGCACCAACGAGCAAACTAGTTCAGCGATCAGATGTTGCACCAGCGAGCAGACTAGTTCAGCGATCAAATGTTGCACCAGCGAGCAGACTCTAGCCTGGGCGAGCTGGTGCTCGGGTAATGTCAGCGATCTGATTGTTCTAGCAGAGATCGCGTAAGCTGGTCGCGCAGTGTAGTCGAACAGACTGATTGTGCAGGATGTCCGAGCAATTTGGGAGCCTATAATGCTGCAATGAGCTCGTTGAAGTGTGCAGATTTGCTCTTACGCAAGCTGATTGTCTGAGCTTTAGTCTTGGCTAGATTCTTGCCCGTCCATCTGCTCGCTCATCAGCTCGTCTGTATGCTTATTCATGAATTGTGCTTTGCTGGGCTGCAAACGTAAATCTTAAGAACACATCCACTAAATCAACAATTCTTAGGATGTCAACGGCATCAACCGGGACACCCAGTTGCCATGTTATAGCGCACGAAAATCCCTTTCCGAAAACATATTATAATAGACAATCTAAGAACCGAGCACAAAGTTATGCTTGTTTCTTTGGACTAGTAACTTGGGCCCTTGTCCGTTGGGACGGTTTTAACATGTTATCTTATTGAGCCTTTGGACTTTTACCAGCCCATTCGGGGCAGCCCAAAAATACATACAACAATATATATATAAACCTGCAAGGCACATATTATATTAAGAAAAAAAAAAAAAAAAAAAAAACCCCACAAATCACAAACAAGAAACTAAACATGAATTTTTCCAGATTTAGAAAATTCTCCATCTCTAATCAAGTTCCATCAGAAATGGAACTGAAACTTTATCTCCATCCATTTAAAATGAAGCATTAGATTATCTGAGATGGAGCGATCCTTCTTGGACACTCCATCTGAGATGTAGCAACCTACATTATCTAACCATATACAATGGAGCAGATTGCTCCATTAGAATCTTCTCTTTCATTTTTTTTTGTTAATAAATCTCATGAGACCTTTTTTTAGTCTTGTAGGGCTCAAAGCTAAGTGAATCAAAGAGAAAAAATTGATCCTAAAATGGAATCAATAAATGAGGTCGATTTAAATGTAAGCCCAAGTAGTAATTTTATTGGATTTATTGAAAGTCATTAACCTATGTATGGAAAATACACACACATATGCACGTACATGAGTTAATGGATTGAGTAGTGGTCACTCTCTTTACAAGCAATATTGGGGCATAGCAAATGAGTATACTCAATACGCTCCAAGCATTCGGCCACCCCCATCCCATCTTTGCCTTCATTGCAAAGGTCATGGGTTCGAGCAGATTTTGTGAGTATTTCTCACTTTGTTTGGGTGATTTTCCCACCATTGGTACGTAGATCTCTCTCATCTTTTGGAAGCAAATTTTCGAGTCATGCTTCAAAGTGATATCTCAACCAAGTTTCGGTAAATCTAGTGTTAAAAAAAAAAAAAATTATAGAATTGAGATGAGAAAACATTTTTAATTTGAAATGAGAGAGGCATGAGAAAAGAAATGAATTGAAAAGGGACAAGTGTTACCATTAAAGAAATAGACAAAAATGCATAGTAATTGAAAGAGAGATAAGCAATATAGACTTGAAAGTGAGGCAGTGGCCTTTATTTATAAATATGAGAGAGGCTTCAAGTGGTCATATCTATATATATGTGTGTGTGTATATATATATATATATATTGATCATGATAAAATATATCGTGATTTTATGCTTTTAAATCTCACCTTTATAATGAATACTTGAGTAATTTTGACTGTTTTGATGTGTTTTTTTTAGTGTTTTGTATAAGTGAGTTGTGGAATGTTATGATAAGTAATTTGAAGTGTTTTTTAGATGAATTCAAGATAAAAAAATTAAGAGTCTCGTTGATTTAAGTTTCAAGACGAATCGGAGTTGAAATGGTAAATTTTTGTTTTTAGGTTAGAAGATAGATCGTCTTATTTGAGCTTTTACGAAGTGTACAGTTTGAGTTATGTGAGTCATAACCTATCAAATTAAATTCTCATATATCTAGTTTATAGCTTCTAACAATTTGAGAATCGGAGTTTTGTAGAAAAAATTATGATCAATTTAGTGTCTCAAGGTCAAAAGTATCGCGACCCGAGAACGTGAAATGCGTTTAGCAATCCTAGGTCTCAATATGTGACAAAAAAGAGGTCGAGTTCTACGTAAAGACTCGAATGTGCACCACTTTAAACCCTATTTTTGTACCTTATAAGTACATCGTTTATGCACATTCATAGCAGCCTTTGAAGACCTAAAAATGTGACAAAAAAAAAAGAGAGAGTGCTTGGTAGGTTCTGAACATAAGTTTAAGGGCAAATCTTGGATGTAACTTGTCACAGTTTTCTATAGAAACATCAGCAACCCCTTAAGCCCATTCTTAGTAGTTCTATTATTTTTAAAGGTCTGTTTTTTCATGGAAACAATGCAACAACCTTGGAGGGGATTTTGAAGCTGCAAAAAAAGTCATCATTAACATTTTTTGTTGTTTGAACAATGGCAACAACATCATTGGTGTTCTTTGCAGTTACAACAGCAACAATGATAGAGATTCAATCATAGGAGGAGTCGAGTTCAACCTTGAGAACAAGGGGATTTGCTGGATCTAATGAGAATTCTTTCCCCTTTTAATTTTAGTAGTTGAACGATGATGCTTGTTAATTGTTTGAATGGTTTGTATTGTGATATGATGTTGATGACTTAGAGTTATTGTATAAGGTTACAATGTAACCCTAACCCATGAAACTCACCATATTTTTATTATCGGTTAATTAAATTTTCATTATTCGAGTTCTATTTTATTTTAATCGTAATGCTCTTAAATTACTTGATCACTAGTTTAAGAGATTTGGTAACCTTGAGTGAGCTAAAAAGAGGAACTCTTGTGTTTAGACTTGAATAGAATGGCATATAACATATAGGATAGAAATATCCTCATATGTTATGTGTGATTGTGTATGGGTACTTATCCATAATGAGTTTGTATTAATCATTCGGTATAGAAATATAGTCGGGTGTTTAATGTGAACATATTTGTGATGAACTCAAAATAGGCTAATAAATACTATAGTGTTATCCGATTAAACTCATTATGAGAATAAGATAATTAACAATAGAAAGATAGGTTGAGTGGATTGGTAGGGTGAAAATGTAGCTCTTGACCATTGTCTCCTTTGGTTGTGAAATTAGATTAATTTTAGTTTCATTTAATTTAGTTTAATATTTAGTTTCTTAAAATTCATCCTTTGATAGTTTGGATAAGGGTAGGTGACATCAATTTTTGTACTTAACTTAGCTCGGACAATTTTTATGGGAACGATACTCTACTTATCATATATTATTTGTGGATCGTATATACTTGCATGTGTTCCTAGTGTGTCTTTTATCAATAAAATTTTCTTATTAAATTCTACACACTAGAAATTTGGCATCATATATATATATATTTATATATATATATATAAACACAGCCACTTCAATTCTCTTTCATGCCTCTATTTTGCTTATATATTTATATATATATATGGCGGTTGTGTTTATATATATATATATATATATATATATATGTATATATATTGAGGCAGTAAGCACATAGAACTTAGACATAGCAAAAATTGAAATAAAAGAAAATAGGGTAAAGCCAAGAAACCAAAAAAAGAAAAGAAGAGAGAGAAGAGAAAAGGAGAAAATTCTGGATGAGTGAACAGAATAATTGGGTGATTGAATTATCCAGATAAGTAATTTTATTTCAATAGGATTTGGAATCCAAAAAATAGTTAATTTTCCCATAAGTTCTAAATTAAGTTTATGTAATTTTGGAGCGGATCCAAGATTACGAGAAATTAGACGGGAAACCCGAATTATACCCAAATATGAGCGAAAGGGTTTTATGAGTGGATAGTCATATTTTTAATCAAATTGATTTAATTATGATTATTTATATTTAGCTTTTATTATTTGTTGGAAATGAAATATTCATTGTTTGGCTTAACATGTTTGGATTATCAATTAAGTTTTATGATTGGAACAAGAATTTATTACAAATTTGTATATATGTATACATATAAAAAATTCTAATCGGAATTTTATGTTTTCAACTTGAATTTATTATTTAAAAAAAAAAGATTTACTGAATGTTATAAGTAATATTATGTTATTTTTCAAGAAAAAATATTTATTTATATTTTGAGATAAGTATTTATCCAAAATATATATGTATTCAGAAAAATACGAAGGTTGTACCCTCTCCTCTAATGGTCAGACTACACATGTGTGATTACTATAGTCGCCTAACACATGTATAGTGATAACGCTAAAATATAGCATTATTTTGTACCAATTTACCTAGTGTTTGTGATGAATACTCTAGTAAATCATGTTAGTTATTTAATATTTTTATATTATTTTAGTCAGGTGAATCATGGAAGGTTATGACAAGTAAATTGATGTGTTTCAAAGCAAAATCAAGATAAACAAGCTAAGAGTCTCGTGAATTGAATTTTTAAGACAATCAGAGCTGGAATTTCAAAGTTCTCGGGTTGAAAGATAGGTCGACTTTTTTGAGCTCATACAAAATGCACAGTTTAAGTTACGTGAATTATAACCTATCAAATTTAAGCCCTAGATGTCTAGTTTCCAGAGTCACTGACGGTTCATCAATCAAAGTTCTCTAGAAAAGTTATGGCTAATTTAGTTACTGAATGTCAATGTAGTTACAAGTTAGAGTCGCAGGATCATAAGCTGCAACCACAACGTGGACTGCTGCAGGTTGGTGTCGCAGAATTCCAACTACGACAATAAGTTGCGACCACATGTAGGATGTTGTCGTAGGATCATAAGTCGTGACAAAAAGCTATGACAATTGATTTAGTAGATTTCCAATTCTGTTCATGCATTAAATTCATGACTATCTATCGATTTAGGAATTTTCTTCTTCATGTACGCCTTTTAATTGACCTCATGCATCTATAAATAGGTGCACTTTCTCATTTATTCAACACACAATTCAAAAGAGAGATAGAGCAGTAGATAGGAGAAGAAAGGGAGCTTCTAGCGTGAGTTGGGGGCTCTGCCCTTAATAACAACAGTTTTTGGAGCTTTTAAGTAATCATCAATGGTTGGAGGCACGAGGGTCGCAACAAATTGGGAGTCGAGATGAAGGGTCAAATCCGACCTTAGAGACAAGGAACTCGTGTCTATTCAATAAGATTTTCTTTTCGCTTTATTTTTAATTTTTTAAATTTGTTGTTGATTCTTGTTTAATTATTTTAATGATGATGAACTAAATTCTCATATCTAGGCTACAATGTAACTTGACTGTAATTTTAATTTACTTAATAATTTAGTAATATTTTATAATTAAGTTTTATTCTTGTATTATATTTTATTGAAGCTGAATGCTAGTCAATTAATTTGGATCTGTTAACTGATTAGATTTTAAAAATTTGATACTATCGAGAGAAGTATTATGAGATAGGTACCTAATAAAATAGCATAATTCATATGAGATAAAAATATACTCATATAATTGTGTAATTATGTGAGGATAATGTGAACTTAATGAACTCAGGTTAGTTAATCTATATAGAGATATAGTCAAATTACTTAATTTGGGTAAGTATTTGACCATCCAGAAAGGCTAGGTACTACTTTAGGATTATCCAATTAAATACAAGATAAAAATTATCTTTATCAGAGGAGAACAAATCAAATGATTGGTTATATGAAATTGTATGGCTAGATATTTTCCAACTGCTGATTCTTCCTAAGTTTAATTTCTTAGTTTATAATTTCTTTACTCGAATCCAATTTCTATAGTTTGAATAAGGTGTGGTCTTCACCAGTTTAACATAAATAATTGGAAAATTCTCATGGAAACGATACTCTATTAATTACTATATTACTTATGGACCGTATATATTTGCACGAGTTTCTAGCGTGACTATTTGATATTATATTTTAATTAAAAAAATATTATTATTAAAATCAATTTATAAACACACTCGAGATTTGTCATCGTATGGCAGATGTTGAGAGAATCATTAAGTCGCCCAGCATGTATATGACTGATATTATCCCTTACTCTATATGTGTATTGGGTATTGTCATCACGTATAATAAATTTTCCTATGTACTAGTTGATGTAGATTGAGACTTATAAGTATGCAAAAATAATCCATTTAGGTGTTTGTAGCTTATTATGATACGAAATTATATGAGATGTGATTTCTATATTACTTTCATATATAGTTGAATATAGATTATTGAGATTTTAATTTTGTTACTAGTATTAAATTATTATTTTGGTTGGGTGGAGACTGAGGACCAACAAATATGAATACAAGCTATAAGTTCGTCGATAGGGGTCCAATAGAGGCTTGAAGCATGGCAGTCAAACTAGAAAATCATGTGTCGTTATTCGAAAGAGATTTCAAAAAAGTTTATACAAATTATTCATATATATGTTTACAATTTATGATGATATAATATCTGAATTCAATTCTATTGTTCATATATGAATATATACTTATCAATGAGAATTATTTATTCTTACCAGTAATACTTTATGCTTTATTTAAAAGTATTTTCAAAAAAGTTATATCCACTCACTATACATTAATGCTCACTTTTTTATACAACTCATTTTTTTAGGTATTCGTCACAGGTTTGTGTAAATTATTGCATACTGTAAGAAAGTCCACATGATGATGAATAGGTTACATTTATGTATATTATTTTTATTAACAAGATTTCTTAAATGAGTTTTAAAAATACGTTTACAAATGAAATATCTTTTCTAGATATTCTATGAATATTTTATATATTTAGTACATGAGTCCAACACAAGAACTGTACAAATTTTCGATTTATTTAAATTAAATTTATGAGGCAACCATAGGATTTATAAAAATTATATTTAAAAGTGGTCATGAGATTTACAATGATTTTTCTAAAGAATTTTCAAAACTTCCTTATTTCTATTAGAAATATCGCAATTTTCACGAGTTCCAAGCCAAGGAAACCCCAAAATCTTTGGATTTTGAAACCTAGAATTTTTTAAGTTTCCACTATTGGACTCTGGGTTTTCGAGCTGAAACCAATGGAAACCCAAAATTTTTGGGTTTCTAGTGCTAGAAACCAAGATTCTAAGTTTGGAGCGATAGAAATCCAAAAACTTGTGTTGGATTTTTTTTTTTTTTTTTTTTTTTGATGTTGCTGTTGTATTTGATATTCTTGTTGTAGTGTCGGGGCTTAATGATGATGGTGTTTGCTATTGATTTCTTTACAAAAAATAAAATAAAATAAAATAAATCTGTGTGTTGTGTGTGTGAAAAGGGAAGCCCAAACTCAATGATGGTTCATGTTTTGTGAATATGGATTTATATATGTGGTCTGGGTTCATGTTGGTTGAATAGGAATGAGTGATCTTTGTTCTTCAATGTTCTTCATTGAAGAACAAGATATAATACAATGGAGATCTAATTTAGAGATTGAATCTCCAGTTTTTTTATTTTTTTTAAATTTTATTTCATAAAAAATTTTTAATTAAATTTTTATTTTTTAAATGAGGGGTAGTTTGGTCTTTTTGTATTTTGTTATTATCATAATCTTTTTTTCACTAACAGAGTTAATAGAAAAGGTAAAATAAATTTTTTACAAACTACAAAGAGTAATTAGCGATTACGTAAAACAACTGAGGGGAAATTAAGACTATCCCTTAAAAAAATGAGCTGCATCTTCTCAACAAAAATATAAAAAAAATAATTAAAATCATCTATATCATAATTGTTTAGATATATAGCCACAAAAAATTTGTGAAATATATTAATTTTAAGATTATCTCAAATCTCTCATATAATTTTTTGTTGTTATTCTTGTGAGATTTTAATTTGATTTAATAGTACCATAGTTTACAAAAAATTCAGTTTATTGATAATTCAATATGTCAACCAAAACTGATGTTGGTTCAATGGCAACCTCTCATACTTACACCCTAAGGATTCATTTGACAAGCGAAATTGGATTAAATTATTTTAATGAGATTTGATTGAATATGATTGGATAAATTAATACTATAATATATTTAATACAATATGAGATTAGATAAAATAATAATCTTTTATTTGGGGGAAATTGGGATCGAACTAAAAAATAACATTTCAATACCTTCCACAGGATCAGCTCCGACTGCGCCGCTCTTCATCATATATGTCCCTCCCACGGTACTCGTGACGGTTCTTTAGAAAATGACACCATTCATGTCTAGAGATTATTGCATTGGATGTCATGGTTCAGTGTTAAATTTAATGTCTCTTAAATTCCTCTATTCGTCTGTGCCTTTTAACTCATTATGTTCTCACAACTTTGCGACATCTGTTACCTTACTTCTTTAGTCCAATATATCACGGTACTTCGTGTTCTCTTGACGTATAAAAGTTTGTAGCCGTTAAGTTACTATCTTGAGAGCACATAGGAAGATATCTTAATTGAAACAAATTATCTTGATTTGTTGAATACACTCAAGACTATCCCTGAGCAGTGCTGAAGATGTTTGGTTCCTTAAAAATAGGAAATATGATATTCTTGCTCTGTATAGGATCGAAAACTGTGTCGATCCTGCAATTGGTTTAGAAATATATATTATTACGGAATTAATTTTATCATATGCTGGAACTTTGCAGAGAAAATTACCACTCTCACTTTGTTTAGCAAACTTCTCCTCTTCTCTGTATCCTTTGTGGTGGGTCATGGGAGTGCAAGTGAAACAGTGTAGACTAACTTCAATACTGATTTGGTTATGTGTAATGTGCCCACTTGCATTGGCATATAAAATTTAATCTATGATTTGCTGTAATTAGAATGCGTGTAAATGTATTATGAAGGGTCACTGTAAGGTAACTACATAATCACCACACAGATTATCACTAGTATTAGTTTTGAAGGATTTTCTAACCCCATATTTGTAAGGCTGTGGAATGACAATAGTACTTGACTAACATATGGTCTTTCCAAGGCATCATCATCTGGAGTTTTGATTTGCATTAAGGATGCTGGATGGAAAATTTGTGAAGCTGACTATAGTGGTCATAAACACGGCTCAGTAATGGCAGGGTGAACTTGAAGTTATCCAAAGAAGTTTTGAATTTTTTATTGTGCATACTGCCTGTTAGCCTGGAATATTGTCTAAGTGAAAGTGAAGTTATTTGTTAAGCTTTAGTGAAGGTAGCATGCCTCACTTACACAACATTCTTTTCTAAAACATATGTAGCTTTTCGGCTATGCTTATAAGCTATTAATTCCAGTGCAGACTTTTTCTAGTTACATGCTTTTCTTGACAATATGCAGGGCATGCTCTAATATTATCGTTCGACGCAAGATAAGATACAAGTTAATCAAGATTGTAGGAGTCGAAGAATGATCATGAGAGAGCTATGGAATGCGAAGGTAGACATCCTTCAAGAAAAGGACTAGTATCTTGATGATGTTGATGTGTAGGAGTGAGGGTACTTGAAAGTATAGGAACGTGGAGAGATTTTTACAAAGTAAAACAGCTTCTGATAGCTCTCCCCTTTTATAGAGAGGGAAAAAGTCGTTGGAGGAAGAGTTATGGTGGCGGGGAGTTAATGGGGTATGAAGTTGTCAAACGTTACCAGCTTGACTCCTTCCCATCAATGCGTCAAACGTGTCATTATGTTGGGCGTTACGCCGAGTCTTACACTTCTTGGACTGGACCGATTCATCAGCCCATTAATTTAGGCTTAGTCTCTATGCTCTTCTCATGGGCTAGACCCAGACAGAATTTTACGAAATTTACATAGAAAAGAAGATGAATGGTGCCATGAAAAAGACGAGGCTGCATATGATCATAATAATGAGTTTGTGAAGTTTTTTCTGATAAATAAATAATGCGAGTGATTGAACTTTTAAGAGTGCATTTAGCATGAGATTCAATGGTATTATTACGAATGTTTAATATGAAATCACGAGGAAGAAGTCGAGTCAGTACCCGCTTTGGTCTGGGGGCAGTGGTTGTGCTCACAGTGGTGGTGGAGGAGAAAGTTAAGGAGAGTTTGATGGTTCAAAAAAGAAAGAACGAGAGATGTAGAGAACAAAACATAAAGATGAAGAAACTGACAGAAACGAGGTAACCAAAAGACTAAATTAACTTACCCTCCTAACCAAAGCCAGACAAAGGCGCAATAGAAAATAAGACCTCTCCAGGAAAGGTGCTAGTTTCAAGCCCCTGGCCAAGTGTACTGCACATAAGTCAAGGGAATGTAGGTAAAAATAGATACTTAAAATTCAGTAAAGATAATTCAACTTCATCATCTAGATAGTCAAGGGAGCAAGAGCATACTTAACATTATACTAACTATTTTTCGGTGTGTATGTTAGCTAAAATTCTTTCGAACATGATACAGAACTACATTTTTTGTGGCAGTGCTAGAAGCTAAGAAGAAGAGGAAACTACCCCCAAATGGCAAACATATGTTATGAACCTTCTAGCCCTTGTTACCATAGAGGACCTCTTGTCCACTGTGTATTTTTCCTTTTGCTAACAAGACTTATATTTACTTCCTATAAAACCAAAAGGATTGTGTACAAATGTATTCTTCTTATCTTACGGAAAAAGTCATACAATTCAAGATCTGTTTAACATATAATTACTTAGCTTAGAGCAGATTTTTTGAAACGAGTCATAACTCGTTTGAGCATTTAAAAAATAAAAATTAACAATTTTCGAAGGCTAAAGATAATTTGGCCCTTTAAACATTTAAATTTGAGATTTTACTCGAGAATGATCAAGTCAATATAATGAATTCAAGACCATATAAAAAATCTATGTAACCAATTAAGAGCATGGGTTGTTGAATGAAATAATGTTGTCCATTATTTAAAATTCATAATGACCTTAATCAATCACTTTACGACGATAAAATTGCCGGTCTTGGAGTAATTGTCTTAAACTTATCATTTATTAAATCAAATATTAATTTGTAAAGGACCAATCATTTGAGCTAATTGAGAAAAACAGAGACTGAAGAGCCAGCAGCTCATTTATTTTTGGGACACTTAATAAGTTACAAACTTGTAGCAAAAAAACCTAATCCATGTAATAAAAATGCTTTCTAAAATCACAAATGGCATTACCCTTTCATAACATAACAATAACACACTTTGTAAGATTTTAACTCTCACCATAGTACAGCTTACAAATTATTTAGTTTCCTTATGGGCTTAAAAAATAAATAATTCCATCATAATCACACAATATCATTGCCCAAATTTCAATATCACAATTGCTACCTCTGCAGAGCCACTTTATAGCGCATCACGATTTCACCCACACACACATACAAACCTCAAAATATGACAACACAAACCGAAACTCCAATCCAGACAAAGGCTACCAGACATTTGTTATTAAAGGCTACTAGACAAGCTATAAAAAGGACTTACATGACTGGCAAGCATGTTCAATAGCAAATAAGATGCAGCACCTGCCCAGGCAGTTTCTGCAAAGACGCCAGTTGTCCTTTTCAGTTCTGAACTTATAAAGGAAAGATACGATAAAGCCTAGGCACGTATTAAAACAAGACAATGCATAACAAGGCCTGTTTCGTAGCCAATACATCTGAACCATTTGATCTCTGAAGAAATCGCCAAACGACGATCTGCATATTTCACAAAAAATAAAAAATATCGTCAAGAAAGCTTTAATATATCTATGTATACACAAAGACAAATGTATATGTGTGTGTGTGTGTGTTTGTGTGATACTATGTAAAATTAAAATGATTCTCTCTTGATATTAATTATCACCCTTCTCAAACTAAAGAGGAATGTGAATTCGACAGCAAAAACATGAATAAACAACTATGCAGTAGGCAGCTAACTATTCCGAGACAGATTTTCAGTGCAAACTCAAGCTAGATCACGTTTCAAACTGGCCTGTAAGCTCAAATCATCTCAAGGAAACAAGAAGGAGATCTGGTAAGGTGAGTATGACAAACATAACACAAAAACAACTAATAAAATAGCATGTTCAAGGTGAAGCATTGGATCAACAGAAAAGCATGCAGTCTTCAGGTCAATAGATACAAGGAATCTTTAAACCTGTGGTAAAGGAACACGGCAAGAATTTTAAGTGTAATTTATTAAAATAGTTTACTTCATGTAATTTATTAAAATTATAACTTTACATAGTTTATGTTGTTGTTGTTTTTATTTTTTTACTTTTTTATTTTTAGTTATTTTAATAATTTCATTAAGAATTTTAAGTGTAAAACTAATTTCTTTACTTAAGTATGATGTATTTTTCATTTTATTTAAATTATATTTTTTTATCGAACTTTGTTTTATATAAACATATTATATATTTAATATAACCTTAATTTTCAATGTTATTATTAAATTGTTCATATACCATCCTTCATAAATTTTTTTGGTCCATCACTGTCTGGTGTTCCATTTGAACTTGTTATAGCTCCCCCTAAGTGGAGATAATTATAAATAGGGTTTAGTTGAAAAGTAACCTATTTTAGATGACCCATTACAAACATATCCTTTTTTTTTTTAATCTAGGAAAGTTGTCATTTTTTGGACAAAAATACTCCTGCCCAACCAGTTTTTGTGTGTGACAATGACTCTCTCTCCCTATCAAAATTGAAAATCTCTCCATTCCCAACTTTTACTCTCATTCTCTCTCTAGGAATCTCACCAGCACACCTCACTAGCGGACCTGCACCTACCAGCGTTCACTGACAAGAAACCCTCCTCTCTCTCCTCTTTCTGTCCACTTTGCCATTTCCAACCTCCCAGCTTCAGAGCCCACCTCCTCTTTGGACTCCCAAGCAAAACCCTCATCGCTCTTCGCTCACAGTTTTTGTGTGTGACGGTGACTCTCTCACTAGCGGACCTACACCTATCGGCGTTCACTGTCCAAAAACCCTCCTCTCTCTCCTCTCTCTCTTTCTCTCCATTTCTCCATTTCTGACCTCCCAGCTTCAAACGCCACCTCCTCCTTAGACTCCCAAGCAAAACCCTCATCGCTATCCACTAGCATGAGCTTCAAATTCAAGCAAATTGATAAAATCGAGAAGCAAACGGAAGAGAAGAAGCAAACCCGCCAGAGAATCCATGTTTGGCCCCAATCAAAACAGCAGCAAATCGCCCTAAATTTGGTTAAAAACAAATAAAACAGGGAAATAAATGGCAATAGAGAGCAAAAGGAGGCGGGAGCGGTTTCGAAGATGAAGAAGAAGCCAGATGGGGATTTAGGTGTAGATGGATGTCATTTTATTAATGCTTGCAACAAGAACCTTTGTTAGAGTTAGTATTTAGATGTCATTTGAATGATGAAATTTGTAGAATTGACAAGCATTACTAAGATTGATGCCATCTGTTTGGAGCCTCTACATAAAGAATGTTGATTTGTTCTGAAATTTGAAATTTTTGCCAAGTTGATTGTTCTGAAATTTGTGTTTCTTGGGGTTGGGATTCCCAACTTTTAAGTTAGGAATCTCAATCGGAAGATTGAGATTATCAACTCGGAAGTTAGGATTTCCAACTTTTCGATTGAGATTCCCAATTTAAAGGTTAAGATTTCCTAACCTCCGGTGGATCTAGAGTGGGATTTCTAACTTTTCAGTTGAGATTCCCAACTCGGAGGTTGAGATTTCCTAACCTCCGGAGGACATAGGGTAAGATTCCTAACTTCTTTTCGGACTTCAGGGTAACCTTTCGAGTTGGGAATCTTAACCGAAAAGTTATGAATCCCAACCCTTCAGTTGGGATTCTGACCTCCAAATTGGGAAACCTAACCTAAATGGTGGAAATCCCAACCTTAGGGTTGGGATTCCCAACTTACCCACCTTAGATACCGCTTAAGGTCTTTAAAATCCTGACCTTCGAGTTAGGATTCCCAACCCAAAGTTTGGAATAATCTTTGGGTTAAGAAGATTCTCAACCTCCACGTTAGAATTCTTAACTTTAGGGTTGTGATTCTCAACTCGAAGGTTGGGAATCCTAACCCCGAGATTGGGAATTGAGTATCTTGCCTTGGAATTGAGTACTTTTTTCTAAACGTCCAATAATTCTTAAATAATGGATGTTAAAACCTTTCAGTTGGGAGTACCCAAGTTGGATAATGGAGATTAGGGTCATCATTTTCCTCTTCCTTTTCTTTTTATTTTCCGTTTCATGTTTATATTTTTATTATTTAATTCATTAGCCTAATTTTCTAAGTGAAATAATTTGAATTCACAATGCTAGTGTTGATCTCAGTGTTCCTATTGCTAGTGTTGATCCAAGAACTAGAGATGCTACTAAAGTTGGAACCTGCCACATACATACACATCTATTATTAAAAATGAATGGAATATTAATTAACACCTCCTCGTGTACAATTTTGAAAGTACATTATTAAAAGATAGGTGGCATAGGTGTTATTTTTGATAATCTAATTCCTATGGTTTCTTGTGTAGCAACAAAAACAGATAAAGTTGGTCTACCTATTTTAAGAAAAAACAAAATATAAAATTGACCAGTTTATATTTATTCTATATATAGTTTTTGGTGGGATTGGACTTACTTGTTTCCATGGAAATCTCTCATAGGTTGCAAAAAGCAATGGTAACGATAGGGTTGAAATGGGCACCAAAGATATGACTAACAGAGTAAACGAGGACCATGACAACCAGTCCCCAAACTATTGAGATTTCTGGAAATGTCACCACTTTGTCATTGTCAACATTCACCACCACCAACGCACAGCCCGCAAATATCAGGAAGTATGTCCCCACAACCTCTGTAATTATCTACACATCAAAACATGATTGGTATAATAGATATTGGAAGGCTAGTGGTGGAGAATGCTACACAACTGCTTGGTGTGAGGGGTTAGGAAGTGAGAAGAGGTTGGCCGGAGAATGGAAGGTAGGTCGATGGGAGGAGACTGTTGCACAGCTTGTTGGCCGGAGAGGCTACTTGTCGGGAGAGGTTATGAAGAGGGGAGAAGAGAGGTTCACCAAAAGGAGTTCAGCTTCTATCAATTTGCTCTGGCTTTATAGCTCTCATTTCATTAAGGACATTTTTGTCTATTCATGCTCTTTTTTATACAAACAAAAATACAAAGGTTAGTTTTGAAGTTGACCTCTTCAAGTGGGTCATTTTAGGTATTTTCTCTTATAAATACTAGCAGGCCGAATTGATTATTAGTGAAGGCAAGAGATGTTAGCCTTTGAAAGACTTAATGGCCTTTGGACAATTCTTTTTTTTTTTTTTTTTTTTTTCTTTTGAAACAAGCCTCTGAACAAATTGTCCCAATTAAAGAATGAAAGACATTTGAGTACCCTCATATACATCATGGCACCTATAAAGTAAGTCTTGCCTCCATGTGAATGTAATTTATCTACTTTATTATTCTTTATGATACAGATTATTGAGAAATAAGGCTTTGACTTAAGAATGAAAAATGCTTCTAGGGACAAACTCTAGGTCACCTCGACGAAGGTTTTTATCCATATCTTTCATTGAGCATCTGCTTCGTACAATAGTTGATCCTAACTGGATCCCACAACATTTGGATAGTCAGATTTTAATATTTTAATTTTGTTTTAAAAGACAACACAAAACAAATAGTGCTTGAAGAATTTTAGATTAACATCGTAATTTGTTACTAGCGATATCCATCTGAGTCAGAGAAAATGTTGACAAGAAGACTCGAACCGTAGAAGCAAATTACAAATTTAATTGTTCTTAATTTTATCCCCTCATAGTGGTTATGACATAGAGAGCTGACGTGACGGGAGCCACGGCCCAAATTTTATTTTAATATACCAAAAAAATTAATATAAATTCTTCAAATTTATATAAAAATACTTTGAATCCCCTCGACGGCGAACCCAAATGCGGTTCACGTTGAGCCTCAAATTTTTAAAAAAAAAAATTATATATTAAATCTGTTTCTAAAATTTAAAAGCTTCATTACTTTTTACTTTATTTAATAATTTTTTATGTATATATTAAATTTTTATTCTACACCTTATCCCATACAATAATGTATTTTGTTTTGTAAGTTGTAATATTTTTAATTTAACCAACGTCTAATTTGTGAACTTTTCTCCTCTAATTTATAGCATCAAAATTGCTAAATTTGAATGTTTCAATTATTTTTTATCTCTCATTTCTTTTTTTTAATGATAGTATTGAATTTGTTATATTTATTTTATCGATTTATTTTCAAAAGAGTCTATTTATGGTTTTGAACTTTATTGATAAAAAATTTAGATATCATACTAAAAATCTAATTTGATAATTAAAGGCTTGGTCAGTAATATTTTTTATTTTTTATTTTATTAATTATCACTTGAAAATGGAAAATAGATTTTCATATTGTTGGAGCATGTTCGGTAGTGAAAACAGAAAATGGATTATCATTTAACTGATCCCTTCAAGATTGAGATGATAAAAAAATCTGCCCTATCTCAAATGGGGTTAAAGAACCTTCGGTTACTGCTCCTTCACCAAGAGCTGATCCGGTGTGTTAATATGAAAATCTAAAAAGTCCATAATGGAAAATAATCTCCATTTGCTCTAACTTTTCAAACTATTAATTAAAAAACCCCTTGTCATCAACCAAAAGTAGTTTCTATCCAAATTTTTAGTGGTTTTGTAATAAAAACGCTAAAACACCAAAGCTACACTCACCTTTTTATTATTATTTTTAAATAAAAATTAATAATAAAAAATTAAATATAAATATTAAAAATAATCAAAAATGGGAAAATTACAAAAATGAAAAATAAATAAAAATAAAAATTAATAATAACTATGACAAATAAATATAATAAATTTAAATTTTAAAATTAATTAAATTAATTAATAATTAAAACTGATTAGAATTTAATAAAAAAATAGAGATGGAGATCCCAAATGTGATATCCACTATCTATCAAAATAGATGAAGGGAGATCTTATATAGTATCTCCACCTTTTTTTAAAGAGAAAAAATTAAAAATTAAAAAAAAAAATAAGAAAATTAATTTGGTAATAATTTAAAAAAAAAACTAAAAATTGAGTTTTAAAAAAAAAAATGTAGATCCAATATCCAAATTAGATATTCACCGTTCATCTCATAAGATGGACAGTGGAGTTCTAATCTTGATATTGGATGTCTATCCACTCAAAAGACTTCAAAGAAAATGAAGAAAAAAAAATCTCAATGCCAAGCACCATTCATCACGCACCATTCATAACACAAAATATCAAACCAAAAACCCAGAGAAAACAAATCTCTCTCAATCAATCAAATCTCTCTAAACCAGTATTATTATAAGTAATTTAGCGATCAGGCTAATTGGGCTGAAAAGGATCTACAGTATGGACTTAATGGTCCGAAAACCCAAAAAATCCAGCAATCTATCCATTCCTCTAATCGCGCGCCTGATCCCTGATCCGATCGTTTGGCTGTTCGCCATCCTGATCGTAATTGGGGTTTCCCTGCTAGTCGTCAATCTGATCGTCGATAAGCTCGATAGTCTGCTTGATAACCTGTTCGTTATTCTGATCGTGAATGTAACCTCATCCAGTTTTCTCTTAGGACCGCTTATTAGTCCTTAAGCGAGCTCGTCTGTAATCTGGTCAGCTGTTCGCTCTATCTGCTCGCACAAATGTGTAACAGTTTTTGACCATGATCATGTATCTGCTCGTTTATGAGGCTGCTCGCTTATTAATCTATCTGGTTATGGGAGAATTCAGTCGTGACCTACATCATCGACCCTCGAAACGTCCTATATTCCATAGCATTATCTACTCGCTAACGCGATAGGGTACCCTGCTCCTTGAGCATCCAGTCTCCACCATATCTCCTAAACCGCAAGTCAAAGATGTCATGAAAGATGCAGCTCAAGACGTGTCATGCACGGCATCTCTATCAGAGGCTACAACCAAGATCATGGTGACCTTACCTAACCTGTACAGATTAGTTGCCTAAAATTACGCTTGGGCAGGGCTCAAACTTTACAGTTTCACCCGCATTTAATGTAGTTTCGACAGTATTAAATGCACTGTCATCCGTATTAAATATAATTCATCATTGTAATCTCGGTTTACTATAATTATGTACTGTAGAATCTTAACTATAGCACCTCTCTTTCTCTATAAATAGGAGAGGAAATTTCCTTATAAAGGGATCAAATATTGAGTGCTGTTACTCTGCCAAAATAGTGAGAGAGTGTATAGTGGACGTAGGCATCTTTTTAGGCCGAACCACTTAAAAAATCCTCTAGTGTTCTCTCCTTCTCCTCTAACCACTTCTCATCTGCTCATCACTTCATTTAACGACCATCTTACAACGAATAATATGAAACTGTAACTTAGGCCCAAAAAACGAATCTCGGTCGGCTAATTCCCAACGTCGACAAATATTATGTTTATGATTTAAGCACAAAGAAAATGGAACCACCAAACTGGAATCACAACAAAATTGGAATACATAACCAAACAAAGCCCTCAAACTAAAGCTCATCCAAATCAAAAAAAAAATAGGAAACATAGCCCCCAAGCTATGGCCTAACCAAATTAGAAACCACCCACCATAACAGCCATAGCCCCCCAAACTTTACCTACAAAACACAACCATAAGCCAAAACTAGAAGCATGGGAAAGGGAGAAAGTGAGAACTTTGAGCAGGAGGAACTAGAGATGGTAAGGGTGAGAATAAGGGTAAAGTAGTGATGGTTACTAAGAAGATGAGAAAGTGGAGTCGATACAATTCAAGTTCTCATTCATGTCCTCCACAAAGGCCTTGGTTGTGGTATCGACATTAGCATTAGATAGTGATGCAATCACAGTAGAGTCGAAGTTGGACGTCTGTCTCCCACGAAGGTTGATCTTTGGGGGACAAGTTGTTTGGGAGCTAGGTCGTTGATCTAGTTTCCTCCAATCGGCAAGCCATAGTAAAAGAGATGTGAGAGATTGTGAGAGAGAGAAAGAGAAATAGTGAAAGGTGAGAGACTATGAGAAAGACAGAGAAAGAAAGAGATAATGTTGATGACGTGGATGATTTGGGACTGATAAGAAATTGAAAAAAAAAATTATTTAATTTAATTTTATTTAATAATTAAAAAATTTATTATCCCATCTAGTTGTACTTTATTAATGCATTTACTTTTATACTCTTACATCTTAATAGAACTGTTAATTTATTGATGGAAATCACCAACCTTCTAACGGTTGGATCATTCTGGATAATATTTTCAATAGAATAGATGGTTTAATATTATTTTCAATTCTAGAAGTAAAATAATAATAACCCTATTTATATTCAAGATCAATTGTGTTTCCAAAATAGAATGAAAATGTTGTGCTACTAAGATGTTCAATACCGAAAATTCAACTACTCTAGTCAACCGAAACAAAAAAACTCCACTAGACTTATCTAATAGGCCTCTAATATTGTTATTAAGACCACATGCAAAAACTACATTGTTTTTTTTATAATTATACCTTTAATTGATCATTCAAAAGAAATTTGTTCAGTCACAATGATTCCATCTAAATCAAATTCTTTATGTAGTTAAATTCAAACTTGCATTCATTGCTGGGGCTGCAACCGTAGCAAATTGTGATATTCAATGAAGATTTTACAAATGGGGAAGACTTGAAAGGATCAAAAACTGGGGTGCCACATTTTATTGCAATTAGAGTGATTGCAATTAACCTAAATTAGGTCACTGCTTGTGCCCATAATGGCGATTTGAGGAATAAAAGTTTAGCCAATGGAGAAATTTATTACATAAGGTAGAGAAGTTTTAATGCCAACTGCCAAGAAAAATACTAGGTTCAATAGCTTTTTAAAGATTTTCGTGATAAAGAGATCAAACCAGCAATTGATATTGTCTAGTATAAGCTTGGCTCCGTTAATGCTGTTACAGTTTTAAATTGGGAAATTACAATGAATCCAGGTCGTTAGTTGCTTTGGTTTGGCGGCGGTTCCATTGCGACAGTGGTAACCGCAATAGTGGTGATGAAGGAAGTTAAGAAAAAGAGTAGTTCGTGGAAATATTTTCGCCAATTATTGTTCCTAGCTATATGCGTTAGAGAATTAATAATCAGATCAATGACAAATGAAGAAGAAAATAAACACTTAAGTAGAATATTATTACTGTAGAAATAGTTTAGACTACAATGCAACAATTATAAACAATACAATCACTCTTAAAAATAACAATAATAATAATAATAGTAATAATAATCATATAACACAAGATATAGGAAGTGTACCAAAATGATGAAATGGAAATATGAAAAAACAGAGTCATGTGGAATTGGAATGGCCTTAAAATAATAATTACCTTTTACTTCGGTGCTTATAAATATTTGAGTAACTTTCTCTGATGATTTTCTATTAAATTCAGAAACCATGCATTGAAAATTCTTAAATATGTTAAATTTTGGTTGTTTTTCAGTTTTGTAATGAATGCAAATATGTAAAAAAAAAAAAAAAAAATTATTATTCTAATGATAAGGGGCGGACCCACCATTGGATCAGGAGGGACACGTGCCCCCTCTGAAATTTTTTAAAAATTAATTATTAGTCATTAGGTCTGAAATATATAAATGCAATGTCATATAACAGCACGAGTTTGCAATGGTGTTGTGGGTTAGGTGACGCCTTTTTATTTGGCTGTCATCCGGGTTCAATTCCTTGGCCCCATGAAAAGCTTTTGCTTTTCCGCTTTTTCAATCATTTGATATATAATATAAAAAATGTCAAACAAATTGGCTTTGTTGGTTGTGAAGCCTCTCTCTTTAGAATGAGTCCAAGTTGGACTCTTTTCTCATAATAGCTTTTTAATATTAATTTTAGTCTTTTTAATTTTATATTATATAAATAATATGTTCGATACTTGTATAAACATAGATTGGTTTTGCTAGTTGTGCTTGTCTTCCTTCGAAAGGGATCGAGGGTTTGATCCCCTTGTGTTTAATAATTTTTAAATTTTTATGGCATAAATCTTGTTTTTCTTTCTTCCATCCATCATGGTTCAATCTCTTTTCCTATCAAAATATGTTATTTTTCCTCAATTTTTTTTCCCATTAAGGTTTAATCAATTTCCCTATCAAAGCATGTTGTTGTTTTTTTTTTTTTTTTTTTTTTTCCGTTATTACAAATTAATATTCAAATTTAAAATATTTTGACTTCATAAATTATAATATTTATTTCAAATTATCACAAATTATATCATATTTATACGAACTAGAGAATAAAAAAGAACTAGTGTACAATCAACTCATAATTTATATGTTTTTGTTTTTATACTTATAGTAAGAATGTTATTTTAAAAATTTTATTACAATCTTATAAGGATTAAAACAACATATCTCCTACTGTTTATGTATTTTAATTAATTTTATTTTATATAACGTTTTTCTAGCAATTGAATGAAACATTAAAAAAAGAAAAAAAGTTATATAACTTAGTTTCCTGATGTTATAATTATTACATAAAAATGTCCCTTCTCACATAAATTTCTGGGTCTGCCACTGCTAATGATCTTATGAACAAACACAACTCTACAGAATAGATGCCTATAAACAAGCATAATTTTACAGAACAAATACTTATAAACAAACATAACTTTACAAAAGAGGTACTAATAAATGGACACAAGTTTATTGAACAAGTACCTATCCGATAGACACCTCACATATAGGCACTTTTTAGTTCAAACTCAAATTCTAAAACTTGATTTTAAATTAAGCAAATTAACACAACTTTTAACTCAAACACAACAAATACTTTTACAATGATACCGCGCATTTGAGTCAAAGATTTTTTATGTTTAAATGCAAATCTAACTTAGAGAAAAAACAAATGTAAATTGTATCAAGGTAAATGTCTTTTAGACTTGAACTTTCTTAGTATAAATGTATCGAAACTCTTGAGTGACATAGTGGATACAAAAATCTTGAACTATTCACTACTATAGAAGAACTAGACAGCATATCAAATGTATTTCAAATCTTACACACTTCAAATTTGTATGGTGGTGTTCATTTCGGTCTTGAACCAATTTCATATTCATAAGAGTTTTAGAGAATTTAGTTATATTCTCATCAATGCAACCCCACTTACTCCTACTCTATAGGTGATATTAATTTAGAAATTTCTACCATATTCCTCTAAATAACAAGACATTAATATAATTAAAAGTATTATCATTCCCTATGCACTTCTGTAGATAACACACCTTTAAACTGGAATTGGTCAATATGTGTTTAATCTTAAATTAAACCAAACTAGTTTTCCAATTGAACTTAGACCATGGGACCTCCAATTAGCTAAGTTAGGTTTTCACCTAATTTTATTCATTATTCAATTGGCTTAAGACTTATTCCCTTTGACGTATTGTACATTACAAAACATAATGAAATACATATTATTATTCCATGTTTTACGGTTATTATTATTATTAGTATTGCCATTTAATCACACAAAACAAATCTAGTAAATTTTTTCATTAAAAAACCATTAATTTAATTAGTAATAATGCATAATTTTGACTATTTCTACTTTTATTTGTATTTTTATTTTTATTTTTCCTGCCACACTACTGAATTCCGTTTGTGTTCGTCGTGTATCTCATTCTCAATGAAATTTTTCTACGTAATAGTATGTAGATCTTAATTAAATATGTTTGAGATCTGATACGTCCAATTAAGTAAAGAAATAATCTGTTTTATACTTTATATCATGGGCATTTGAAAACTAACTACACACATGTAGATGCTTAAAAAAGAGTAAGAAATATTAATACTTCAGCCACTGCAATATAGTACACAACTACCCATAGCTTTTCAGATAACTTTCCTACAAGACTTGCATGATAGCCTTCTGCACAATTATCTCATCTTCTGAATTTGTTGTTGATTAGGCTGATAACAACGGAACAATCATGTCCATGCTTGGCCTAGATTGTGGACTGGCATGTAAGCAAGCAATCGCAATGTTTAGCATTTTAATTACTTCGTCCTGTACTTCTGGTGCAGGAATTGGAAGGCGTTGGTCCAAAACGTCTTTCAGCAACATGTTCTCCATAGTTGGTGGAGCTACCAAAGAGGGGATAAGATCACCTGGATGCTTTCCTCTTATCACTTCCAATGTCAATACTCCAAAACTATAGACATCACATTTTTCTGTTACGTTCATCGTGTACGCAAGCTCTGAAAACAATGAAAAATTAGTAATCATCTAAGTATAATGTAATATTTAGCCTAAAATCTATGCTACAAATAAAAAAAAAAAAAAATCTTAAATTAGAAAAATAATGTCATATCACCTGGTGCAACATATCCATAAGTCCCAGCAAGCTCAGTTAAATTGGAGGAGTCTAGCTTCAGAATTTTGGCAGTGCCGAAATCCGATACATGAGCATGATAATCTTGATCCAGCAAAATATTTTTACTTGATATATCTCGATGAATGATTGGAGGTGAGCAATTATGATGCATGTAAAACAAGGCATGAGCCACGCTTGTAACTATATTCAACCGCTTAGACCAATCCAATTCTTTAGCTTTCTCTTCTTCCATCAAAATTGTGACCAAGCTGCCCTTTTCAAGATACTCATAGACCAAAAATGAATGTTGTGCATTTGAACAAAAACCGTAAAGCTTCACAATATTTCGATGTCGGATTTTTGTTAATGCCTTTATCTCATTCAGAAACTCTTTTTGAAAAGTCTTTTCACCATGAGGACGAGCATGGAGCTTCTTCACAGCTACTATTTTACCTGATGGCAGGCTAGTCTTGTAGACACTTCCATATCCTCCCTCTCCAATGCAATAAGTTGCATCAAAATCGTTCGTTGCTTTTATGATGTCCGTATACAAGATTCCTCCATCAAAATCCGAAATGGAGAGCAACTTTTCACCGTGTTCCGTTAAGGGATCTTCCTTCCTTTTATGTAAAATGAAGTAGATTCCAAAGAACACAAACAAAAGTAGAAGAGCTCCCAAAAGAGGGAAAATAATTGAAAACACCAATCTCTAACTCTTCCGCGAGTTATGTTCATATCTGACAGAAGAAGCAGATGGACATGGTGGTAGTCCTGTAACGTTGCCACACAAACCCTTGTTCCCCTTTAAGGCTTCAATTGAAGCATTTTGAAATGCTTTGTTGTTAGGAAGGGGACCCTGCAAATCATTGTAAGATATGTCAACAAATTTCAAGCTGTACATACCTTCAAAACTCTTAGGAATTAAACCAGAAAGACGATTGTGTGACAGGTTCAGCATTTCCAGGCTCTCCATATGGCTGAGTGTTGATGGTATCTTTCCTTTGAGAAAGTTATGACTCAAATCTAGCTGGGACAAATGATCTAATTTCTCCAACTGACTTGGAATTTCTTCATTGAATTTGTTGTTGCTCAAATCCAAGTAGTTCAGCTTGGTGCACTTTCCCAAATATTGAATTGATTGGCCCAGATTGTTTTTTGATAGGTCCAAACGCTCGAGATTAATCAGTGACTCAAATTCTGAAGGTATTCCACCTGAAAGTTGATTATTACTCAAGTTGAGCTTAGACATTAAAGTCAACTTTCCCAACTCCTTTGGAATCTCCCCGATGAAATGATTCGCAGAAAGATCTAGGGCTTGTAGCTGAGTTGCCTTTCCAATTTCGGGTGGTATACCTCCAGTAATATTGTTCCCTGCAATGTCCAAGTCAACTAATTTACTAATTTTGGACACCTGAACCAATTAGATGAAATTTCACCATGAAACTTGTTATGGCTTAAATATATCACTGTCAAGTTCGGATAAACACCAAAGTCTTCAACTATATTCCCCGTGAATTGGTTTTCTTCTAGACGGACTCTAGTCAAGCTTTTGCAGTTTTTCAAGCTCTTTGGTATTGGACCTGTGAGATGGTTTCTATTTACCGTGAACCTTTGGAGTGATCCACCTTGGCAAATGTTTTGGGGCAGAAAACCAGTAAATTGGTTCTCGTCTAGTTCCAATTCGGTCAAGTTCACAAGGTTTCCTAATTCTGAAGGAATGGAACCAGAAAGTTTGTTGTGGCGGAGATAGAGAAATTCTAAATCGACTAAATTACCAAGAGAAGTAGGGACTGAGCCATCTAATTGATTTTGATTCAACTCTAGATCGGTTAGAGAAAACAAATTTCCTAACTCTTCAGGAATGGGGCCTGAAAGTTGATTTTGATATAGTAGAAGAGTAGTGAGACTTCTCAAATGACCTAATGATATTGGAAATGAACCAGAAAGATTGTTTAAATAAAGATTTAGTTCGACAAGAGACTTCAAATTTCCTATTTCATGAGGAATTGGACCAAAAAGATTATTTTAGAATGCACTTAAGACTTTTAGATTTTTCAACTTTCCAAAAGTGGAAGGAATTAGACCAGTAAGATTGTTGGTATCTATGTAAAGTGCATTCAAATTTTGTAGATTTCCTAATTCGGAAGGAATAAAACCTGAAAACGAATTTTTATAGAGATACAAATAAATTAGGTTCCTAATATTACCTAAAGAAGCAGGAATTGGACCATTAAGGTAGTTACTATATAACCCAAGTTCTTCTAATGATTTTAAATGACTTATGTTATGAGAAATTGAACCATTTAACTGATTTTTACCAAGGTGCAAGACTCGAAGATTTGCAAGAAGACAAATTTCTAGTGGGATTTGTCCAATAAACTTATTAATGGACAGATCAAGATAAATGAGTTGAGAAAGGTTTGCAATTTGAGATGGAATGATACCATAGAGTGAATTCATAGCAAGGTCAACATACGCAAGATTAGGAAATGACGAAAATGAAAACTCATAGAGTGTACCGTTCAAACCAAAATTGGTAATGTTTATTTTGCTGACGCTTCCAGCAGAGTTGCATGAGATTCCATACCAAGTGCATGGACTTGTGCTTGGTTTGGAGGCGGAGGCATTGTGAGAAAGCAGAGTCCAAGTAAATAGCTGAGACTGTGTTTGGTTTGCTAAGCTAGCTTTCCATTTGAGAAAAGCGTTTGCCTCTTCAGCAGAAGCAAAAGCAACACTCGGTAGCGAGGCAACTATGTTAAGAAACAGGACAAAAAAAACAGGGGAGAGTATGTTTTGCAAGTTTAATTTTCTTGCCATGGTTTGTGGTTTGTATATTGTAATGATAATTTACAAAGATTTCTCTGTATAAATATAACCAACATCCTACCGGTTTTTTATAATTATTTACAAGACCGCTGACCGGGTCCAACTACTGTTTATTGATTTTCAATTAAGTGATTACTTTATTTGTGAAGACTTTGAGAGTTTGCTTCACGCTTAGGTTGGATCGACGTCTCTTCATGTTTTTCTTTAGAGTAGGACCACTTGAGTCCATTACACACGATTAAGCCAAAATGTACTCAGACTTGGGTCCTTCATTGCGCCAAAATGTACACACACGTTGATCCATGAGTCAAAAAGTTCACATACTTGGGTCCTTCGTTACACACGATACAGTGGGGGAACCCTCAAAGTCTTGCGAAGAAAGTCATCGCTTAATTGAAAATCAATAAACAACGGTGGGGGACTTGACCCAGGTCTGCGGTCTTGCAAATAATTATAGAAAACCGATAGGATGTTGGCTATCATTAATAACAAACACCAAAAAAATAACTATGGGATACTATAATTTCATTACGTACATTAAAATAATAACTAATATATATAACAAAGTTCTATAACAAAATAATGATGCACAATACTTAAAACTAAATTATATTAATTATATTAATGCCAATATAAATAATATTATTACGTAATAAAAATTAATATAATAAAAATGGTAATCAGACGGGTTTAGATGATCGGATTGAATATAAATTGTTTGAATTAATTCCAATGCGATATAAAATTAGATAAAAAAATTTTGACCCAAATCTGAACCAAAATTCAGTTTGAAAGCCCTAAGTCTGTCCCACACAGATCATGGCCCCAACGGTTTGGGTCAGATTGAAGATTTTTGGCATCCCTACTGTTACTTTCCTGAAACAATTTATTGGTTCAATGATTTAGAATTTCTTTTATGGGGCTGTTATGGGTATTTTGGTGTAATGAAAAAGCCCAAGAATGGTGGCCTATTGCGTCGCCTTGAAAGCCCAGAAAGTGCTTGGTCAAATGGATAAGAGTCAAAGGAAAGGTGATGGCCATTTGTCAGCCTGGGCGCTCGAGTACATTGGGCTATGCGGTTAAAAACCTTAAGATATCAAGTATGAAGAGATCGTGCGACGTTTTGGTCGATAGGCAAAAGCACAAAGATAATTTGCTCGCAGTTAAAAGTCTGCACGAGCGTCTGATAGTTTCTACACTTAGGAAATCTGCTCGTCTGCTCGGCAATAGGACAGACGATTAAGTCTGCTCGTCTGTCCGGCGATAAAAGCATATGGCTCGAGAAGTAGTCTGCACGTTGTCTGGTCGATGAGCGGGCCATTCATGGGAATTGACCAGTTGACCTTCTGGAAGGGGAATCAATTCAAATTAGGAAAGGAGTCGACTTGCCTAATCTCATGCGAATCAAATACTCTTGGAAATTGCTATATATGCGGGAGAGATAATCTCAAAAGATATTATCTTAATTAATGTATATTATTTTTTTACCTTATCTGTAAGATTTTTAAGCCTATTCTGATTGTAACATCTCCAATATAAATAGGAGATAGAATTCGATGTAAAGGGGAGGGTGAAATAAAAATACAATTACACCGAGGGTGAGAAAGGATAATTGTCGTGGATGTAGGCCATTATACTTGCCGAACCACGTAAAAATCTTGCGACGTCTTGTTATTTTTTATCTTGGTATTGTGTGTTTTGTGTGTGGTTTGTCATATTACAGGTATTGGGCTTAAAGAACCGGGTTGACCAAAATTAAGTGTCAACAGGGGCCTTATGCTATCAGGATTTTTTTTTTGGATTAAGAGCACAATTCAAATTGAAAATGTTTTATCCATAACGATAAATGTGGCATATGAACTCATGAAGATAATTAATATCTTTACATAGCTAACCAAATCATATGTATGTTTGGGGGAACACACCTACAAAGAAAATATTATCTGAAATAGTTGCTTTGATTTCAGGCATAGAGTTGCCCACTGATTATGTCCAAAATATCACCTTCGGCTAAACAGTTGTCGTAGTATAGCTTTAAGGTATCGATCCCACAGAGAAGTGAATAACAAGAAGAATTCAAAACAGTAGAAGAAATAAAATAAAATAATAAACAATAAATAATAGAGAACAATTGAAAGGAGAATTATTTGAGAGTGTTCAATTCGAGAATGAAATAAACAAACTAAAAAGAAAACTAATTGATAATAACCAATAGAGAAAATAGTAAGGCTTTGAGGATCACTTAATTGTTTAATTTTCTGTTATTAAGTTTGATTTCAAATTATTACTCAATTGCATGTTTCACATCCCAAACAGACAATTGGAAAATAAGGATTTAAAGATCAAATAAAAACACCAATAAAATTTTGCAAAACTCTTTCAATTTAATAACAATCTCGGATATAACTTATAAGTTATCTAAGAACGACAATATATCGAATTGACAATACTGTAGTCGAAAATTAACTTATAAATTTATCAATTCAGAAAATATATTTTTAATATGAACCACATGGGAAAAGAAAAAGCTTGACTAAATTTATATGAAACTGCAAAATATAATTTCTAAATCAAAACTTCAAAAATGAGTTTAACATAGATATTGAAGAACTTGAATAGAAACAAACTTGAATAACAATAATCTTACAATTAAGATCACCCCTCAGCCTCACTCTAATTTTAGCCTAACTTGCTCATTATTTCACAAATTCTACAGAGAAAATGTGAAAATAAAATAGAAAGATTTTTTCTCTCAAAGACTTTGATATTTCTTTCTCTGAACTGGATGCCTTTGTTGTGTTGCCAAGCACCATATTTATAGAAGCAAAAAGTCTCTCCATACAATCTTCACTTCCCTGAAAAAGGAAGGCTTTTAAAGAAACACAATTTGCTCAAAATCTTCTCATCTTATTCACAAATTTGTCTCAATCCATCACCATAAATCACTACTACTTCCAAAATTTGAGAGACAAATTAAATTTCAATTCATCTCCACAAATCACTCCATCAATCATATTTCATCCAACTTTTATTTCAAATTTTGAAAGTCAAATTTCATCCTCCATCATCTCCACAAATTGCTTGATCATTTTGAATTTGAAAATCAAATCTAGTGAGAGTGTATGGGCCATGAAGCTTGGGAATAGAGAAATTTGGGGTCTGATCATGCTTATGTTTAACTGCTGAATCTTGGTAATATTTGGGCTTTGTGCATTTGAGCTAAAGTTCTTTGAATTGGGCTTCTTGATTTTATTTCTGAAAAACACCACAAACCCAAAATAAGTTCCCAAAAATTATGTCAAAATTATCAATTTTATGAGCATAAAAATACATTAAATCAAATGATCAAATCAAATGCATTCGTAAAAATAATAAAATAAAAATGTTCCATTAAATAACATATTTTGACAAATGCGTTCAATTAAAATTGTATTTTTATGCTCTAATCACAACCCCCAATCAGCTTATTGCTAGTCCCTTAGCAATTCAAGCGTAAACAAGAAACAAAACATGAACTAGGCCGTAACCTTCTTACCACAATCCCCAATACATATAGCGTTTGAAAAATACGACATGTGAAAGCCTCAACTCCATATCCTCACAGGTGAAAAATATCAATTTAAATGGATGGGATTTCACTTATGGAGTTGGAAAAAACAGAGAAACACTCAAATGGATGGACAATTTTTTTAGGACAAACAAATGAACAAACATTGATCAATTGATAGAAAAATTAACTATTCATAATTATTCATTCTTTCCAAAAAGTTTTGCTTCAAGATTTCAATGGTCTTCCTAAATAGAGCCTAAAAATAATCCCAAAAGGAAGAATTGTCTTCTAAACTGATAGAAAACTTTATTTGAATCGAGTCAACAACCTTTTTTTTTTTTTTTTTCATCATCATTTTTTTTTTTGCCTTCTTTTTTTTTTTTTTCTTTTTTGGTTGTTGTTGTTGTTGTTGTTGAATAAACACAAAAGTACCAAACTTCACACGTAATACAAAGTTTTCTCACAACAAACACGGCTTCTAAAGGCTCAACAGTATTTTTTTTTTTTTAGCCATTATTTCTTAAAGCATATTTGATAAATCAAGAATGACAATCTAAACAGCAACTTAATCAATTCAAAAGATCAATGAAAGTTTATAAGTTGTTTTCTCAATCTCTCCACTCACTCACAAAAGATGTGTGAGATTAGAAAAATATGCACTTAAACATGTGATTTTTCTTGGCTATATGCATTGAACATCCATCTTACCACAAGGCTTCGCACATGAAATGTAAACCAGTTTAAACAAGAATTACAGTAAAACAGGCAATCAACTAGTTTTGTTTTGTGATTTTTTTTTTTCTCTCTTTTTTTTTTTTTTCAAAAACCACATGCAACATGAATATGCACACAAACCACCACCCTCAATCTAAATCTGACAGTGTCCTCACTGTAACAAAAAGATAAAGATAATGAAAGAACAAAGGACACTTAATGACACCCTAATGAGATATAACTAAATTAATGAAAGGCTAAGGAGAAAATAGTGATAAAAATAACAATAATAAATAAAACAAACTAAACCAAAGGAAAATAAAGCAAACCAAAAATAAATAAAAAGCAAGAAAATATAGTATAGAAAGATGCAACCTGATCAGTTGTGGTAAACAGGGGCCACCAAAGTGAGCTCCTTAGGTTGAGCTATTCTCTCTACAAAATGTTTCAATCGCTGTCCATTTACTCGAAGAATTCTCCCATCAGTTGGGTCTTGAACCTCAACAACACCATTGGGAAAAACATTTTTCATTGTATATGGACCAGTCCATCTGGATCTTAGCTTTCCTGGGTGAAGATGCAATCGAGAGTCATAAAAATGCACCCGTTGGTTTGGTTCAAAATTCTTTCTCAGAATTTGCTTGTCATGAGTTGTTTTCAGTTTGGCTTTGTAAATCCTGGAATTATCATATGCATCATTTCTCAACTCTTCTATCTCTGTCAATTGTAACTTTCTTTGAAGACCTGCAGCATTCAAATCAAAGTTAAGAGCTTTAACAGCCCAGTAAGCTTTATGCTCTAGCTCCACAGGTAGATGACACGCTTTTCCAAAGACAAGTCGGTACGGAGACATTCCAAGGGTTGTCTTGTAAGCAGTACGGTATGCCCAAAGTGCATCAGAAAGGCGTAGAGACCAATCTTTGCGGTTGGGGTTGACCGTTTTTTCTAGAATTTGCTTGACCTCTCGATTTGCTAACTCAGCTTGTCCATTAGTTTGCGGATGGTAAGCAGTTGAAACTTTGTGAAGAACACCATACCTGCGCATTAAAGCCTCAAAAGATCGATTACAGAAATGTGTTCCTTGGTCACTGATGATGACACGTGGTGTACCATACCTAGATAACACATTGTCTTTTAAAAATTTGACCACAACAGTGTTATCGTTAGTACGACAAGGTATGGCCTTGACCCATTTGGACACATAATCAACAGCAAGAAGAATATAAAGATAACCAAATGAAGATGGAAAAGGACCCATAAAATCAATACCCCAACAATCAAATATCTCAATAACAAGTATAGGGTTAAGAGGCATCATATGCCGATGGGTTAATGCACCTAGCTTTTGGCATCTTTCACAAGAACGACAAAAATTGTTAGTGTCTTTGAACAAAGTGGGCCAATAAAGACCACACTGTAAAATCTTTGCAGCAGTCTTTTTTATGGAAAAATGACCTCCACAAGCCTCAGAATGACAAAAGTTCAAAACACTATTTACCTCAGTTTCTGGAATGCATCTTCTCATGATTTGGTCAGGGCAATACTTATACAAATAAGGATCATCCCAATAGAAATTTCTCACCTCAACCAAAAACTTACGTTTGTCTTGTGCACTCCAAAATGTCGGAACCTCACCAGTAACCAAGTAATTGACAATGTGTGCATACCAAGGCACCTGGTGTACAGCGAACAGTTGATCATCAGGGAAGTCATCTTGAATGGGTAGAGCATCGATAGCATCATTGAACTCCAAACGAGACAAATGATCAGCCACAACATTTTCAACACCCTTTTTATCCTTGATTATCAGATCAAATTCCTGCAAAAGAAGAATCCACCTAATCAAACGTGCTTTAGCATCTTTCTTAGAAAGAAGATACTTAAGGGCTGTATGGTCAGTAAAAACAGTAATAGGTGAACCAATCAAATAAGCACGAAATTTGTCTAATGCAAAAACAATAGCTAGTAGTTCTTTTTCAGTTGTAGAATAATTCCTTTGAGCACTGTTTAAGGTCCTACTAGCATAATAAACAACAAAAGGCTTCCCCTCCCTTCGTTGACCCAAGACAGCTCCTACAGCATAATCACTAGCATCACACATAATTTCAAACGGTAGGTTCCAATCAGGTGGCTGTATGATAGGAGCAGTAGTGAGCTTGGTAATGAGTGTTTTGAATGCTTCATCACACTCTGGAGTCCAGTTGAATTCAGTTTCTTTGACCAAGAGATTACACAATGGCCAAGATATGGCAGAAAAATTATGTATAAACCTCCTGTAAAATCCAGCATGTCCAAGAAATGATCGAACCTCTTTTACCGTTTTAGGGGTGGGTAATTTAGAGATCACCTCTATTTTGGACTTGTCAACCTCTATCCCTCTTTCAGACACGATGTGCCCCAAAACGATCCCAGAAGACACCATGAAATGACATTTCTCCCAGTTGAGCACGAGGCCTTTTTCTTCACACCTACTCAAAACAGCTTCCAAGTTAAGCAGACATGAATCAAAAGAATTACCAAAAACAGTTAAATCATCCATAAAAACTTCCATGCATCTTTCAACCATATCAGAAAATATGCTCATCATGCAACGCTGAAAAGTAGCCGGTGTATTACATAAACCAAAAGGCATTCTACGAAAAGCAAAAGTGCCAAAAGGACATGTAAATGTTGTTTTATCCTGATCTTCTATAGCTATCTCTATTTGATAATATCCAGAATAAGCATCAAGAAAGCAATAGAAAGGATGACCAGCTACACGTTCTAAAATTTGGTCAATAAATGGAAATGGAAAATGATCTTTTCGGGTGGCAGAATTTAGTTTTCTATAGTCTATGCACATACGCCACCCAGTTACTACCTTTGTGGGGACAAGAACTCCCTCATCATTTTTCATTACTGTTATCCCAGATTTTTTTGGCACTACCTATGTAGGACTAACCCATTTACTGTCAGATATAGGATATATGATTCCTGCATCTAACAATTTTAAGACCTCTTTTTTAACAATTTCTTTCATTGTGGGGTTCAATCTTCTTTGAGGGTCTCTACGTGGGTTACTATTTTCCTCTAGATAGATCCTATGAGAACAAATAAGTGGGCTAATACCTTTTATGTCAGCTATGGTCCAACCTAGTGCAGATTTATGTTTTCTTAATAAATTGATCAATTTTTCTTCTTGTTCAACACTAAGTTTGGAAGAAAGAATAACAGGAACGGTATCACCTGGACCCAGGAATGCATGTTTCAATCCTTCAGGTAGTGGGGACAACTCAACTTTTGGTGTCTCCAAAGCAGATGGCTTCGATTTTTCTCTCTCACTTGGTAGTTCCTCGAAGCGTGGTTGCCAAAATCTCTTTTGCTTATCCTGTGTGTCATCAAAAATAGCAAAAACGTTACAAACCTTATCAGGATATTGCAAAGATTCAAAATCAGAGTCATGGAAGAGATATTCTAAAGAATTAGAGTCTTCCCTTATGTGTGCTTCCTCTGGTATGAGTGAGTCTATCATATAGGTATGATAGCATTCGTCATCATCTCGTGGTTGTTTTCCAACATGAAAAATGTTTACCTCTAAAGTCATGTTCCCAAATGAGAGTTTCATAAGACCATTCCTACAATTGATGAGGGCGTTAGCTGTTGCAAGGAAAGGTCTTCCTAAAATCAATGGGATTTGAGATTTCATGTCAACCACGGATTGAGTGTCCAAGACCAGAAAGTCTACAGGGTAGTAGAATTTATCGATTTGAAGCAAAACATCTTCTATCATTCCCCTTGGCTTTCGCACAGATCTATCGGCTAGCTGTAGTACAATAGATGTGGGCTTCATCTCCTCCAGCCCTAAACGCAAGTAGATGGAATATGGCATTAGATTGACACTAGCTCCCAAGTCAAGTAAAGCCTGGCCAAACTCATGTGTCCCAATTTGACAAGTGATTGTGGGACATCCAGGATCTTTATATTTGGGCGGTGTCTTCTGATCAATCACCGCACTTACCTGTTCCGTCAAGAATGCAGTCTTCTTAACATGGTGCTTCTTTTTCACAGTACATAGATCTTTGATCACCTTAGCATAAGCTGGTACCTGCTTGATCACATGTAACAAAGGCAGGTTAACTTTAACTTGTTTAAGATGTTCAAGAATCTCACCTCGATTTTCTGGTATTTTTCCCGTTCGGAGAGCTTGGGGAAATGGCACTTGCATTGGAAATTTCTTTTCAGGCTCTTGTGGAGAGGCATCTTCAGAACTACTTGGAGTGGTGGTAAGGCTTTTGTCACTCGATGGATTTAGCATAGTTGGTTCACCCAGTATCTTACCACTGCGAGTGACAATGGCATTCACTTCTTTGATGTTTTGTGCATTTGAAGTTTGTGCCATATGTTGCCCCTTTGGATTGGACTGAGGTTGAGATGGAAGCTTTCCCTGCTCATGTTTTGTTAGAGAACTGGTGAGTTTTGTGATTTGACTTTTAATTTCCTTGTTCTCTTCTACCACTTGTGTAAGAACATCTTCAAACTTCTGGTTTGTCTTGTTTTGTGCCTCCATAAATGCTTGCAAGGTTCCTTCCAAAGAGGATCTTTTTGGTATAGCATTGTATTGAGATGGATACGGCCTTTGAGGTATGGCTTCCGGTTTCCATTGGTTAGTAGATGATGTGGGCTGGTTGCTTTCAGATTTCCAACTGAAATTTGGGTGGTTTCGTCAACCAGGATTGTATGTATTGGAGTAAGGTGAGTACGGCTTTTGAAACATCCCGAGAGCATTGCTCTGTTCCTCATATACCCCTCGTATTTCTCCATAGGTAGGACAATCCTGTGCAAAATGGTCCATTCCTCCACAAACAAAACAAGCATTTTGAGAATCTACCTTAGCAACTGTTAAAGCATCAAGTTTTTTAGTGACAATTTCTAATTGAGCCTTAAGGTTGTCCTCTTCTCTCAAATGGTAAATTCCACTAGTTTTTGACCTATTAGTATTATTAGTAGCACTAGGTCCGGTCCAGGTGTGAGATTTCTCAGCAAGTTCATCTAAAAACTCAATTGCTTCATCAGGTTCTTTGAGGAGAAAATCCCCATTACACATTGTCTCAACAAATTTGCGCTCTCTACTAGTAAGTCCATCATAAAAGTAGCTAACTATGCGCCAACTCTCGTACCCATGGTGCGGGCATAAGTTTTGTAACTCTTTAAAACTCTTCCAGGCTTGATATAAAGTTTCACTATCTTTCTGAGAAAAGGTGGAGATCTGTCGCTTAAGGTTATTGGTTTTATGGTTCGGAAAATATTTGTTAAAGAATGCTTGGGTCATTTTCGCCCATGTACCTATGGATTTCGATCTCAAAGAGTATAGCCAACTCTTTGCTTTGTCTTTTAGGGAGAAAGGAAAAAATTTCAACCTAACCGATTCTGTTGCATTAGGTTCGTAATGGAAAGTGGCCACTACCTCTTCAAATTCCCTAATATGCACGCATGGATTTTCACTATCTAAACCATGAAAGGTAGGCAATAGTTGAATCATTCCAGGTTTGAAATCTATTCGTGGCATATTTGGGGGGAACATTATGCATGATGGTGTGGCAATGCGAGTAGGGTGCAAGTAGTGTTTTAAGGACCTAACAGGAACGTCCTCGTTTTGACTCATATTTATGGGACTAAAAGAAGAACTAGAGGATGTATCAAATTCAGAAGCAGTTTCGCTAGCTAAATCAGATGGAAGTTCTAATTCAATTCTTCTCAAAAATCTTTCTCGTTCCTCTCTAGTTCGATTCATTCACCTTATGCACTTTTCATTTTTTTTTATTTTTTTTTTGATGTCTTAAAAGAAAAAGACAAGGAAAAAGGGAAAAAAATAGAAAATACAATCCCCAAATTAAACTGTAAGAAAAAAAAGGAAATAAATAGAAATACTAATGACAATAAAAAAAATAAAATAAATATTCACAAAATTAAAATAAACGAAAATAAAAACATACCGTTTTTTGAACCCTTTTGTTGATTTACCTTCCCCGGCAACGGCGCCAAATTTTGATTATGTCCAAAATATCACCTTCGGCTAAACAGTTGTCGTAGTATAGCTTTAAGGTATCGATCCCACAGAGAAGTGAATAACAAGAAGAATTCAAAACAGTAGAAGAAATAAAATAAAATAATGAACAATAAATAATAGAGAACAATTTAAAGGAGAATTATTTGAGAGTGTTCAATTCGAGAATGAAATAAACAAACTAAAAAGAAAACTAATTGATAATAACCAATAGAGAAAATAGTAAGGCTTTGAGGATCACTTAATTGTTTAATTTTCTGTTATTAAGTTTGATTTCAAATTATTACTCAATTGCATGTTTCACATCCCAAACAGACAATTGGAAAATAAGGATTTAAAGATCAAATAAAAACACCAATAAAATTTTGCAAAACTCTTTCAATTTAATAACAATCTCGGATATAACTTATAAGTTATCTAAGAACGACAATATATCAAATTGACAATACTGTAGTCGAAAATTAACTTATAAATTTATCAATTCAGAAAATATATTTTTAATATGAACCACATGGGAAAAGAAAAAGCTTGACTAAATTTATATGAAACTGCAAAATATAATTTCTAAATCAAAACTTCAAAAATGAGTTTAACATAGATATTGAAGAACTTGAATAGAAACAAACTTAAATAACAATAATCTTACAATTAAGATCACCCCTCAGCCTCACTCTAATTTTAGCCTAACTTGCTCATTATTTCACAAATTCTACAGAGAAAATGTGAAAATAAAATAGCAAGATTTTTTCTCTCAAAGACTTTGATATTTCTTTCTCTGAACTGGATGCCTTTGTTGTGTTGCCAAGCACCTTATTTATAGAAGCAAAAAGTCTCTCCATACAATCTTCACTTCCCTGAAAAAGGAAGGCTTTTAAAGAAACACAATTTGCTCAAAATCTTCTCATCTTATTCACAAATTTGTCTCAATCCATCACCATAAATCACTACTGCTTCCAAAATTTGAGAGACAAATTAAATTTCAATTCATCTCCACAAATCACTCCATCAATCATATTTCATCCAACTTTTATTTCAAATTTTGAAAGTCAAATTTCATCCTCCATCATCTCCACAAATTGCTTGATCATTTTGAATTTGAAAATCAAATCTAGTGAGAGTGTATGGGCCATGAAGCTTGGGAATAGAGAAATTTGGGGTCTGATCATGCTTATGTTTAACTGCTGAATCTTGGTAATATTTGGGCTTTGTGCATTTGAGCTGAAGTTCTTTGAATTGGGCTTCTTGATTTTATTTCTGAAAAACACCACAAACCCAAAATAAGTTCCCAAAAATTATGTCAAAATTATCAATTTTATGAGCATAAAAATACATTAAATCAAATGATCAAATCAAATGCATTCGTAAAAATAATAAAATAAAAATGTTCCATTAAATAACATATTTTGACAAATGCGTTCAATTAAAATTGTATTTTTATGCTCTAGTCACCCACCACTGCCCACGAACACTGTGTACCTACCGCTTTGATAAGAAAAGCCAAGTAGCTAGGAATTTTATAAAGCAAATTTTATTTGTAAGTATACCTCATTAAATAATAATAATAATAATAATAATAATAATTTTAGATATTTATAGCTATTTTACTATTTACCATGCATATTTCCTTATTATTAAATTGAAATTATGGAATAAAGAGTTGTGCTTAGCACACCCTACTAAGAAATGGATCAATCGCAATGAAAGGCAGCGGATGTAGAAGGAAGTTTTGCAATAAGAATAAATTAGAATAAGAAAAGAATAAAGCCAGACTTTCTAAACATTTTATTCAAATTCATGCCTAAATAATGTAGTAAATTTTAATACCCCTCATATATGTTAAATTGGTTAGATCATATATTAGTATCTAAAAGATTTATTTTTTTTTTCTTTATTGAAAACCTAAAAGATTTAAAATTTAAAGATCCAAATTTGTGTATATGGAAATGTCATGCATTAGGCTCAATTAATTGGTTATTGGGTTGATTTTAATATTTAAAAGCTAGACCCAATAGTTTAAAAATAGAGTGGCAATATTTTCACCCCTCAAAAATTATTTGTACACCCCTTTTACCATAAAAAATTTAAATTTTTGTAATATATTTAAAATTTCACTTAATACCAAAAATATATTTTTTTTCTTAATTTTATTATAATATATATTTTTATAATTACACCCCATTTATATTTTTTCCTTCTTCTCCTCTGTCTTCTTCTTGGTCTTGCTTCTGCAAATCTCCTTCAACTTGTACTTCTGCTAGTTGGTTGTCTCCTCCTCCTCCTCTCTCCAAAGCACTTCTGGTTCAATTTTAGCTTCTACTTTTACTTCTACCTCTGGGATTTGAATATGATGATGAGAAAAAGAATCCTACTTTGAACAAACCAGCACATCCTCTATATGTTGCTGCTCCATTTGCTTATGTTGGTGACTCTCTTTTTCAAGCAAACCACCATTTTCATTCTTGTATTCTTCATTATCATCGTTAGGTGGAGGAGGGCATTCCCAAAAGCGATTAGCAAGAGCAACCATTTTGAAAATATCATATCTGCACCTCATCAACAACAAAGCGTTCTTGGATGGTATACAAATTAAACAATAGGTACAAATGCTAAGGGTATTATTGGTATTGAATACAGATTAAAAACAAATTAAAAAAATTTTAAATTTTATGGTAAAAGGGGTGGACAAACAATTTTTCAGGGTTGAATTAATCGCCACTCTTCAAAATATCAAGTTCAGCCCAAAATAGTTAATCCCAATTGTTTTATAAAGAAAGAAAATTATTACTGAGGAACTCTTGAGGCATGCTAAATGAGGCCACTAGTCAATAAAATCTATATAACCAATTTATGTGTTAATAGAGAAAGAGTTGTGATATTTTCACCCCTCTAAAGTTGTATGTACACCCCAAATCATTATTATTTTTTTTTAAAAAAATAAATAATTCAATATTATCCTCAAATAGCATTTTAAGGAATTAAGTTAACTGTATTTACGATAGCCAATCTTATCAAATGAGGATTGCTCCTATGAGCCAAAGATTAGCTATCAGCGTAAACCGGGACCCTCTACTTTCCATTGCAGCAAAGTCATTTCATGAGCAAGGGTGACGGGAACCATCTCACTCTGACATAGCCACCAATTTATCTTAATCATTGTTATATTTTTACATTTTACACCCCATCTTTTTTTATGATTTTTTTCTTTTAACATCCAACTGTCTTGTTTTCTTTTAAAAATATCAATCAAGTAAATATTTATACATATGCTCATCTATTTCTAAACCTTGAGTCCGATGAAATTAATAATAATAAAATGAGTTTTAATTAATCTTGTAGGTCCATTATGATTTGAGTCTTATAAGGGGGCTAAGCTCAGTTCTTTTTCTTTGAATCAAAGGCTAAATGAAATCAATTCTCTTTTAGATATCAACATATTGAAGACCTTCCAAAATTGCTTTTGCTTCTGCAGTTTTTACACAAACAACTCGCTCGAATACCTGAGTTTCTGTTGTAAAAGTCACACCTCAACTATTTCGAATTCCTTTCCTTCAAATTCAACACTACATCAACATTGTTTGAAGGACCGTACCAACGGAGCAACCCACATAGCAATACTGTTAACTGGAAGCTTTTGAACAACATTATCAGAACAAGCCTCATTATATATATGTCTTAAAAAGATCGTACACGGGCCCACACATCGCCTTAACCAAGATAGCCAAAAATAAAAAGTTTCGTCGTTGTCAGGGCTAGCTGGAGCTCTCAAGATAAGGAAAAGAAGAATAAGATGCCTTCGTTGGGTGGTCTAAAAGTAGCTACACCTCCGGCATTTTAAAATCATAAACAAAAGAAAGGACATATTAGTGACACATGAGGTGTTCTTACAAAATATAATATTTTAAAAATTTTTGATGGGGTGTATGTGCAAAAAGGGGTGTACATGCAATTTTTTAGGGTGTAAATATTATCACTCATAGAGAAAAGTGATTAATCGAGCCCAATTATACTTATAAGGGCCACCAATAGTATGAGCACGTAGGATAGAGACAAGCACTGCATCTCTTAATATTGCTAACTGTACCCCATTTTGTTTAAATAAATAAATGTTGACGTCCGGATTTGGATCCTAGTCAACGAGGTTCATTCTCGGGCTCAAACTACAACTTCGGATAATGGATATTGAACATGCAAGGTAAAAAAGGCAAGAAAAAGAGATCAGAGTCTAGGAGAAGAACATAGGAAGATTTTAGAGTGATTCGGCCCAAAAATATGCCTACATTCACTGTTTACTCTCTTACTATTTCAGCAAAGTCACGACACTTAAAAGATTGTCACCCTTTTACAATGAAAATCTTCCCCTATTTATAGAGAAATGGGAGGTGCTACAGTAAAACAAAATAAGACAAAAGTATACAGTAAACCGAAAGTACAATGATGGACTGCATTTAATACGCCGGGATTTCATTTAATGCGGCTGACGGTGCATTTAATGTTGTCGAAATTACATTAAATGCGGCTGAAACCGTCACTTCTGAGCTCTGCTCGAGCGAGATTTCAGGCGGCTAATCTGTATTGGTCATGGGAGGCCACTGTAATCTTGACTGTAGCCTCTGACAGGGATGGCGTGCATGGCACGCTTTGAGCTGCATCTTGCATGGCATCTTCGGCTTCTGCTAACTTGCGATTTGGGGGGCATGGCTGAGATAGACTTTCCAACGGATAGAATATTCAGTTCAGCTTACGAAAAAATGAGCTTCTGACGGACCGGACACCTTGAGAGTTAGGAGGACAGATTATGAATTAATACTTCTGCGGTCGGTTATAATATTGGGCAAGCAATCTCATAAATGAGCTGGTACACGAGCACGCTCAGAAATCACCGTACAACCAAGCGGACAATTCTAAACGAACAGGTCCGGGCAAAATAGATTTGCTGATCACCCGCAAACAGCTTAAGCGAACAGATTCGATGAATAGCTTGAACGAACGGATTCAACGATCAGCCTAGGCGAACAGATTCAACGGTCAGCCTAGGCGAATAGGTATGATGATGGGCTGAGTGAATAGATTCAACGATCAGCTTAGGCGAACAGATTCAGGGGTCAGCCTAGGCAAACAGATATGGCGATGGGCTAAGCGAATATATTCAGCGATCAGAATAGGCGAACAGATTTAGCGATTAGCCCAAGTGAATAAATTCCTGATCAGTGAGGGGACTTGGGACATGTTGAAAATGGAGAGTAGGTCTAACGAACGGGTCCTTTGTCAAGAAGATGGTCAGGAAGAAAGACGGATTGTTGAGCCCTTAGGCCATTGAGTCTGCACTGTAGATCTCCCCCGGCCCAATTGATCTGATCTCTAAATTACCCATAAGATAAACCCCCTAGCTCTTGGTGCCTTGTAGAGGACCAGGAGCTATAAATCCCTGAGCGAGCAGATGTGGCGAGAATAGTTACACCACTTTTTAAATTTCGCTTTATTACTAGGCCACTTGGAGCTTTCCCATGCAGCGGTTTCAAGTCGTACCACGCGCCTTACGCATTTAATGCACGTCTCTCAACTGACATGCTGTATGATGGCAAAATCCCGAGAATCGCACCATACCGTCAGATTAAGGAAGGTTACACAGCTGTCTTGATCTGACGGTTGGGGCTTGGCTGTTTTTTAAGAAAAGAGACACTCCATTTCCTTCTCTTCCGGTATTTTCAAAAAACAGAAACTCCCTCATTGCTTGTCTCCTTCCCGATTTCTTTTCGTCATTCCCTGATCTCTAATCAAAGCCATCAGTCATCATCATCTTCAGGGTAAGGTTTCTTTTTCCTCTCTTTTCTTCATTCTTTCTTTTTTTTTTTTACTGTTTCTGGCCTGTTGGTTCCTGATACACCTGTAAAATAGTTGTACATACCTTTCTCCTTCTTCTTCTCTCTTTTTAGCTTGGGGGGATTTGTTAAATGGGGCTCTTCTTGCCTCTTGCTGGCTTCCCAAGCTTGACGCTTAGGGACAGTAGACTTATGTTTTCTTTGTTTTTCGGGTCTGGTTGGCTGTCAGTAGCCTAATTACTACTTCTTTTGTAGATGTCAAGTCGTGGATGCCGATATCAACGAGTCATGTCCAACGAAGAGGGCTCTGAGGAGGGTTCTTCTCAACAGAGCAGAGATTCTCCAAGTGCAACTACCCAGGAGGGCGGGGATGCATTGAGTTTCTCTGGGCGAGAAGAAACTTTTGCTCACGAGTCCTTTTTTCAACACGACTCTTCTATTACTCGTGAGGAGCTCGAGACCATAGCCACAACGTATGGTTTCCCCTTTGGGTGTCGTATCATGGTTCCTGCTCATTACGATCACGCGGCATATCCTCCCGAGGGGTTTATGGTGATCAATCGCCAACATATAGATCTAGGGTTTAGATTCCCGGTCCTCCCATACCTGATTGATCTGTTGAATGACCTGGAAATAGCTCATTTTCAACTCACACCAAACTCCTATGCCCAACTGACCACTTTAGCTTTCATCTTTCTCAAGAATGGCCTTCCACCGTCGACCCCGAACATAATCCAAAGCCTTTTCTTCTTTAATCTACTACTAACCCTAAGGCCAAGAATCGGGACAGTATCTATTATATGACAGCTTGTAATTCGCCTTACAAGGCGTTATTATCGAAGAAGGTTAGCAAGTCGAATGTAGGGGATTACAAGTCCCATTGATTTTACGTGTCTTACCTGTCCCTACTAAAACTCATCAATTTTGATTTCACCCTCCATCCGGGTGAGCATATTTCTACTCACTTCACCTGCATGCATGCGTATATTATCATTTTTATTATTAACTGACTTCTCTTCTTTTACACACAGCTATCAACAAGGGCTCAGTTGATCTCTCGAGTGAGGAATTAGGGGTGCTCGAGAAATTTTCTAAGGTCAAGGATCCTTCAGACGATTATTTCCCGTCAAACTACTTCCTAAGGGACTACGGACTTGCTCTAGGGGCTGGAACCAAGCTTCTCAGTTTGGCAGCGGATATTGGGGTGCGAAAGGGTCGAGAGGTTTCCTTTGTCTTTATAGGGCTCAACGAAGGTACTTCTGCCCTGATTTCAAAAAAGCTTAAAACCATGGTGCACCTTGAGATGGATTCTCATCCACCCCCGTCAGTGGCCGAAACGGAGGAGCTTGAAGTAGAAATAATAGGTTCTAAGGGGCCCCCAACCCAGACAATAGAGCCATCGCACACAGGGGCTGCCACATCCACCAAAAAGCAGGGAATGAAATATAAGACCGTTGGGAAGAAGGTCACGAAACATATACCCCCACCAAAGAATTCGGCTAAACGTTAGAAGTCTAAGGGCAAGACGCCTATTACTGGAGGGGTTGACGAGGGGCAGGCCTAGAAGGCTAATATAGGGGAATATTTTGATGACCTGTTGGATCAGCTACCAGGACTGTTGGGACCTGACAAACCAGACGTCTATGAAAAACATGTTCGCGGTGACCAGCTGATCGCTTATGCCGTGCACTACAATGTGTTGGTAGACCCCATCCTTAGCTTTGTAGTTTGTATTACCTTCATTCCCATTGCTGATACATTTTTATTTCAGACTTCGTTGGCATTGATAAAGATGTGCAAGGACTTCCCCGACTTGGAGGAAGAGAAAGCTTCATTGAAGGAGACGAACAGGAAGCTAGAGGTGGAAAATAAGGAGATCAGGGAGGAATCTGAAGCTGCCAAAAAGGTTGTTCGCTAGCTTAAGCAGCAACTCAAAAGCATCGAAGCGTCATTAGCTCACAAGAAGAAGTTTAGGGGTATCACTGTCTCCTCGCTCAAATAGGCCATCGAGGACATAGATAAGGTCACGCAGGAGGCCATCTCATAGAAGAGACGGGTCGTAGACTCTGAGAAGAAGGTCGACTCGGTGATACAGGACCTGAACATAGTAAGGGGTAATCTTACTCGTACTAGGGAACTGTTCAGTCAATCTGAAGCTCGGGTCGTGCGGGCTCGGAAGGAAGCAATTGAGAAGACGAGCGACAAGTTCCTATATACGCTCTGGAAAACTTACCCTGAGCTGGACGTCTCCTATTATAGGGAGGAGGTAGTGAAGGAGGTGAAGAAGTATGCGGCCCTTGTTGCCAAAGGAGCCCTAGCGAAGACCGCAAAGCCTATCTAGAAGGGGATTATTCCTGTAGCCCCTAAGAAGAGCTTTGAGTCTTCATCTGCTCAAATCGGTGCCCCTTAGGTCCAGGGCAGCTCCTATTCAGGTCCTCAGGAGCGGGGGACAAGAATCATCTTCACAAAGAGCCCCCAATGATAAGGATTTGAAGAGTACTCTTGCCGGCTCTTCTAAAGCTTTTTTGGGTAGATAAATACAACATTTGTCCTCCCTATTGATAGGGCTTATCTCTGAATATTGACGTTGTTGACATTATTCCTATTTTTTAACCAATAAGGGATTCTTGCTGATTTGCTATGTTATTTTCTAAGCTTCATACGCATCGTCGTAGTAGACCACAAGCAGATTCACATAATAGAATGGACGATGAATTGGGCAAATAATGAGCCTGACCGCTCGAACAGATACTTTTTAAGGTATAAAACTAGGAAAATAATTCTCCGGGTTACAAATGTTCCCTTAGATTTCGCAATAGATAGCCCTTGGCATAAATCATTGTTTAGAGAGCAGGAAGGATCCCCAGCAGATGAATTAGTAACTTAATTCCTCCGCTAAATGACTAGCATCTCACTATAAACAACAAATCTGATGGCTCGATTGTAAGCACTGAATAATAACGAATAAATCAGCTTGCACTGCTGTACAGCCGTAGGGTATACAACATTAGATAACATTGATGAAGGGATATGAGTTAAGAAGAAACCGGATGATAAATACGTGGAGTTGTTCGCAGATCTTTTTGATCATGATCAAAACTGGTAGAGGCTGTGCTCGAAAGGTAGGGACTCAAGCATATACAGTCGACTGCGCTCACAAGGTTAAACTTGAGCCTTTACAGCGGACTGCGCTCACAGGGTCGATACCTGAGCTATATAGCCTGTTGATCCTCTCAAACTATGCTCACAAGGTTGGAGCCTGAACATTTACAGTGAGAGTTGTGGAGGTTGAGACCTCAACTGCACTCACAGATCGTAGCCCGAGCATTTACAGCATATTCAGGGCTGAGCGCGCAGTGATTGAAGCTCTGTTCTGTTCGCGTATGACAACCTAGGTCGTGGTATGCATAGAACAGTTTATAGAGGGGGAGGCCAATCTACGAACGGCGATTAGGTGCGCAGGCTCGTGGCCGTTTTAACCCCTCTTGCCTTGTAGGGCAAGTGTGGGGTCGGTATCTACCGATATTCAGCCCCTTATCCCCGTAGGGTAGGTGTGGGGTTGGTATCCACCAATATTCAGCCCCTTATCCATACAAGGCTAGCAAGTGCTTGAGCTTTAAGTCGGCTTTCTGCCATTCACGACCGTGTACCTCACACATAAAAACACACATGAACATTTGTATTAGCGGTAATTCAGAATAATCAATAAGAAAATTTTATTGCATCTGTACATGATTAACTTTACAGAAGTAACAGAATAGCAATAAATCTACAAGGATCATGTATAATAGGGCCTCAAGTGAGTAGCATTCCATGCCCTTGGAAGCGTTGCTCCACTCATGTCTACCAGGTGGTAAGCTTCGTTCTTCAGATCTTCGTGGATTACGTAGGGTCCTTCCCAATTACGTCTTAATACACCTTTACTGGTTTTGTGAGCACCGGGTAGAATTTCTTGTAGCACAAGGTCACCTGGTTTGAATTGGCGCACCCGGACCTTCTTGTTATAGTGCTTCGCCATCCTCTGTTGGTAGATGACTATCTTAAGGCGAGTAGTTTCCTTAGTCTCTTCAAACAAGTTTGAGTTAGTGGCTAAGAGCTGGTCTTTTTCTTTGGAATTGAAACTCGCTCTTCGCTGATTGAAAACTTCAAACTCTGCAGGAATCATGGCTTCGGACCCATAAACCATTGAGAAAGGGGTTTCCCCCGTGGTGCTGCGAGCAGTTGTACGGTAGGCCCACAATACCTTCTGTAATTCATCTACCCATGCCCCCTTTCTATTTTCGAGCTTGGTATTCAGAATATGCTTTATGATCTTGTTAATTGCTTCCACTGGACCGTTAGCTTGCAGATGGTCTATTGCTGAGAAACTCTTAGTAATACCAAGACTGCTACAAAATTCCAAGAACTGCTCGCTTGTGAATTAGATTCCATTATGGGTCATGAGCTGCTGAGGGATACCAAACCTGTAAATAATGTTATCCCACACGAACTTTTCAATCTTCGTCGTGGAGATCTCAGCCAGCTCCTTTACTTCCGCCCATTTCGTGAAATAGGCAACTGCTAGAATGGCGTACTTGCATCTTGCTTGGCCTACTGGGAGAGGCCCGATCAGGTCCATCCCCCAAATAGCGAAGGGGCTTGGGCTGATCATCTACCGAAGATAGGTCGGTGGTGCTCGGGGAACTTTGGAAAATCTTTGGCATTTATCACATTTCCTCACCAAGTCAATGGCATTCTGCTTCATGGTTGGCCAGTAAAATCCCTGTCTGAGCGCCTTTTGGGCTAGAGAGAGTCTTCAACATGGTTACCTCAGTACCCCTCATGAATGTCCCTCAGTAATATGGTGCAATCCGGCTCGTTGATACACCTGAGTAAGGGGGCCGAGAGGCCCATTTTATAGAGAATGTCACCATATACACAATACCTTGCGGCCCTTATGCACAGGCGACGGGCCTCCATCTTATCTTCCGGCAGCTTTTGCTCTTGCAGAGAATTGACCAATGGGTTCATCCATGAATCTGTTGCTACTATCAAAATCATTACTTCTGTGTCGGGCTCAGTACTTGGCTTTGGTAGGAATTCTACAGGTATATTCCCAGCAAAATCTGTGTCCTGAGCTGTTGCTAGGCGGGCCAATGCATCTGCGTGGGAGTTTTGGGCGCGAAAAATTTGATCTAACTCGAATTTTTTGAAGGCTCCCAACAACTCTTGGACCCTCTGCAGATAGACTGTCATTTTTGACCCTCTGGCTTGGTACTCACGCCTAATTTGATAGACCACTAGCTTGAGTCACTGAATATCCTAAGTCGCTCGACCTGTATCCTCTTGGCCAAGCGAAGCCCTACTAACAGTGCTTCGTATTCTGCCTTATTGTTAGTCGCTCTGAAGCCAAACTTGAGTGCATAGAGGAACTTACTCTCGTCTGGGCTGATCAACAAAATTTCAGCCCCTACACTCCGTTCACAGGAGGACCCATCCACAAACAGCTCATAGTATGGACCTTCAGAAGGTTCAATCTTGTCGTCCATAGGTCTGGTAAACTCAACAATAAAGTCTGCCAGCGTCTACCTTTTGATTGTTGGTCTTGGTTTGAACTCAATGTCGAACTGGGCAAACTCAATGACCCATTTGATGAGTCGACCGGAAGTAACTGGTTTCTGGAGGATTTGCTTTAATGGATATTTCGTCAGGACTTCGATCTTGTACGCTTGGAAATAAGGGCGTTGTTTCTTGGACGCCATCACTAGGTAGTAAGTGAGCAACTCCATTTGGGTGTACCTTGTTTCAGCTTCTACCAATTTTTTGCTAACATAGTAGACGGGGACCTGAGCTCCGTTTCCTTCTTCCCTTGTCAGAGCCGCACTCAGGGCGCTTTCGGATACCCCTAGGTAGACTATCAGAGTCTCTCATTCATTCGGCTTAGTCAGCAAAGGGGCTCACCCCATATATTCTTTTAGCTGCAAGAACGCGGCCTTGCATTCTTCTGCCCACCTGAAGTTCTTGGCTCTTTTCAGTACCTCAAAAAATGGAGCACATTTATTGGAGGCTTTGGACACATATCTACTCAGAGCTGCTACTTGACTGTTCAGACTCTGTATTTCTTACACGTTGGTTGGTGATCTCATATCCAGTAGGGCCTGGATCTTCTCTGGGTTGGCTTCAATCCCTCGGTTATTCACTATGAAGCCTAGAAATTTTCCTAAGGAGACCCTAAAAGCACACTTGAGGGGGTTGAGTTTCATTTGATATCTCCTTAGGATCTAAAACATTCTCTCTAGATCCCGGACATGGTTAGCAGTCTGCACGAATTTTACTTGCATATCATCCACGTACACCTCCATGGTTTTCCCAATTAAATCTTCGAACATCCTGTTCACCAGTCTCTGATAAGTTGCCACTACATTTTTCAATTCGAAAGACATTACCTTATAGCAGTACAACCCTCAGTTTGTAATGAACGATATGCACTCCTAGTCTTTAGGGTCCATAGAGATCGGGTTGTAACCCAAGTAAGCATCCATGAAGCTAAGGAGCTTGTGCCCGGCCGTTGCATCCATCAATTGATCAATTCTGGGCAGTGGAAAGCTATCTTTCGGAAAGCTTTGTTCAGGTCCGTGAAGTCTATACAGGTTCTCCATTTCTCATTCTTCTTTTTCACCAATATGGGGTTAACTACCCAGGCTTGGTACTGGACTTCTCAGATGAACCCATTCATTAAAAGCTTGTCTACCTCTTCCTTCAGGGCTTCACATCGTTCTCGGTTCATCTGCCTCCTCTTCTAATAGACTGGCTTGTGGTGAGGATTGACATTCAACTTATGGGTCATTACATTTGGATAGATCCTACTATGTCCCCATGATTCCAGGTGAATACATCTAAGTTTGCTTTGAGGCAGCCTGTCAGCTGGGCCTTTATCTCCAAGATCAAGTTCTTACCTAGCTTAAGACATCCTGCTGCATCTGCTTCGCTAACCTAGATGTCCTCAAGCTCTTCTATTGGACCTGTACCTTGGTATACATCGAATTCCTTGGGGTCTAGGTCATGGCTGATCCTTAATGAGGTGATCGTCTGCAGTTCACGCTCCGGGGCCACATCCACTTTCTTTCCTCAAACTCCTCTTCTTATCACGTCCACATAGCAGCGACGAGCCAGAGACTGCTCGCCCCACACACATCCTACCCCATTGGGAGTTGAAAATTTTACCGTGAGAGCTCTGGTGGAGGTGATCATATCGAGGTCATCCATGGCAAGTCTTCCCAACACCATATTGTACGCAGAGGGAGAATTGATAATGAGAAAATCTGCTAGCACTATGGACTAATGAGCGGCGTCTCCAAGGGTTAGGTGTAATATGCCATCCCTATTTTAGTATTATATACGTATTGTAAACGTATGTCTCATTTATGGAATAAAATAATAATTTAGAGTGCCCAAATATAAAATTGGATTATGATGAAATTTATGGATACGATTTCGAGCTCAAGAAGGGCTTCCGCGCAGTCAAAGGGGGCATGATGCGATATGGGTGATAGTTGACAGATTAACGAAATCCGCCCATTTTCTGCCCATCCGGAGTGATTACCCCCTGAGCAGATTAGCGCAGCTCTACATTAATGAGATAGTAAGACTTCATGGTACACCTGTTTCTATCGTTTCAGATCGTGATCCTAGATTCACATCGAAGTTCTGGCCCAGTCTACAGAAAGCATTAGGAACTCGGCTAAATTTCAGCACAGCCTTTCACCCGCAAACGGATGGTCAGTCAGAGAGGACGATCCAGACACTTGAAGATATGCTCAGGTCATGTGTTCTGGAATTCAAGGGTAGTTGGGATATACATCTACCACTTATGGAGTTTGCTTATAATAACAGTTATCAGGCCAGTATAGGTATGGCCCCATATGAGGCACTTTATGGAAGAAAGTGCAGGACTCCAGTGTGTTGGGATGAGGTAGGTGAGAGGAAATTGATAGGTCCTGAGCTTGTTCAGATCACTACAGATAAAGTTAAAGTTATAAGGGACCGACTCAAGATAGCAAGCGATCGGCAAAAGAGTTATGCAGACAATCGCCGTAGAGATCTTGAATTCAAAGTTGGAGATAAAGTATTCCTCAAGATATCTCCCTGGAAAGGCGTACTTAGATTTGGAAAACGTGGTAAGCTGAGTCCGCGTTATATTGGGCCGTATGAGATTATCGACAGAGTAGGATCAGTAGCGTATAGGTTGAAGCTGCCACCACAGTTGGATAAAATTCATGATGTGTTTCATGTGTCCATGCTTCGAAAATATATCTCCGATCCCTCTCATCTACAAAGTAATATAATATATAAAATTTTTAGTACGGCTGCTATATAGGAAAAATAACCCTAAAAATGAATTCTACACTTAAAAAACGAGTCCGTAGACACGTCGGGAGCTAAATTTCGAGTTCGGGAGGTCGAAAATCTTACCTCCGCCGTACGTGGTGGCCGACGGCGACTTTCCGGCGTCGGATTCCGGCGACCTCGGTGGTGGGAGGTATGGTTAGGTGGGTTTTGTTGTCCTCGACACACTGATCACGAAAACGAGGTCGATCGGCGTCGAAATCGCTTTGTTTCGCCGGAATCAAGAAAATAAAAGTTGGTTAACCGCCTTACTTTGTCTACTGAAACGAAGACCCAAACGGTGATAAAAATTGATAAAATTGGTACCTATAGAATCTACGTCGCACAAGCTTTCCAACGGTACCAAGATCGGCCAAAACGGAGCAAGGATGAGGTCGGAACGAGAGATTGAAGTTGGGCTCGCGAAACTGAAATTTCTGGAAATCCGAGGAGAGAGAAAAGAGTGAGTCGGCCGAAGGAAGAAGATGATGATATAATCCGGCCGAATTGCAATTTGCCCCCTCAACTTTGTAAAAATTACGATTTCAACCTAAACTGTTCCTGTTGGTAATGTCAAAACAGGAGCTGACGTTAATCTTTTCTTCAATTCATCAAAACTTTGCTGGCAAGCTTCTGACCACTCGAACTTTTCTTCCTTTCTCGTCAGTCTAGTTAATGGGGTTGCTATCTTGGAAAAACCCTCAACGAACTTTCTATAATAGCCTGCCAACCCGAGAAAACTCCTAACTTCAGTCACATTTGTGGGTGGTCTCCAATTCGTGATAGCTTCAATCTTTTGGGGATCCACACTAAGCCCTTCAGCTGAAATGACATGACCTAGGAAAGAAACTCTATCCAACCAAAATTGGCACTTACTGAATTTCGCATACAACTGGTCTCTCTCAGGGTCTGCAACACAATCCTAAGATGTTCCGCATGCTCTTCATGACTGCCTGAATATACCAGAATATCATCAATAAACACAATCACGAACCTATCCAAATAAGCTCGGAAGACCCTATTCATTAGGTCCATGAACGCGGCTGGGGCGTTTGTCAATCCAAATGGCATAACTAGGAATTCATAATGCCCATACCGAGTTCTGAATGCAGTCTTCGAAACATCTCCCTTCCGAACCTTCAGTTGATGATAACCCGATCTCAAATCAATCTTCGAATACACCTTGGATCCCTGTAACTGGTCAAATAAATCATCAATCCTCGGGAGCGGATATTGATTCCGTATTGTCACCCTATTCAGCTGTCTATAATCAATACACAGCCGTAAGCTCCCGTCTTTCTTTTTCACAAACAAAACTGGAGCCCCCCATGGCGAATGACTGGGCCTTACAAAACCTTTTTCCAATAACTCTTCCATCTGTACCTTCAGTTCTTTCAACTCAGCTGGCGCCATCCTGTATGGAGTAATCGAGATTGGTTCAGTTCCCGGAACCAAATCTATCTCAAATTCTATCTCCCTATCTGGTGGCAAACCTGGGAGATCCTCCGGGAATACTTCTGAAAACTCTCTAACCACTGGAATATCTTCCAATCGAACTTCATCCTTCTTCTGTTCAACCATATAAGCCAAATATCCTTGATATCCTTTACGAAGCATCCTACTGGCTATTATGGCGGTGACCATACTAGTGGCAAGTACTTTTCGAATTCCACGGAATACCACCTCTGGTTCCCCTGGTCTGGCCAATCTAACTTCCTTCCCATAACAATCAACTGTGGCTCGATATCTGGATAGCCAATCCATCCCCAATATCACATCAAAGTCCCAAATATCTAATACAATTAGGTCAACTGGAAACTCTTTATCTTCTATCACAATTCTACTATCCACAATCACCTTCTTGGCCAATAAGAAATTTCCAGCAGGGATGGAAACTACTATACTACCCTCTAAGGACTGTAATTCCGCTCTAACCTTTGTTGAAAATGGTACGGACACAAAGGAATGTGTGGCTCCAGGGTCTATCAGTGCATATGCATCATGATCTAGAACAGAAACCTTACCAGTAATAACTTCTGGAGCGGCGTCCGCCTCCTTTTGTGTGACAGCAAACACTCGAGCCTGGGTGCGGGGTCTACCTGGCTGACCCGCTGAAGACACTCCTCTACCCACTGCACCTGTAGCTGAAACTGAAGAGCCACGTCCTCTAGTCTGAGAGCCTCTACCTCCCTGTCTCTGGCCCACACTGGCTTGTGAAGAGGCTGTTGAAGGTCTAACCTCTGAACTGACTGAGGTGATTAGCTGTGGACATTCTCTCCTAAAATGACCTTCTTGTCCGCAATGAAAGCAAGCTGTGCTAGAACTCCTCATCCGACACTCGCCCGGATGTCTCTTCCCACATGTACTGCACTCTGGTATCAAATTCCTGGTATTATACCAACGAAAATCTCCAGGCATTGCCGGTGGTCTAGCTGATCCCTGACTAGATGATGCTCCTTGGCTCATTTTCCTACCACTAACCCATCTGGACTCACTCTGTCTTCTGACAAACTTGCTAGGCACTTTTTGTGGTAGATTGGATCCGCTACGTTTGCCTTCTGGTTTTCCCTGTTGAGATGCGGCTGTTACATTTTTTTCTACTTTAAATGCGGCCTCCACCAGCTCTCCATAATGCGTCTGAGGAACCCATGACAAATGAACTCTGAGGCTGGGATTCAGACCTGCCATAAATCTCTTACACCTTTGTTCCTCGTCATCTGAGATGAAAGGGACAATTCGGACCAATTCGGAAAATTTCTTTTCATAGTCAGTCACGGATGTCGAGCCCTGCTCCAATCTGAAGAATTCCTCCATTCGGGCATCTTTGTAGCTTTTTGGGTAAAACCGATCTGTAAACTCTCGTTGGAATATCTCCCATGTCACTCCTCCCGGATGTCGCCTCTCCAAGGCTTTCCACCAATCCTTTGCTCTGTCTTCTAAGAGGAAAGAGGAGAACAGAACTCTTTGCTCATCGGTACATCCCATTACTCTGTAAATCTCTATAACCCTATCCAACCATGCTAAGGCACTCTCTGGGTTGCCACTTCCGTCAAATGGCTTTGCTCCCAACTTACAAGCACGTTCTATCGAGCGTTTCGGTTCTTCGGGGGCCTCCCGCGGTTGACACACTGCCGCCATTAGTATCTGAGAGCGACCTGTTCTGCATTAAAACCCCCGCCGGCTGGTTCTACGGGTGCCGACGGTCCCGGACGGCTCTGATCTATAGGGGCATTTATCGACCCCGACGCGTGCTCTACCCCTTGGGCGGACGGTAACTCAGGTACAGGAGCCTCTGAAGTGGCTCTACGAGGACCCCTACGACCTCGTCGGTGCATAATGCTGTGATTTCCATAAAAACAAGATAGTGAAACATTTGAAATTTTGAAAATCATATGCATGACAAATAAAATAACTGAAACATGTTTGGGTTGCTTTATTTATAAAATAAAGTAAAATAAATAATTTAATCAATTAAAATCTAAAGCATGAGATCTCATTTCAAAACCACGCTCTGATACCAACATGACAGACCCCGTTTCTGCACTTCCATTTCCGTACAAACGGCAGCCTGCCGGCAACCCCACGGTAACCCTACAGCCTATATTTAATCCGACTGAAAGATTCCCGTGAAGCTAAGCCGTTTTTCCCTATTGAAAACTTTTTTAATTACACATTTATATAATAGACTTAGTAACAATTTGGGCAGCATAACGACTATTTTTCTAAGATTACCACCCTGCGAATTTGGTAAAAACTTTAAACACTTCTAAAATCAATTGGTTTTTCCCAAACTTCTGGGCCTCAGGCCTTCAATTTATCAATTCACAAGCAACCACAAGCATGTCATCAATTTTCAAAATAATTTAAAACACAAAACAGTACGTCATGCATTTATATTTATTTATACATGTTCAAATATAAGAAAAACTTATATATTATGTCATATACAATTAAGTATTTTCCAAAATAAGATATATAAAATCACAACAGTACAAAGCACTTTCGACCCAATCTGTCTAGTTCTGGACTGGAGTCTCTGATCCTGATGTACCTGTACCTGTACCTGCATCTGCCCCTGGGGAGGTTTTGTTTGTAAAACATAAAACAGTATAAGCTACACGAGCTCAGTGAGTGTTGTAAGTTTTTATTTTCATTTTATCTTTATAAAAATTCATCCCTTAGTTTTAAAATACTTTATAAACCTCTCATCGCTGTAATATGAAAAATAAATTTTTCTCTCAAAACCATTTTTCAATTCCATTATAAAACTAAAAGATACGATAAATTATCATATAATGTCAATTTTCTGCATAAAATATAAATAGTGGTGGCATTATTATTTTTGAAAAGTCTCTGAATAAAACGAGCCAACCACTAATGGTCCGTACCATATGGTATCCTAGGTATGGAGCGGAATTTTGTCTCGCTCCGGCCTTCCCGGAATTTTTCCTCGTTCAGGCCATCTAACCGGTATTACGTAGCGGAATTTTTCCCTCGCTACGGAGCGGTATTTTTCCTCGCTCAGGTGGAAGCTAGCTAATAATATACCCTATACGTGCATTAGGCGACACACTAAACTGAACAATTAACTCGATACAATCCCCCCTGCGGGTTTCCTCCCGCTGTTAGTGACAGACACTCCCAACACTGCCAATGCACGCTTCGGGTACTCAACCTCAACCGGAAATAACTGTAAGATCTACCAAGCATACCATATGTTCAATATATATTTCCATCAAATAATTTTTCACCATAAATACTTATCTCGTATAAACTTTTCAAATTTAGGAAATTCATATCTCATATAATCATATATAGTCCATGCAAAATATTTTTCATATAATTTCATTTATTTCAAAATCAAACTATAACATATCATAACATAAACTTTAAAACATTCCATGGTGATCTTCTCCCATTTCCACTCAGGAATAGGGAGAGGTTGCAACAGTCCTGTCGGTTTCTGGTGCTCTGCCTTGACTTGTTGACAGGTGAAGCATCGGGATACAAAAGCTGCTATTTCTTTCTTCATCCCTTTCCACCAGTAATGTTCTTTTAGGGTATGGTACATCTTCGTGCTACCCGGATGCATGGCGTATGCTGAGGAATGAGCTTCTTCCATGATTTCCTTCTTCAGATCCTCTACATCCGGTACACATAAGCGCTGTCCCATCAATATTGTACCATCTTCCCTGATAACGAAATCTGTTCTCTTTCCATCTTCGATTTCTTTCTTTAATTTGACCAACTGAGGATCCTGTTTTTGCAATTCTCTTATCTGATCCACCAAAATGGGACGAACATGGAAAGTAGCTAACAATGCTCCGGAGTCTGCTACATTTAATTTTACTCTCAACGATCTTAATTCCACCAAAATCAGAAGATACATAGTCTTCAATAGTGCTAGGGAGCTCGTAGGTCTCCTGCTCAAAGCATCAGCCACTACATTGGCTTTTCCGGGGTGGTACTCTATCGTACAATCATAATCTTTAATTAGCTCTAGCCACCTCCTTTGCCTCATATTCAATTCCTTTTGAGTGAGTAGGTATTGTAGACTCTTATGATCTGTAAAGATCCGACAAGGAACACCATATAAGTAATGCCTCCAAATCCGCAATGCAAATACAACTGCTGCATACTTAGAGAGCAACCTGTGGAGCTGAGGGAAAACTTAGCTTATGAAGAGGAACCGGTTCAGATTTTAGATCGCAGAGAACAGGTTCTACGTAGTAAAGTTATTCCCTTAGTAAAGATATTGTGGAGGAATCACGATATAGAAGAGGCCACATGGGAGCATAAGGATCAAATGAAGCATAAATATCCTCAATTATTCCAGTAGGCATTGATGAGTTTTATAAATTTCGAGGACGAAATTTCTTTAAGGGGGGAAGAAATTGTAATATGCCATCCCTATTTTAGTATTATATACGTATTGTACACGTATGTCTCATTTATGGAATAAAATAATAATTTAGAGTGCCCAAATATAAAATTGGATTATGATGAAATTTATGGATGCGATTTCGAGCTCAAGAAATAGTAAAATAATTGATTTAGAGGTATGAAAATAGTATAAAAAGAAATATTGAAGAAAATGGTGAAATTGAAAAATGTTATAAAAATTGGGCAATAGTGCAAGGACTAAAAAGTTATATTTTTAAAAGTTTAGGTTGAAATCGTAATGTTTACAAAGTTGAGGGGGCAAATTGCAATTCGGCCGGATTATATCATCATCTTCTTCCTTCGGCCGACTCACTCCTTTCTCTCTCCTCGGATTTCCAGAAATTTCAGTTTCGCGAGCCCAACTTCAATCTCTCGTTCCGACCTCATCCGAGCTCCGTTTTGGCCGATCTTGGTACCGTTGGAAAGCTTGTGCGACGTAGATTCTATAGGTACCAATTTTATTAATTTTTATCACCGTTTGGGTCTTCGTTTCAGTAGACAAAGTAAGGCGGTTAACCAACTTTTATTTTCTAGATTCCGGCGAAACAAAGCGATTTTGACGCCGATCGACCTCGTTTTCGTGATCAGTGTGTCGAGGACAACAAAACCCACCTAACCATACCTCCCACCACCGAGGTCGCCGGAATCCGACGCCAGAAAGTCGCCGTCGGCCACCACGTACGGCGGAGGTAAGATTTTCGACCTCCCGAACTCGAAATTTAGCTCCCGACGTGTCTACGGACTCGTTTTTTAAGTGTAGAATTCATTTTTAGGGTTATTTTTCCTATATAGCAGCCGTACTAAAAATTTTATATATTATATTACTTTGTAGATTTAATTTAGGACGGCGATAATTATATTTGGAATCGAGGAAACCCGAAAGCGTGTGATTTTGTGAATCGATAATCGGTGAGTGTTATTTAAAATATTTTGGATATAATGTTTTAAAGTTTATGTTATGATATTTTATAGTTTGATTTTGAAATAAATGAAATTATATGAAAAATATTTTGCATGGACTATAAATGATTATATGAGATATGGATTTCCTAAATTTGAAAAGTTTATACGAGATAAGTATTTATGGTGAAAAATTATTTGATGGAAATATATATTGAACATATGGTATGCTTGGTAGATCTTACAGTTATTTTCGGTTGAGGTTGAGTACCCGAAGCGTGCATTGGCAGTGTTGGGAGTGTCTATCACTAACAGCGGGAGGAAACCCGTAGGGGGGATTGTATCGAGTTAATTGTTCAGTTTAGTGTGTCGCCTAATGCACGTATAGGGTATATTATTAGCTAGCTTCCACCTGAGCGAGGAAAAATACCGCTCCGTAGTGAGGGAAAAATTCCGCTACGTAATACCGGTTAGATGGCCTGAACGAGGAAAAATTCCGGGAAGGCCGGAGCGAGGCAAAATTCCGCTCCATACCTAGGATACCATATGGTACGGACCATTAGTGGTTGGCTCGTTTTATTCAGAGACTTTTCAAAAATAATAATGCCACCACTATTTATATTTTATGCAGAAAATTGACATTATATGATAATTTATCGTATCTTTTAGTTTTATAATGGAATTGAAAAATGGTTTTGAGAGAAAAATTTATTTTTCATATTACAGCGATGAGAGGTTTATAAAGTATTTTAAAACTAAGGGAGGAATTTTTATAAAGATAAAATGAAAATAAAAACTTATAACACTCACTGAGCTCGTGTAGCTTATACTGTTTTATGTTTTACAAACAAAACCTCCCCAGGGGCAGATGCAGGTACAGGTACAGGTACATCAGGATCAGAGACTCCAGTCCAGAACTAGACAGATTGGGTCGAAAGTGCTTTGTACTGCTGTGATTGTATATATCTTATTTTGGGAAATACTTAATTGTATATGACATAATATATGAGTTTTTCTTATATTTGAACATGTATAAATAAATATAAATGCATGACGTACTGTTTTGTGTTTTAAATTATTTTGAAAATTGATGACATGCTTGTGGTTGCTTGTGAATTGATAAATTGAAGGCCTGAGGCCCAGAAGTTTGGGAAAAACCAATTGATTTTAGAAGTGTTTAAAGTTTTTACCAAATTCGCAGGGTGGTAATCTTAGAAAAATAGTCGTTATGCTGCCCAAATTGTTACTAAGTCTATTATATAAATGTGTAATTAAAAAAGTTTTCAATAGGGAAAAACGGCTTAGCTTCACGGGAATCTTTCAGTCGGATTAAATATAGGCTGTAGGGTTACCGTGGGGTTGCCGGCAGGCTGCCGTTTGTACGGAAATGGAATTGCAGAAACGGGGTCTGTCATTAGGGGTAATCTTATCTATCTAGTAGGGACGACTGAGTCTCCAATGAACCCATATAAAGGCTCAAGGGACGGCTTGAGCTGCTCATCACCAATCCCTATTTGATCATAGCATTCCTTATACATCACATTCACTGAACTCCCCGTGTCAACCATTATCCGCCATTATCCGCTTAACCACCGAATTACCAATACGGGCCTAAATCACCAATGCATCGTTATGAGGGAGGTAGACGTCCCGGACATCTTCCTCCATGAACATAATATCCTCATACGCTCTTCTGGCCTTCTACCTAGACCCCCCTAACTCTCTTTGTCCCATAGGTTGAATGCGTCTCGCCTCACGAACAAACCGCTCTTGTGATCTATTAGATTCCCCTACCTCCGAGGGATCCCCACGGATGGTATGAATCGTTCTAACAGAAGGTCCTGGGGTAGAATCAGGCTCCTGCTGAGTTTGGATCGGTGACTCATGTGGTCGTTGGTGGGAACGCTGCTATTGGGACGGTCGCCTTGAGAGTCTTACAACATAATCCCTCAGATGACCATTTTTTATCATCTCTTCGATGGCGTCTTTGAGTGCCCAGTAGTCTGAGGTATTGTGCCCTACTTCATTGTGATAGGCACAAAATTTGCTCCTGTCTCTACGTCCTTCAGGAGTCTAAAAAGGGGCTGGTTGCCCAAAATTCTCCCTATTTTTTTCGGTAGCAAAAATTCTATCTTGGGTATCAGACAAGACATTGTACATGTTGTAACGACTTTGATATCGAGGTGACTCCTGCCCCCGGTTACTCCCTGGTTTAAGCCAGTTCCTAGCCTTCTTTGAGACCTGATTGTTGTCTCTTTGTCCTCTAAGATTATTTTTCCCGTTGCTCCTCTTCCTTTCCAGACTGGAACTACCAGCTTCATCCCTCTAGGAACTGGCTTTTCTAGGGTTGGTTGCTTCCTCCCACCGGATTTCCTTCTCTACCCGCACATAAAATTTCCCTAAATCCTTTACTGGGGACTTGTAAATGCTCTCGTATAGCTTTTCGTCCTTTCTCAAGCCCGACAAGATAATGTTACTGCCCCCTCGTTTGTTGGATCCTTGCGCCTAAACCTACTGATATAGTCCCTTAACAACTCACCGGGACGTTGATAAATGGTAGCAAGATGGTAGGGTGGCGCGAGCTGCCTCTTCAATGCCTTATATTGCTTTAGGAATTTCTGCTGACACTCTTCCCAATTGTTGATGCTACGGGGGGAAAGGTTCCTGAACCATGTCTGCGGGATGTCCCCGAGGGTAACTGGGAACACATGACACTTTATGAGCAGACTAGTCATTTGAAGATCTATCTGAATGTTGAAAACGTCCAGATGGTCATAAGGGTCGGAGTTCCCCCTATACTGAGGGATATTGGGAACCTTGAATCTCGAAGGGAGTGGTTTTAGCTCGACTTATGAAGCAAACGGGGTCCTCTCCCCGGTCCGGCCTCTTTGTTCCTGTACTCTGGGTAGCGCTTCAAGCTGTCGGACCTTCTGAAAGAGTTCTTCAACTAATGGACCCTGTATCTCGGTTCACCTAATAGCGGATTGTCTATCCTGCTTGCTCGGGGATTGATGGTCTCGAGCCTCTAATCCTCCAGTATTAAGCCTTGGCCCCGTTTTGTCTCCGCGGGCTGGGATTTGATTATGGCCATGGCCATCCGATCGATGTTCATCACAAGCTCGAGGAAGCCAAGCACTGGAATGCATGCTGAAAGAATGAACTGAACTGACCTTTCTCGTTTTGACTCCCTGACGTCCCTCTCATTCATGCCAGGGTCTTCTACACGCCGTCTTCGGAGAGCATCCCTTCCTTGAGTGACTGGAAGGGGGGGGGGTCCTTGAGGAGGTTGGGCTTGGGTCCGAATCAGTGTCCCGACTTCACCGACCAACTGTGCCACCGTATTCTCTAATATCTCCTGTCGCCGCTGCAGCACCTGTATAGCATCTCGCCCTGCAGTATTAGGCACAGTTGGCGAGTAGAAAGGGGAGGTATACCTTGAGCATCCTTTGCCATGGGCACACCGGATGTCCCTACACCAGCACCGGGTAGCCCTCCAGTAGACATGATATGTTGTTGGTCTGAAGCTTCTAGGCAGTTATCTATCATGTTAAAGTTCCTAGGAATCCTCCCTCTGACCATGGTGAATAAAGAGCGAGCTCTATAAGCTAAGATGAAAAGGTGACGAAACTGAAGATGAAGCCCTCCTTCTAGCGCCAAAAATGTTAACGTCTGGATTTGGATCCTAGTCAACGAAGTTCTTTCTGAGGCTTAAACTACAGTTTCGAATAATGGATATTGAACATGCAAGGTAAATAAGGCAAGAATAAGGAGGTGAGGAGAAGAACACAGGAAGATTTTAAAGTGGTTCAGCTCAAAAAGATGCCTACGTCCACTGTTCACTCTCTCACTATTTCAGCAAAGTCATGACACTTAAAAGATTGTCACCCTTTTACAATGAAAATCCTCCCCTATTTATAGAGAAATAGGAGGTGCTACAGTAAAACAGAATAAGACAAAAGTATATAATAAACTGAAATTACAATGATGGACCGCATTTAATGCGTCGGGATTTCATTCAATCCGGCTGACAGTGCATTTAATGCGATCGAAATTACATTAAATGCGGCTGAAACCGTCACTTTTGAGCTTTGCCCGCGCAAGATTTCAGGTGGCTAATCTGTACGGGTCATGGGAGGCCACCATAATCTTGACTGTAGCCTTTGGCAGGGATGGCGTGCATGGCACGCTTTGAGCTGCATCTTGCATGGCATCTTCGGCTTCTGCTGACTTACGATTTGGGGGGCATGGCTTAGATGGACTTTCCAACAGATAGAATATTCAGTTCAGCTTGCGAATAGATGAGCTTCTGACGGACCAGACACCTTGAGAGTTAGGAGGATAGATTATGAATTAATACTTCCGCGGCAAGTTATAATATTGGACAAGCAATCTCATAAATGAGCTGGTACACGAGCACGCTCAGAAATCACCGTACAATTAGACGGACAATTCTGAATGAACAGGTCTGGGCAAAATAGATTTGCTGATCACCCGCGAACAGCTTAAGCGAACAAATTTGGCGAATAGCCTAAGCAAACGGATTCAGCGATTAGCCTAGGCGAACAGATTCAGCGGTCAGCCTAGGCGAACAGATATGGCGATGGGCTGAGCAAACAGATTCAGCGATCAGCCTAGGCGAACAGATATGGCGATGGGCTGAGCAAACAGATTCATCGATCAGCCTAGGCGAACAGATTGCTGATTAGTGAGGGGACTTGGGACATGTTGAAAATGGAGAGTAGGTCTAACGAACGGGTCTTTTGTTAGGAAGGTGGTCAGGAAGAAAGACGGATTGTTGAGCCCTTGGAGCATTGGGCCTACATTGTAGATCTTCCCCGACCTAATCGATCTGATCGCTAAATTACCCATAATAATAAATAAATAAGGATAAATGTCCACCACATTCGGTTGACATAAAAAACCAAGGCCATACATTTTCAAGTCAAATTTAAAGGAAGACAAAGTGTGGAGATGTTAAGAGATACAGAGTGCTGAGAGAAATTACCAAACCTACAAGTGCCCATTCTCCATAAGTTTATAAGGAAATGTAATACATAAGAAGGATATGGTAAAAGCTATTGGTGGCGTCAGTGGCGGACCCAATATGGGTCTTGGGGAGGTAAGTGCCTCCCTTCTAATTCTAAAAGACAAAAAATTATTTAATTAAAATTTCATACTTCTCCAATTTTCCTTTTATATAATTTATTTTTAGAATTTTTTTTATGGGGTTCTTGACTTTGTACTGTTTATTTTATTTCCTTGTCTATAATTTTTTGAATTTAATAATATTAGTTTGACATACATTCAATTAATAAATTCTAAAATGTTAAATTTTAATTTACTATATTTAACTAATAAATGAGTATGGTGTTATTCTAAGGGTTTGAACCAAAGAGCTGTAGGTATTTTGGTTGCAAACTTGGTACTTATAGGTTTTTGATTTAAACTCAGGAAATGTCATCCTACCCATTTATTTATGGTTCAAGAAGGACATGTCTCTACCACATTCTGCTCTGCATTCTATTCTACACCCTACTCTATATTGTCCCAAACCTATGGTTCAAAAAGGGTTAGCCTTCGCCAAAACCCTTCGTAGACAAATGGCCATGATGATGATCAAAGGGTCATTACATCTCCTTACACCCGTCACTGCCTTATTGCACATGCATATATGATATGCACGGTTGCTCATGTATTTGTGATGTTTATATTCCCTATTACTGTTTTAGTTTACTATTTATTTTATTATGCTATCCTTGCATCCGTCGCTGCTTGTTGCACATGCATTTGTGATATATATATATCTCACAAATGCATTTGATACAAAATTCTTAGAATGCATCTGTATTGAATTTTATGATTTCATTGAGTTGGTTCTTGTATACAAGTATTATGTGTATATTATTTCGACTCTTTACACATTTGTATTAATAACATATTATTTTATTGATGAAATTACACAAATTTCTATTTATTTATTGCTATATTTTTTAAGGATGAAAAATGGTAGTATCATGGAAAATCAGCTAGCAATAATGGACTACATTGGCATTTTACAATAGACATGGTATGTAACTTTCTTTTTTAAATTACATCTATTTATAATTATATGCTTATAGAAAATTATATTGTTATTGTGTAGGTTTTCAAAAGTCAGAGAAAAATTAATAGAATGGACACAATGTAAACCCCTATTCTTGATAAGTCATTCACTAGTACTAGAAATTAAAAATTGGCAAGGGAAATGTAGGAATTGTAACTAATAACAATAAAATTAATATAAAGTGTTAAATATTAATAAAGAGATAAATACCATGAAAGGGCAATATGGTTACTCCATAAATGAGAGATAAATAATTAAGTGATAAAGTTGTTAAATTTAATGATGTAAAGTAAATAAATGAATATAGGAACATATTGTTTAAAGACATAAAGGCCCATATGTTAGTATTAATAAATAAGGTCATTAAGGGTAATATGGTAATATGAGTGATAGTCAAAACAAGTCAATAGGGACATGATGGACATTTTATGAAAAGTCACTTATAAATAAGTGACACTTAGTGAATTTGAAGAGAGATTGCCGTGAGAATTGAGAGGAGAAAAGGGTGTGTTGGACAGCTAAGGTGAGAAAGGCAAGGAAGGAAGATCAAAGGCTTGTCAAACCATTTTTGAAGCTTTCAAACTCAATTTTCAAGTTAATTCAAGTTAGGATAGCAAACCCAAACCAAGACTAAGGTAAGTTTTTATCATTTCTAGCAAATTTGATAATTAGTTGGGTTTATAAATTGATGTAGAGATTTGGATTGTTTGTGGTGTGTTATAATGGATGTTTAACACTTAAACTAAGTGTAGAACTCTAAGTATATGACATGAAATCTTAGGTTTCATGATAGAGTGTACAAGTGACAAGTTAGGGTTATGAAAGGGAAAATCTAAATTATGAAATCAAATGAATGAAATGTTAAAGTTAAAGAATTTGCATATATGTTGTTTGATGAAATGGTTAAGAGAAATTAACTAGTAAAAATGACAAAATAGTGGATCTGTGTGTGTCATGACTGTGAAGACCAATAGAAAAGCTCTGAAATTAGAGGGTTTTGAACTCAAAGTTAGACATATTTGAGGTTGGAAAAGCATAGAAAAGCATATAGAAGTAGTAGAAGTTCAAAAGAGCTAGTTTAGATAATTTTTACAATCCTGAGCTCAAACCATGGACTGGAGATAACCTGAAAAAAACTGACATATATGAGGGTGTTCTACACCTCAAATGATGCCTAGGAGTCATAGAAAATCATAGGTTTTGGAACGGATCGAATCCGATAAAAATTACGCAAGTTATGCGCAAAATAGTGCCATTAGAGAGTCGATATGTGAAATAGTTATGCAAATGCAATTTTTATTGCATGGAATGAGTTTAGTTGATCATAAATAGATAAAAGAAGCTTAGATATGAAAGAAAAACCAATATCGCTCGTTCGACGTTAAAAAGTGCACGAAAAGTACCCAAAAAAGGACGTTTTTCTTAGTTTTGAAATAGCAAACGATAGAATTTTTCAATGAAATTCGACGTGTGACCAGAATGTGAGATAGGTGAACCGTAGGAAAAAGAAAAAAGGAAAACAGAGCTCCGAGCAGGGGGCTGTGTTATGTTCTATTTTGGCATATCAAAGAGGCCTAAAAATTTTATTTTCCGTTTCGGGCCTCTAAAAATTTTACGGACCGCATGGGGTTATCCCTAAGGGTCCAAAACTTAAACTTTTGTGAAGAAACCGAAGTTAGAGAGCCCAGATTGAGTAAAAATCGAGTTGGAATGTCATAGCGCAAAAATGATAGTTTATGAGAAAGTTGTATTAGAAATGTTATTGTAAAGTTAAAGTTGAGTTATGAGTTGTCACTAGTGATAATAAGAAATTTTCATGTAGGTGACGAGCTAGCGAGCGAAGTTCGAGAGACTCGTCGAGACACTTGATTCGGACTTGACGATTTCGAGGTAAGTGTTCTATCACTTACGCTATTTTCATTATTCCTTTAAACATAATTATAATGTTGTAGTTAAAACTTTTAAAATAATTTCCTAGATTATAAGTTAAAACTTTGTAAATGATTTTATATTAGATCTAGAAAGGAGAATTTAAAAAAGAAAATTTTTCGAAAAGAAATGAGTTAAGAGTTTTGAAACCATGTGTATGCCTATAGTTTACATAAGATTTAGTACTATGTGATGAAGTAGAAATTCCGCACGTAGTCGGTTAGACTTATAATTTTAGGCACTATGGGGCGATGAAAAAATTCTGCACATAGTCGCCAAAGTTTGATTTATGGGCACTATGGTTGCGATGAAGAAATTTCGCACGTAGTTGCTAGAATTATAAAATTGAGTACTATAATTGCAATGAAGAAATTCTGCATTGTAAATGTTTACAACTGAGATGATTTCACACCACTCAGGCGAGGAAGTAAATTCCGCACGTAGTGATTGAGATACTATAGTAGCTTCACGTCGACATCGGTTGAAAAAGTGTCACGTGCTAGTTTGAGTGCGTTAGGTATACACATGGTCTTTTTATAAGAAAAGGGTTTTGAAAGTTTAAAACCTCCAATATTTATATAAGTAAAGCATTACTATGGAATGTTGTTTTGTATTATCAATATGTGACGAACTAACCTTTTTCCTTTATTATGTAGCCTATTTACATTCCATTGAGTGCTACTGTGAACGAGACGATGACACTTTGTTTTGTACACATATAGGTGGGCGATTCATGCAATGTGATGATGTAAAATTTTGTGTATAAAATAAATATGTAATTGTGAAGAAGTATTCGTATTTTGAATTGCATGATTGTATATATTTATGCATTTGACATGTGATGTATATAATATACATGTACATTTTGACATGAAGTTCATGTTTATTTTTGATGGAAAAAAGTTATGATATTGCATGATTGTGGATACAGAGGTTGGAAGGAAATGAAACTATAGTCGAAGTGTTTATTTACTCGCAGGTAAATTTTGGATTTGTTGAAAATGCAGTCGTCATGCTGTCGAAATTTTATCAAATTATTTTGAAATAAAATCGCGAAAAATTGTATCACTCCCAACTGTTTTTAAGAAAACCAAGTTTTTTTTTCTTAAAATGAGTAAACCGGCAGAAGAAAGTTAAGGGTTCGCTTCTCGAATTTTCTCCAATCCGACGAGTCGGGTTCAGGAAGTCCGTTGAAGTACCCGGTAGGATTCTGCAGACGAGAGCCTAGATAAGGTCCGGTGTGGGTCCTGTCACACAAAACATAGGAAAGAGGTACAAACTCATGATGGTAATTAAAAAAAATAATAATAATAATATGTGAATGTTGATGGGAGAAGATCAAGAATATGGGAGAAGATCAAGGATAAGTATTGCGTGTGAGAGAAGTGGTACTTATAGGAAAAGGAATAAGGAGAGTCAAAAGCCAAAGCGATTCAAGGCAACCAGAATGAAAAAGTGTGATTGTCCATTTTTATTTAAGGGACTTAAGTTGGAAAGCAATGATGATGCATCTCCACATTCAACTCATATAAGTGCTTTTAAAGACTTGGTATATGGTGGTGCTACACAAAAGACAATCACATTATTATTATTTTTTATGTAAAGTTGTTAGTCAAAACCAATATAGTATTAAAAAAAAGAAAAGTCATACAAAGAAAGATAAGGCAAAAAGCCAAAACAAAAGAAAGAATAAACTCTAAAAAATTACAATTAAGTGATAGAAAGGAAAAGACAACAGAAAATTTAGCTGAAACCAAACCTTTACAAATCGACCCCTATGGTAAATCTCATTAAAACTCTTATCGGAAAAACCCCAATGGAAAAAACCTAATAAGGAAAAAAAGATGTCACCTACCGAAGTCAAAACTAACTAAACTGACAATGGCTTTTGCCAAGAAAATTATTAGAGAGAATGGGATAAAAAAAAGTCGAACTCATCCACCACCAAGTATAGCAAACAAAAGAAGTAAAAAGACAGACTAATGTATTTGCAATGAAATTTTTCTCAAGATAAATATGAGTCATCATGAAATTCATATAGTGCAAATAAGAGAGACATTCTAATGTTAGGGAACCTTAAAAGTGTAGGCAAGAAGAAGAGACAAAATATAAGTAGAATTACTCTCTAAGAAAATCTTTGTCCAGTGATAAGTGTAAGTATACTGGATGGCATGAATATCAGCCATCAACTTCGCCTAAAAGGCATAACCAATTTCTAAGGAATAGCAAAATTACTTTTGAAAAAACACGACAAGTCCAAAAGACTTCAGCACAATCAACCAAACTAGGTGCCCTAAAAGTCGAACCACTAGTATTGACCTCAAGCCAACCCAAAAGAGTAGCCCAAACAATCTCTATAATACAAGGAACCTTAGAAGAATGAGCTAAAACATAGAGCTTGTGTAGAGCCAAAAAATCATCTACTAAATTCTGCATAACCCTAAACTAAGAGAATCTATCTCTTGAATAAAATGTCAAACAAAATAAAGGGTCTCATAAAAGGAACGACACTTACCCTCGAAAGTAACACTATTCCGTATAACCAAATAATCTAAAAAATTGTAATGATACCAACCTTCCAAAGATCCGAAGTTGAGAACAAAAATTAGTAGACAGCAGTTTGCCACAAATCCGTAACAGTCATAAACAAAGAAATAGCATAACCAAATGTGGACAGTGGGGAATGCTAAAGACCTAACACAAAAAGGTAGATAAGAAACAAATGCTCCAAACTCTCCTTTGCTGATTAACATAAACGATAGCAGGAAATGATATAAATCCATAGTGCTGGAGAGACAAATTAATAGATAAATTATTTTGTATAACTCTTCAATCTAACATAGATCTTAAAAGAGAAATAAAAGTGGCCCAACTATATCTTGCTAGTAAAGATAGCAATAAAGCCAAGGAAGTATAAGCATTAGCAGTGGTCATTCTTCCATGGCAAAAATTTCAAAGTCCATCATCAATGCAATTCAGGATGAAAACAAGGTAGAACTTTGACATAAGAGGCTTGGACATATTAGCGAGAAAGGCTTGATTGTTTTAACCCAGAAAAAGAAGTTACCTGACATGAAAAATATACAATTGAAGAGATGTTCTCATTGTTCAGCAGGGAAGCAGAACAGAGTCAGCTTTCACAACTCTCCACTTACAAGAAAGTCAGGTATACTTGACCTAGTGCATTCAGATCTCTACGGCCCTATGAAGACGAGATCACTCGGTGGAGCCCTATATTTTATAACTTTTATAGATGATCACTCGAGAAAGACATGGGTTTACACCTTGAAGACGAAAGATCAGGTATTAGATGTGTTCAAGAAATTTCAGGCATTAGTTGAGAGACAGATTGGGAAAAAATTGAGGTGCATCAAAATTGATAACGTGGAAGAGTATATAGGTCATTTTGATGAGCATTGTAGACAACAGGGTATTCGACATCAAAAGACACCTCTCAAGACTCCTCAGTTGAATGGTTTAACTGAAAGGATAAACAGAACACTAGTAGAGAGAGTGAGATGTTTGCTTTCATAGGCACAGTTATCAGGATATTTCTAGGGTGAGGCTTTGAGTATTATTGTACATATTCTTAATCTCACACAGTGTGTTCCTTTACAGTTTGATGTACCAGATAAAGCTTGGAGTGGTAGAGATATTTTCTATGATCACTTATGTGTTTTTGGGTGTAAGACATTTGTGCATTTCCCAAATATGAGAGATCCAAGCTTGATGTGAAAACTTGACAGTGCATCTTCATCTGTTATGGTCAGAATGAGTTCGGATATAGATTCTTTGATCCGGTTGAGAAGAAACTTGTGAGAACTAGAGATGTAGAGATGTAGTATTTATGGAAAACCAGACTGTATAGGATATTGAGAAAGTTGGGAATTCAGTGTTCGGTGACAATAATGGTTTGGTCGATTTGAGTTCAGCTTCTTCAACAAATTTGCCAACATAGGTTGATGATCAGCAGGTTGCAGTTGATACAGGTGGTTCCTCACAGGCAGAGGAAGATGTTGAAACTAATGAACATGTGTAAATTCCTGATGCTCCATTAGATGTACCACTCAGAAGGTCTACCAGAGATCGATATCCTTCCAATCGATATCCTGCAAATGAGTACGTGTTATTGACTGACAAGGAAGAACCCGAGTGTTATACAGAGGCCTTGGAATATGAGCACAAGAAGGAATGGCTTGAGACTATGCAAGATAAAATGCAGTCACTTCATCAAAATCATACTTTCGAGTTAGTAGAACTGCCTAAAGATAAAAGAGTTTTGAAGAACAAATGGGTTTACAGAATTATGCACGATGAGCTTAGTACTTGACCTCGATACAAAGCCAGATTGGTTGTCAAAGGATTCAACCATAGGAAAGGTGTTGATTTTGATGAAATTTTCTCTCCAATTATGAAGATGTCATCCATCCGTGTTGTACTTAGTTTAGCAGCCAGTCTTAATTTAGAGATCGAGCAGATGGATGTAAAGACTGCATTCCACTATGGTGATTTGGAGGAAGAGATTTACATGGAGCAGCCAAAAGGTTTCATTGTAAAAGGAAAAGAGGATTATGTGTGCAAGTTGAAGAAAAGTCTTTGCGGTTTGAAACAGGCACCGAGACAATAATATAAGAAGTTTGAGTTAGTTATGGGGAAGCAAGACTATAAGAAAACAATTCCTGACTATTGTGTATTTGTTCAAAAATTTCTCTAATGATGACTTTATTATTTTACTACTTTATGTTGATGACATATTGATTGCTGGCAGGAATGTTTCAAGAATTGATAGGTTGAAGACAAAATTAAGTCAATCTTTTGCTATGAAGGGCTTAGGGCCAGCAAAGAAAATTTTTGGCATACAAATTGATCATGATAGAAAGTCCAAGAAGTTATATATGTTACAAGCGAAATATGTTGAAAAGTACTTCAGATATTCAACATGGACAAAGCTAAAGTAGTTAGTACTCCACTTGGTGCACATTTCAAGTTGAGTATGAAGCAGTGTCCTCGTACAGATGCCCAGGAAAATGACCTGAAAAAATTTCCATATGCTTCAGCAGTCGAGAGTTTGATGTATGCAATGGTATGTTCGAGACCAAATATAGCTCATACTGTTGGTGTTGTTAGCCGGTTCATGTCTAATTCTGGAAAAGAGCATTGGAATGCTGTCAAGTGGATCATGAGATATTTTTGAGATACTTCTAGTTTGAGACTTGGTTTTGGTGGTGAGAAGCCACTGCTAGTTGGCTACACAGATGTAGATATAGCAGAAGATGTGGATTCACATAAGTCAACGTCTGGTTATTTGATTATCTTTACAGGTGGTGCTGTAGCTTGGCAATCGAGATTGCAAAAATGTATTGCATTTTCTACCATAGAAGCATAATTCATTGCAGCAACTGAAGCTTGTAAAAAGTTGTTGTGGATGAAAAAGTTTGTAGTAGAACTTGGTTTCAAGCAACAGAAATATGTGTTATTATGTGACAGTCAGAGTGTCATTCACCTTGGGAAGAATTCAACTTTTAATGTAAGATCGAAACATATCGACGTTAGATACCATTGGATTAGAGATGTGTTGAATGACAAACTGTTAGAACTTGACAAAGTTCATACATACCATAATGGATCCGATATGTTTACAAAGGTATTACCAAAGGAAAAGCTTGAGGCCTGTAGGATGATTGTCGGAATGGCGAAGCCCTCCACATAATCAGGAAGGGGGACATTTGTTGGGTTGGGTTCCCTTTTATGTAGAGGCTCAACTAGTCTCAACAAGCTTATTGAGCCCATATAAGAATCCTAATATAATTAGATATCATAATCCTATTTAAGTTTAATTTTCTTGATTAATATTAATAAGAAAGAGAGGGTTTGGTAGCTGTGAGAGTTTAGGGTTTATGAGGCAGAAAAAAACACAAAATCAAGTGTGAAGAGAGAAAATCGTGTGGAAGAGAGGAGAAAAGAAGAGAGTGAATTTTCTACACAGAAATTTATCCCGTGCAGTTTTGGCGTTACTATGATATCGTTTTCGTTAACCGTTGGATCGTGCTGAACTTTGGATAGCACATTGATCACTTCTGGACCTTGAGTCTCAACGGTGAAGATCGGAAACGGAGGTGTTCTTTGTGAGATATACAACTCGTAATAGAGCTATCAGGTTTTTCTTGCATTGTCTGCGCAGCAATTTTGTAAGACCAATATCTCTTTTGTTCACCATTGGATCAACCTCAAATTTGGATAGTATACTCAGAACTCGTGATTCTAAAATCTGGACGGTTGAGATCGGATTTGGAGCTCCCAAAAAGAAGTGACACTGTCCAAAATGTCCTGCTAAGTTTGTGTTTTCTCTTCAATTGTTATTTAAAACTTAAACTTGTGTTACTAGGGAACCTAGATAATTACTGCTCGGTTTTGGTTCCTATTTGATGTAAAAAAAATTTGTTATCTCACATTTGATTATTAGTGAAGATTTTGGATAGACTATGGTCCTGTGGTTTTTACTCCTCGCATTGGGGAGGTTTTCCACGTAAAAATTGGCTTGTATTATTTGTGCATGTGGTGATGATTTTATTACTCATTATTTGATTGTTAATGGTATATATATATTGTGGTGGATTTATGCATTACTTAGTGGTTTTTCATAGGATTCATTCAGGGGGAGAAAAAGTTCTATTGTACGATTTGTTTGTGTATTTGGTTTTCTCCCATCAATGAGGGCTAGCATACTTCTGAAAAGAATAAAGAAACGAGCTATAGATCACTAACTGAATAAGATACAGCCAACCAACTATAAAAAAAGTATAACCCACCCAAGATTGAAGCTTCAAACGAATTCTATCAGTCAAAGACAAAAACCACCGTTTACGGGAAACACAATGAAAAAGAGGGACACCAAGATATGTCATAGAAGAACCCCTTTTTTCATGGCACTAGGAAACAGGATACCATCTAGAGTGGAAGACAATCACTTAAGATAGCTAATAAATTATTATTATTATTATTATTATGTTGAAAGTTTTACTTTCAATATTTAGTAAGTACTATTAGTGATAGTTTTGGATATTTCAATTTAGACGTTACATTATTTTATGAACCTTTGTATATAACATTTTTTTGGCTCAATTTCTTTTTAGATCGATGGTTTTAATTGTCGACAACATTTACTTTCAGTTATGTTCAATTATACTTTATTAAGGTTTTATTTATTTTATTTTTTTTTAATGTTCAATTAAGATAAAGTATGTTTTTTTTTTCCATGATTGTTAGTGAAAGTGAGAATCTCAAATATAATAGAATATATAAACAGTAGAAGCCTTTGAAATTTAATTTTTCTTCACAATATTTCCAAACCAACTATCATGTTATTGCTACATTCTTTAAAGGAAAACATAATAATAATAATAATTTTGAAGTGTCATGCACAGAAGAGCTAATACAATGTCCTCCGCATACTTCTCCAATTCTTCGATATCTTCTAGGATGTCAGTTACATCTTTATTTGCATCATTTATCCGAGCTTCAACAGATCTTTTAAGCCATCCCTTCCTAATAGGGAAGAGTTCAAGGAGACAGAGGTAGTGATGGTAATCATACTTTCGCACCAGTTGTATACAATATGAGAAAGCTACATGCAATCTACTTGAAGCGTCGTTCATCAAATCCAAACTGTGATTTTCCTACAAAAATACACAATACATTAGACACATTAATAACAATATAAAATAAAATTGCGCCATTTTTTTATAAGATATGATACACAAACCATAACATATATCAACAATAATGCTTTTTTTTATATAGTTATCAAGTTCAAGATACTTTGATTGGCCAAATAGTGTTTGAAAGCAGCTAATCAGGATATAACCACGATATAAAGCCACGCACACTGATTTTTTTTTTTTTTTGTTATACGTATAAGAAATTATTTGCACATAGAAGTGTAATGTGGAGTTGTAAAAATTCAATTTTTTCATTTTTAAAATAAAATAATAAAAGTTCTTTTTTTTTTTTTTATCAAATTTACATTTTTCACACGCAGATGGACTCTATAAAAACTCAAGAGAATTCATGGAAGTTGTTCAAATGAATCGAGTGATAACACTAATAATGCAAAAGAAATTAAAGTGATAGATTCCCAATAAGAACCAAGATCCTCAAGATAAAAACAAGAAAATTAATGCAGATCAAAATCACTAGCTTCAACACTACTTAAACTATATAATACAAAAACAACATAAAATAGGGCAAAATGATTAACTGAATCACAAGGTTTGTTTCTATCTTCAAGCCAGTGATCTTAGTTTGCATGCCATCATGTCATATAGTCCTGACTAATAGTATCAACTCAATGAAAAACATGATTTCCCAATTGACCATAGGAGGTTCAAGACATAAACATTCAAACTAAAAATGAGCCATAGATAGAACCGATTAAGCCAAAGGTTATACATAAAACATAACATATCATATCTTCATCAAATCAGGATTGGTTATGGTACATACAAACACCGTTTAGCTAGCAATTGGCAGCCAAAGTCAAAAGTGAAACCTACAGCAACAGGTTGAAACCGATTGTTGTAGATTAAAAATATTATTTTTATGATAAATAATATTAAAATAATATTTTAATAATTAAATAATACATAAATATAATATTTTATTATAAAATATAGTATTATATTAATATAAAATAATATTTATTATATTATAATTAAAATAACATATAAATGTAATATTTTATTATAAAATATTATATTAATTTATTATTATTATTATTTCGCTTTAACTTCAAAGTTGATCACTTAACAACTATAACATCCTTCTTAACAATTAACATAACATTAACTTATTAAGACTAATGTTGAAGTTGTTCAATCATCAAATTGGACGTCAGTGCAACGTCTGAAGTTGTTAAAATTTAATACAAATAGACGTATGACGTCAACGAATATCGAAGTTGTTCCTTTAACAACTCCAACATCATTCTTAACAAATTAGGTAACGTCAATTTATTAAGACCACCGTTGAAATTGTTCAACCATCAAGTTGGACATTAATTTAACATTTGAAGTTGTTAAAATTTAACAAAAATGGCATATGATGTCAGCAAACGTCGAAATTGTTCCTTTAACAACTTTAACATCTTTCTTAACATGTTAGATAATGTCAACTCGTTAATTTCAATGTTGAAGTTGTTCAATTATCAAGTTGGACGCATTGTTAAAAATTAATAACAATAGACGTATGGCTTCAGCTAACGTCGAAGTTGTTCCCTTGACAACTCTAACATAATTCTTATTAATTAACATAACGTCAACTTGTTAAGACTAACATCGAAGTTGTTAAGTTGTCAAGTTTGACGTTAGTTATTAATTATTGAATATATATAAAAAAATAAAATTATAATGAACTTCAATAAAATTTAATAGATTTTCATACTTAAAAAAATTATAAAAAGTTACCCCTACAATTTAACTTTTGAACATAGAGTATGATGAGACCAAGATATAGTAATTTTATTTTTTGTTAAATTAAAATTCTTACTTGTAATTGAATTGTAAATTAATTGAGAATTGTATTTGGATGCAAATTTGAAATGCAATTTAATTATAATTTATTTTATAAAAAATAAAAATTGTTATGCAAGTTCTTGCATTAATTATATTACTTCATTTTCTTGAATAATATAAAAAATAAAATAAATTATAATAAATTAATAATAAATTATATTACACCAAGTATGCATAATTTAATAAACCTTATGCTGGGATATTAGGTATTAATAATAATTTATAATACTACACCAAGTATGCATAATTTATTAAAACCTTATGTTGGGATATTAGGTATTAATAATAAATTATATTACACCAAATATGCATAATTTAATATTCTTGTTAATACCTAATATCCCATCATAAGGTTTTAATAAGTATACCGCAATTAAATCTAATTCAATCAAACATCTTCAAGTTATAATATTTCACGCAAACATAAGACTAAATTTAAACATGTATCCATCATATAGACTTAAATTAAATAATATAAAATTAAATATACTTATTTCAAATATGTTTACTAAAATTAACATATACAATTAGTGCTATTTGGGTATGGGTGTGTATTTTATATGTTTGAGTTAAAGATTGGGAAAAATATAGGTAAAAATGTGTGCCATTCATAGATTAGCTCCCTTAAGGCATGGATCTTTCACAAAAATGATAAAAAATTTTCTTTAGTTACATAATCCAATTTAATTTTTAATTTTTAAATATAGTAAAATATAATCACTTAAATTGGATTATTTAAAAAAAAAAATTGGATTAAATTATTATGTAGATAGATTTTTGAATATAATAGGTTTATTTATTTTATTTCTTAAAAACATAAATATACTAAAACTTAATTTTAATATAATTTCAGAGATTTTTTTTTTTTAGGATTTTATTTTGCATTTACATATTTACTTTTATGAGGTTTAAGAAATTTTTAGATGGTACAGTGGGTTTTGAAGAATAATGAAAGTGTTAAGGTGTACTTTGACTATTTATGAAACTATGAGAAGATTCATAACAACATTTTATGAAACAAGGTGGATTTTGGTCATTTATGACATTATGGCATGCATTCTGTCCATTATTTTATAAAATGAGGTATATTTTAATAACAGTGGAAATCTCAAAACTATCCCTATTTCAAAAACAAAAATCGTTTTCACACCCTTACAAAACAAACTTTGCTTTTTTACTCCTTAAACAAATAAATTACACTCAATGCTCCATGATTCTCAAAATGCCCCTCGTAGTAAAATTTTAAAAATATTGTGACAAAAGGAACGTGATGGGAGACTGTCTTATCACACTTGCCTTCTGTCATGCACAAACGTGACTGGACAACCTCCGTCACGCCCAAGCCTGACAGAAGAGTCTTTCGTCACACCCAAACATAACGGAAGGCTCTCCGTCACACTCAAGCTTGACGAGAGATTTTTTTGTCACGCTACCCTTAGATGGGATGGGAGGCTCTCTCATCTCGTCATGACTAAGCGTGATAGCAAAACTTTCTCTTAGCCTTCTTGTTACTTATGGGAGTGATAATAAGGCCTTTTGTCACAGCACATGTGATAGTAAAGGCTTCCTCACGACAAAAGCGTGACAAGAAGATCTACTGTCACACTTATTATTTTTGGACTTTTTTAGGACTTTTGACCTAACCACTTTTATTTATTTATCTTTGTTTTTGTGCAATTACAAATCAATTAAATTACTCATTATTTTGGATTTTGATATTAACATCTTGTATTAAGTAATTTTTTTTTTTTGAAATAGTATTAAGTATAGTTATTAATATTAGTACAAGACGAGAATATTATTATTATCATACAATCTACACCCCCAATGAAGAAAGAAAATTATAATATCAATATCAAATGAATGCGGAAGGTACAAATCAAGAAACTTGACTAGAAAATTTAAATTCATTTGATCAATTTAATGTTCAAAAAAATCAATTAAAAATAGGGAAAATAACAAAATTGTCCTAAAAAGTGTCAAGAATTACGTAAATACACTTAACAGTAATTATTTTACAAAATTGCTCCAAAATGACTAAAATGCCCTTGAATACAATTACCCCATTTCATTAATACACAAACTAACTCATTAATACACATTAATTACTTACCTACCAAATCAAACCATAAAATAAATAAACCATCAAATCAAACCATAAAATAAATAAACTCATTTCCTCAATCACAATTTTTCTCCAAAATAATCACCTTTTTTTTGTAAACTTTAGTTTTGAGTGAAAAATAATGTGAAGAAAAGTTGAAAGAATTTCAGCATAAAGGTTAGCATAATATGCTTGAGTTAATAATTTCATTTCATTTGATATGTTTGGAAAAAAAAAAAAAAACAAATGATATTACGACTTCGGGTCGAAAGATGACCCGAAATCGAGTCAACCTGAATTCGGGTCGCCCTCTGACCTGAAGAGTTAATTCTGACCCGATTGGGTCAGAATTAACTCTTTGAGTCAGAAGGTGACCCGAAGAGAAAAATTTCTCATTTCATTAATACATAAACTAACTCATTAATACACATTAATTACTTACCTACCAAATCAAATCATCAAATAAATAAACCATCAAATAAAATCAACAAATCAAACCATCAAATAAAATCAACAAATCAAACCATCAAATAAATAAACCCATTTCCTCCATCACAAATTTTCTCCAAAACAATCACTTTTTTTTTTTTGTTAACTTTAGTTTTGAGTGGAAAATAATGTGCAGAAAAGTTGAAGGAATTTCAGCATAAAAGTTAGTATAATATGTTTGAGTTAATAATTTCATTTCATTTGATATGTTTGGGAAAAAAAAAAACAAATGATATTACGGCTTCAGGTCGGAGGATGACCCGAAATCAGGTCAATCTGAATTCGGGACTCTCTCTGACCCGAAGAGTTAATTATGACCTAAAGGGATCAGAATTACTTCTTCGAGTCAGAGGATGACCCGAAATCAAGGCGACTCAAAATCGGGTCAAACTCTGACCCAAAGAGGAATTCTCCTCTTCGGGTCAGACGTTAACCCAGTCAGTCTCTGACCCGAAGAGGAATTCTTCTTCGGGTTAGAGACTAACCTGATTTCGGGTCACCCTCTGACCCGAAGAGGAATTTCTCAAATTTTCTCTTCAGTCAGAGGGCAACCCGAATTGAATCTCAACTTATATGCATTAAAATTTATTGAGATCCGAAAATGCTGATTATATGTTATCAAATTACCCTTTGAGCCATTTAATAGTAATAATTATGTGTTATTAAATTTTCAGGATTTAAAATGTCTACTGTATAATTGGTTTTCAATTGGGATGGACAATGAAAAAGCGAGCATGGGGTTTACTAGTACAAGGTCAGAGAGCAAAGACTTTTAGATTTCCACGGGATGCAAATTTTGAGCAACTATTGGATAAAGCATACCGCATCACAAGTATTGATAAAAATTGTTACCAAGCTATATTAACTAATGTTGCTTAAACCATTTCTCCAAGCATGCCTATTGAGATCATTGATGATGATGATGTTGAATTATTGCTTAGCCGTAAGAATGTTGACCCTATAGTTTATATAAGTGTAGATGAGGTCGAGCGTGATTCAACAGATGTGAAGAACACTTGTGAACCGAAAATTGCTTGTAAACCAAACCATACATCTAAATTTAACTTTGATCCTAACTTGGAAATAGTAAATGTAAATGATATCAAGACATCCAGTACTAGTCCAACATATCAACCAAACTCAGGTGTCTATTTGGATGAAATTAGGGAATGATTTACACAATGTGATAATGATAATACTTGTTCCCCCTTTCATTATGGATTTGAGGATCGCTTAAGAGTGAAGCATATTCAGGAGGTTTCGATTGATTAGCATACAGTGGATTGTGATGAACAAGAGCCACATACCTATCCCACTAGTTATGGTGAAACAGCATCAGGTGGAGTTTCGAATCGATATGACTAGCAATTTAAGCATGTTCAAAGGCTTGTTCCACCATCATGTGCATTATACCAAGTTAATTCCAATAAAGTTGAGCCTAGACGCAATCCTATGCATATTCAAGTCGGTAAATTATTTGACAACAAAGAACAATTGCAATCAAAGCTAGGTAGATATACCTTGATGAACAGATTCCAAACAAGAGTTATAAAATTGGACACAATAAGATTGCAGGTTTGATGCATTGTTGCAAATTGCAATTGGCGCTTACGTGCAGTTAGAGATGGAAATTTAGATTATTTTCGAATTAGAAGATTTGATAGTGAACACACATGCTCCATGGAACAGTGATTTCCACATCAAAGGCAAATAAGTGATCGTGTTATAGGAGAACACATCAAGAAAAAATTTAAAGACTATCGTGTATACCCACCCAAGGAAATTATCAGAGACATACAAAATGAGTTTAGCATCTCATGTAACTACTACAAAGGATATCGAGCTAGACATATTGCATTGGATGAGGCTCGAAGAACTCCCGCTGAGTCATACATGATTCTGCCTTCATATTTATACATGCTAGATCAAGCAAATCCTGGAAGTATTATTGACCTTTAGACTTATTCCAATGATAGGTTCATGTACATGTTCTTTTACTTGAAAGCTTTCATAGATGAGTTTTTGTGTTCCATTAGACCAATCATTGCTATTGATGCTACCTTTTTAAGAGGTCCTTACAATGAGGTTTTATTTGTTGCTGTGTGTATAGATGGTAATGATCAAATTTTTCCTCTAACCTTTGATATAGGTGATTCTAAAACTAATGATGCATGAGAGTGGTTTCTTATAAGGTTACGCCATGCCATTGGAGAAGTTGAGGATTTGGTTATAGTTTTTGACAGAAAATCTAGCATCAACCATGGTGTAGAAAAAGTGTTTCCAAATTTGTTCCATACTGCCTGTGCAGTGCATTTAGAGCGGAATATGGTTGCAAAATGTGGAAAAAGTAAGACTTTAAAAGATGTTTACTGGAAGGCAATTAAGGTGTATCAGGTGAATCAATTCACCCGTTCGATGGAACAATTAGCAAACTTGAATCCAAAAACCGCTACATTCATCACTACAGTAGGTATTGATCGTTGGTCACGTGCATATTGTCCAAGAAGAAGGTACAAGATAATATCAACAAATATTGCAGAGTCGATAAATAATGCAATTAGTGATTATCAAGAGTTACCAATCACTAGTGTTGTTGAATTTATTATAGGGGTTCTGCAACGTCGGTTTCATAATCCTCGTACGGAAGCGCTTAAAGTGACAACTCAGTTGACAACTGAGGCAGATGTAGCAGTTGCTCTCAATGATGAATTGGCACATACACAGTTTACCCAATTAATTTTTACATATTTTTGTTTAAAGATAGAGATTTGGATGGACATGTTGATTTAACAGTAAAGACTTGCACCTGTTAAAAATTCAACTTAAACCGGTATCCATGTGCGCATGTTTTAACTTGCATTAGGCTAAGAAGATTTTCATATATAGACTACTATTCACCGTATTACTCTTCTAGGTCTCTTGTAGCAGCATATAGTGGGAAAATAAATCCACTCGGACAACCATCTGACTGGTTAGTTCTAGAAGATGTTACGGCTAACGTTGTTCTCCCTCCAATCAGTCGACATCGTCCAAGAAGACCAAAAAAGAATTGCATTCTATCAGTTGGGGAAGAAGTTCAAAGAAGGAATTGCACTAATTGCAAATGTTAGGGTCATAATAGTCACACTTGCACCTATCCGAAGTCTACAAGAGTACCAAGCAATATCGAGAGTATGAGACAGTCAAATGGTAATAACAATGTTGCAGAATGATTAAACTTGAAATGTTGTATGTCAACTGATGTTGTTTGTATATTTGTTTTGAATTTCTGCATTTTATATCTAACTTTAATTAAATGTTGACATGTAATTGAATTTTCGTGACCTATATTACCGTTTGCAATATTGAATGTTTCTAGATAGGAATCTGTAACTAGTAAACATCCTATATAATATATTACTATATTCTAAGAACTTGGACCTCCACGTGACAAAAAAATTTGACATAATTTTACTTACACAATATTTTCAATCAACACAACACACTTGCTTAAAACATATTCAATTATCACTTTTATTTTGCATATATCAAGATAAGCTTTCATGCTTTAAGCAAAACTGCACCACAAATTTTTTCCCCACAATACATTTCATTTGTTTATTATATGTTTGATACATCAATACTGCTTTGTTTATCAACAGCAATATTATCTTTTGTAGATATAGTTTTTATAGATACAGATTTACAATTTTGAAAAATTTTCGTAGCGATTTGTTCTCTGAGTCGTAAACCGTCGCTTGCTCCAAACTCAAATGGTTGTCCAGCTCATAGACATTCCAAGTATTTAAACATGAAAATCTCACAGTCCGACCTATGTAATGACATGCAATGTAATTAGAATGTCACAATTCATAATCGTAAATGTAAAAAAGTTGAGAAATTTTTCATTTATTTTAGCCTTCCATCTTATTATGGAATATCTCTCTCCAGTCGCTGTAGTTCAAATGGGGTTGTATCAAAATAAGTGTTTGGCATCGTCTGAACCAACAACGAAGGCAACATCTTTTAAAGACATGCTGCGCATCTAACAAGATGATCTATGATCATGAAATCCAGTTTTGAATCATATACGTTAATCATGCACTTCGCTAAGTTTACTTCAATAGCAACTCAATATGCATTGTTGATGTTTGCAGGAAATAGTAGCTATAAACCAACATAAATACAACGTATTAGCAAGACATTTAAAAAGCAAAATAGAAAAGGATATCAAACTTGAATTGTTGAATTAGATGCTTACAACATTGACTTTACTTCAATCCTGCCATGCATGCATCAGAGTCTTTCCATATACATAATCTACCATATCACTATCTCAATCAAAGATTTCATGCTTAAATTGTTTTTTACTCTTATTCAACATGGATCACCTCCCTTAAAGTTTCATCTGCAGAAATCGGGTCAAAATAAGGTTAGTATAAAAAGTTAATGAAACAAGTTTGCCCATGAATAATAGTTGTTATTACCATGAAAGTGTAGTCCAGTAAAACTTTTTCACGATTATATCTCCAGGGAAAATGAAATGCACGCCGATGCATGAGACGATAATATGTCTCTAGATGCTGTATGTTGCGTACAATAAGTCATACACTAGTTATCCAATGGAAGGTATAAATTATGAATAATTATAGTTAATCACTTACATCACCTTCAAACCACTCAGTTAGGGACAATGTTGTCTTAAACCATGCAGCATCAGCCATAAGTAATCCCATGTCCAAACTGCACGAGCATAAATTAAAATATAAATGTTTCTAGAATAATATTGAAGATAAGTATAGTGACTATGCATATCCATACCTCGTATTATTAGAATCAGATATCCATTCATTAAGTGAATGTAAAGAATCCTGATCTACTCGGCTTTGAAGTCCAAATTCTGACATCTTGGGTTTTTTGGGTTACCGTGGGATCAATATACGGACTCATCATGAACGCCGAGCGTTTGCGCTCTCGATTCAACTCAATAGTAAGCTTGGGTGGTCTTGACAATTGTACAACATTTGATGAACCAACTGGAACAGAGGGAGATGATACATCACATACTAATGATGTAACCAAATCACGAACATTATTGTCACTCGAATTTAGTATCGTCACATCATCAGCAGCCACACTATCAGATTTATCATTTGCATGCAAGGGAGTTTGTTCACATGTCTGCATAAAAATAAATATAGTTAATATATGCACGTGTAAAATAATAAATATCAAAATTAATTAAAGCATAAATCGGTAAATATTTTACCTTCTCAAGAAGATTGGAAGTATCAGACACTATAGACTTGCAAATAAGCTTCGTTAGTTGAATAAACCCCTAATGTATTTCATCATCCACTTTCCGGAAATGTTCATCTTGTTGTGCACTGAGAGCTTTAAGTCGAACTTCAAGATTATCCTCAATTTTCATGAAATGTTCATCTTATCGTGCACTGAGAGCTTTAAACTGAGCTTCAAGATTATCCAACCTCTTACCTGAATACTTTTTGTTCTTTTGACTGTATTATTTTTTTGTCTTCGTACCAGAATCACCCTCTTTTGTCTCATAACCCCCCTCGAAACGAGTATCATCATCTCCATAGACCTTATCTCTAAATACTTGAACATCATCATCATCATTATCATTACACATGTCATTATCATCAAAACTACCATCATCATCAAAACATCAATTAGGACTACCAATCTTGATATCATTTAAAGCAATCCAAGAATTCAAACTTTCCCAATATAGCTTCTTTGCTTCATCATCGGAGGGGTTTAGAACTTTGTAGGTGGTGAGCTAACATAAAATAAAAGTGAACAATTTACATATGTAAGAATTAGGAAGTTGATAAGAGTCAAAATTAAATATTGTAAATTAGTTAATACTTACGTCCGTTTTGTCAAATAAATTTTTCTATAAAGAATCATAACTAGGGATCCCTGTGTATATCCAATTAAGGATTCGAGGGGTAGAATTGTTCACCCTTAGTGCATGTACAAGCGTTGACCACATTGGTATTGTTTCAATTGCCCACACCTCAATACGTGCACAAAGACGCAAATGTTAATATATAGTAAGGTTCAAGAATGTACTGTACTTCAAAAATCGTAATTCAGTATATTTACCTGAAAGGCTATCACAAAGTCATATAAGTTTACTTTACTGCATTTGCCTTTTCCTTTCGCCGGAGAATCAAACACATCATTCAAGTAAGTAGATAGATACTTATACGACCTATGATGTATGGATGACCCCCAAGGAAACTTATTAAAAGCATCTAAGTGTTCCACTAATTGCAAAGCCCAATACTGAATGACATTACGCTTGTCAGTTTCACATAAAGTCATTTCCAAAAAAAGCACTAAAGCTAACTTCACCATATCCATATCGGTAATATTTTTATTAGCCCAAAATCTCATTTTAAACCAATCAATCAACATTGTAACTGATACTTTATTCATACTAAAGTAATTCTATCGTAACCTCTGATTATTCAGCTGAGTTTCTTCCATTTTAAACTTGGAGTAATCTCCAAACTGAAGTCCAGTTACCAAACAAAACTCCACTGGGCTATACCTTATCAAGTCTTTTCCAACATGAAACCACATAATATCTATTAAATGGTTTTCAGGTTGGATATAACACTCCTTCAAAAGAATGTGTAAGCTCTCATCCTCGATTCTAAATTCCCTAGTGTTAAAAACTAGACTAAAGGATGAAAAGATCAAATTTCATCAATGTCGTCCTTATAAATGTCATTAGGATGTTACTAAATGGTAATTTAATGCATTAAGGGCGAAATAGGAAATTCAAGCCCAATTAACTTATGATTTGGTGTGAGTATTACATGGAATGGACTTGAATAAAAGTCAAAATCCATGTCATAAAAAAATTACCCAATGAATAAATGAAAAATTAAAAACTAAATATAAAATTATATAAATTAGTTGTCATGCACTAATTACTAAATGATTAGTTTTATTTTATAAGTTACCAAAGTGCCATTTTATGGATAAGATTCCATGAGATGATTTACTTGTCACTTTGTGATGGAATGGGGGGCATTTTAGTCCAATTAAGTAGCAAAATATGTATAAGTGACACTTAGAACATTTTTGCACATGAAACAAAGAAGCAATACAAAAGTTAGTGACTAAGAGAAGTGGACAGCAAACAAAAGAAAAGGGGACATGATGGTGATTTTTATAAAAGTTGACTATATATATATATATATTCAACACTTGGAATAAAACAAGGGAGTTTAGACATAAAACAAGAAGCAAAACCGTGAGATTGAGAGGGCAAAGGAGTGTGTCACGGCAACAAGAGGGAGAAGAAGAACTAAGCTTTGTCCATCTAATCTAAGGCTCCAAAACAAGTTTTTGTATTGATCTAAGCTAGGAGGACAAAACCTAAGCTAGCACAAAGTAAGTTACCATCCCTTTCTTCTAATTTGATGATAGTTTGATATGTTAATATGTTGATGGATTGAGTTATTTCCTATGAAATTGTTGATGAGATTTTGATGTAGACTTATACTTTAGTGATGAATATGTAATATGGAAACTTAGATTATAAAAAATATGCATGAATTCATAGTTAGGATTTATATGGGAGAAACCCTAAGTAGAGATTTAAGTATGATTTAAATAAAATGAGTTGTAGAGAACTTGTTTGATGAAATGATTGAAAGAAATATAGTATAAAAAATTGAAGAGAATGACATGTGAATGCTTGATGTGTGTTATGGCCAAGGAGTGGGTGTATGATCCCATTGCATTTCCATCCTTTTGAGCTTTAAATTATGCATATTTGATGTCATGAAAGTCTCTAGAAAAGTTAGAATTTGAAAAGGGAAAAGTATAGAATTATGGAAGGATAAACATAGGGTGAAATGAAAAATCTCGAGCTGATAAAGGGACTGGTAATACCTGACATATTTTAGCTTATTTTGGGTTGTTCTAGACCTCAAAATGTGCCTCGAAAACATAGCAAACCATAGGAATTGGAACGGAATCATTTCGATAAAAATTGACGAAGTTACCGCCAAAATAGTGCGGGTAGGAAGTCGTAATGTGAAATAAGGATGCAAATGCAATCTTTGATGCCCGAAATGATTGTATTCAATCATAATTAGGTAAGAAAACCTTAGATATGAAAGAAATGAAGTCATCGCATATAGGATTCCATAAGCGTACCTAAAAAGTGCCTGAAAAATGGTATTTTTCTTAGATTTGACATAGCAAACCATAGAAATTTTTGATGAAATTTTACAATGACTAGAATGTGAGATAAGAGGACCGTAAGAAAAAGAACGAAGAAAAACGGAGCCCCGATCAGGGCTGTGCATCACAATCTGGTTTAAGGTGTCAAAAGAGGCTTAATTTTTCAATTTTTTGTTTCGGACCTTCAAAAATTATAAGGACCATATGGGGATGATCCTAGGGGTCTAAAAGTAAAACTTTTACAAAAAAAATTGAAATTTTAAAGACCAGATCAAAGATAAATCCGTATGACTAGTTTAAGTATAAAATGTGAAAAAGTGTAGGTAAGATCAAAATTAAGTTGTAATATAAACTATAGAGGGCTGAAGGAAGCACCCTTAAATTGGGTTAATATAGGCCCCTAAAATGTGCTTGAATATTATAGTAAAGTGTAAGAATTGGAGCGGGAAGGACCCGATAAAAATTGATAAAGTTATGGTAAAAACAGTGTGACTATATACACTGTCAACTAGTCACTTGTTAAACTAGCTTTTTATGAATATGAATGTTATGTAAGTGGTGAGCAGGCGAGCGAGGCACGAGAGACTCTTTGAGGCCTTAAGCATATTGGGATCAAGGTAAGTGTCTTACCACTTGCAACTATTTCAATTTTTATTTTAAACTTTGTAATCTGTAATGTAATGAAATTAAAAAAGATTTTTGAGTTCTAAAACTAAGTTTTGAAAATGTGATTTCCATATGGAATTCGCAAAGCGAAGGAATAAAAAAAAGAGTCGATTTCAAAACGTATGAATCAAGAAGACTTTAAGAGTTTGAAAAGTAGAAAGTTTTGTGCTTTTGCACTTAGTAAAACAGTTTCAAAACCCATGTATATACCCTCAGAGTATATGAGATTTAGCGCTACGTGACAATATAGAAAATTCCTTCGTAGTCACTCAGCTTATAGAGTACTTAGCACTATGAGACGATATAGAAAATTTCGTCCGTAGTTGCTTAGTTTCTAAAGTTTTTAGCGCTACGTTACGATGCAGACAATTCCGCACGTAGTCGTTTATATTCACAGTTTGGCACTACATTGCAATGCAGCACATTTCGCCCATAGTCGCCCAGAGTTACAACACTACAATTGTGATGTAGAAAGTTCCGCGTTGTGGTTGCTCAGATTTAAGATCGTTTCACACTATGCTTGCAATGCAGAAAATTCCGCATTATAGTGGTTGAGATATCTCATTAGCTTCATGATTGGTGATAGTCGAAATCACCTTGTGATGAACAAAGTGTTTTAGAGATATACATGGTGGTTTTAGAAAGGAAAGTTCTCAAAATTGAAAATGGATTTTGATAATTTATGATTTTTATGTGAATATATTCTTGTTATTTCCATATGCGTGAACTAACGCCTTTGTTTTTGGTGTGGTTGTATATTCATTTAGGTACCGTAAAAGTGATTTTGTATAAATAAAAACCACGTCAAATACTTGGTGAGCATCGCCTCGATGCATTGCATAAACATTGAACAAACTTAGATGTTGTAAATATGTTAATTAAAAGATTGATTAATGTGAAGATGAATATGTATAATATTTGTAATTATTGTTTTGACGTGTATATATATACGGTTGCAACACTCACTTTTGATGCATATGCAAAGTATTCAAAACATTTATAAAATTGCATGTTGTTGAAATTGTATGTTTGTGAAAATTTATATATGTGAAATTTTATGTTTGTGGAATATAAGAAGTTAGGAGGTGATCAAGGATAGTTCAAAGCGAATTTTTATGCAGGTCAGATTTTGAAAATGTTCAAAATACAGCCGTTATACTGTCAAAAGTTTTACAAAACTCATTTTAAGAAAATGAGAAAAATTTACACCAATCCCAACTATTCTAAAAGAAAACAACGTTTTTAAGTTATTACGAGTAAACCCGCAAAGTATTATAGGGGTTCGCCTCTGGGATTTCTCCAATCCAACGAGTCAGGTTCAGGAAGTCCATTGAAGTGTCTGGCGAGATCCTCCAGACAAAAGCCTAGAGAAGGTCTGGTTTGGGTCCTGTCAGAATGTGCTGACAAAAATGCCTAGAAAACATCATCTCATTAATATCAAGAAAATGACCAAAACAAGTACCCTTAAAAAGTTCGAGTTAATCAGTAGTAAGAGAAGATTTTATCAATTATATGTTTTCCCAATTACTATAGCCGTTAACTCACCTTGATTCTCTCGCTGTTTTTTTTTTTATTATTTTAGCAATTTGTCAAACATTGTTTCAGCCATTTACACCTACAAAAACAAACATTTTCAAAAACGATAAATAAATGAAATGGACAAGAACAGAAACCAAACAAGTCCATATATAAAGGCTTCCAGATACACTTCCACAAAATGTTTTGCCCATATGGAGAAATAAAAGAACAATGGACAACAATATATCATAGAATATGTGCAGAAACCCAGAAATCTATATCATCTAAACATGAGAAGGGATCAAACATAAATATAATAATTACATGACTAAAATAAAACACACATTAAAATATTAAAGCAATCAAACATGCTTCTACGTGTAAATGGCCAAGAATCAGGTATATATTTAAAAAGTTAACATTCTAAATATGCAATCTCCCAAATGTCTTACAACAAACTTGAGTCAAATTGTTCACTTGAATGTTGAATCCTTATAGGTAACAGAGCAACACATAAAAGATATATATGAGCCACCATATTGTAATTGCATTGAAGATGATAAAGCAAGCTGCATAATGTGTTCCTACAATTATGTTAATGGGGTGCCCACAATTATGTTTCATTTCCAAAAGCCCAATCGTTTGCCAAGAAGTTAAATCTTATAACAACCAATGACATTCTATATGCACAAGATTTGAATTGTATTATTCGAGTATTGAACTCTTCAAACAAAATGTAAAAACAAACTGTTCAATGATCAAACAACAGACAACCCCCACAAGTATTATTTCAGTGAATCACAGACAAGGCACTAATGGAATTACTGCACAAAATCAACAATACCACACTAGAACTCAACTTAATCATAATCATTTAACACAAGTTATATATATAAAAAATAGCTTCATGGTTCTCACACAAATAAAATCAAGTCAATTCCAACACAATCCTCTATCAAATACAAACACATATCCCCAATCCCACAAAAGTAGCCATTAGCATCTTATTAAAATAAAAGTTTTTAAGTTTCATAGAACCAATAATATAATTTGTAGAGCATACTCACTCATAATCCAATCAAATAGTCTTGAATAAATATAAGCATTCACACACACACACACACACACATACATACATATATGCAGTCATACATTGACATATAAACACACACAAACATGTTGTGCGCAGCGAAAATTAAACAAATATACAACTACTAATACTAGCTATTAAATATAAATAACAAATATTTAATAAAGCAGAAAAGCAGAAAAATAAATGCAAAGCGAAAAAGGAGAGAACACACCAGAATTTACGTGGTTCGGTATAAAACCTACGTTCATGGGCGCTGCTGAAAACTTCCACTAGCTCCAAAGCAAAATATTACAAAATCTGGGTAAGATCCAAAAACCCAGAAACATATGGGGAGAAAACAAGAATAATACAAATGTATGGATCTTTTACAATTCTTGTTTATTTTTGGGATACAAAATCAATTAACTAAAGGACTTATTTATAGTCCACCAAACATCCCACCATTTGTTATGTTTTAGATGTGAGATTGCTAATTAAGCCAAAAACAACAAATCTCCACCTTGGCGTATTAGCCTTCAACAATGCCTTCATATATGTCTTTTTAGACTTTCAAAATGTTGATCAAGTCCAAACAATGGTTGAACTTGATTGCTGTCACCACTTTGGTCATCATATCCTCAGGATTATCAGCAGTCCCAATTTTCTGTAAGAGAATCGACCCTTCACTCAAATTTTCCCACACAAAGTGATATCGAACATCAATATGCTTGGTGCGAACATGGAATACTGGGTTCTTTGCTAAATGAATGGCACTTTGACTATCCGAGTAAATAGCAATATTCTTCTGTCCCACTCCCAACTCTACCAGTAATCCTTGTAACTAAATTGCTTCCTTCACAGCCTCTGTCAATGCCATATACTCTGCTTCTGTCGTAGACAAAGCAACTGTTGACTGTAAAGTAGACTTCCAACTTACAGGAGCTCTCGCAAGAGTGAATAAATATCCAGTAGTTGATCGTCGTTTATCCAAATCACCAGCATAATCTGAATCAACATATCTGATTGCAAACTGACCAAGTGAATATTCCCTCTGAAATATCAAAGCAAAATCTACGGTTTTTAACAAGTACCGTAGAATCCATTTCACAGCTTGCCAATGTCCTTTACCAGGATCATGCATATACCTGCTCACAACTCCAACTGCTTACGAAATGTCAGGTCTTGTACACACCATAGCATACATCAGGCTACCAACTGCATTAGAATACGGAACACGAGACATGTACTCTCGTTCTTCATCAGTACTCGGAGATAATGATGCACTCAACTTGAAATGAGGAGCAAGTGGCATACTTACAGGTTTTGACTGTTCAGATACACCAAAACGCTGTAATACCTTCATCAGATATTGCTTCTGAGTCAAACAAATCTTGCCTTTTCCTCTATCTCTGCTAATCTCCATACCGAGAATCTTCTTAGCTTCACCCAAATCCTTCATTTCAAACTCTGAACTCAACTGAGTCTTCAGCTTCTCAATCTCCACTTTGCTCTTAGAAGCTATCAGCATATCATCAACATATAAGAGCAAGTAGATGAAGGAACCATCTTGTAGCCTTCGAAAGTATACGCAATTATCAAATTTGCTTATGGTGTACTATTGTCCTATCATAAATTGATCAAATCGCTTGTACCATTGTCTCGGAGACTGTTTCAAACCATAAAGCGATTTCTTCAATTTACAAGCCCAATTTTCTTTACCAGCAACTTTGAATCCATCTGGCTGAGTCATATAGATTTCCTCTTCCAAATCACCATGTAAAAATGCAGTTTTTACATCCATTTGAACTAGTTCCAAATCCAATTGAGCTACAAGGGCCAATAAAATTCTAATGGAAGAGTGTTTCACAACTGGAGAAAATACCTCATTATAGTCAATCCCTTCCTTCTGAGCATAGCCTTTCGCCACCAACCTTGCCTTGTAGCGGACATCTTCTTTGTTAGGAAATCCCTCTTTCTTAGTAAACATCCATTTGCACCCAATTGCTTTCTTATTCTTCGTTAGTTGAGCTAGCTCCCAAGTTTCATTCTTCCGAAGAGATTGCATTTCTTCATCCATAGCTTTCTTCCACTTATCGACTTCAGAACATTGGACTGCTTCTCTGTAAGTGAAAGGAACATCATCATCTACAATTGGAAGTGCATAGGCCACCATATCAGCAAAACGAGCAGGTCTGCGAATCTCACGTCTTGGCCTATTTATTGCAATTGATTCTTGTTGCTGCGAAGGTTCTTGGGTAGGAACCTCTTCTTCTCCTTCTTCTTCAGTAACCTCCTCGATCATAGGAGTGTCATCATCTGCATCAACAATTCTAGTTGGATTATTTGTTGACTCTATCTGTTTCTGAAAAAACTCCACCTGCTTCCGAGTAGACTCCACCTGTTGCGGATTACCCTTAACAATATCTTCTATTTTCTTTTTCAGCATCGAAGACTCATCAAAAGTAACATCCCTGCTGAAGATTATCTTCTTCGAATTAGGATATAAAATACGATACCCTTTCACCCCTGAAGACATCCCCACAAATATAGCTTTTTTTGCTCTCGGATCCAATTTAGATTCCTTTACATGATAATAAGCAGAACAACCAAAGACGTGTAAAGAATCATAATCAGTAACAGGCTTTCCAGACCATACCTCCAATGGAATTCTACCACCGATCGCTGTTGACGGTAAGCGATTAATGAGATGACATGCATAAGTCACTGCCTCAGCCCAAAACTCCTTGCCCAACCCAACATTGGACAACATACACCGAACTTTCTCCAGCAACGTTCGGTTCATGCGTTCTGCCACCCCATTCTGTTGTGATGTGTGTCTAACTACAAAATGACGTACAATACCCGCATCTTGACAGACTTCTCTAAAAGATTTACCACAATATTCACCTCCATTATCTGTTTTGAGGTACTTAATCTTTCTCCCAGTCTGAGTCTCAACCATCTTTTTCCAATTAAGGAAAATCCCAAGTACATCATCCTTTTTCTTCATCGTGTATACCCAAACTCTTCTGGAAAAGTCATCAACAAATGTAACAAAATAGTGTTTACCACCCAAGGAGGCTGTCCTAGTGGGTCCCCACACATCAGAGTGAACATAATCCAAAATACCTTTAGTATCATGAACTGCAGTTGCAAACTTCACTCTCGTCTGCTTTCCCAGAACACAATGTTTACAAAAATCTAACTTGCAGATTTTTACTCCTTTCAACAAGCCTTGATTCACCAAACTGCTGAAAGCTTTCTCACCTGCATGTCCCAAACGCATATGTCATAACCTGATCATATCTGAATCAACATCCTTCTTTGATACTACTGCTGCTGATTCAGTAACTGTACTACCATCGTAGTAGTACAAGTTGTTCTTCCTTGTACCTTTCATTACCACCAAAGCCCCAGATACAACTCTCATAATTTCATCTCTGATAGATACCGTGTAGCCTTTAGATTCTAAGGATCCCAATGATATGAGATTCTTTTTCAAATTTGGAACATACCGAACTTCTGTCAAAACTCTGGTTGATCCATCGTGATTCTTCAATCGGATTGAACCTATCCCCTTAGTTTTGCATGAGTTATCATTACCCATGAGCACAATTCCACCATTTAGCTCTTCGAAGTTGAAGAACCATTCCTTATGTGGACACATGTGATAAGTACAACCCGAATCTAAAATCCACTCACCAGATCCAGATGCTGATGATAGACTAACCAACACAAAATCTTCTTCCTCATGTTCGGCTACATATACATTAGAAGTAGCTTTACCCTTGCCCTTATCTTTCTTCTGTAGCTTCGGACAATCTTTCTTCCAATGCCCTTTCTCATGACAAAAGGCACATTCATCTTTATCAGGTATTTTTCTTGATTGTGATCTGCCCCTTCTTTCTTGTTTCCAACTCTTACTTCTTCCCCTAACTGTAAGCGCCTCTGCTGATTCATCCCTATTCTCTGGTTTTGTTTCTTTCAGAACAATATCCAAATCTTGTTGATACAAGACGTCCGTAACTTCGCTTTGCCATAGGCCAAAATTATTTCGACCATCAAATTTCTCTACTTCAATTTTTACATGCGAAGATGAAGATGCTGTCATTTCTGCTTTATTCTAAAAGTTTTTATGCCAATAGCTTGGTGATCAAATGAATAGTACTCAAAAGGTAAGCTCCCAGGAAAGGCTGGAGGGGTCACAAACGGTCCCACTTAAAATCCAGTCTCCTTAGACAATTATAGTCTTTTTGACAGAGCTTCCCTAAATTGTAACTATTCCAAAATAACACCGAAGCTCTACAAACAAATATTTAATAGCTAGCTAATGCCCTAGACAATTTCCCAGATCAATCGAAACCTAGGGCTCTGATACCACTTGTTGTGCGCAGTGAAAATTAAACAAATACACAACTACTAATGCTAGCTATTAAATATAAATAACAAATATTTAATAAAGCAGAAAAGCAGAAAAATAAATGCAAAGCAAAAAAGGAGAGAACACACCAGAATTTACGTGGTTCGGTATAAAACCTACGTCCACAGGCGCTGCTGAAAACTTCCACTAGCTCCAAAGCAAAATATTACAAAATCTGGGTAAGATCCAAAAACCCAGAAACATATGGGGAGAAAACAAGAATAATACAAATGTATGGATCTTTTACAATTCTTATTTATTTTTAGGATACAAAATCAATTAACTAAAGGACTTAGTTATAGTCTACCAAACATCCCACCATTTGTTATATTTTAGATGTGGGATTGCTAATTAAGCCAAAAACAACAAAACATACATACATACATACAGATATACATACAAGCATTGCCAACATGTACATGTATAGTGTAGCTCCAATTTGAGCTTTAATCACAATCTATTGCACCAATTCATATATATTATCAAAAAAAAAGAATTCATCCACTCAAAACAAACACCCACACACAAACATTTCCAAAAAGGATAAATAAATGAAATGAACAAGAACAGAAACCAAACAAGTCCATATACAAAGGCTAGAGATAGCAAACAACCCATCAATGAGAACAACAACTTAACAATAGCATCAAATAGAGATTATCCTATAAGGTGGCCAAAACTTCACTTTTAAAAATTTAAAGGAAAATGCTGCAACACTTATAATATAAATTAAGTGACTGTTAAATCTCATGTGCAATGCAACCCATTCGTGTAGGTAATCACTTCTAAAATTGTATAATAAAAAATTTCAAAGACAAATTTACAAAATTTGAATGATACTTAAAGCTCACATGCAACCACCTGTGTACTTAATCAGTACTTAAATAGTTTACCACTACAAGAAAAAGCATTTTTTACAAGCTTTAATAAATATCATAAAAACTCTTTTACGACATTTATGAAAATGTCCTAACGAAGGATGCAGTAAAAGATTAGCTTTTTTTAATGCATTCCACTAAATGTCATAAAAAGTCACACTTACAAGAGTTAAAAAAAACCACTTAAAACACTTTTCATGACAACTAAAAAAAATCGTTTAAAATACTTTTTGCTACAACTAAAAAAAAAAATCGTATAAGTCTTTTATTGGTGTAGCAAAAAAATGTCACATATATATTTTTTAGGAGCAGTCAAAACACACCGTATAAAACGAGTTTTAAAACCAAACCAATATTCCAAATGAAACTTTTCAATTCAAAATATTCAAATTAAACCAAAACAAAATGAACTTCATTGCAATAATAGCAATTGAAATATCCCAAAACTACATAACATTCAGATATCAGTCTATCGTCACTTATCAATTTACATAGACTACTAACAGTTGACATATCTAAATAGTCAATTACTAAACATTGAATTACTTAGCACTTGTATCATAAGTGGTGTAGGCTTGACATCCCCTCCATCACCAACAGCTATTGCTTGCATAACCTGAAATGTTTAAATCAAATATAAGTATAAAAGTTTTAATATAATTAGAGATAATGAAAAGCAAATACTATAATCATAAATTACCCCAAAAAAAAAAAACAAAAAGAAATACTATAATCATAAATTTCCATCTTGAGGATTGACATTTTGGACATTTATCCAAATTTTCATTTTCTCCTCTGAATAAACAACAATCATGCTCACATGCATCTATCTTCTCATACCCTAGATCAAATGTCTTCAATAACTTTTTAGCTGAGTACATTGAGTCAGGAAGAGTATTATCTTCAGGTAATAAATCTCGAATAATTTGAAGAAGTTCAGAAAACCCTTTGTCAGACAAACCATTTGCAGCTTTATGCTTAAATAAAACTACGGTTGTTGACAATTTTGTATACTTTATACAACTTGGGTATAAAGGAGACTCAACATCTTTCAACTTTTGTCTAAAGTCTTCCTCTATTCTATCTTGAGATGTTCCTCCAATATTGTTACCATGATCATACACATCCTTAAACATCCTATAAGAGTCTAACATGTCTACATGTTCATCATGGTGTCCATCCACATTAGGGCTCTCTCCATGAAAGACCCACGTCGTATATGTAGGATTCATCCCCACTATTATCAAGTGTTCATATACAATATCAACATGTTGGTGATGAAGGTTTCGACATTTAATGCAAGGACATATGATAAACTCATCATTGCCTGAACATATTTTAGCCTTGTTGACAAATTTTTGTACACCATCTCTATACTCCGAAGAAAGTCTACAAAAAATAAGCCTTAAAACTCTAAGCAATACTTAAAAAGGTAGTTTTCAAACAATTCCACCATGCAATGCATTAATAAAAAAATTTAAAGAAAAAAAAAAAAAAACACTTCTAAGGCAAACCATATCTCAACTACATTTCAGGACTTCTTGTCCTTTCTCCACAACACAACACATCCACAAACACAAATATAAAAATATATTTAATTTAAACAAAAATAAGCTTTCTCATAATATAGAATAGAACACAATTTTCAATTAGTATAGAAAATGAAGCAAATAAGCTACAAGATGAAAATTAATATCATTAAATATTAAACAATTAGTGGGTTCTACTAACCTTGAAAGATGAATCCAAGATTTATCCATTATGAACTTTTGATGTTGATATAAACACTAATAACTTGGCTCTAGTTCAGTATGCATAACCACCTCTTTGCACAATCTCTGAAACAGCCTCAAGGATGCCTTGGAAATATCTGCAATTATAAACAAGATGAGAATAAAAAGGTTATTTAAATATGATCATGCCAATTGCACCTTAAGGGGTATTAAAAATAATCGTGACACTATGTGACTATGATTTGCTTATTTTTTTTTATTCACATTAAAATAAATGCAGGTGGTTATGGGACTTTGGAAGAACTACTTGAAGTAATCACCTGGGCACAGCTAGGAATACATGACAAACCAGTATGCGACTCTTAGATCTTTTGTGCATGTTAATGAAAGATTACTTTTTAATTTAATAATGGAGCTAATGATGTTCATTATGTTGCTACATTGCAGGTGGGATTGCATAATGTAGATGGATACTACAATTCTTTGCTCTCATTTATTGACAAAGCTGTGGAAGAGGGATTTATTAGTCCAAGTGCACGCCAAATCATTGTTTTTGCACCAACAGCAAAGGAGTTGGTTAAGAAATTGGAGGTATAATAATGTGAACACATTTTCATGTGTGCCTGTCCTCATCATTACATAAAATGACTGCTGTTTGGGATTCAGAACATTAATTCCCTACATCTTTTACTCTGTTTCCTACTTGCTCCATTTGTTTTTATAACAAAGCAATTCTCTAGATATCTCATGAGAATCAACTCTGCCTGAAATATAAATGTTTGTTGTTTAGGTGAATGTGTTACCAACGTGTTAGTGTTCGAAATACACATCATGCATATCATATCAACACCCGTCAACATCTCAAGGCATCACACAAAACGGTGTCACATTCTAAGCTTTCCTATTCGTTTTCGTAGAAGGCATCACTCTGTTTCGCATTGCTTCACACTGTCTCTATCTCTCCGCATATTTCCCTGCATTTTCTTTTCTTCCGAGTCTCATCGCTGCGCTTTGGGCCCACAACAACCAACCCTGATCATGACACCCACCTTAACGCACCATAACTGATTCAAACTAAATTAATTCCATGGAGACAGTAGCTTAGTAGCGTTGGTGCATGCAGTGTCTTAACTAGCAAGTGTTATGTATTATTAATACCAGTACTAACAGGGCCGGTTGGAGGGCTAGGCAACTGCGGCATACACTTAAAACTATAATCAAAGTAGAATCAAACATCTGAAACAATGCTAAGCATTTCAATCATCAAAGAACTGCAAAAATATATAAGTAAAATAAAGGAAATATACATAATAGCTTGTTAATGTCCAATAGAGCAATCTAAGCAACAATGCATAACGAATGCAGAAATTTGCCAGAAAAAAACAACCTAATAAAGCTACTTACCATCCAGTCTTAAAACCCAGCCTTAAAAGAGCAAGAAGAACATGAAAATTAGTTTAACATCTGCAAAAATTTCAATTCCTACTTAAATCAAAACACAAACCGTAACTGTTTCTACAAAACAAAAGCAACAAGTTCAAAAATCAAATGAAAAACCCTGTGAGAGCATCAAGCACCACCACAGCAATCCCTCTGTCATCAAGCAATTCTTATATCCCTCTGTCTATTCCACATTCATCTTCTAATAACACAATTTATTCATTAAAACAAGCTACAGTTTGAACTGAAAAGTTTTGAGTAATCAGAGATCCACAAAAACTAACCTGATTCATAAGCCCTTGCAAGAGAGATCTGCTACGACTGGCAAAAGAGACAATGAAGATAGATCTGCTGTGATTGGCAAGAGAGATCGAAATCGGCGTTATTGAAAGGGCGTCACATGAAATCAGATGCGTTTTGCAGTACCTGATTCAATGAATCATTGATGTAAACAATCTGGTGGTTGTCGACGAAGGTGAGACTTGAGAGTGTCTATCGATTCAACTTGGTGTGTGAGAGATGAGGATTCTCTGGTGAGCAGAGACCAGTAGACACACTGGAAGATAAGTTCACATCAGTTATAAGTTTCATTAATGATTTATTATGATTAATTAAATATACCGTGCATATTTAAACTAGTTGGGCCAACGGGTGGTGCTTAATGCTATCACTCAACATTTTAAAAATATTGTTTCCGGAATCATTAATGATAATTTTTAAATGCTTCAAAAAAACTGTTTTCATCAGTCTTTTGCAACATTTTTAATAATCAATCATGTAATTGAAAACAATTACCACTTTTATGTATAAATCTCGTAAAATTAAAGTCACAAAAACTAATTTTTCTTATAGTGTACTAAAAAAATTATAAATGCAAGTATTTTTTTGTATTGAAGAGAACATCACGTGTCAGGGAAAGTCAAATGACAGTGGCAGAGATACAGTGCAGTACAGGAGGGTAGCACACACAATTAGGATGTGCTATCAAACAGGTGCAGCTCGCACGTAATCACAACCATTTTATAGCTTTAGGTAAATACGAGATAAGCATTATGCATATTTAGGCAAGCCATAATGGAATGCAGCTAAAGCTCAACAGGGACTCTCAATAACATTTACATCTTTTTGCCTTGTTTATTCTTTATACAAATATCTCTACGCACATCACACCCAACTACTACTACTAGTCTATCGCACACTCTTGTCACTGCTAGTCTGGATTTACTTCTCATTAGAAACTTGGTTCTCATATTTAAATCTGAACCACAAAATAAAAGAATTACTTTCTTTTTTGGGGAATCTTAAGGCAATAAGAATCTAGTTGGAATTTGGATTCTCACACAATGACAATTCAAAGATGGAAAATAACATCATTTTCATTTCATATAACTTAAAAAACACAAAATGAGGGATGAGAAGAGATGAACCAAAAAACAGAAATGACAAGCAAGCATTGAGACCCAAAAAAGAATCCTCTGGACGACTGTTATTAGCACAAGAAAACCCAAAGGAATCCATACTCATTCCTCAATATCTATCCGACAAACAAAACATAACTCAAATCGCAAAACCAATTTAAAGACCATTTTCAAAGTCCCTGAGGTCTCTTCTTAATATGTCTATTACTAATAATATTATTATTATTATTATTATTCTATAACTGCAAAACTTCAACGGCAAGCAATGTTGAGAGGGGCAGGTTGTGGGGCTTGATATTCCAAAGCAACAAACTTCAAGTCCAAACAACTCCATATACAGAAACCAAACAAGTCCAAATTCAACACCCAATCAATGAGAACAACAACTTAACAATATCTTCAACCAAATACACAATCCATGACAAGGGTAAAAAAAAAAAAAAAAAGATAGAGATAGCAAACAACCAACCTCAAAATTGTTGTTCCATAATTAAAAGAATAATATAGATTATTTATGTAACCATAAAATTAAATGGATATAAACGGAAATAATCTAAATCCACATTGAAAGAACATAATAAAAAAAGTTAAATCAATTAAAGCCTCATTGAGTTGGGATACAAATGTGATAATGCATGTTCAAAGGAAATTTCATAAAATTCAAATCGTCCACTTATTAAGAGACTAAAATTTGATATTCACAACCTATCAATATAAAAGCATACAACAATTTTTACATCCATATCCATATGTTTACCTGTTTAGAAATATATGTAACCATCTACTATGCCTATAGATAGTATTGTCATCCCTATATGATAATGAAAGAAAAATCTATGAAATTTACCTGAAAAATAAAGAATGACAATACATATAACCTAGAAGTTAATTTTTCAAAGCCAAATCAGTGTCCTTTTTCCCTAAATTATAAAACACAAAAACTAATGAGTTTTTTTCCTTCCTTGTCTTACAACTACACATGGGTCTACAGCTATAACATGATTATGACTCATTAACAGCTTTTAAACATTCACTTATTCGACATTTAAAAAATCAATTAAAGACCAATATTTTGTTAAAAAATTCAAAACTTGTTTTGTTAGTCCATATAACTCTCTCTCGCTCTCTATCTCATTTTTAGTGTTATATTCAAATACTCCTCTTGGGTTCATCAAAACACAAAAAAAAGGAGTCAAAATAGTTCTCACAAACATTTTTACAAACACTTTCTATGCATAAATAATAGTTTCCATAACACACATTAAAACCCCAACTCATCTTCTTTTCTACACATATTTGGAAATAAACAACACCTCAAATTATCAAATTGAAGACCCCATCAACAAGAATAACAACTTATTAATAGATCAAACCAAACACACAAACCATAACAATGTCCAAAACAAAAAATATAGAGATATCATAAAAACCAACCTCAATATTGGGGTGATTTCGAGTTGCCGTCGCCGATGGAAGGGATTATGCCACAGTCGTCGCTGCCGACTATGAGACGACGTTGGCATTCGGGTTGGTCTGGTGATTTGATTTTGGGCGTGATGTCGGGTTGCCGTTGCCGTCGTCGATGGAGGAGTTTATGTCGCCGTCGTCACTGCCGAGGATGAGATGACATCGGCGTTCGGGTTGGTCTGGTGATTTGAATTTGGGCTGGTGGCGTTTGGGATCGAGTTGGGGTGATGTCGAGTTGTCGTTGCCGTCGTCGATAAAGGGGTTTAAGTCGCCATCGTCACTGCCGAGGATGAGATGACATCGACATTCGGGTTGGTCTGGTGATTTGAATTTGGGCTGATGGCATTTGGGATCGAGTTGGGATGATGTCGGGTTGCCGTTGCCGTCGTCGATGGAGGGGTTTATGTCGCCGTCGTCACTGCCGAGGATGAGATGACATCGACGTTCGGGTTGGTCTGGTGATTTGAATTTGGGCTGGTGGCGTTTGGGATCGAGTTGGGGTGATGTCGGGTTGCCGTTGCCGTCGTCGATGGAGGGGTTTATGTCGCCATCGTCACTGCCGAGGATGAGATGACATCGACGTTCGGGTTGGTCTGGTGTCTCTCAGGCTAGTGGGGTTTGGGATCGGGTTAGGGTGATTTCAGGTTAGGATGATTTCGTATTGCCCTTGTCGTCGCCGATAGAGGGGTTTATATCACCGTCGCTACTGTTGACGATGAGCTGACGCCGGCGTTCGGGTTCATTTGGTATGGGATCGAGCTGGTGGGGTGTGTGTCTGTTAGCAGAATGAATGGAAGGGGGTAATTGTTCAAGGGCATTTTAGTCCTTTTGGGATAGTTTTGTAAAATGATTTTTGTTAAGGGTGTTTACGTCATTCTGGATACATTTTAGGGCAATTTTGCTATTTTTCCTTGAAATATATCATAGGTCAAAAGTCCCAAAATAGTAAAAAAATAAATAAATTATTTAAAAATTAAATTATATATTAAAAAAAAAAAAGAAACATGACAACTGTGATAGGAAGTCTTCCTGTCAAGCATCTCTGTGATAGAAGGGTTTCCTATCACTTGTGTGCGTGTGCGTGCCAAAAAAGCTGCTCGTCACAGCGCAGGCGTCATAATAAAGACTCTTGTCATGGCAACAATCAGTTGGTTCACCGTGACAGAACGGCCTCTTGTCACAGTTTTAATCTTACATTGTAAATAAATACAATTATATCACTACAATCATATCTTGAAATGCAATTGTGAAAATACAAACATAAAGTGAGTAATTTTGAAGAGTTTGTATTAAATAGAAATAATTATATTAGTTCAATACAAGACTAAGAAAGAAATTCATAACAACAACAAATCAAGAGACACATTTTTCAATGAATGCTCAAAACATTGAAACCCTCCAGATTTTGTCCAATGATGGCTTTGACCACAGCAAAGCAGTAAGGGATGATAAAGAGGAAGAGGAAGAGGGATTCTCTTAAAAACTTGACTATAAAATGTATAACTCATAAATAATAAATATATTATTTATGTTCATTTAACGACAACAAAATTTGTGTGTAACTGATAAATAATAAATATATTAATTTACACCTACTAACATTGAATATTATCAAATAACATTACATGCGATGTGTAATGTAAATAAGTGTTAATTTCATATTTTTGTATTATACAGACAATACATGAAGCGATATTATATCTTTTTTATTTATTTTTTTTAAGATTAAATTAATTTTACTAATTTATAATTGTTATGATAGAAGTTTTTATAGTAATTATATTAATTTTTCATTATTAACCATAAGGAAATTAAAATTCAATTCTCCTAAAAAAAATTAAAATTCAATGGTGCACAAAGTGTGTACAATTTAATTTCATTTTTAACACCTAATATCCCAACATGAAATACTACTATGTATAGTACAATTAAATCTAACTGAAATATATAATTTATTTTTTAGAAAAAAATTATAAATCATTATACAAGTTTTTACATTAAATTTAGAATTCTATTTTTTTATATTTATTTTACAATAACAAATTTTGTGCATAACTCATATAAATAATAAATATATTAATTTACACATACATAAGTAGTCAATTATACTTAGTCAAATTAATAAAAATATTTAAAAATAAGTATTAAACCTTATATATTTTGTTTGTAACTGAGCTACAAATTTATCATCTAGTAATATTTTCAAACTTGACAACTAATTAATAATTTATTCGAAAATTTATTTTTAAATAAATTAGAATAATTACTTATAATAGACTTGTAAACTCAGTGCGGTTCAATTTTGGGTGTAAAATTAGAATTACTAATCCAAATTGATTTTTTTTATAGAATTGAAAAAAGAAAAAAAATTGATAAAGTATTCATGATTTTCATAGCATTCAAATATTATTTTTTACACAATGATACCATCTAAAAGTAGAAGTTCACAAACATTAGATTACACTTTATCACTTATTATCCAAACTAATAATTAGTATTAGTTTACACATAAATGTAGCCAATTAAACTTGGTAAAATTAACTAAAATATTTACAAATAAGTATTAAATCTTATATATTTCATTTAAATAAGTCTTAAATCTTATATATTTCATTTAAATAAGTATTAAATCTTATATATTTCATTTATAATTAAACCGCAAAATTCACCATTAGATGATACTTAATTTCAATTGTAGCAGATACTTTATATTTTACTCTCAAATTTATTTTTGAATAAATTAAAATATTTATTTATAATAGATTTGTAAATTTCATGAGATCCAATTTTGAGAGTAAAATTTGGATTATTATCCAACTTGATTTTTATAATAATTAAAAAAAAATTATAAAACATTCACGATTTCCACAACATTGGAATATTAGCTTTTCACAATGATATAACATGTTAAGAATAGAAGCTCACAAGCATTATATTACACCTTTTTTCACTTATTATCCAAGCTGATTACTTACAAATGATTTATACAATGCGTACAACATCCAAATCGGTATTTTATTTATCTAAAAATTAATATTGTCAAATAACCCTTGCTTCTATTTTTCAATGAACTGATTTTTTTTAACGTGCTCAAAATTCTCAAAAATATAAATCCACAACTTACTTAGAAATTTAAAATTTACAAAATAAAAATGACACAATTCACTCTTATAAAATAGCAAGAATAAAAAAATTCTAAACATTTTCAATCTCACACTCGTAGGCATATCAACCTCAAAAGTCGACAGATTTTTTCAAAGCATTTTCTCTGCTCATTCAAGCTTGATATTCTTTTGACCACATAGGTGTAACTAGATAAAAACTTGCCAATCAGTATTTTACCAACACCATTCCCTACAATAATTTTGATGATGATATGCATTTAAATCCAAAGAAATAAAATAAAATAATATAGAGGTAGACAGTAGTACAACCCAAACCATTGAAAGGAAGATAGTAACAAAACAATAGATGAAAATCAACATAAATGCGTAGTAGTGACCATAACTATTTAAATAGAATAGGAACAACCACCGACAATCGAACAGATAATACGATTGCAAAACTAGTTTATATGGTGCATAAATCCAGGCTTTTAGTTCAAGATTTCACTATATATCTAACACGTAACATAAAAGCGTAGTAGCAACCATAATTATGCACATCAAAACTAAATAAACCGTCCTCGCTGTCACAGGCCTGAAGAATATCATTGTTTTGCAGATGAAATGAACATCTATTCTGGAGAAAAAGCATTTAACTATCTTTTATCCACCGACTTTACATCAAAATTACTCGCAATATTAAATAGACCATAATTAAAAAAAAAAAATACTTAATAATTTAAATTTAGGGTGGGTGGACATACAGATTTTGATTAGTTTTGGAGCCATTAGTGCTTTCTCATAAATTCTATGCATTGTATTTGTAATTATAAGTATAAACTTGTACTGCTACTATGCTATATGCTGTATGTGCTACATGCCCAATTTGTAGTGCAATGCAGAGCAAAGGAGAAAAAAGTAGCAACTAAATTCATGAATAGACACAAGCTTAAATAAAATTTATATAATGCAGAAACAGAGAAGAGTCTTATCTCTTTTCGATTACCAAGGAATGGCTATGGTACAAACAAAGTTGTTTGTACCATACAAACAAATTTCAATCGCAGATTTAAAAAAATATTATTTTAATAAAAAAATTAAAATATTATTTTAATAATAAAATAATACATAAATATAATAATTTATTAGATTATAATAAAAATAAAATATTTAATATTATAATTAAAATAATATAAAAATAATATAATATAATATAAATATTATATTATTTTAATATTTTTTTATTGTTAAAAATGAACTTTAACGTGAAAGTTGTTTATATAATAACTTCAATGTTGTGGCTAACAAGTTCAAAAACATCAACTTGTTAGAATCAATGTCGAAGTTGTTACATGTACAAATTGGATGTTAGGATAACGTATGAAGTTATTAAAACTTAACAAAAACGACGTATGACGTTAGTATACGTTTAACTTGTTTGTTTAACAATTTCAACGTTACTTTTAACAACTTGGGTGATGTCAACTTGTTAATATGAACATCGAAGTTGTTAAATAATTTAACAAGTTCGACGTTAAAGCAACGTCTGAAGTTGTTAACGTTCAACAAAAACGAACGTATGACGTCAACATACGTCTAACTTGTTGATTTAATAATTTTAACGTTACATTTAACAACTTGGATGACGTCAACTTGTTAACATGAACGTCCAAGTTATTAGGTTAACAACTTCGACGTTAAGGCAACATTTAAAGTTGTTAACTTTCAACAAAAATGGACGGATGATGTCAGCATACGTCCAACTTGTTGGTTTAACAATTTCAACGTTACCATTAACAACTTGGATGACATCAACTTGTTAACATGAACGTTGAAGTTATTAATTTAACAACTGGGACATTAAGGCAATGTCTGAAGTTGTTAAAACTTAACAAAAACAGATGTATGACGTCAGCATACGTCCAACTTGTTGGTTTAACGATTTCAACATTCTCTTAACAACATGGACATTAAGGCAACGTCTAAAGTTATTAAAATTTAACAAAAACGGACGTATGATGTTAGCATACGTCCAACTTGTTGGATTAACAATTTCAATGTTATCCTTAACAACTTGGGTGACGTCAACTTATTAACATGAACGTCGAAGTTGTTAATTTAACAACTTCAATGTTAAGGCAACGTCTGAAGTTGTTTAAACTTAACAAAAACAGATGTATGACGTCAGCATACGTCCAACTTATTGGTTTAACAATTTCAACGTTACTCTTAACAACTTGGGTGACGTCAACTTGTTAACATGAACGTCGAAGTTGTTAATTTAATAACTTCGACGTTAAGGCAACGTTTGAAGTTGTTAAAACTTAACAAAAACAGATGTATGACGTCAGCATACGTCCTACTTGGTGGTTTAACAATTGCAATGTTACTGTTAAAAACTTGGGTGACGTCAACTTGTTAACATGAACGTCCAAGTTGTTAACTTAAAAACGTCTGAAGTTGTTAAAACTTAACAAAAACAGACGTATGATGTCAACATACGTCCAACTTGTTGGTTTAACAATTGCAACGTTACTGTTAACAACTTGGGTGACGTCAACTTGTTAACATGAATGTCGAAGTTGTTAATTTAACAACTTGGACGTTAAGGCAATGTCTGAAGTTATTAAAACTTAACAAAAACGGACATATGATGTCAGCATACGTCTAACTTGTTGGTTTAACAATTGCAACGTTACTGTTAATAACTTGGGTGATGTTAACTTGTTAACATGAATGTCGAAGTTGTTAATTTAACAACTTGAACGTTAAGGTAACGTCTGAAGTTGTTAAAACTTAACAAAAACGGACGTATGACGTCAGCATACGTCCAAGTTATTGGTTTAACAATTTCAACATTACATTTAACAACTTGAGTGACGTTAACTTGTTAACATGAGCGTCCAAGTTATTAGGTTAACAACTTCGACGTTAAGGCAATGTCTGAAGTTGTTAACTTTCAACAAAAATGGACGGATGACGTCAGTATACGTCCAACTTATTAGTTTAACAATTTCAACGTTACTGTTAACAACTTGGGTGACGTTAACTTGTTAGCATGAACGTCGAAATTGTTAATTTAACAACTTGGACGTTAAGGTAACGTCTGAAGTTGTTAAAATTTCACAAAAACGGACGTATGACGTCAGCATACGTCTAACTTATTAGTTTAACAATTTTAACATTAAGGCAACGTTTGAAGTTGTTAACACTTAACAAAAACGGACGTATGACGTCAGCATACATCCAACTTGTTAGTTTAACGATTTCAACGTTACTCTTGACAACTTGGGTAATGTCAACTTGTTGATATGAACGTCGAAATTGTTAAATTAACAACTTCGACGTTAAGACAACGTCTGAAGTTGTTAACTTTCAACAAAAATGCACATATGACGTCAATATACGTCCAACTTGTTCATTTAATGATTTTAACGTTATTCTTAATAACTTGGGTGATGTCAACTTGTTGACGTGAACGTCGAAATTGTTAATTTAACAACTTTGATGTTAAGACAACATCTGAAGTTGTTAATTTTCAACAAAAATAGACGTATGACGTCAGTATACGTCCAACTTGTTGGTTTAACGATTTCAACATTATTCTTAAAAACTTGGGTGAAGTCAACTTGTTAACATGAACGTCGAAATTGTTAATTTAACAACTTCAACGTTAAGGAAACATCTAAAGTTGTTAACTTTGAAGTCATACGTCTATCTTGTTGGATTAACAAATTCAACGTTCCTCTGTACAAGTTGGACAATGCCAACTTGTTAATATGAACGTCCAAGTTGTTCAATTACTAAGTTTGACGTTAAGGCCACGTTTGAAGTTGTTAACTTTGAAATTTTGATTAATTTTACATTTTGTTTTAGAAAACTACTAAAAGTGGAATAAGTTAGAATATTTTTAAATTTATTTAATGCATAGAAACCAACTGAAATTAAAATCAATACTAGAAAATAACTTACATTTTATTTTCTAAAATGAGAAAACTATTTAAAAATTGTATCAGAATTTTTTTGTAACATTAATTGAATTGGACTAATGTTTTTTTTTTTTTTATATTATTGAATAAAATAAGTTTTTTATATTTTTATCTTCAACTTGCCAAAAAACAGGTACACTATTTTTAATATAATTTCAAGGAAATATTTTGTTTCTATTATGATTTAATTTTGCACGTACATCTTTACCGTTATGATGTTGAATCAATATATAAAACATTTAGTTCATGCAACACTACAAAAGGATTGAGTTCTTCATCGCGATCATATCTTATTGATCCGTTCATGTTGTTAGGGTTATGGCACTATATGTATATTGAAAAAATATAGTGAGTTTATTTAATGACTTACTTTTTAAGCAAATTTGACCATCAAAACATTATCATCTCTCAATATGTGGTGCACATGAGGTTTTACCTGTCTGAGTAAGTAACAACCCTAAAATCCACCCCAAAAAAACATCTAATAGTATGGGTCGGTGGATGCAGTCACACCCTCGTGTGGTCGTGCACAAACAATAGGTAAGTAACCACGGCAACACCATTGTGGAAAAGTGTGCCCGTGGACCCATACCAGTGCAAACTGTTCATTAGTCGTAGTGATGTTGCACGGGCGCATAAGTGTTTTAATGTGGTTGGGAACGTATACCAGTATAAGCTTTCATTGATCGTAGTGTTTATCCATAACTGTATAACTGTTTTAGCATGGTCGAACACCCATATCAGTGTAAGTTTTTCAGTACTCATGGCTGTGCGGCTATAGTCACATCTTCTTGTGGTCACACCCTACTTCAGTGTTAGTTTGTGTCCGCACCACTGTTTTAGCATCTCCCCACACCTGTAGCACTACAATCTAATTCAATTTAAATATTCTACAAAAAAATACTAACTTCAATTGAATTTTCAATAATGTATATTAACTTAAATTGGAATAATATATAATTTAAATGGTTCCTTCTTACCATTTTAAGTACCGTGGTTTTATTAACTAGCCACTATCAGTAAGTAATAAATCAGTAATATCTCTGTTCTAAAATTATAAAATATGATTCATAACAGTCTATAGTTTCTTGGAATAGTTACTCCTTCCTACGGGTATCTTTGAAATAACACCGGGTAAATGTAAGTCCATGATTGACAGTTCAGTTAAAAGGGCCAAACCATTGTACAAATATTTCAAAGAAGTAAAAAAAAAAATAGAATTAATAAATCTAAGGGGAAGTGACACGTGTGCATAGTGAAGACCATCAAAAGACTATACACAGGAGGGTCATAACATTTGACAACACATGACTCGTATCCACCATTTTCCTCTAGTCCTTTTCCCTCCATAAACTGTTCATCCTCTCATGGTGACATAGAGCAACCCTAAACAAGTCATTGTCAACTTGTACAATTTTTAAAACTAACAATGGTGTGTGTCTTCCTCACGAGTACTGATTGCTTGGATGTTTCAAAGTGTGCTTTTGGTCGGTCGAGTGTGATAACCAGATGTTGACGAGCCAATTGATTGCGTCCATCTTCAAGTTAAGGTTTGGCTCCCCAGTTTTCAAGGCTTTTTAAATATTTTTTTCTTCGACATATATTGATTACAAGTGTGTGGTTTGCATGGTTGAAGTTTATATTGTGACATTTCGCTATCAGATTAGTGTAAGGGTTATAATGGAAAAAAATTGGGGGTTTTCGGATTGGTAGATGGAAATAGTTAATTGACAATGAAAAGGTGGTATGTATAAGGGTTGTGTGTGTGATGGTTGTGTTTGAACACTATTGATGATTGTGTTGAATGGTACAGTTCAGTTGCATGCGTGTGTGTTGTTTTAGGGAATGGATGTATTTGAAGGTAGTTGAAGTTATGATACCTCTACATATGTGTTTCTGTATAGCAGTTCATATAAAACATGATGCAGCAGTTCATATATACTTGTTAGGGTTGTAAACGTATTTTGGCAACGTATTTGGTGATACACGTTAACAAACCATTTATCCATCCATATAGGTTTTTAAAGGCATATCCATATACATGGATGTTGATTTTGCACTGTCAATGAAAGTGTACAATAGGTAACATTATTACATGGATGTTGATTTAGCATGTTGCAGTTTTTTACATACATAAGTAAATTCTTCTCTTGTGGAGAATTGCAGACAAGTCATATCAGTTTGACTTGCCCTAGTGTTGGAATACGGTCAAGGTGTTTGTGGGTTGTCATTTTTGTTGTTGTCAATTCTTCACTTGGATTTAACTGTTTTTTATCAACAATTAGAGGGTCAATGGTATGGCTGTTTGTGATTAGAAACAATGTGGCTTTAGTTGAAAATTGTTTTTTGATTCGTTTATAACCGAAGGTTTGAAAAATGTCTATTAGTTCACAAACGTTTCTAATGCGAATGGTTGTATGTGATGAGAAACAGACTGCATTGTGTAGGTGTGCATATGGTGAGCTTCTGTATTGGATTGAGAATATGCATGTATAAGGCAAGCAATATTGATTGTCTGTGTGACCGGTTGGTGTCAAACATGGGATTTGCATATGTAGGACTATGGCATTGTATACATATTTATAGGGTATAAGTTGCTGTCATATTTGTGTTGGGGTTAGGATAGCGTTTTCCCATCATATCAATAATTACATAGTATCGGTAGGTTTCAAAAACCAGTCTATTTTTTAATTCATACCCATATCAGAGAACATTGCTTTTACACTATGAATAGTCGGTAACATTTTTGGTTAGCATAATAAAGTGTACCTTTATGGTTGTAGCTATAGACCAAATGGGGCGGTCCAAACAAGATGGTTCTGGATCTATCAAGCATAACAGCAGAATGAATCTTCGGTCACAGGACTCGAATGTCAGTGAGGGTAAGAAGGCGACTAAATACCAAACCTCACAACTGGGAAGCAAAAATGGGAGTGCTTCAATATCGGCATCAACGTACCGTCGTTTCATATCTGACAAGGCTCGTTCTAGATACCAGACCTTCTCTGGGCGCCCGTTCATTCTTGAGAGGGCTGTCAAATTTGAAGATTTTGAGGACACCGGTGTGATGGAGGTACTACGTGATAGAAAGTGGTTGAAATTGGCCTTTACACCAGCAAAGTCCTGTGAAAACTTGGTCCACGAATTTAATGCAAACTTCATTCCAGAGCAATTTATAGAAGGGAAGGGTATACCGGTTAGGGGTATTCATGTCATGATCACCCCAACTTTGATTAATAAGTACTTCAAAGTCCTTGAAATTGCAAAGTCTAATGATTATACTGATGAACCAATCGCCAAATCACAAATGGTAAAGGACTTGTATGGGTCAGAAACTGTTGAATGTCGACAAATATTGTATTAGAAGTTCACTATAGAGTATGTGTTCTGGTGTACCTTTGCTGCATACAATCTCATTCCAAGTAAACACTTCACCAAAATCAAGGAAGTCAGAGCCAGACTTATTCATGCTATTGGCACTAACCGCCCAATCAATGTTAGGAAGTGTATTTTTAGTGCAATATATGATGTCGGTACTACTACGAGGTATGGATTCCCCTTTCCTGCCTTTCTAACTTAATTTTGTTTGAATGTTGGTGTTCCAACGGAGGTGGGCGATTTGTGGGTATGTCCACCCAAGCCAATAGATGGCATCACATATGATACCTTGCACGACTGGATTATGAATGGTAGGAATTCTAATGCACAGCAAAAATGTAAGAAAAGTCGTAAGGACAGTAGGGCGTCATCATTTAGTAATGGCCTAGAGCCACCTGCATGGGTTTCTGAGATTTTTGGTGCACTTAATGCTGCACAAGAGCGTCAGAAACTAGCCATTGCAAACCTTAAGGCAGAGCAGGACAAATTGTTCACATCAATGTCCTCCCAACCTATAAGTCATGGACAGTCCCTCGCTCATGTTATGCAACTACTGCATGAGGCAAAAACATGTGGCACAGAAGACACAACTGTGTAGTAAAGTGATCTATTGGGTGATGGATAAACATGTATAGTAGATGCTGTGTACGTGTTAGGGGGATACAGATTGGTAGGTGCATATAAGGTGGCAATATTTAAGTAAGCACAACAAGGGTATATATGCATGGTCCACGGGGATATTTTATGCAAGCTAGTTTTGTTATCGCATTGGTTGTACTATCTTTGTACTTGTATTTTGTAACTATCAGAAGCTGCTGATAGGCATGTGCACACTACTATAAGTATCAACAATGTATTGTGTATTGTAAATGGAAGTTGAATTGTTCGATGTTTTGCGGATGTATTGTATGCGATGGATCTGCCTTTACTTGCAATTTACCATCCCCACACTGACATTTCGATAAGAAGATGAACTTGGAAACTTCATGTGGTTAGAATACCACTTCTGGGAATGCAACATATACAAATACTTATATATTTATATATGTGTGTGTGTGTGTTATTAATTTAGTGTTCACTGCATAATTGTAATTCACAATTTATCATCATGAACAAGTACATATAGGTTAAAAGTTGAGGTTATGGGATAATATCACCATGTTGACATTTTATTTTGCACATACAACAAATATTACAAAGTTAGAACAATGAATTACAAATGCGAAAATAGTGTTCCTTGCATATAGGGTATCATTTGAATTTAATAATAAGAATTGCAGAACTTGTTAGACATTTTAGCAGTTACAAATGTCTCATTATCTGAACAATCTAATCTACCAACCACCTCTTAAATTCCATTACACACTATTTAACTAACCACCTGCTGCCTTGGCCATGTCTTAAAGTCCTGAACGATGACTTTTTACCCATACCAGCCACCTCTTGACTTGGCTACATGGGCAACTGTCTCATAACACAGTTTTATATCACTCTACAACCACCTAAAACAAGCACATATCAAGTTGAAGAGGTCATGAGCAGTGTCCCAGAAATGCATAGGTAAGACAAATATGTGCTGAAATGTTGTAGTTGCCTTGCAGGTAAACAAAATGTGGGTGTACTCTGGTATAAGCACTACCTGCATGAACCATGACACATAAGAACACAGTTATCATCATACATATAGACATATGTACAATTTATATATATCTATATACCTGTGTGTATATGTATATTGAAGTACATATACACACACAGACACACATGTATATATTTATATATGACATCAACATATAATAATCCATGTACCACGGTAGCTACATTGGTACATTCGACAGTAAGTCAACTTGATTTTGTTTGGATAATGCAGGGATGGATGGAAAAAAGGACGTTTATCGTACTCACCAGTGGTTTCCAGATGATAATAATGAAGCCTTTTATGCATCACGCTCTACAAACCAATGTACAAGGAGTCTGTCTCATACCTATATCCCTAGTTGTGTTGATGTTGCTATGGATGGCTGCGCAAGTCCTTCTTACGATCCTAATAATTTATCTCATTTAAGCATATTCGATGTTATGGGAAAAGAATTCATTTCTGTTGATGACGCAGAAGCATTTTTACCAGAAATATTCATTTGTGGTTGGATTTAGCGTTCGTAAGGATATGCTGCGGAAGGATGCAAATGGGTTAATAACATGTTAATGTTAGGTTTGCTCCAAAGAGGGGTATACACAGAAAAAGTACTTAGATAGACGGGATAGATAGTGTGAGTCAAAAGATATAACTCGGGAAGGTTGTGGATCTGCACTCTGAATAAAATTCAACTGTGATAAAAGTTTATGGGTTGTCAACGAGTTTATAACTAAACATTGTCATGCCTTAGCGACACCAAACCAGGTTCAGTTTCTTCGTTCGCATCATCAGGTTCTGCCTGCCAACATTGCACAAGCTGAATCATTGAAATATGTTAGTGTTTGCACCTGTCAAGTAATGGAACATCTGGTCCACCAAGCAAGAAGTCATGCAGCTATTGGTCACACTCGTAAAGACTTGCAAAATGGGTTGGATTCCAAACATAGATGGACCTCAACCAACGGTGATGCAGACGTAGTTATTGCCTACATGACAGCAAAACAGCAACTGGATGGTAATTTTTTTTTTTTCAAGTATACTATATGTGAGGATGGATCATTAGAAACATTTTTTGGGCCGACTCGTTGTCCTATAGTGATTACCATTATTTTGGCGATGTTGTATCATTCGATTCGACGTATAAGATGAATGCATACAACTGACCTCTAGTAATCTTTATCGACGTGAACAACCATAACAAAACCATAGTTTTCGGTTTCTGTTTGGTGCTAGATGAGACAATATCCACATATACATAGGTGCTCAAAACTTTTCTCCAAGCAATGCAATAGAAGCATTCTGTATCTGTTGTAACAGATAGCGATATTGCAATGCATAAAGCACTTAGGACAGTAATGTCTGGGGCAACTAGGCGCTTATGTGCATGGCATCTCGAACGAAATGTACAAACCAATATTTGCAATGCTGCATTCACAAAAGAGTTCACGAGTTGCATGCTTACGTATATGACAGAGCTTGACTTCTAATAGTATTGGTCAATGATGGTTGCAACATATAAATTGAAGGGCAATGATTGGGTTCAAAAGTTGTTTGGCCAACGAAAGCAATGGATAGAAACATTTTTGAGAAACACATTTTTTGAGGGGATGCGAAGCACACAACGTTCTGAGAGCAAAAACCGTTTATTTAATAAATATCTGAACCATCGTTTGAAATTATTCGAGTTCGTGAGCCAAACATATAGGGTAATGGAAAGACTTCGCCACAATGTGGCAAGAGACAACTTTGACAACATTAATTTGCATCCAACGCTAGAAACCCACTTATTGCAAATAGAGACGCATGCATCAGAAGTTTATAGTCGGAACTTATTCTTAAAAGTAAGTGATGAAATGAATTCAGAAGCAATACTAAGCATCATAAACTGTGACACTAACATTACGCAAAATACATTTACATTTAAACAGTTTGGCAATGGTGAGACAATATGGGATATGGTATATAAGCCATCTGAACATAGCTTCTTATGCTCTTGCAAATTATTTCAGAAACTTGGTATCCCTTGCTCACATATATTCAGTACAATGAAAGCTATGAACTTTGACTATTTACTAGAGTCCTTGATATTGCGTCGGTGGACAAAGAATGCAAAGGGTGACGGTGAAGTCGAAAAGATGGTGGAGGAATTTGAACCAAATGTTGTTCATATGACACGGTAAACTTAACAACAACTGTTTAATTTCCCGCTTATATACAATTTTTTTTTATTTTAATACCATTGATATTTTTTATAGGAAAGCAGTGCGGCCACATTCAAGTAATAATAAGGGTACGGACGAACAATGCTTCAAACGTCGGCGACTGGACCAGATTTGAGGGCAGCCCCCACCGTATGAGGAGTGCTGATAGGCAATCCTCATGGGTGCGCAGTCGCCCTCAAATCAGTGTGTGGCTACGCTATTACTCTAGTGTCTTAGTGCGGTCGTACTAGCACTTCAGCGTGCCCGTGCACCCGAAACAGGCAGCCCTAGTCAAATTGGGAAGGTGATGCGACGCTGCCACAAGCATCCATTTTCAAGTTTCAGAACCCTAGTGTTATAAGCTACATTATGGGATGTAGATGATACATGTTATAAATAATAATCAAAGTAATAATGCACGTTATAAGAAGTGTTTGGCACTTATAGTAAGAAAATGTAATCAAAGGGTAAAATAGTCTTTTCACGAATAAAGACTAAATGATTCGTAAGGGGCAAATGGTCATGGTACCATTAAGAGTTAGCTTCGTGCACTTAAATAAATGTTAGTTATTTCATATTTAATTAAATTAAGTTAAATGATAAGATAAATTACTAGAAGGGCATTATGGTCATACACATACTTTTAATGGCTTATATATATATATATATATATATATATATCCAATACTTAGCAAAAGTTTTATAAAAACAAGAAGTGATTGCCTTGAGAGTTAAAGAGGGAGAGGGTGTGTTGGACGCCAATTGAAGAGAGGAAGAAGGTGTTTTACACATCAAATTTTCAAGCCTCAAATGGTAATCTTAGGGTGTTTTAAGCTAAACCATCAATCCTAAGCAAGAACTAAGGTAAGATACCATCATTTCTACAAGTTTTGATGTCAATTGAAATTCTATGGATGTTAGATGGTTGGTTTGTTTGGATAAGTTGTGATAGGAGTTTTACACCTAAAACAAGTGTAGAACTCTAAGTTAGTGACTAGGAAGCTTAAGTGGTATGAGAGGAGGCATGAGTGATGTGTTAAGGTTTATGGGAGAAACTCTAAGTAGAGATTTAAGTATGATTTAAACAAAATGAGTTGTAGAGAACTTGTTTGATGAAATGATTGCAATAAATATAGCATGAAAAATTGAAAAGAATGACATATAAGTGCTTGATGTGTGTCATGGCCAATGAAGGGGTATATGATCTCATTGCATTTCCATCATTTTGAGCTTTAAATTATGCATATTTGATGTCATGAAAGTCTCTAGAAAAGTGAGAATTTGGAAAGGAAAAGTATAGAATTTTAGAAGGAGAAACACAGAGTGAAATAAAAAATCCCGAGCTGATAAAGGGACCTGGTAAGACCTGACTTAGTCTGACATATATGGGGTTGTTTTGCACCTAAAATGATGCCTAGGAATCATAGAAAATCATAGGTTTTGGAACGGATCGATTCCGATAAAAATTGCGCAAGTTATGCTTGAAATAGTGTCGTTAGAGAGTAGATAAGTGAAATAACTATGTAAATGTAATTTTTATTGCATGAAATGAATTTAGTTGATCATAATTAGGTAAAAGGAGCTTAAATAGGAAAGAAAATCACCGTCGCTCATTCGATGCAAAAAAGTACATCGAAAAGTGCCCAAAATAGGGCATTTTTCTTATATTTGACGTAGCAAACGATAGAATTTTTCAACGAAATTTGACGTGTACTAGATTGTGAGAAAAGAGGACCGTAGGAAAAAGAATGAAGGAAAACGGAGCTCTGAGTAGGCTGCTGCATTACATTCTGTTATAGGGTGTTAAAAGGGGCAAAAAATTTTAATTTTTCGTTTTGGACATCAAAAAAATTATACGGACTACGTAAGGGTGTCCCTAGGGGTCTAAAACTAAAACTTTTGTGAAGAAATCAGAATTAGAGAGTCTTGGTTGAGTTAGAAACAAATTGGGAAGTTATAGTGTAAAAAGGGTCTTCATTGGAGAATGTTAATTTAAAGTTAAAAGTTGCGTTATGAGATTGTCACTAGTGATAATAAGAAATTGTCATGTAAATGATGAGTGAGCGAGCGAAGTCTGAGAGACTCATCATGACGCTTGATTCGGATTTACGCGACTTGGAGGTAAGTGTACTATCATTTATGTTAAATTTTATTTCTTTGTGTTTATATTGTATATAAGTGCTAAATGAAAATGAAAATGATTTTTAAATTCTAAATTCAAGTTTGAGCATGTGAGTTCCTTATGGAATTCACAAGCAAAGGAATCGAAACAAAGTTGACTTTCAAATGTTTGAAATCGATAAAATTTTAAGAGTTTGAAAAGTAAGAGGTTTTGTGCTTTTGCACTTAGCAATATAGTTTTGAAACCTATGTATATAGCCTTAGATTATATGAGACTTAGCGTTATGTGACGATGCAGAAAATTTCGTTTGTAATCGCTCAGTTACCACTATGTGACGACGCAGAAAATTTCGTCCATAATTGCTCAGTTTTCTAGAATATCTATTCTACGTTGCGACGCAGACAATTCCGCGCGTAATCGCATAGATTTACATATTTGGTACTATATGGTGATGTAATAAATTTCGCTCGTAGTCGCTTAGAGTTATAGCACTACAATTACGATGCAAAAAATTTCGCATTGTAGTTGCTTAGATTTGAGATCGTTCCACACTACGTTTGCGACGCAGTAAAGTCCACATCGTAGTGGTTGAGAGATCTCAGTAGCTTCACGTTTGGCGTCAATTAAAAATCGTCACGTGATGGTAGAGTTCATTAGGGATATACATAGAGTTTTAGAAAGAAATATTTTCTTTTAAATCGAAAACGTTTGATAAATGAGTACGATTATACATCTTGATGAATTTCATAGCTTGATATTATTATTATTCGTTGAACTAACCTCTCTACCTTTACGCAGCTTAATCATTGTAGTGGGTACTTGTTTAGGTGACTTTACATTCAGGAAACCACATCGATTTCTTTAGGTGGGCGTCAAGTTAATGAATTGCACAAATATTAAATACGTCTGGCATTGTAAATAATATGATGAAAATATTGCATAATGAGGAAACTTGTAGTACATATTTTGATATGTAAATATGTAAAATTGAACACTTGCACATGATGCACAATATCCACTTAATACACCTATGTATATATAGTAAGTTTTTATGATAGTAAATGAAATCTTTACATTCTCAATTGTATATTATTGATTTAAATGTGAGTGATGATTGAATTGCATGTTTGTGGAATAAAAAAAGTTGGGAGGTGATTAGAAATAGTTAGAAATATATTTTTATATAGGTCAAAGTTTGGAAATGTTCAAATTACAGTCGTTATGCTGTCAAATTTTTATAAAATTTATTTTTATAAAATTTATTTTGAGAAAATACGAAAAATTTATAATAACCCAACTATTTTAAAATAAAATAATTTTCTAAGTTAAAATAAGTAAACAGGCTAAGTGAGTTAAGGGGTTCGCTTTGCGGCTTTCTTTAATCCAACGAGTCGGGTTCAAAAAGTCCGTTGAAGTGCTAGACGGGATCCTCCAGACAAGAGCCTAGAGATGGTTTGGTTCGGGTCCTATCAGCTACACCACTTCAGAGGTGCAACCGTGCATAGCCACTGCCATATCTGCGTGACTGCGCCATGTATGTGAGTGCAGCCGCACCCCCATAACCAAGACTTGTCTCGCAGCCTCACTCCCATGTCAGTGTCACCGCGCTCCACAGGCAGTGGACAGCCTATTAAGTGGTTCATGGGTGCACGGTCGTACGACCTTAAAGGTGCAGCCGCGTACTACCACTGCCAAAACTACACGACCGCACCTCCAAGTGAGTGCAGCCGCGCACCCATAAACATGACATGCTTACCAAGACGGCCAGAAAATGCACTCCTGACAGGTTTGACATGGCCTTCCATAAATACCACAACCGTAATGTCCAGTAGTACGGGTGTCGTGTGTGTCGATGGGTTGTCCGAAGTCCCCTACCTGTACCATCAGTACGTGGTATCGAAAACAGGGTACAGTAGAAGTATTACATTTGAAGTCAAACGGCTTCATATTCATACCTTATCCAATTGTATAAAAGCACATATGAAATCGACAGCTTCAAATTCATACCTTATGCAGCTATAACCATACCACATGTTAATGTATATGTATACACATATTTATCAATGTAATAAAGTGGTAACTAAAGTCCACTATGTGAAAGATCTAAGTTAGTAGGGTTTATTATGTTTCAGTAATCTTATAATATAAAAAAAAAAATTACTAAAGCATTATGATGATGGTGGTTGGAATGTTAGGTATGCAGCATTAACCAGTCACTGTGCAAAGCGATGCTACATGGCTTCTCAGATAGCAGAAGGACTTACAGAGACAAAAAGCAACATCCACCGACTAACTGAGAGAATGGACGAAATGTTGGCAAAGGAAAAGATAGAAATGAATAATGGTGATAGGTAGGATAAAACGGCCACTATTGTACAGGTGAAAGATCTAGTAAAAGCTATAACCAAAGGGGGGGTAAGAAAACCGAAGAAAACCTCTACAAAGACACGACACTGTGGAAAATGTCAACAGGTTGGGCACATGGTGAAGACATGTTCGCATATTCAGCTAGAGGATATAAGTTGAGTTAATAGTAGTAATATGCATCAGGAAAGGGCACACGGTGAAGACATGTCTGTATATTCAGTTGGAGGATATAAGTTGAGTTGGTAGTAGTAATATGCATCATGAAACGTTAACTATGGCTCCAATCATGACTGATGCCAACGTAAAGGAAACTGAACAATGACTTCCACCACCTGTAAACCTGTAGCAAACCGCGTTGGACCGAACAAATGGGTCCCATCCATTTTATAGATGCTACTTATGCCAACACACCAAACATGTTGTCAAATTAAATGATTGGACAATTAATGTGTACGCACATTATGAACAATGATTGGCATAACAGCCGTTATGGGATAATAAGATGAGGTATCTACAAGTTGTCAAACCTATATTGCATAACATTATAATGTTAATACATTACCATACGTAATCCGTGCTGTACATTGAGTGAATGAAAAAAAATTAACCAACTGTAATGTGAAAACACGGATGTGGAATGCGATCAGAAAGAAGACAAAACAATACGAGACCAATTTATTGTAATCATTGGATTAAACACCAATAAAGAACTGAATTCATAAAAATTATGTAACATGTATATACAATCTATCTTTTGTCCTGTTATATGCTACGGACTATACAAATTGATGGATAGGGTGGTGGATAAAAAGATTACCAACTGCCTGTAACCCATAGTTTCTGGAAATACCATATCAAAATGGTGGAAACATGTATAACAAAACTTGCTGTGCAAACAAGTTAAACTGTACTGGTCAACTGATGCTACAAAATCTTCATTTATAAGTTGTCCTACACAACTTTCAGAACATTATAGCAGATGACGCATTGCTTTCTTGCTAATTTTTTTATTGGTGGAACAGCTCGATTCGGTAGTTTACGCTTCAACTTAGCTGACACCAATTCATTTTGACGAGTTGTGGCTTTTTCAGTAATGCAGTTTGACATTTTGTTATCGGGAAAGAAAGCAAGGTAGCGCACAAACAGGAGATGCTAGCAGGTGGAATCAAATTGTAACGCATGACATAGTTAGGGGCTATACTCCAAGTGATCAAACAACGTCAGAACATGTAATGGGACATCAAGTTATGAAGGTCGTTAACTTGCAACTCACCAATTCAAGTTGTTTCGCAGTGGGGATGACATCATCCATAAACATGCACACAAACATGCCACAATCAAATGCAGTTAGCTGCTATGGTGCATTGGCTTCTACTATAGTGAAATTGCTGAAGGAGAATGAACGTTGAAATAAATATGTGATATCCTCCCCTAACATAAAATCAAGTGCAACCAGCTACAAAACGAATGCGATACCAAGGTGGATGAATAATGTTTCAACAATAAGTTATTTACATAAGGTTGGGTAAAAGGTGTAAAAACACTTGGTATTACAGGGATGCAGTGAAGATACCATTTGTTTTAGCTGAGCATGACGAGGTGCAATAGCCGATTTCCTATGAGGTGCGCAGGAGTCCCAAACTTCTGCCTTTTTTTCTTCACTATGGATGACACCAAGAAACCAATGACCGCGTTGATAATTTATAGGAATATATATCTGCCATACATGTTAGAAATATGACATAACATTAGACACAACCAAATCAATAAAATACCTACACGTCGTTTCACATAAAAAAAATAAACACGTGCAGGCAACTACAATATTAAATCATATACAAGAAAAAATTATGTACACACAAGACATACCCGGTCACATCTATCTAGATTGTTCATGTACGTCTTCTTAAAGTTGGACAATGATTTCTTTAAAGCGGGCATGTTAATAGCTTTACAGTTCATAATTGCATACTGTATGCGAATAAATTTTTTAGAAAATTTACGCAATAACAATGGAAAAATATGTACAAACCTAGGTGTGTGAAGTAAAAACGTGTCGTATAAATAAATACCTTGAAGTATGTAGAAAAGTATCAACAAATGCTCTCCTTCATGTCTTTTGCTCTCATAATGATGTTTTTATACTTAGCTTGGGCAGATATAATCTATCATCAACAAAACTATAACTATAAATATGATTACTACAACATTGTAACCAACCTGACCTACTTCAGCACGAAACAGACCAAATTGCGCAAAACATAACAGACAAACCTCACTATTAATGAACTTTCTAGGCTCTAGACTTCTAAAACTTTCATGACACACTTGCAAATTGTCAATGTCTATGATATGCTCCCTACAGCTCCAGTAGAAGATGGAAAAAAAGGTCAGAATATGTAACTACATTTATCGTGCCTTGTCAACAATTGATTGATAGCAAACTTTAACAAAAGACAAACAACATGATGCAAATGTTGTTACAAATGAGAAGCTAAAGCCATAGAACCACAACTTACGATGCTGGTAAATCCTTGTCATAGATGTATTCAATGACCAATCGTTCATGGTCCTATAACTCATACAAAAGTCTGAAAGGCCCATACCGAAATGTCTTAGCCTTTTCACCACAGGGATGTGGCACCATATATGGAGAAAGCACATAGGTGCTAGGCTTTCGCCAAGATGCCGATCGTGTTTTCATGAAGGTCAACTGACTGGATGAGTTGGAGCATAATTTATAGTCCGATAACTAATCATACTCATCCTACAAAATAGTTTACAATGGTTACAATTTTACGACGTATGCCTTGACAAGCATATCACGTAAATGTTGCTGAATTCTTTACAAGGCATACATGATGGATCGGAACATTCAAAATGATAGGCTCATGCACTCGATAAAATGAATCAATAGTTTCCTGGTTAGACTGGTCATTGACATTGCAATTTGATAATGGTAGTAGTGAATCAAGATGTGGCCACATATTAGAGGAGGAAGTTTTCTTTTTTGTTGTGGATTTTGATTTTGTAAGAGTATTTGTAGATGAAAGTTCACGAACTGGAGGTTTGGATGTTTGGGGTGAAAGAGCATGTGGTAGTGGTGGTATATGATTTTCAGGTTCAACGAAGTATGGGTTTTGTAGTTCCAGTTGTCACAGGTCTTCGGGATGATGAAGGATCTACTGTAGAAAGATGACAAAAAGAGACTTTATCGCCTGCTTTATTGCTTTGAGGTATGTTCTCCTCAGCATAATCAGCAACATTGGTTTTCACAGGGGAGTTCTTCTCTTTCAAAGAAGACATATGATCCACTAACCTATCCACCTGTGTTTTGACATCTTGAATGTCCTGCCGGACTAGTTGAACCTCACTAACAAGTGCTTGGAAATCATTCCGTAGTAATGTCACACTTGTACTGAGAGCATCAAGTTAACTGTCATCAACATGTTTCCTTCGACTTGATGTGTGTTGTTCAGTACAATCTTGTTCATCCACTGACATCTGCTGCTGGTCTGAATGATGATATGAGGGACCTTCATCATAGGGAAGATATCGACCAATGCGAATCTACATAGAATACAAACAAACTATATTAACCTTCAACCATATATGCTAAAACAGAAATTGCATACAGACAATATATAAAAAATACCTTATCAGAATCAAAACCCCCTTCCTTATTCACATGGGCTAAGCATTTGTTAATGTTTCCCTTAGTCCAACCGATAATGGGTATCACTGACCCATTGATGATAGCAGGTGATAGTTGTAATGAATGCAGATAGAACATCTAGCCCGTTACCAAATACAGAACCCAAAGTAAAACAATATTACATTTACTACACACCATAGCATAACATCAAACATTACAAAAGCATTGGATAAATATATAACTTCACTTGCAAGAAGAGAACACAATCAGAAAGCACTTTGTCCTACTTTGATTCCTGTGATGTTTTGAATACTCAAATCCCATTACAGAGGCTCCTAAAACACCAACTAGCCCAATTCTTTCTTCCAATACCTCCAACATCAAGTAGGGCATTCAAGACCCTACAGGCACAAGTTTCACATTGGTGGGTGCAAGGATAGTGCCCAACAAAAACAGGCAAAAAGTAATGGCAAACTCATCATTCGATGATGTCAGCTGGTGAGTTGTTCGACTTCCTACAAAATTTGTCATGTGACATTTTCATCTTGTTACCCTATGCCTCTATGTTTGGCACCTCCCCAAAGGTTACAACTTCGTCTCCATCAGCACGTATACCCATTACTTCTCCGAATATGGTGTCGTTCAACTGTACTGATTGCCCATGATTTGAAGTGTGAGGGTGTCAACGTCAAAAAGATCAACTAGCCATCGACAAAGCCTCAAATGAAGTCAACCACAATTTAATAATAAGAAATTTCCAAAACCAACCCCTCATATGGTCTCCTTCTGACCTTCAGTGAAGTTGTTCAGAACTTGACAAAAGCGAGTGGGGGAACAACGTGTTTGCAATGATTCAACATCCAACTTCGCATCCTTTTCTTCCATCACCAAATCTTAATAATCTTCATTGCATTTCTCTTCCTTTTCACGATGACCAACTTTTCTAGCCTTTTTACTTGATAAATGCATTTCCCCATACTTTGTCTTTTCTTCGTTTGGTAAATCCCTAAAACATTGACCTAGTTCCTATCTTGACTACACAAAACAAATGCAAACATTAAACATTATCAACTGTTTAATCCCATTGACAATGCTGCACACAAGAAATGCATCAATTAATGCAGCCCAACTAATACTTATTTAGTACCACTGCCTTCTATCTTCTTGCATTCTGAGCTACTGTAACAAAACAAAAAATTACGGTTAACTATTGAAAATTAACATTACAGCATGCTATACAAACAGTACATAGTTCGAGGACTTACAAGTAGTTAATCCATCCCATTTGACCAATCTTAACTGTTTCCTTTCGCATTACTGTTGGGTCAACACTCTCCCCAATGTCAGCACTAGTTGAAACCGACTTATTCGTCATTCTCGCACGTTTCATAGCGTCTAATCCTACACTATTCTTTTAATCAATGACAGAAGGTGAAATTTTGATTTGTTGATGTGTACATGTTTTGAATTGTGTTTAAAGCAATTTCGATATTTCATATTTTAAGTATTATTCAAGTTTTGAAGAATGCTTTGCCTACATTATAGAAATGAGAATTGACTAAGACAACAACACCAATGATAACGTCACATGAGCAATGCTGACACAATCGTTTTTGTAGGTGATTGTCTTATTCCTTGTATGAAAGAAAATGTCAAACTTATTTAAAGGATATGATAAGTTTATTGTGATACCATTACAAAGAAAATGTGGGTTAATACGTGTTCATTATATATTTTTGACACAGAAAATTTTCTTTCGCAAAAATATTATAACGATAGCTGAACTGGATAGGCCCAACCCTTTTAAAGTCTATATTATCGAAGGATGTCCATAATGACTTTAACTACAAATTCAATATCAACCATATCAACGCAGTGAAAAGACTTATAAAAAGCAGTATCGGTGCAAACCAACAAGGATCGATTGTCTTGCAATCTCACTGTACTTAGCATGATTCTAATTAACACCTAACTTCTTCTACCTGTCATCTTCCCTACAAACTGAACCATCAAAACATTATCATCTCCCAAAACATATCAACGTCAAGTTTTTGCCGCATTTTTTTACGGTAAGGACCCTTAAACCCAACCGAAAAATGGAATAAAGTTGCAGTTAATCTTTGTGTTCCATGGAATATCTTATAATTATGAAAGATAATCCTGATGATTTCTATTCATATACCAACAATGACATTTGACTTACTAAATTTCTATTTACTACTAAAACAATGTCCATTATCCAACATGCATGCTTGCAATATTACATCTAATATCATTATGGACAAATAGAACCTGCCATTGAGCAGTAGCTAGTATATGAATAAAGGTGAAAACAACTTAAAATGCATATACATATTTAATTCAACTAATCCATATTTTACCTCCCTCCAAAAGTCCTCTGCATTCAAAACACTTATCCTCACAGCATGCACATCTGCAAGCACATTGGTATTTCACCTCAAAACAATCTCCACCATCCCATATTCATTTTCACCTTATCTAATGAGCCTTTTGCATATTATCTAGGTCACTACCACACAAGCACCTAAACAAAAGATCAATTGTCAATTACCCCAATTGTTATACTAATATAATGTTAACTTAACATCCGTTTCATGTTTGATTACGATAACATTGAAAAAGCATACAATTATAAAGACACGGAATCTAATAAGGACATAAATAAAATAGTTGCTTAAGATTTTATTTAACAAGGACATAAAATGCAGAGGAAGTAGGTCATGCTCAAGTATATCCTTTTAACATAAACATAATATACTATTTCACATTTAGGCAATGTAAAGTGCATTTTCAAGCATCACAAATAACATGCAAATACAAATTAGCACTTCAAAGTACAACACCATGTAATAGAGAACCCAAACTTCTTATAGTATTCAAAGACGTACACAATCATTATCATGACATTTATTATATGGAGAAGATGTGGTAAGAGGCATAACCTTCTAATATCATCATCAGATATTAGCTTGCCACTTCTCCAATGTTCATCACAACTCCGGCACTTAAACCACAGAGACTTTGAAATACAAGATCAAGTCTATGTGTCACTTTGATTTAGTATTTCTTAATATAACCACAAACACAGAAACAATAGAACAAACTTCATGTGTTGAAAAAAATTATGATGTGCACCCTAACATGGACACAACATCCTCAACAGACAATTCTTTCGATGTTAGACAAGAAACACAACTGATTAAATTGTGTCGTATACGTGCACAACTGAATAATAACCAAATACATCAAGCACGTACATCAGTCAGTTTCCACTCAGATTCTTTAAAAGCAAATCAACATGGAGATGCACAAGCTATTGATTCACTAATTGTAAATCACAATTTCAATATTCTTTCAATTAAAAGCACGATTCAACTCAACTAGTACTAAAATTTACTAACAGCAATTTTCAAACTAATCAGATTCCATATCATCTTTCAATATTACTACTATAACACAAAAATCACATGAAAGTAACTTTTAAATCAAACTATTAAAAGAATATCACTCTAAAGATACTTATACAAATCTTAACCAACCAGAAATCTAAAGCTTCTACTTCAATCTAATATTTGATTTCTACAAAACCATCTAAAATTTCAATCTTTTCAATTTTCTCAACTTTAAATCAATAACATCAATAACAACCATGACCTTCAAACTCCAACACTAACTAATCTCCATATCACTGCAAGACCTAAACACAAGCCCAAATCATACCCAGATCAAAAAACCACGAACTAGGTATTAATATAGCCAGACAGTTGCCGCAACTGTATCAATGAAGCAAGCCTGATCATCTAGCCGTTGGATGATAAAATTACATCCAACCTACATTCATCTGAGTTCGACCCAGATGAGAAAATCAACACAACATCGAATCAAACTAAAAAAAAACAACAAATCATCATGAAATCTACCCAGATGAGAGTCGGGTTGTGAATTCTCGGTTCGATTTAAACCCAAATTTCATAACCGAACTACGATAGTGGGTTCCATTTGAACCCAGTTTCTAGGTTGAAATCGAAATCAGTTTTCTGGTTTTGATTCCAACGCAGAAACTGGGTTCGATTTTTAACCTAGTTTTTTGTTTGGGTTTAAACATATGAAAAAGAAAAGAAGACATAGAAGATAAGAAGCAGAAGAACAAAAAAAGAAAATGAGGAAACCACCATGGACGGTAACCATGGATAGTGACCAACATCACACACTCACCCATAACCACCTATCAAACGCATCCACCACACCCATAAACCATCCACCACCACCACCACCATTAACATCAAACACCTACCACAGTCACCCATCAAACACATTCAGACGGCCACCAACATCAACCCAAAAACCATCGACCCACCACCAAAATCCACCATTATATTCAATAGAAGAAGAAGAAGAAAATGTTACCAATCTTTTTCAGTGTCGGGTCCTTGACAGAGGTCTATCACGATGTTAGATCTAGAGATTTTTTGCACTTTCAGGTGATAAAAGAGAAGATTGAGTTTCTTCTTCGTGTGACAGCAGAACATGTTACAAATTGATTGAGGTTTTTTTTTTTTGCACTTTTTCTCTCTTTTGCACTCACTCAACCGGTAGCCTATTCCCATTCTTTTTTTTATTATAATTATTTTTCTAACCTTCCTAACTGTTGGATGCAAATTTTTTTCATCCAACGGCTGGATGACCTCTATTCACTTTGTCTGTATGATACGAACACTTTTTCAAGTTTGTATGATAGCCAGTTCCCGATTACCATTACCATCACCACAGCCTTTTGTTCTCGAAAATATGAATACAACTCCATCCCAATCCATGCACATTTTGATAATGTCATTTCCAAACATCGGATAGACAATGGCATGCGAAAATATTAAGATAACTAACATTTTTAATGCAATACAACTAGTAACATGAAGAAAAAGCAATGAAACCGGTCATCATCTGTATAGATACTGAGATTCAATATATATAATCATCATCAAAGATCATGTAATTGTTGCTTGTCCTGACTCTTTCTTCTCTTTCAGCCTACAAGGAGTATAATTCACAAGACAACAGAGCATATAAGGCATTGAAGGAGTTTATACATGTAGAGCAACTTAACATAGATCAACAAAATTGGAAAAACTCTTAAGAGGGCTTCTATTGCACAGAAACTGAACCGGTGCATCCATTACTATTCTAGTAAAGTTAACTTTTGACATCATATACTTAAAAAAACGCTTAAAATGTCATCAACTATCTAGGACCTAAAATTGGCAGACAAATGAAAAGTTGATTATAATCTCTTAAATAGCCTAAATAACGATACCAAATCAAAGTGACAGGCAGGGTCTCCATTATGCATACAAATGCAGCATAAAAAATTATTACAAATTACTTCATTATGTTCCCTAACTAAGTTAAAGACAGTTAGGAATCATATTATGAAGTCACATGATTTCACAATTATAAATTCATCACATGTTGACATGCTTCTTTAATTTAGTAGTTCTTAATAAGATCATAAGCAATATTATATTGAATGTCATTTGCAAATAAAAATAGCTAACAATCACCGTTAGAATCAGCAAAAAGGCATAAAATTACTAGTTTCATAGACACATATAAAATTCGCAAAGACAAAATTACATCATAAGTTCTGGTCATACCTTGGCTATAAGCCTTTCAAATGCTTCTGTTCCATTGGAAATCCCTAGAGTGGGTTTGCCCTTTCCATAAAGGAAATAATTGACTACTCAAAGTTGTATATTATCCTTTTTCCCGCAGTGGCTCCTAGGGAAAGAGTGTTGCTAAATTTATACCGTCCGCTATTTCATATGTGATTATAGGTCGAACCAAAATAAAATACTTTTTGTTGGTAAGTGTGATCCATTGGACATAGATCCATTTTTTAAAATTTTTTTTTATTCCTTAGTGGACTCCTTAAGTTGTTTTTTTTTTTTTTTTTTTTCATTTTCGGCGGTATCAAGATGCCACTATGTCGGGACATCTTATCTACCTCTCCAAGAAAATGGATATCCCTAGAAAAAATTTTAAGTTCAATCCTTTTTTTTTTTCTCTCTACTCGGACCAATCCGCCCACTTGGCTTCTTCTATTTAAAGTGATTCATGTATCTACTTCAATGAGACTATTATTTCATACCATTACATAAGAAGATTCCAGTAAAGTATGCACTTCCTCAGGAATGAAAAAACAAGCGATCAAATTTCATTTGGTATTTTGGCTTAATTTTTTTGCCTCCTTGGCCTCAATCTCTCTACAGTAGCGACCACATCATCTGGTTGCTTGAAGATATTTTTTCTTCCGCAAAACACACCAGATTCTAGAGCTTGCACTTTGCAGGTTCATGTAAAAGCATCTAATGAAGTGCTGATAAACATAGGCTGCTCCATTGAAGTGTGGCAGGACTAACCAGCATAATGCAACCAGCTTGACATAGGGCCAAATAGCAATCCTAACAGTAAAAATTGATTGTAGTCGAAAAATGAGCACGAAATTGGTGAGCAAATATTTAAATGTACTAGGAATCAAATTCGTGAACATATAAAAGTTCCAGGTACTCTATCGAGTAGTTGACACTTCAAGGACTTTTGCAAAAGTAAGTTCAAAGAACCCAATATGTAAGCCATTGCTTGTCATCTTTAACAGACTTGGTCTCTGTTGCCTTAATTAAAGCATATCTGATAAAATAACATAGCATATAAAATTTAGTATTTCACATTCCATTAAATGCATTGGTCCAAATTCGCAAGCACAAGGAACATAAATATTTGTCCACGTTATTGTTTACTTTAACAAAATAAAAAAGGAGGAGGGGGGGTGGGTCGGTGGGTGTTTTGTTTTGGAGAGAGAAAGAGATCCCACTTACAGAGAATAAACAAGAGTTACTAGAGGCCTGCAAACAAAAAATTAACAAAGAATATTTGTCTTAGTATATAAAAAATAACAACCACAATGCATTGAATTTTGACAGTATAATGTGTAACTTAAACATCAAAACAAACCGATAATGCGATAATAAAAGAAACATACAAAGCAAGAACATCAAAGTTATTTGCAACAACTTGGAGAAATTTGTTATTACTAGAACCCCTAACGACTAGATTTCACTATCTTTTCCAAACTTGTTCTTTCCCCACTGTAATCTAGCTCCATTGATGATGAATTACAACCTCTCTGGTTCCTCTCTTTCTTCTCTATACCTAAAAGGCTGAAACCACAAACCCAACACAACAAACAAACCCACAAATATCTTAGCGTTCTTTGCACATCCAATTTCTTTTTGATACACCCAAAAGTGAAAATCTAAGTTTCTTTGGATTGACTCAAAAATTACATTAAAAAAAAAAAAAACCTTAAAAGTGCAAAAATGATAGAGAAAACAGAAGATTTTGAAGAAAAAGAAGAAGTAGAAAATGTTACCAATCTTAGAGCGCTGGGGTCCTTGATGGAGGCAAAGAAGACGACGGACCTTTGTTGGTTGACGGCGACGAGTCGACGATGATGTTGTGAGTCGTGACAGAGAGCAGAAAAGCCCATGATCCTATGATTGTGAGGCTATGACAATTCAATGATGCTGATTGTTGAGACAAAGAGGTGACGCCGATGAGTCCACGATGATGCAGAGAGAGAGCGACGATGCCGGCGAGGCGAGATCATTGATGATGTGACAGAAAGCTTGGAGATAAAATGGGTGTCAGCTAGGGTGTCTTTTGGAGAGAAATGGACCATGGGGATGCATTCGATCGCTACTTTAAAATACTTTCATAAATATTTAAACATTTTGAAGTGGATGACTTCTACAGCGTTTCATAGACTTCTAATAATTTTAGAGAATAAGAGCCTAGACCTACATGATTTACGTGTTCTTAATAATACTTTACGTAAAAAATTTATTTGGAGATTTATGACTGAGAATTCTACTATTTTCAAGCTTCTTCGTGCTAGATATCTTTCTCTTATATTTCTTCTCAGGACAAGATATCTTCCTTCCTTCATTTGGTCTGATACGAAAACTCATTATCTCTCTCTAGTACTTGAGTCCAAATGATTAGTAAGCCACATTCAAAAGTTCACTTATGGTTAGATAACTGGATGAATGGTCCTCTTCAGGACACAATTTCTAATTTGTCGCTTTCGGAACTACCGCTCTCAACCTGTATTGGAGATGTTTATTATGATAATAGTTGGCATTTACTTCCTACAGCACATTAGATGTACCCAAATTTAGTTCATGATATTGAGCAGGTGATTATTGGTATTTCAATTGATTTAAGAGTCTGGACCCTTTCTTTTGAAGGGAAAAATTATTACTACTGGTACTTATAATTCTTTATCTCATTTGTAGCCCCTACTCCATTGGGCTAAATATATTTGGGTAGCTTTCATTTCTCCTTCCAGATTTATATTGGTTTGGCGAATTAGGCATAACAGATTACCTATTAATTTAACTCTTCAACGTCATAAGTTCACTTTGCCTTCTTGTTGTCATTTATGTTGGGCTGTAAAGGAGAGCTTAGAGCATTTATTCCTCAATTGTCCTTTCGTAGTTAGCCTTTGACATTCCTTATCTTTTGCCTTCGATCATGCCATTTCTCTCTTTGGGACAGTTAGAAATTTACGGCAAACTACTATGTCTACTACCTTTTGTTCTCAACTTCAGGACCTTTGGAAGGTTGGCATCAGTGTAGTTTTTAGATAATCTGGGTCACTCGAAATTTTACCACTTTCGAGGGTAAGTGTCCTTCCTTTTATATAGCTCTCTCCTTTGTCTGGCATTCCATTCGTAAGGCAGATTCTCTTAGTTCTTGGGTTATGCGAAACTCAATAAATGGCCTTCTAACTCTATGTAAGTTTTTATGTTTCTACTAGACCCTGCAAAGCTCCTCATATTATAGAGGTAATTTAGTCTACTCCCCCTCTGGGATGGACGAAGGTCAATACTAATGGTTCTGCTTTTAGATCTCCTGTTTAACTGGCCACGCAAGAATTTTTCGAACCTCCAATGGGTCCTTCAAGAGTGCTTTTGTAGTTTCATTAAGAAGAAGTTTTGCCTTTGAGATAGATTTAATAGCTACTATTCATACCATTCAGTATGCTTGGAAGTTTAGTTTGAATAAGTTTTGGCTGGAAAGTGATTCTACTTATGTGGTCTCTTTTCTTCTTACTCGCTCTTCTAAAGTTCCCTAACGTTGGCGTCTAGCTTGGGAGCAATGTCTTGACTATCTACATAGTATGGATTTCAAGGTGACACACATTTATTTGCAAGGGAAATTCTATGGCGGATACATTAGCCTCTCGAACTCCTTCAATTGTTCATCCAACCTGGTGGTGGATGGATCCTAATTTTTTGTGTCCTCTCCTTTCGGATGACTTTCTTGGGAATAGTAAATATCGGTTTTGTTAGTTTTCGCTTTGGGAGGTTCTAATTGGTTCCTTTTTCCATTTGTACTTTCCTTCTTATTCCTTTTTGTAATCTTTTATTTAATTTTAATATTAGTTAGCATTGATCGACAACCTTATCAAAAATAAAAATAAAAAATGACCTTACAGATTCATGAAAGACTCTCATAGATTTTTATAAACTCTTTTTAAAAATACTTTCATAAATTTTCAGAGATTTTATAAACTTCTACATACTTTCAGAAACTAAACTTTCACTAACTTATAATATAATATATACTTTATAAGTTAATGTTATAATATAATATATACTTTATAAGTTAATAAAAACTATATTTATCATGTCAATAATGATGAAAAAATATGATACATAAAATAAAAGTAAAGTTACCTCAATTATATAAATTGATAACCAAAACACTAAGTATTTAAGTGTTTCATTATTCATTTTATGTCTTCTATAAAAAATAAAATCTCTAATGTCTATTATTATCAATAATCATAATATCGTTCCACATATCAACAGCTGTGATAACAGTTATCTATTCATTAACATGCTCTCTTTGCTGTTATTGAATCTCAAGAAATAAGTTAAAATCGTCGTCTTCATTAACTAATAATGATTATCAAGATGATGAAAATTCATAGATATTGATAGACTTTTATAGATTTTCATTTACTTCTAAAATAAAAATATATTCATTTAACAAATTCGTACAAATTATATACTTTATAAGTTATATTTCTCATCTCAATGAAAATATTTTTTTTTTGACATAATATATATAAATAGGTGAAAAAAAAATCAAAACTAATATTTTATAAAATTCAAACCAATTAATTTTATGATATTTTATAAATATTAAAATTGATTACTGTACCCCAAATATTAACTAATCAAAAATAAAATTCAAAAAATTTTCCAACATGTAATAAGAATAAAAGTTGAAAAAAAAAAAATCACATGTGTAGATGTAATTAAATAATCAAATTTAAATTTTTAATTTTTTAATAAATCACTAGCTAAAAAATACCAAATATTATTTTTTTTTTCTTTTTTATTTGAAATAGGTTTTTGCTCTTATTTTTTAATAGAAAAAACAAAAATTTCATCTATTAATATCATCAATTTTAAAACAATAATATTTTTTTTTTATACATTTGTAAGTTCTATTTTCATTATTTGTACACAAAAAATATTAAATTGTTAGCTTACAATATAATCGTTAGTAATAGTTGTATTGTTTATCGTAAGAATAATAAAATGATTTGGATCAATATTTATCTAGACCTTTTTTTTTTTTTTTTTTTGGTATGGCATTTATATAAATATAAATTATAAGATGTTTTCCTTTCTTAAATTGATTTTACGAAATCTAACTGTTCAATTTTGGTTCAAACTTGAAATATTTTACAAAATAATAAATTGATATCTTTTGGAAAAGAAAAAGTCTAATAAGATTCAAAAACTAAAAAACTAACAATTTGAACATAGAAAAAAAAAATATTGACCATTATATTTCACAATAAAATAAAAGTGAAATATATATATATATGTGTGTGTGTGTGTGTGTGTGTGTGTGTGTGTGTGTATTTTATTTTTCAAATAAGTAAAATATTTTATTTATGGGAGATTCAAATGTAAAAATGATTGTAAGGTTTGCTTCTATAATTAACAATAAAAGTGTACAAAACTTTTTAAGATGAGTGAAAGAAAATTTGTGGAGTTTGATTATTATAAATTTAATATAAAAGTCTGCAAAAGTGATTAAAATTTTAAATTCTAAAAAGTCAATAATATTTTGAATACCCTATAAATTTTATAAACTTTTAAAAAGTTTTCATTGAATACATTATAACTTTTATAGACTTTTTAAAAATCATTAAAAGTCTATATTGAATACCACGTAATTTTTATAGAGTTTTTAAAAAGTTTGTATTAAATACACTTAAACTTTTAAACTCTATAAAAGTCATTAAAAGTTTAGATTGAATACATCTCCTTAAATGACCAATAAATTAGGTTTGGTATTTTGTATTTTCATTTTTCCAATTTCCAATTTCTCTCTCCTTAACTTAGCAAGTCACCAGCTTTCATCTTTTTTAACTTTTTTTTTTTTTCCCAAACATCCTAATCGTTGGATGCAAATTTTGATCATCCATCGGTTGAACTTTCTTCTTTTTATTTGTATGTATGATACAAATAGTGTTTAGATCATAGCCGTTTCCCATCAAATCACAAAATAGGAGACTAAAATAACCATTTCATGCGATAAACAAACTCATATAATTACCAAGCCAACTTGTCAAGCAAGACATTGCTCAAAGTGTTTTTGGCATTTCACTTTACTGATACTTCAGAAATTCATCTAAATTAAAACAACCATCATTCTCATAAACAACATATGGTTTCTCCACAAAGTTATTTTCCAACATTACATCATCTATGACTATATATAAACTACATTCCCTTTTCTTCATAAAATTTATATTTTAACACATATATCACAAAAAATGAAAATAAAAAATCACAAAAATCGGATAATCTCATCAAAACGAGAATTCGTTCCTCATAGTTGGGTTTGTCCAAGTCTCTCAAGAAGTTCTTCTCTATATTAAACACCCTGCACATATAAAAAAAAGCTCTTAGACTTTACAATATATTGTCATGCTACATCATCTATGACAAGCAAGAACGTCACAAGTATACATAAAAGAAGCATCAATGGTTTTAGAATGTGGCAAATAGTATATAAACAATACACACAATGTGTTATTATAAAATAATCTAGATCAAACTACACAAGCCACTTAAAACAAATGAACATTTCAAACAAAAAAAAAAAATCTTAATGACCTATGCAGCATAAGATAGATGATTGAAACGACAATTATTTCCATAACCACACAACCCAATCCTTAAGTAAAACAAACAATCTTCTTCACTTGGGCAATCTGGGTAATGCTTGACTGCGCCACCCACTTCTTGATTATCATGAATTTTCTACCTCTATATTGCTTCTACAATGCACAAAGTAAGAATAAATCATCAAATTCTCACATTTTCATTAGAAATCCAAGTTCCAAAAACAAAATAAAAACACGGAACTTTCTCAACTCAGAAACAAAACTTTCTTCACTTGCTGGTTATTTGGCATTGGTGACACACTCAAAAACAAAACTTTCTTCGACTCACAATCAAAAAACAAAAACCTAAAACAACCCAGAAACAATTTATTAACCCTTAATACAAAAATCATGTAAAAATCATCAAACCAGAAAAATTGAGCAAGATTTTTATCCCTACCCAGGTCTCCCATGTTATCACACTAGTGTGAATCTTTCTTAGTAATTAGTGAGTCAACTGGGTTTGGTCTTCCGTTTGCAATGGAATAAATCATTATCTCTCCTTTGATTTATGTTTTCTCTTTTTACAAAAGTTAGTACAAAAACAATATTGGTATAGATATATAAAATTAAATAAATCAATGGTAAATTTGACTTTTTACCTTTTGACTAACATTTTCTGTTGTAAAATTGACGGTACGGAGGATTTTGGATAAAAATGAAAATAGTTTAGTAAAAAGTAGATTTATGCAAACTACACATGGTTTGTGGAGATTATCCCTAAAATAAATATTGTTGGGTGTACTTACAAAAATATATACAATAAAATTAAGAGAACATAGTAATCTTGATATTACATGGAGTTTAAATATAAATTAAAATAATTTTAAATTTTTTATGGGGTGTGCAAACAAAAGGGGTATATATACAATATTTTAGAGTTGGAAATTTGCCACTAATAAAAAATTTTCACAGATTTAGGTGTGGATTTAAGCAAACCCGCCTGAACCCAATCCTCAACATCGTAAGTACACCATACTCGAAAAAGCTTATTATTAACACTTACTCAAAAAAGTTAATTTCAATTTTACACATATAATATTTGTACAAAAGGAAATTAAGAAAAATGATGAACAAAATGAAACTTAGAACATTACCTACAAGAGTTAATATAGGTATTTAATATTGTACCTACTCATGGAAGACACAATCTAGTTGCTTAGAAGTTGAGACACTATTTGCATGGTTGGCCTGGACTGCGGATTCACATTTAAGCATAAAATAGCCACCTCCACGATGGATTTCAGTTTGTTCTCAACTGCAGGCGAAGGAGGTGAAATTTGTCGGTCTAACACATTATCAAGTATAGTGTTCTTATTGTCAGATGAAGTTGTTGAAAGTGAGAAAATAAGGTGTTTTGGGTGACTTCCTTTTATCACTTCCAATGCTAACACCCCAAAACTGTACACATCACACTTTTCAGTTACCTTTATTGTGTAAGCAAGCTCTGCAAGATAGATGACATATATACAATTATATGATATAGTCAATCAATTATACAAAAGTAATCAATAAAGTTACAATAATGAATGCATTACCAGGAGCAATATATCCATAAGTGCCTGCAAATTCAGTCATATTAGATGAGTCAACTTTAAGAATTTTAGCAGTGCCAAAGTCTGAAACAAGAGCTTCATATTCCAAATCCAATAATACATTCTTGCTTGATATGTCTCGATGAATAATTGGTGGGTAGCAATCGTGGTGCATGTAGGACAAGGCATGAGCCACTCCTTTTATTACCTTCATTCTTCTATGCCAGTTCAATTCTGCAACTGCTACTTTGTTGCATAAGATTGTAGCCAAGCTACCCCTTTCAATGTATTCATAAACTAAATATGAGTATTGAGCATGTGAACAAAAACCATAAAATTTCACAATATTTCGATGTCGTATTTCTGTCAACGCTCTTATTTCACTTTCAAATTCCTTTTGATATGTCATTCCACTCTCACTAGCACATGAGTGCAACTTTTTAACTGCTACAATATCCCCAGATGGTAGCTCTGCTTTGTAAACATTTCCGGATCCACCTTTTCCAATGCAATAATTGGCATCAAAATTCATCGTTGCACTTATGATATCTTTATGCATGATTCGTCCTTCAAATGTCAATATTGAAAATGGTTTTCGATTGTTCCCATTGTTTGGTTCTTGGTGTACGTCTTTTTTCCTCCTGTGAAAAGTAGAATATATTCCAATGAACCCAATTCCAAATGCAAGTGCTCCGAAAAGAGGGAACACAATTACAAATATGATGTCTCTTGGGTTTGTTAAGACATGCTTGTGTGATGTGGAAATAGTACAAGGTTGCAGTTCACTATTGTTACCACATAATAACTTGTTCCCTTGTAATTTTGCCATTGTAGAATCTTGAAACAATTTGGCGTTAGGAATTGGACCCCACAAGTCGTTATAGGAAATGTCCACGCAAGATAAGCTATGCATATCTTCAAATTTTCTCGGAATTAAACCAAAGAGGCTATTGTGGGATAGATTCAACATCTCCAAGCTTTTCAAATTGCATATTTCAAACGGTATCTCACCTCCAAGCATGTTATGACTCAAATCTAATAGTGATAGATGATCTAACTTCTCTAATTGAATAGGAATATCTTCACACAGCTGATTCCAACTCAAATTTAAGTAGAACAGCTTGACCAAGTATCCTAGGCTTTCTGGAATTGACTTGTTCAATTTATTTGCTGACAAGTCGAGGTACTCAAGTTCAATAAGTAAGCCAAGGTCTCTTGGTATTGTACCAGAAAGTTTATTTCCATTTAAAATCAGCTTAGTTAGAGAAGTCAACCTTCCAATTTCCATAGGAATAAAACCAGAAAGATTGTTATACTGGAGGTACAAAACGCTTAAATTGGTCAAACTACCAATTAAATGAGGAATGGATCCAGTAAATTGGTTGTAATGCAACTTCAGATCAGTAAGAGATGTCAAATTTCTTATTTCCATAAGAATAGAGCCACAAAGATTGTTATTATGGAGGTATAAAACGCTTAAGTTGGTTAGACTACCTATTGAAGGAGGAATAGATCCAGTAAGCCAATTGTGCCTCAACGCTAGATTGGTAAGAGATGTCAAATTCCCTATTTCAATAGGAATAAAGCCAGAAAGATTGTTACGGGAGAGGTACAAAACTTTTAAGTTGCTTAGACTACCAACTGAAGGAGGAATGGATCCAATAAATCGGTTGCCAGTCAACTCTAGGTTTATAAGAGATGTCAAATTTCCTATTTCCATAGGAATAAAGCCAAAAAGATTGTTCTCCTGGAGGTATAAAGAGCTTAGGTAACTCAAACTACCAATTGAAAGAGGAATGGATCCAATAAATTGGTTGTAAGTCAACCTTAGATCAGTAAGAAATGTCAAGTTTCCTATTTTCATAGGAATATGGCTAGAAAGATTATTATTATGGAGGTACAAAATGCTTAAGTTGGTCAGACTACCTATTGAAGATGGAATAGATCCAGTAAATTGGTTGTAACTCAATTGCAAATTGGTAAGAGATGTCAAATTTCCTATTTCTGTAGGAATAGAGTCAGAAAGATTGTTACGAAAGAAGTACAAAACTTTTAATTTGGTTAGACTACCAATTGAATGAGGAAGAAAACCACTTAGTTGATTTTCATTAAGATAGAAGGTCTCCAGATCAATTAAATGGCCAATTTCTGGCGGTATTTTCCCAAACAACTTATTCATTGAAAGATCAAGGTATGTAAGTTTGGTGAGGTTGCTGATATGAGGTGGAATGGTACCAAAGAGTTCATTTGTGCTAAGATCAAGATAAGAAAGCTGAGGAAACGATGAGAAAGAGAATTCATCAAGCGTACCTCTTAAACTCAAGTTGGTCAGGTTAAAACCAATGACACTTCCGGCATGGTTGCAAGAAATTCCGGACCACGTACACAGGCTAAATTTATTTTTGTGGTGGGTAGAAATATTGGTAGAATTAATAGGATAAGGTGTCCACGAAGGCAAAAGAGAAGGATTTTGATTTTGAAGGGTGGCTTTCCATTTCAGAAGAGCATCTACTTCTTTAGTAGAATCGGCTGCAACATAAAGTGAAAAGTGTAGCATAACAAAAAGGAAAAGGGCAAAAGGCAAGACTACTCTACTCAAGCTTGGTAACCCCATCGTTTATGTTTCTGAGTAATGATGATATTTTGAGCTCAATATGTATGTGTGTGTATATATATAAATATATATATGTAGTGTCAGCATCTTGCCATTTACAATTTTTCATTCTCATGGTTTGAAAAGTCTTCCCCATTTTTAACTCCAAGTTTTTGTTATTTTCTTGTGAAATTCTATGCGGAAAGAAATTTCTGCAACTTGGTATTGAAAAGTAGCCCACCTTTTAGTCAAAGTGTTTGTCTTGTATCCTTTAGATTGTTAATCTGCCTGAATTTCAATTCGACTGTCGATATCAATAGTGCCCCAACTGTTGGGTTAGAAACTTCAAAAGGGCCGACGGACTAGTTCAACCTCTCAATCGCGATGGGATGGGAGCTATAATTAATTTCCAAATCAACTGTTAAAATATACCATCAGGTACGTTCAGTAGGAAGGCATTTTTACTTCCAGAAATCTTCGTGTGAATCAATTTTCATGAACTCAAATCTATCTCTATGCCGTCATGACCCAATAAAGTTTTATTCAAATTTAACATCTTCAATAAAAAAAAAAAAATGGTTTCAGATGATATTATAATGACTAAAATTAAATTCATCAAAATTATTTAATCATTAAAAATGTTGCTTCATATATAAATTTTAAGACGATTGTAAATGTGGCATTCAATTTTTAGGATTAAACTGTTCTTTATATAATTATTATAACTTGAGTTTAAAAATACTAAATTTGGTGAGATTATGAGATAGTCAAAATAAGATATGTTTCGTTTTATTGAATATTTCATATTGAGTGAAACTAGGTGAATTTCATTTAATTAGTGAATACTAGATATAATGCGCCGTTTTCAGACATATTAAGTGAAAAGTGATAAAAACAAACGACTTTTTAATGTTTAATTTTTATCAAAAACCTTGAAAATGTTATGCATGCATCCTTTAATGTTATTTTTAGAGGGTCAATGTTTACTCCCCTCTAAAATTGTTTATACACTTCTTTAATATGTTCACCCCCATCAAGTAATTTATAATTATAATTTATAAATTTTTGGGTTAATTGCAGCTAAGTTTAGGATTAATTGCAGCTGGAAGAAAATTTACTCAAAATTACACAAACCTTCACTATGATTAATTTTGTAAGTTAATTTTTAAAGGTGGAAGGGTGCAATTGTCTTTGTCATATTTAATCAGATAAATCACATTATTCAAATACTTACATAAAGAGGGGAAAAAAAATCAATTCCAGAGATGAAATTTTCTTCATCATTTGATGAAAACACCTGAGCACCAACTTAATTTAATTAAAAAAATAAAAAAATAAAATAAAAAAACACAGAAACAACAAAATGTAGATGGAGATAAATTTGATGAAATGAAGAATGAAAACTAATGAAAGATAATAGGTGATGAAAACGGTGCATGATGATTAAAGCGGTGGTAGAAGATTGAAATGTTGGAAGATGGAGAGTAGTGATGCAGCGATCGTTGAGAGCAGATTTGTTCTTCCGCAAGCAGACTATTCTGCGCGAAGCAGTGGATATACTCCTCTGCGACCGGAGCGTCCATCGTCAGTGCAACGTCACCGGCGATGAAGTTTTTTTTTTTTTTTTTAATTTTAATAATAATAATAATATATTAAATTTGATCTTTTTAATTATTTTAAGTTAAAATATCTTTATTAGGGACATTTTAATAAATTTATATGAAAAAATAATCAATCGTTAAGTTTAATAGAAGTTAACTAATGATAGGAGAAGTTAGTGCAATTTTGATTAAGATGTAATTAAACTTAAACTCGAGAAAAGTCCGTGCAATCAATCCTAATTTTTGAAAACAATCTTTAATGGGCATCCAAACGAAAGGGGTTCACATACAATTTATGAGGGTAAAAATATCGCTACTTTATTATTGTGGTGCAGGACAGACCCACCTTATCCTTGATTGTTGTACTATGCTCTACTATCAAACACTAATATCTTTGAAAACTTGACTTGAAAGCCTGTTCACATTTTAAGTCAAGGTCTTTATCTTTTATATTGTTAATCAAGCATACTGGCTGCGTTGAAAAGCCTTCCCCTTTTTTTATGATTAATATCACTACTTTATTATTGTGGTGCAGGACAGACCTACCCTATCCTTGATTGTTGTATTATACTCTACTATCAAACATTCATATCATTGAAGAGTTGACTTGAAAAGCTGTTCACAATTTAAGTCAAGATCTTTATCTTTTATATTGTTGATCAAGCATACTGGCTGCGTTGAAATTCTTCCGCATTTTTTATGATTGAGATTAATTCAGGATAACTAGAATATATCGGAACAGGAACATTTATGGCTCCAAATTTTAGTTATTTTCTTGCCAAATTCTATGCAGAAAGAATTTTCTGCAACTTGGTATTGAAAAGTAGTTCACATTTTAGTCAAAGTGTTTGTCTTATATACTTTAGATTGTTAATCTATCCAAATTTCAATTCAATTGTCGGTATCAAGAGTGCCCCAACTGATGGGTTAGAAACTTCAAAGGGGCCGACGGACTCGTTCCACCTTTCCATCGCGATGGGACCGAAGCTATAATTTCAAATCAACTGCTTAAGTATACCATCAGGTGCCTAGTTTGAGTACATTCAGCAAGAAGCCATTTTTGCTTCCAGAGAAATTTTCGTGTGTATCAATTTCCATGAATGCAAATCTATCTACGCCTATGCCTTCATCCCCAATCAATTTTTATTCAAATTTAACATCTTACTTCAATTAAAAATGGTTTCAGATGATCTTTTAATGATTAAAATTAAATTCGTCAAAATTATCTAATCATTAAAAATGTTGCGAAACATATAAGTTTTAAGATGATTGTAAATGTGGCATCCAATTTTTAGGATTAAATTGTTGGGTTGGGTTCCCTCATATGTAGAGGCCCAACAACAAGTCTTAACAAGATTGAGCTCATATGGAAATCCTAATGTAATTAGGAATTGTAACCCTATTTAAATCTTATTTCCTTGAAAAATATAAATAAGACAAAGAGAGGGTTTGGTGGCTAGTGAGAGTTTAGGGTTTTTGGAGGCAGAAAACAACATAAAATCAAGTGTGAAGAGAAAAAATCGTGTGGAACAGAGGAGGAAAGAAAAGAGTGAATTTTTTGCACAGAAATTCATCCCGCGTAGTTTCGGAATTGCTGCAATATATTTTTCGTTAACCGTTTGATCGTGCGAAAATTTGGACAGCATATTCATCTCTTCTGGATCTTGATTCTGAACCGTGGAGATCGGAAACGGCTTTGTCGTTTGTGAGATATACAGCCCGTAACAGAGCTGTCAGGTTTTCGCGGTCACTGTCAGCGCAGCAGTTTTGTAAGACCGATATCTCTTTCGTTCACCGTTGGATCGAGCTCAAATTTGGAAAGTATACTCAGCACCCTTGATTCTAAATTCTGAAGGTGGAGATCGGATTTCGAGATCCCAGTAAAGAGCGACACAGTCCAGAACGTTCTGCTGAGTTTGTGATTTTTTTCTCTTCACTTGGTATTTAAACTTGAATTTGTGTTATTAGGGAACCTAGATAATTATTGTTTGGTTTTGGTTCCTATTTGATGTTAAAACAGTTTGTTACTCTCACATTTGATTATTAGTAAAGATTTTTGGGTGGACTACGGTCCCGTGGTTTTTACTCCTCGTATTGGGGAGGTTTTCCACGTAAAAATTGGCTTGTGTTATTGGTGCATATGGTGGTAATTTTATTTACTCATTATTTGATCGTTGGTGCTTTATATTGTGGTGGATTTGTGCATTACTTAGTGGTTTTCCATAGGATTCATTCAGGGGGAGGAAAAGTTCCGCTGTGTAATTTGTTTGTGTTTGGTTTTTCTCCCATCAAAGTGGTATCAGAGCCAGGTTCCGAATTTTGCAATGATGAATATGGAGAACAATTTGAATCTAAGTAGAATGATTACTCTGAATGGTTCGAACTATCATATTTGAAAGGGAAAGATGGAGGATCTTTTGTATGTGAAAAATTTTCACTTACCTATTTTTGCTACAGAAAAGCCTAGTGATAAATCTGATGCAGATTGGACTTTGCTTCATCGGCAAGTATGTGGTTTCATTAGGCAATGGATGAGTGATAATGTTTTGAATCATATAAGTGGGGAAACACATGCACGGACTTTGTGGGTCAAGCTTGAGGAGTTGTATGCCAGAAAAACTGGGAATAATAAATTGTTTCTGATGAAACAATTGATGTATTTGAGATATCACGATGGTACTCCTCTGACAGATCATTTAAATACATATCAGGGGATTATAAATCAGTTGGTTGGCATGGGTATCAAGTTTGATGATGAGGTACAAGTATTATGGTTGCTTGGTACATTACCGGACTCATGGGAGACTTTCAGATCTTCTTTGTCGAACTCTGCTTCGAATGGATTTGGTCAAGGGTAATATTCTGAATGAAGAGACGAGAAGAAAAATACAAGGGTCTACTTCACCTTCAAAAGTTCTGGTTACAGAAAGCAGAGGGAGAAGTAAAAGTAGGGGTCCGAAGAATAGAAGTCAACACAGAAGTAAATCCAATAAGTTTGCAAATGTTGAGTGTCACTACTGTCACAAAAAGGGACACATAAAGAAAAATTGCAAGCAATTGGAAAGGAAAAATAAAAATGACACAAACAAAGAAAAGAAGAATGAAAATAATAGCAATGATGACAGAGTTGCTACCGCCATTCATAAAGACTTTCTTTTCATGTATGATGCTGATTCCATTAATTTTGCATGCCATGAGACTAGCTGGGTGATTGACAGTGGTGCCTCCATTCATGCTACATCACGGAAGGATTTCTTTACATCTTACACATATGGTGATTTTGGGAGTGTAAAGATGGGGAATGATGGCACGGCAAAAGTTGTTGGTATTGGAGATGTGAACCTGGAAATAGATAACGGCTCCAGGTTAGTTTTAAAAAATGTAAAACATTCGTGTGAATATTATTTCTACAGGTAAACTTGATGATGAGGGATACTGCAACTTCTTTAGTAATGGTCAGCGGAAGCTCACCAGGGGTGCCATGGTTGTGGCCAGAGCTAAAAAGTGTTCTACCTTATATTTGTTGCAGGCAAAAATTTCAAAGTCTATCATCAATGCAATTCAGGATGAAGACAAGGTAGAACTTTGGCACAAGAGGCTTGGACACATTAGTGAGAAAGGCTTGATTGTTTTAACCAAGAAAAAGCAGCTACCTGACATGAAAAATATACAGTTGAAGAGATGTTCTCATTGTTTAGCAGGGAAGCAGAACAGAGTCAACTTTCACAGCTCTCCACCTACAAGGAAGTCAAGTATACTTGATCTAGTGCATTCAGATCTCTGCGACCATATAAAGACGAGATCACTCGGTGGAGCCCTATATTTTGTGACTTTCATAGATGATCACTCGAGAAAAACTTGGGTTTACACCTTGAAGACGAAAGATCAAGTATTAGATGTGTTCGAGAAATTTTAGGCACTGGTTGAGAGACAGACTGAGAAAAAGTTGAGATGCATCAGAACTGATAACGGGGGAGAGTATACAGGTCCTTTTGATGAGTATTGTAGACAGCAGGGTATTCGACATCAAAAGACACCTCCCAAGACTCCTCAGTTGAATGGTTTAGCTGAGAGGATGAACAGGACACTGGTAGAGAGAGTGAGATGTTTGCTTTCACAGGCATAGTTACCAGGATATTTCTGGGGTGAGGCTTTGAGTACTATTGTACATGTTCTTAATCTCACACCATGTGTTCCTTTACAGTTTGATGTACCAGATAGAGCTTGGAATGGTAGAGATGTTTCCTATAATCACTTACGTGTTTTTGGGTGTAAGGCGTTTGTGCATATTCCCAAAGATGAGAGATCCAAGCTTGATATGAAAACTCGACAGTGCATCTTCATCGGTTATGGTCAGGATGAGTTCGGATATAGATTTTTTGATCTGATTGAAAAGAAACTTGTGAGAAGTAGAGATGTAGTATTTATAGAAAACCAGACTATACAGGATATTGAGAAAGTTGGGAATTCAGTGTCCGATGACAATAATGGTTTGGTCGATTTGAGTTCAGCTTCTTCAACAAGTTTGCCAACACAGGTTGATGATCAGCAGGTTGCAGTTGATACAGGTGGTTCCTCACATGCAGAGGAAGATATTGAATCTAATGAACACGTGCAAATTCCTGATGCTCCATTAGATGTATCACTCAGGAGGTCTACCAGAGACCGACGTCCTTCCAATCGATATCCTACAAGTGAGTACGTGTTATTAACTGACGGGGGAGAACCCGAGTGTTATACGGAGGCCTTGTAAGATGAGCACAAAAAGGAATGGCTTGAGGTTATGCAAGATGAAATGCAGTCACTTCATCAAAATCATACTTTCGAGTTGGTAAAGTTGCCTAAAGATAGAAAAGCTTTGAAGAACAAATGGGTTTACAAAATTAAGCATGATCAGCTTAGTACTCGACCTCGATACAAAGCCAGATTGGTTGTCAAAGGATTCAAACAGAGGAAAGGCGTTGATTTTGATGAAATTTTCTCTCCACTTGTGAAGATGTCATCCATCCGTGTTGTGCTTGGTTTAGCAGCCAGTCTTGATTTAGAGATAGAGCAGATGGACGTGAAGACTGCATTCCTCCATGGTGATTTGGAGGAAGAGATTTACATGGAGCAACCAGAAGGTTTCATTGTAAAAGGAAAAGAGAATTATGTGTGCAAATTGAAGAAAAGTCTTTATGGTTTGAAACAGACACCGAGACAATGGTATAAGAAGTTTGAGTCAGTTATGGAAGAGCAAGGCTACAAGAAAACTACTTCTGACCATTGTGTATTTGTTCAAAAATTCTCTGATGATGACTTCATTATTTTACTGCTTTATGTTGATGACATATTGATTGTTGGCAGGAATGTTTCAAGAATTGATAGGTTGAAGAAGAAATTGAGTCAGTCTTTTGCTATGAAGGACTTGGGGCCAGCAAAGAAAATTCTTGGTATACAAATTGATCGTGATAGAAAGTCCAAGAAGTTATATATGTCACAGGAGAAGTATGTTGAAAAAGTACTTCAGAGATTCAACATGGACAAAGCTAAAGCAGTTAGTACTTCACTTGGTGGACATTTCAAGTTGAGTACGAAGCAGTGTCCTCCTACAGATGCCCAAGAAAATGACATGAAAAAATTTCCATATGCTTCAGCAGTCGGGAGTTTGATGTATGCAATGGTATGTACTAGACTAGATATAGCTCATGCTGTTGGTGTTGTTAGCCGGTTCATGTCTAATCCTGGAAAAGAGCATTGGAATGCTGTCAAGTGGATCATGAGATATCTTCGAGGTACTTCCAGTTTGAGACTTGGTTTTGGTTGTAAGAAGCCACTGTTAGTTGGCTACACAGATGCAGATATGGCAGGAGATGTGGATTCTCGTAAGTCAACATCTGGTTATTTGATTATCTTTGCAGGTGGTGCTGTAGCTTGGCAATCAAGATTGCAGAAATGTGTTGCACTTTCTACTACAGAAGCAGAATTCATTGCAGCAACTGAAGCTTGTAAAGAGTTGTTGTGGATGAAAAAATTTATAGTAGAACTTGGTTTCAAGCAACAGAGATATGTGTTATTATGTGATAGTCAAAGTGCTATTCACCTTGGGAACAATTCAACCTTTCATGCAAGATCGAAGCATATTGATGTGAGATATCATTGGATTAGAGATGTGTTGAATGACAAACTGTTGGAAATTGACAAAGTTCATACAAACCACAATGGATCCGATATGTTTACAAAGGTATTACCAAGGGAGAAGTTTGAGGTATGTAGGATGATCGCCGGAATGGTGAACCCCTCCACATAATCGGGAAGGGAGAGATTTGTTGGGTTGGGTTCCCTCATATGTAGAGGCCCAACAAGTCTTAACAAGATTGAGCCCATATAGAAATCCTAATGTAATTAGGAATTGTAACCCTATTTAAATCTTATTTCCTTGATCAATATAAATAAGACAAAGAGAGGGTTTGGTGGCTGGTGAGAGTTTAGGGTTTTTGGAGGCAGAAAACAACATAAAATCAAGTGTAAAGAGAAAAAATCGTGTGGAAGAGAGGAGGAAAGAAAAAAATGAATTTTCTGTACAGAAATGCATCCCGTACAGTTTCGGAGTTACTGTAATATCTTTTTCGTTAACCGTTGGATCGTGCTGAAATTTGGACAGCATATTCATCTCTTCTGGATCTTGATTTTGAATCGTGGAGATCGGAAACAGAGTTGTCTTTTGTGAGATATACAGCCCGTAACAGAGCTGTCAGGTTTTCACGGTCACTGTCAGCGCAGCAGTATTGTAAGACCGATATCTCTTTTGTTCACCGTTGGATCGAGCTCAAATGTGGAAAGTATACTCAAAACCCTTGATTATAAATTCTGGACGGTGAAGATCGGATTTCGAGATCCTAATAAAGAGCGACACAGTCCAGAACGTTCTGCTGAGTTTATGATTTTTTTCTCTTCACTTGGTATTTAAACTTGAATTTGTGTTATTAGGGAACCTATATAATTGTTGTTTGGTTTTGGTTCCTATTTGATGTTAAAACAGTTTGTTACTCTCACATTTGATTATTAGTGAAGATTTTTGGGTAGACTACGGTCCCGTGGTTTTTACTCCTTGCATTGGGGAGGTTTTCCACGTAAAAATTGGCTTGTGTTATTGGTGCAAGTGGTGGTAATTTTATTTACTCATTATTTGATCGTTGGTGCTTTATATTATGGTGGATTTGTGCATTACTTAGTGGTTTTCCATAGGATTCATTCAGGGGAAGGAAAAGTTCCGCTGTGTAATTTGTTTGTGTTTGGTTTTTCTCCCATCATAAATTGTTCTTTCTATAATTTTTATATTTGAGTTTGAAAAAAAAAAAAAAAACTAAATTTGGTGAGATTATGAGATAGTCAAAATAAGATATATTTCATTTTATTGAATATTTCATATTGAGTGATAGTAGATCAGTTTCATTTAATTAGCGAATACCAGATACAATGCACCATAATGGATGTGTCTTACTCAATTCAGTCATAAGCTAAATAATGATTTTGATAATTAAAATCATATTAATAACTCATATGTCATGTTATTGGGACATAAATTTAGAAAATATGTCAATTTTAGTCAAAAACTTTGGGAAGCTTAGCACCATTGCCTTTAATGATAGTTATTTTTGTCCAATCTAGTTTAAAATCTATCTTCTAAATTCACCTTTTTTATATAGTTTAACACCTGTGTTCTAGTTTCTACACACACTCTTAACGATAGTTATTCTTTTTGGATTTATTCAAATTGAAGAAGCAAGCATAGTGTTTGGATTTTATCAAAAGGCTTGAGCAATGTAACGCATGCATATCCTTGATTGCTATAATATGCTCTAATATCAAACTCTAGAATCTTTAAATACTTGACTTGAAAAGTTATTCACAATTAAGTCAAGGCTTTTGTCTTTTATATTGTTAATCGAGCATTAATAAAGTTCTTTTAATGTTAGAAGCTCTTTTAATTTTGTTTTAATTGTTTGGCATTGATTTGAGATAAGCTATTTTAAAATTAAAATAACTCTTTTATATCTATTGGGAGAAACTCAAATTTTGGGCTTCTCCTTTAAGCTCATTTCAATTTTCTTTTTAAGATATAAATTGTCTTAAATACCATTATTTAATTTCATAAATTTTAAAAAATCTATTTTCAATACAAAAATCAATTTTATTTCTTAAACATTTTATAATTTTTTTAAAACTATTTATCACTTCAATCTTTAAAAATATACAACCAAACAACATTAAACTAAAGTTTTATTTTGTGAAAGCCTTATTCTAAAATACCTACTTTTAAAAGTTCTACTTAAACCAAATACACCCTTAGAACTGTCCATGGCATTATCAACATCAAGAATGCCCACCGATTGGGACTTGAAACTTTAAAGAGGTAGACTAATTAGGGATGGGAGCTTCAACTACCAAATCAATAGTTGACGTGTATCATCATTCATAACTCAACTCTTATCCGTATTCCTCTCTTGGCCAAACTTTATTAAAGTTTAGTATCATGTTCAATCAATGATGGTTTTTATATTACTTAGCCTTCATATTTTTTTGATATAAGGTTGTTAGTCAAAGTTAAAATTTTATTAAAAAGAAAAAAGAAAAATACAAGGAAAAGCAAGACATAAAACCAAAAGAAACAAAGATCAATCCTTAAAGGAATAATCCAACCATAGAAAGGGAATGACAGCAAATGATTCAATTGAAAAAGCCTACTGGAAAAAACTTAGCAAAGAAAAAAAAGTGTCCGCCTCCCATAGCCAAAACTAATGAAACTGATAATAATGCTTGTCAAGTAAATTATCAAAAATAAAAGAACCCAAAAATATAGGAGTCATCTACCACCAAGTTGAACAAACAAAAGAAAGAGAGCAAGAAACTATAGTATCTATAGCTGAATTTCCCTCATCATAAATATGAGTCACTCTAAAATCTATATCTTATAAATAAGAAAGATATATTTCCCAAGCTAGTCGCCAATGCCAAGGAATCTTAGAAGAATGAGCAAAAAGAAGCGAAACCATATAAGTTGAATCACTCTTTAACTGAAGCTTCGTCCAATGATAAGTCCAAGTGATAGGACCCGACCCAAATTCCCTCTAACAAATCCAGTGGTTCTGTCGAGCACCCCACGAAACCCTCCTGAAGTTTGACTAATAAGACTCAAAAAGATATCGTGGAACGAACCTGTAACTATTTCTCACACTCTAAACATATAATTTAAAATATTATCATAAAATGTAAATATCTAAAACATGCATGCATTTAAATAAAGTGTTACAACAATTATTCATAAACTTGAAAATATGCATAATTATATGATCAAATATAAATCTCAAACTCTACTTAAAAAGATTTAAGCAGCGTCGTCTGTCGGGCCCACCTAATCTGAATATGGCGCTCTGATACCTTGATCACATGTTCCTGCACTTGAGGAAGTTTTTGAAATAATAACACTATGAGCTGTAAAGCCCTATGATTATGCGTATGCATTTATTCTAAAAATTACCTCCCAAAAACGTTTTGAAAATATTTTTCTTTAAAATCCTTTAATTTCGTTAAAAGCTTGGTTTTACAAAAATTCTCATAAAGTTTCAAAAGCGTTTTAAAATACTAAAATGTTTAATATTTCTAAAATATTTTCTTTCTAAAAATTTACTTTTAATGGAATGCTTTCTTTTCTATAAAGATCTAATGGCAACCCAAGGAAGTTAAAACCACAAAGGCGATCAGACCAGCTCCGCTCAGTGTAGGGGTCACGTAGCGCAAAGGCTAGTATCGCTCACCATGACAAAACCACTAAGATGTCTCGTATACATGTGTGGTCATAGTTCTGAAAGGCGAAAAACACACCAAGGCGTAAAGGGTACTGGGGCTTGAGGCACAAGATGCACGAGGCGAGGCGCGCCTTTCGAATGAGAGGCGCACATTTTGTAAAAAAACTTAAAATATTGTAAAATCATAAATAATAAACTATAAACAATAATGAAATTTAATTGCTAGAAACCTACCAAATAGGTGTTACTTATTAGATATCTACCCAACAACAAAAATTTAAAGTTTAAAAACACTAATCTCTGTAGGAACAAAAAAAAAAAAAGAACATAAATTCATGCATCAAGCCATCTATCATCATCAAGATCATCCAAATAATCATCTTCATCCTCTTTCTCTCCAATCTCTTCTTCATCTTCTAGTTGCTCTCCAAATTCTACTCCCTCTTGCTCAATGTCACATTACTCCTCTTCCTCCTCCTCAATCTCCTCAATTCTTAACCGTTTTGATGAACCCGCTTGTGATCTTAATTGATGGCTAGGCTCTCTCACTCTTACAGTCATGACAACATCAATTTATAAAACTATAGATATATATAATATACAATAATAAGATCAATTTATAAAACTCACAGCAACTCACAACACAAACAAGTTAAGTCACAATTCATAACAAGTTAGCAACTCCTAAATAATTCATAAACAACAAAATCAATTTATAAAACCCACAGCAACTCACAACACAAACTACAAATACAATAAAGCACAAACAAGCTACAAATAAAATAATTCATAAACTACAAAGTATAAATACAATAACTCACAAACTCACAAGCCATAAATACAAGAATTACCAAACTACAAATTCAATAATTCATAAACAAGCTACAAATAGTCAAATACAATAACTTAAACTCAAAAACTAAGAAAGAGAGAAGAAGTGAATAACTAACCTGACTGACTGACTGAGTGTAGCTTTAGAGGAAAGGAACGGAGAAGAGAGAAGGCCGGATTTTGGAATCGGGACTGCTGGCGTGAGGCGTGAGCAAAGGAGAAGTAGACTGGTGGTTACCGGCATGACCAGAAGAGGAGAGGAGAAGTGGATCGGGCCAATCGGCAGTTGGAGTCTGGACTATCGACCGTCGGCATGAGCAAAAAAATAAGAGAGTTAAAGTAGATCGGTAGCTGGCGGCATGAGATAAGAGATGAGAGAACGAGACAGGTGAACGATGAACTGACATGAAGTGGCTAGTGACTATTTTCAGTTGTCGACGACCTTTTCCAGCTGCTAGGAAAATGACTTAAAGTGGCCGATGAGTGAGAGAACAAGACAGGGGTGAAGAAGGGTTTGTTTGGCTGCTTTGACCGGGTCTGACCCTTATAAAGGGTCTGTAATTTGTCAAGGCGCGCCTAGACGCATCTACCACCTCCTCACCTAAGCGAAAGGGGCGCACACTTAATGAATATAGGCATGCCTCAACTAACACCAGGCGCCGGAACAGCGCCCTGAATCGCCTACCGCCTAGGCGAACACCTAGGCGTGCCTTTGATAACTATGCGTGTGGCATAACTATCATTGCTCATCATGCGTCGAGAATACCCTATAAATGTAAAGGGCGACTGACATACTCGACAGACTCGATCCCTCCTATGTTAGCAAGACTAACCCTCCCAACACTTGCCATACATTATGGGGTATACCGGTCGGGTCTAAGTTAGAAGGTTACTCTATAAATGCTCGAGTTATCCACTAGGTTTGAAAAACCTTTTCTCTTTTTTTATAATTTAAAGCTATTTTTTTATCATGTTATAAAAATAAATAATATTTAATGCATATCATATACAGATAGATCATTTATTTTCATGCTAAAACATAGGTTAATTATGAGCTAAAAGAATAAATAATAAAAGTTAAAATTTTGCTAAATAAACCAAAAGCACTTAAAAATATTTTCACACTCACAACTTGCTTTCCAATCTACTTGAATAGCTTCAGGTTCTACTCCAGCGACCTCTTTAACTTGCTACGCCACCTACACTCGATCACATAAGAAATCTTAACTTAGCTTGCAGGTCACTTAAATCTATTCTCTCTTATCTATCTCACCCACTGCAATGAACTGCTTAATGCCAGTCCAGCTCAAGCTGCGAGCTCGAACTCCAGCTCATCCTATGTGAGCTCCTACATTACTTAGCTCAGCCCTAATCATAGACTTGCCCAACTCGCAAGGCCTTAGTCTAGCTCGAACTAACTATAGGAACCGCTAGCTCGCTAAGTTCGCCATTACAAGCCATTGCCTTAGTCCAACTCGAACAGGTACAATGGTAGCCTGGGGCTTAACTCAACTCGTTTTTTGTGAGCGTGCATTGTATACCAACTCAACCAGCACGAACCATGAGCAGGGGGGTGGGTGTAGTTATCTAGCTCGCTCCTTACGACTCCTTGCTTTAGCACAACTCCATGAGTGTAGTTTTCCAGATTTCTACTCATACCCAACTCAACATACTCCGATCTCGACATTCTCACAGCCCAGACACAACAATGTTTCATCAATTACTTCACATAAACCTAAATCACAAACATAATAGCTTTTGGTATAACTTTTAATATTTTACACAAAAATCTAACCACTCAAACCTCTAGATCTAAGCGCAAAATTTCATCACAACAATAGATGTAGCTATTGGACTGCTTCACAGATTTTTTTTTTTCTCCAGATAAACACCATAAAAACTCAAATCTTACCTTTTTATTCTTGCACGATCTTGCTTGGTAATCTCCCTGACTATTTCTTCATCTTCTCCAGTGGCTTGATTGTCCTCCGAAAATGGCAGAAACTATGTCACTGGCGGCTGCTCTTCACCTCCCTTGCTCTGTCGATAACTTCCCTCTCTTTCTCCCTTTCTTTCTCTCTCTCTTCCAGATTTTTTCTTCTCCTGCCTCAACTCTCTCCCTCTCTCGTCAAATTTTGCTCACCGACTCACACCTTACACGCCTATTTTTAGGCGTGGGTCAAGCTCCTCTTTCACCTTTAAAGTTATTTAAAATTACAATTCTACCTTGTTTTAGAGAATTCTCTATTTCCATAATGTCCTCGTTCTTTCCACTTATTTACCATTCTGTCATTTTTAATAAATATCTGGTATTTTTTTCTTTTGTCCCCTCAACTTTTAATAATTTTAATTTATTTCCAATACTTTCCAAAATTTACAAATTAACAAATATTAAATTTTCACGATTAAATATTTAAATTCATTTTATTATTTTACTAATGAGGATATATTTGTACATTCCATTATTCCGTATATATATACAATAATATCTTCGGGAGAGGGTATTACACCAAGCATACTGAATGACATGTATAATAGCTGTCAACTTTGCCTAAAAAGCATAATCTATCCCTAAAGGAATAAGCAATAGCATAATTGAAAATCCACAGTAAGTTCGAAAAACTTCAGCATAACCAGCTAAACCTAGGGCCTTAGAAGCATAACTATCAATATTGACCTTAAGCCAATTGAAAAAGGGGAAACCGAAATAACCACTGTAATACGTGGAGTCTTAGAAGGACGAACCGAAACATTAAGCATATGTAGAGCCAAAAGATCATTCACTGAATTTCGCATAACCCTAGAGCTGAGAACATTTATCTCTCAAATAGAACGCCAAACAAATGATAGGACCTCATGAAAGGTAGAATGCTTACCCTAGAAAGTACCCTTATTAAGTGCAAGCCAAATAATTTAAAAAATTACAATTATATCCATCTTCTAAAGATTTTGAAGTTATGAGCAAAAATTAATAGAAATAGCAGTTTGCCACAAATTAATAACAAACCTAGATAGGGAAATAAAATTACAATGCATATGACAAAAAATGTCAAAGACCTACCATAAAAGGGCAAAATCAAAACAAATGCTCTAAACTCTCCTCAGCAAACCAACATGAATGACAGTAAGAAGGAAAGATAAAACCTCGATGCTGTAGAGATAAATCAATAGGCAATCTATTGTGCATGAATCTCCAAACTAGTATAGAACTTGAAGGAGAAATAAAAGCAACTCAAATATGTCGTGTCAAATGAATATATGAATAAGTTGTAGTCACAAAAGCATAAGCAGTAGGATTGGTTACTCTTCCATCCACAGAAAGAGTTTATACACTTGAATCAGAAGAAGTACTAATAATTACCTACTTGATATCCTCAACTAGATCCAAATGAGTCATATGGACCAAAGGGAGAAAATGCCAACTATCATTATAGTAAATATCGCCAATACTAGTTTTCAAAAGAAGCTCTGAGAAAGGTAAGTTAGAAGTCTCATCTATAATAGGCCCCTCTATCCAATTATCCAACTAAAGACGAACCTTTGAATGATGATGTACCAACTATTTAGACTCAAGCACCAAGAACAGATAATGTTGTTTCATACTAGACTTAAATAGAGGAAGAAAGGTATCTCACCCTAGGGAAGTGTGGAAGAAAGGCATCTAGCATGGAGAAACTTGAAAATCATTGAGTCTTCATTCGAATATAAACATCCAAATAAATTTTTTAAGGAAAACTTCATTATGAACACGTAGATCTAACAAACTCAAACCCGCCCATAAGTTTTGAACGATAACAAACATTTCAAAAAACCTGAATTGGTTTTCTCCTATCAATAAAGCTCATCCAATAAAAATTTCTAACCAAAGAGGTAAGAGATCGTCGGATGGAAAAGAGTTAATGATAGATTTGAAAAGAATAAAGAAATGAAACGTAGAACACTGGTTGAATGAGACACAACCCATTAGCCATAGAAAGTGTAGAACCAACCCAAGATTGAAGCTTTAGATAAATTCTATCAACTGGAGACCAAAACTATTATCTACGAGAGCACCACAAAAAATAGGAACACCAACATATGTCATAGAAGAACCTCATCTTTTCAAAGCATTAAGCGAAAGGATATCATCAAGGATTGAATGTCGAACACCATCTCCAAAATAAATATAAAATTTCTACTAATTAACACGTTGACTAGACAAATCTGTACAAACTTTGAAAGCCTCTATAATAACCTTAATATTTGATGTTGAAGCACGACAAAACAAAAGGATATCATCAGCATATAAAAAGTGAAAAGGAGGTTGCACACCCCTTGGACTAGAAATACCGAGAACCATACCATAGGAAACTAAATGTATATATATCTGCTCAACAAATCCTTAGCAAGGCGAAAAAGAAAAGAAGATAGGGGATCTCACTATCTGACTCCACGAGAATAAGGAAAATAACCTTCTGGAAAATCATCAATAAGAACTGAAATCCTTACTGACCCAAAAACATACAAAACCCAATTAATAAAGACAGAAGAAAATCCAAAGCATCGCAACACCTCTAAAATGAAAGATCAACCGATTGAATCGAAAGTCTTTTCAAATGTCAATTTAAAGCCATGTGACCATCCCCTTCCCCCTTATTTCCGACTAGCATTGAAAAAAACATCACAATATTTTGAAGCACCTACAATACCAATCTATTGACCAGACAAAAAGCCAAACTGATTCCAAGAGATGATACGAGCACAAAGAGAGCTAAAATGGTTTGTCAAAATTCGAATGACAACATTAAAAATAAAGTTGCCCAGAGCAATAGAATGAAACTGATCCACTAAGATAACCTCTGAAGTCTTAGGAATTAAAATAATAAAATTCAAATTAATCCCAGGAAAAACAATACCAATATGAAAAAAAACCTTGAACAACAGCAAGAACATTCTTACTAATTATGCCCTAACAATGCATATAAAAACTTCCTATAAAATTGTCTAGTCTAAGGGCACTCAATAGATCCATATCAAAGATAGTATCTCTCACCTCTTGAGCAGAAGGAACATGAATAAGAGTCAAGTTTTCTTCCACCGAAACAAGGAAAAGAACATATTTTTGAATTAATGATAAATCAAGGTTCAAATCATTAGACTGCTAAAAAAGATTCTGGTAGTAAGAAATAACTTGATCAGCAATGCAATGTCGATCCGACACAATATCATCCCCAATATGAAGAGCTAATAAAGATTTCATTGCTTTCCTTATTTTTAAAAGAGAATGAAATTAATTTATGTTGCAGTCTCCATCATGTAGCCACTTTGTATGACTTTTTTCATAGAGATGAATATCTTGTTGATTCAAAACAACATCTAACTCAGATAAAGTATTAGTCTCTATACGAAAAAAATATATCAGAAAAACCCTCCAAACTAAGACGTTTTTGAATATGCATAACTTTATCTGTAGCCTTAGAAATGCGAAGAGAAATATCTCTAAAATCTTCCCAATTCCAACGCTTCAAAGCAGCTTTTATAAACTTTAGCTTTCGGACAACAATGCTCAGAGGAGAGCCCCTTAAAGAGACATTCCAAGAATCTTTAACTAAATCTTTAAAAGAAGCATGAGAAGTCCACGTAGAGACGGACCCACCATTGGGCTAGGGGGGACACCTGCCCCTCCTAAAATTTTTAAAAATAAATTAAATAATTTCAATGTCATAGTATTTCACATATGAAGATTGGTGCTGATGGTTGTTGTCTTGTTAGTCTTTCTCTATCATGTCACTGGTTCGAATCTTATCAATGTGTAAAAATGTTGTTTTTTCTCTTTTTTAATCATTCATATATTATATAAATAAATTACAAAAATAAAGCACAACTGTATAGTAGTTTTGATGGTTGTGATAGCCTTCTCTTTTTTGAATGAACCGGGTTCAACACCCTTGTGCCTCATTAATGTGTATTTTTTTTTTCTTTTCTTTTTTTTTAAAATTTTTCTATTCACTCATTATAGTTGCTTTATTCCTTTTTTTTTTTCCTCTTTCTCTTTTTTTTTTCCCCTTATTATTAGAAATCGATCTTCAAATTTGAAATATTTAGACTTTATAAATCATTATACTCATTTTAATTTTATTTTTTATTGTAAACTATATCATGCTTATGCAAATTAGATAATAAAATATATTGGATTATTTAGCCTTAACAAGTCTGAGTTTACTCACGATTATTGGTGCGATTTATTTATTTATTAAATAGATTATTTTATATGATAAAATTCATCAATAAAAATAATCATATGAATTATAATTATTTTTATCTTTTATTCTTATTTTACTTTACTTTATTGTAAATCACTTACATTTATTAGAAAAAAAAACTAAAAATACAGCTTGATTAGTAACTTTAATAATAAAAATATGTAGTTTGATTACATATATTTATTTGCAATCTGAATAACAATTATCATCATAGAGAAGACATATCTCTAAATTAAGTTTTTATTTATTTTTTTAGTAATATGATATTTGAACTTCTTTCATTAAGAAAAATAGAGCTAATGCACAATTAACTCACAATTAGTATGCTTTTATTTTTATACTTATATTAAGAATATTATTGTAAGAAATTTTGTTTACAATTTTGTAAGAAGTAAAACTACATATTCTATATTAGTTATATATTTTAACTATTTTTATTTCATTTAATGTTCTTCTAACAATTGAATGAAATATTATAAAGAAAATATTATATATAAAAGTGCCCTCCCCACACAGATCTCTAGGTCCGCTACTGAGTCCACATACTCTGAAATCTGAAAGGTCAAGGTCACTAAGAATGAAGGCCAACAAAAACAACCAAGATAGGGTGGTGATTCGAATATAATCTAGGGAGAGTGATGCTCGAGACTGCTATCTAACAATCAAGAAGAGAAAGTGAACAAAAAGATCTATCCAATTTGGAAAGGGAAATGCCACGAGATGAGGGTCCTACTCTAGTGTAGAAAGCACCATTGTTTTGGATTTCTTGAAGGTCACAAGCTGCAATGGTAGCCACGAAATCTTTAGAAAAGCATTTATTGACTACTCCTATAGTCTTACGTTGTCTTATAATAGCATTGAAATCACCAACAATCAATCAAGGAGTCCTAACATCAATCATGTATAACAAAGAAGTCTAGAGGGAGCGGCAAGTAACATAGTTAACACAATCATAAAAAAAAAGGTAAAAAATGTAAAAACTCATTAAAAGAAATTGAAACTGTTACTTACTACGTAAAAATCATATAAATAAAAGTGACCAAAATATTAGAAGACATAAACACCCACAAATTCGGAGGCAAGTGATTATTTAAACAAAGAAAAGTAAACCCCAAATAAACCAAATAACTAGAAACAACACCATCCAAAAAACAAAAAGGCTTAGTCAAACAGAGAAAATCCAGCCTCTGATGAGTGTAAAAACACTTAAGGCCCACTGAGTATCTCTATTAGAGATACCCTATAATTCCAATAGAAAACTTTCATTTAATAACGACCTTCTTAGTCACCCTTGTTTTGGGTGAAAAAGTCACATTTTTTTTCCTTTGCTTCCTAAAAGTTACCAATTCCCAAATGCCTTCTTCCTCTACCTCATCTACCTAAGAAGGAAACCCATCAATTTGAATATGAACTATCACATCCTTAGCAATCAAGTAGCGAATATCTTTTGAATTATCTTCCAAGTCTGAACTACCAACAATGGCCTCATTATTGCTATTATCTTGATCATTATTTAGAGTATCAATTGTGGAGTTATCACATACAATAAGTTGTCCAATATTAACCAAATTTCCATCAAAACCATCCACCTCGAAGCTATTATTTTCCACAAGAAGACATTTTTCTGATGGTACATTATTCAAATTGTCTACTAAATCCTGTCACAAAGTATATGTCATAACATCACTATTCTGATGAACCTGAATTAAGAGGGGATCTGTTAAGTTACCCATTGACTTATTAGTGTCAATTTCCGTTGGACCAATAGAAAGAACTTTAGGTCGATAAACTTGTCTCACCCTAAATCTCTCTCGCTCTTAGGCCACGTTTGTTGGCCAGGATGGGACTGGGTTTGGACAAAATTTTTTTCCAAACCCATGTTTGGTACCAGCAAACTTTCTTCACTAATTTATCCCAATTTTTCCCAACAGTAATTTTAACCCATTGGAGTGGGTTAACTGAAACCCACTCAAACTGATGGGTTAATTTTGTCCCACCTTACCTGTTTACCGTCTCTCCTCCAACGCCGGCATTCGTCGTCGTCGCTTGCTTCAATTGGTCGGTCTCTTTCTTCTCCGATCGAGTCGCCGTTCTTCCCCGGTCGTCTCTTTCTTCTCCAATAGTCTCTTTCTTCTCTGTTCTTCCTTTTTTTCTCCCTCTCTTCCACCACCGGTGAATCTCCAAGTCGACGAGACCAAGGTACGATCGATTTGCAGCTGGGTTACACGTCGTCTTCGCCGCCGTTCCGAGCCATCAACGCCTTCGTTGTCTCCACCACGCGTCTCGTCGCTGAAAACGACGTCGATTTTGGATGGAGTTGGGATGGGGGTGACGAGAGAGGGAGGAGAGTGACGGTGGGGAGCTAGATTTGGGAGGAGAGTGACGGTGGGAAGAGATGGATTTGGGATGGAAATGAAAAAAAAAATTATATTTTAGCAAATTTACATTTTAACCCTTGATAAATTTCATTTAAATCTTATCCTATCCTAATGTTACCAAACATGATATAACAATTAAAGTAATTCAATCCAATCCCATTCAATTCAGTCCAATCCAATCTCATATAAATAATCCAATCATATCTCGTGTAACAAATGAGGCCTTAAGGTTTATTCTTTCCTTTGTCACTTTCCATATCCTTATCATTATTAGGAGCCGGGAATTGCATGCGTCAACAAGAAAAAGGATGATAGCCTATTGCAAGACAGTGAAACCAAAAAGCTGGAACATTCTTATAATAAATCAGGACAAAAAAATAAATTTCATCACTAGTTCCCACCATGATCGTATCTTGAAGATGCTTTGATAAATCAATAAGTGACCCAAGTTGTCTTCCAAGGTACCTTTGTCAAAATATAGTGGAACCTCGATCGTTATAGCTATTTCCGTAAGGAGATGCTTGTGCCATAACTCCTAAAGAAGTTCATAAGTTCTTACCAAACCTTAGCATTAGTCGTCCTTTGAGAGTGAGGATTGAAATTCAAAACCCAAGGTTGAAGGAGAAGAACACCAAGTTTTAGAGATAGAGTGCCCATACCCCGGACTTTATTTTTATACTTATTCAAGTGCAACAAGATTTGGTAAAATCCTCTTTCGAGAGAAATAAGCCTCCAATCTATTGAAATACACCAACATATTGTAGTTTTTCTTTTAAAGTAGACAATCTCCATGATTTCTCCCCTTTGGAAAGAATAATCCGACCAATCAAAGAATGACAACAATAATTTGATCGTTCTTGATAGATTATCGCATTTACACAAGCAGCAAGATAGTCTCCTTTTTTATGCAGAGCTGAAGAGGCAATATCCTGTATGGATGTCATGGACATGGTTGGAGGTATTGTAATACTGTCACTTGAGTTGGAAACGGCTTGAGCATATGAAATTTCGTTAATATTAGTTTCATGTCGTGTCAAAGTTTGAGGAGCAACAGGTAAAGCTGTAGTATGGACCTGTCTAGTGGAATGTCCAAAAGCCACAATCTCCAAAAAAAGATCTTCGGTGGACATCTAATTAAGCAATGGAGATTCAAACAAAGAAAAGCAATATTATTGCAGAAGTAATATACCTGCTAATGTTGCATGGATGTTGCATGTATGGGACGACCAAAGCCAAAGGCAGGTACCAGGACCAAAAGCTTCAATCAAACCAAAACCCACAGAAACCGACGACTGCCAAACAAAGCAGAAGCGGTAACGTGGAAACCAGCATGCAGCAAGGTTACCAGCCAAAATTGCAGCCACGAACCACCAGAAACCACAGGCCAGCAGATTTGATCGCAACAGGAGACCAGACCCAGACCACTAGAAACTAATAGCCAAACCACCAGAAAGAGGAGCACAGAAGCCGGAAGCAGACCGAAGACGAAACCAGAAAAACAACAGTGAGGAACTTTGCAGAAAACAAGCCGGAGCACAACAGGAACGTACCTTAGTCTGAAGAGATGACTACAATGAGGGGAGAGGCGGCAACGATCAAAACCATGGTGAAGAGCGGCGACGGTGGGGTTCTCAGGCTAGGTTTTTCATTGTCGCGTTTGTCAGACTACGTTTTCTTGTGTTTTTTATATGCATCTCTTTAGCCAATTTTAAGGTTTTCAAACATCTTATTTCAAAATCCTTAGCCTTCATATGTCTAGTGATGCACTTACCAAAAAATAGCTTGAAATGTATTATATAATTTTTTTTAAAACAATTATTACGTAAAGTTAACATAAAGATTAAAAAAATGCAATTGCAAAAGCAGCATTATGAAAATATACATATAGACACATACACACACACACTTTAATATCACAAGTAATAGTTGTAACCTTTTATAAATTACCTTTTAGTGTATGTGGTTAGACACCACCTCATTGACTAGGATTCATTATACATGATAATGGAAATTTGTCTGCACCTATAAAACAGATAAAATAGCCTATTTGTGGAGAGCTAAAAAACAAAAAAAAATATTATACATTCAAGAGTTTTATTTTAATAAGGATATTCCATGTTAACAATAAAAAGAGATATTATCAAAATTCCCATATAATCTGACATAATATCAAATCACTATTGATTTTGAAAATAATAGCTAAAAAACCTCATACCGTTAGTGGAAAAGTGGTTTCGTCCAAAAATAAGTGGTATTAGATCCAAAGATTGAAAATATCATAATACCCTTATAGATTAATAGTAATATTAAGAAATATAAAAATCAAAATTAAAATTTAATAAAAAAATAGAACAATTAATTACCAAACTGCCCTTACACAGCTAAACCCATCATCATCCATCGTCCATCATACCATCATTTCCCACACACCTCTATCATCACCCACCATTCATCACACAACCATCATCATAACTATTCATCACACACATAGATCATCAAAATAAATTAATCATTAATTAATAATTAAAACAATTAAAATTTAAAAAAAAAAAATCCACCTTCCATCAAGATAGATCACCTTTTTTTTAAAAAAATAAAATTTCTTAAAAAATTATTTTTTAAAAAATATGTATATTATTATGGGTGGAGATCCCTCTCAAATCCTCACTTTTTTTTTTAAAAAAAAAAAAAAGATTAAAAAAATAAATGTAGATCTCATATGGGATCTCCGCTTTTTTAATGGATGGATACCCAAATCTTGGTCTACTTTTGGAAGAGAAGAAACGATGAGAGGGAGAAGAGAGATCGATGAGAGGGAAGAAAGCGAGCATAGAGCGGGGAGTGGGAAAAAGAGACTACAGTAAGAGGGAAGAAAGGGAAGAGAGAGGAGAGAGATATGAGGAGATGAGAGGAAGGGAGAGGGATGATGATGAAAAGAGAAAGAGAGATAGAGTTAGGGTTTTGTCTATTTAAAGCACTAACAAATTGACCCATTTACTCTAAGCACTAACAAAAGCGTTATATTGGACCCTAAACCACTAGCTGATTCATTTATAGGGGTATGCAGGCATTATTTTCAAAATAGGTAGTGGTTTGACATTTTTTTGCATTTCGGTGGGCGGGCAGTGGTGTTTTGATAATATCTCTAATAAAAATGATAAATTTCATTTTCACCTATGTTTTGACGAAATTCGTTTTTTTAAACATAAATTCACTTTTAGATCTTGTCATCCTTAAAGTTTGAAAAACTAATCAATTTGAGCCCTACCATTAGTCAAATATTGGTCAAATTTAATGGTTTTAGAGGTATATTTGTTTTTGAGCAATTAAAAATTTTAAAACAAATAAAATTGGAAAAATAAAGTAAATAAAAACTAATTTATTAAAAAAAATTGTGGATCTACCATGTTGATGGATCTACTTCAACGATGGATTTTTTTTTTTTTTTTTTTAAATCAAGAAAATGAAAAATCTGGTGGAGTTGAAATAAGCCTAATTTTTTAACCATATCATTCATTTAATAAACTTAATTAAAAAAAAAAAAACACAAATAATATCATAGCTTCAACCCTAGTCCTAGATCTTTATATTCAATTCAGCTACTAGATCAAATTTTACCTTTAGTCAAAGACAAAATCTTCAAAAATCAACTAAAATGTCACATCCATTTGATGTGTAACAACACTTTTTCAAAAAAAAAAAAAAAATTCAAAACGAAATACAGATTATATATATATATATATATATATATATATATATAAACCCACAAGGCACATATTATATTAAGAAAAAAAAAAAAACCCACAAATCACAAACAAGAAACTAAACATGAATTTTTCCAGATTTAGAAAATTCTCCATCTCTAATCAAGTTCCATCAGAAATGGAACTGAAATTTTATCTCAATCTATTTAAAATGAAGCATTAGATTATCTGAGATGGAGCGATCCTTCTTGGACACTCCATCTGAGATGGAGCAACCTACATTATCTAACCATATACAATGGAGCAGATTGCTCCATCAAAATCTTCTCTTTCATTTTTTTTTTTTTTTTTTTTTGTTAATAAATCTCATGAGACCTTTCTTTTAGTCTTGTAGGGCTCGAAGCTAAGTGAATCAAAGAGAAAAAATTGATCCCAAAATGGAATAAATAAATGGGGTCGATTTAAATGTAAGCCCAAGTAGTAATTTTATTGGATTTATTGAAAGTCATTAACCTATATATGGAAAATACACACACACACACACAAACACATATGCACGTACATGAGTTAATGGATTGAGTAGTGGTCACTCTCCTTACAAGCAATATTAGGGCATAGCAAATGAGTATACTCAATACGCTCCAAGCATTCGGCCACCCCTATCCCACCTTTGCCTTCATTGCAAAGGTCATGGGTTCGAGCAGATTTTGTGAGTATTTCTCACTTTGTTTGGGTGATTTTCCCACCACTGTATACGTAGATCTCTCTCATCTTCTGGAAGCAAATTTTCTAGTCATGCTTCAAAGTGATATCTCAACCAAGTTTCGATAAATCTAGTGTTAAAAAAAAAAAAAAAAAAAAAAGTTTATAGAATTGAGATGAGAAAACATTTTTAATTTGAAACTGAGAGAGGCATGAGAAAAGCAATGAATTGATACCATTAAAGAAATAGACAAAATGCATAGTAATTGAAAGAGAGATAAGCAATATAGACTTGAAAGTGAGGCGGTGGCCTTTATTTATAAATATGAGAGAGGCTTCAAGTGGTCATATCTATATATATATATATATGTGTGTGTATATATATATATATATATAAATATATTGATCATGATAAAATATATCGTCATTTTATGCTTTTAAATCTCACTTTTATAATGAATACTTGAGTAATTTCGATTGTTTTGATGTGTTTTTTTTAGTGTTTTGCATAAGTGAGTTATGAAATGTTATGATAAGTAATTTGAAGTGTTTTTGAGATGAATTCAAGATAAAAAGATTAAGAGTCTCGCTGATTTAAGTTTCAAGACGAATCAGAGTTGAAATGGTAAATTTTGTTTTTAGGTTAAAAGATAGATCGTCTTATTTGAGCTTTTACGAAATGCACAGTTTGAGTTATGTGAGTCATAACCTATCAAATTAAATTCTCAGGTATCTAGTTTGTAGCTTCTAACAATTTGAGAATAGGAGTTTTGTAGAAAAAATTATGATCAATTTAGTGTCTCAAGGTCAAAAGTATCACGACCCGAGAACGTGAAATGCGTTTAGCAATCCTAGGTCGTGATATGTGACAAAAAAGAGGCCGAGTTCTACGTAAAGACCCGAATGTGCACCACTTTAAACCCTATTTTTGTACCTTATAAGTACATCATTTATGCACATTCATAGTAGCCTTTGAAGACCTAAAAATGAAGCAAAAAAAAAAGAGAGAGTGCTTGGTAGGTTTTGAACATGAGTTTAAGGGCAAATCTTGGATGTAACTTGTCACAGTTTTCTATAGAAACATCAGCAACCCCTTAAGCCCATTCTTAGTAGTTCTACGATTTTTAAAGGTCTGTTTTTTCATGGAAACAATGCAACAACCTTGGAGGAGACTTTGAAGCTACAAAAAAAGTCATCATCCACATTTTTTGTTGTTTGAACAATGGCAACAACATCATTGGTGTTCTTTGCAGTTACAACAGTAACAATGATGGAGATTCAATCATAGGAGGAGCCAAGTTCAACCTTGAGAACAAGGGGATTTGCTGGATCTAATGAGAATTCTTTCCCCTTTTAATTTTAGTAGTTGAACGATGATGCTTGTTAATTGTTTGAATGGTTTGTATTGTGATATGATGTTGATGACTTAGAGTTATTGTATAGGGTTACAATGTAACCCAAACCCATGAAACTCACCATATTTTTATTGTTGGTTAATTAAATTTTCATTATTCAAGTTCTATTTTATTTTAATCGTAATGCTCTTAAATTATTTGATCACTAGTTTAAGAGATTTGGTAACCTTGAGTGAGCTAAAAAGAGGAACTCTTGTGTTTAGACCTGAATAGAATGACATATGACATATAGGATAGAAATATTCTCATATGTTATGTGTGATTGTGTATGGATACTTATCCATAATGAGTTTGTATTAATCATTCGGTATAGAAATATGGTCGGGTGTTTAATGTGAACATACTTGTGATGGACTCAAAAGAGGCTAATAAATACTATACTGTTATCCGATTAAACTCATTATGAGAATAAGATAATTAACGATAGAAATATAGGATGAGTGGATTGGTAGTGTGAAAATGTAGCTCTTGACCATTGTCTCCTTTGGTTGTGAAATTAGATTAATTTTAGTGTCATTTAATTTAGTGTAATATTTAGTTTCTTAAAATTCATCCTTTGATAGTTTGGATAAGGATAGTTGACATCAATTTTTGTACTTAACTTAGCTCGGACAATCTTTATGGGAACGATACTCTACCTATCATATATTATTTGTGGACCGTGTATACTTGCATGTGTTCCTAGTGTGTCTTTTATCAATAAAATTTGCTTATTAAATTCTATACACTAGAAATTTGGCATCATATATATATTTATATATATAAACACAGCCACTTCAATTCTCTTTCATGCCTCTATTTTGCTTATATATATTTATATATATATGGCGGTTGTGTTTATATATATATATATATATATGTGTGTGTATATATATTGAGGCAATAAGCACATAGAACTTAGACGTAGCAAAAATTGAAATAAAAGAAAATAGGGTAAAGCCGAGAAACCAAAAAAAGAAAAGAAGAGAAAGAAGAGAAAAGGAGAAAATTCTGGATCAGTGAACAGAATAATTGGGTGATTGAATTATCCAGATAAGTAATTTTATTTCAATAGGATTTGGAATCCAAAAAATAGTTAATTTTCCCATAAGTTCTAAATTAAGTTTATGTAATTTTGGAGCGGATCCAAGGTTACGAGAAATTAGATGGGAAACTCGAATTATACCCAAATATGAGCGAAGGAGTTTTATGAGTGGATAGTCATATTTTTAATCAAATTGATTTAATTATGATTATTTATATTTTAGCTTTTATTATTTGTTGGAAATGAATATTCATTCATTGGCTTAACATGTTTGGATTATCAATTAAGTTTTATGATTGAGACGAGAATTTATTACAAATTTGTATGTATGTATACATATAAAAAATTCCAATCGGAATTTTATGTTTTCAACTTGAATTTATTATTAAAAAAAAAATGATTTACTGAATGTTTTAAGTAATATTATGTTATTTTTCAAGAAAAAAATATTTATTTATATTTTGAGATAAGTATTTTTCCAAAATATATGTGTATTCAGAAAAATACGAAGGTTGTACCCTCTCTTCTAATGGTCAGGCTACACATGTGTGATTCCTATAGTCGCCTAACACATGTATAGTGATAACGCTAAAATATAGCATTATTTTGCACCAATTTACCTAGTGTTTGTGATGAATACTCGAGTAAATCATGTTAGTTATATAATATTTTTTTATTATTTTAGTCAGGTGAATCATGAAAGGTTATGACAAGTAAATTGATGTGTTTTAAAGCAAAGTCAAGATAAACAAGCTAAGAGTCTTGTGAGTTGAATTTTTAAGACAATCAGAGCTGGAATTTCAAAGTTCTCGGGTTGAAAGATAGGTCGACTTGTTTGAGCTCATACAAAATGTACAGTTTAAGTTATATGAATTATAACCTATCAAATTTAAGCCCTGGATGTCTAGTTTCCAGAGTCATTGACGGTTCATCAATCAAAGTTCTCTAGAAAAGTTATGGCTAATTTAGTTACTGAATGTCAGTGCAGTTACGAGTTGGAGTCATAGGATCATAAGCTCCAACCACAACGTGGACTACTGCAGGTTGGTGTCGCAGATTGCCAGCTACAACAATAAGTTACGACCACATCTAGGATGTTGTCGTAGGATCATAAGTCATGACAAAAAGCTACGACAATTGATTTAGTAGATTTCCAATTCTGTTCATGCATTAAATTCATGACTATCTATCGATTTAGGAATTTTCTTCTTCATGTAAGCCTTTTAATTGACCTCATGCATCTATAAATAGGTGCACTTTCTCATTCATTCAACACACAATTCAAGAGAGAGAGAGAGCAGTAGAGAGGAGAAGAAAGGGAGCTTTTAGCGTGAGTTGGGGGCTCTGCCCTTAACCAAAACAGTTTTTGGAGCTTTTAAGTAATCATCAATGGTTGGAGGCACGAGGGTCGCAACAAATTGAGAGTTGAGATGGAGGGTCAAATCCGACCTTAGAGACAAGGAAATCGTGCCTATTCAATAAGATTTTCTTTTCGTTTTATTTTTAATTTTTTAAATTTGTTGTTGATTCTCGTTTTAATTATTTTAATGATGATGAACTAAATTCTCATATCTAGGCTACAATGTAACTTGACTGTAACTTTAATTTACTTAATAATTTAGTAATATTTTATAATTGATTTTTATTCTTGTATTCTATTTTATTGAAGCTTAATGCTAGTCAATTAATTTGGATCTGTTAACTGATTAGATTTTAAAATTTTGATACTATCGAGAGAAGTATTATGAGACAGGTACCTAATAAAATAGCATAATTCATATGAGATAAAAATATACTCATATAATTGTGTAATTATGTGACGATAATGTGAACTTAATGAACTCAGGTTAGTTAATCTACATAGAGATATAGTCAAATTACTTAATTTGGGTAAGTGTTTGACCATCTAGAAAGGTTAGGTACTACTTTAGGATTATCCAATTAAATACAAGATAAAAATTATCTTTATGAGAGGAGAACAAATCAAATGATTGGTTATGTGAAATTGTATGGCTAGATATTTTCCAACTGCTGATTCTTCCTAAGTTTAATTTCTTAGTTTATAATTTATTTACTCGAATCCAATTTCTATAGTTTGAATAAGGTGTGGTCTTCACCAGTTTAACATAAATAATTGGAAAATCATCGTGGAAACGATACTCTATTAATTACTATATTATTTATGGACCGTATATTTGCACGAGTTTCTAGCGTGAATATTTGATATTATATTTTAATTAAAAAAAATATTATTATTAAAATCAATTTATAAACACACTCGAAATTTGTCATCGTATGGCAGATGTTGGGAGAATCATTAAGTCGCCCAACATGTGTATGACTGATATTGTCCCTCACTCTATATATGTATTGGGTATTGTCATCACGTATAATAGATTTTCCTATGTACTAGTTGATGTAGATTGAGATTTATAAGTATTCAAAAATAATCCATTTAGGTGTTTGTAGCTTATTATGATACAAAATTATATGAGATGTGATTTCTATATTACTTTTAGATATAGTTGAATATAGATTATTGAGATTTTAATTTTGTTACTAGTATCAAATTATTATTTTGGTTGGGTGGAGACTGAGGACCCACAAATATGATTACGAGCCATAAGTTCGTGGATAGAGATCCAATGGAGGCTTGAAGCATGGTAGTCAAACTAGAAAATCCTGTGTCGTTATTCGAAAGAGATTTCAAAAAAGTTTATACAAATTATTCATATAGATGTTTACAATTTATGATGATATAATATTTGAATTCAATTCTATTGTTCATATATGAATATATACGTATCAATGAGAATTATTTATTCTTACCAGTAATATTTTATATTTTGTTTAAATGTATTTTCAAAAAAAGTTATATCCACTCACTATACATCAATGCCCACTTTTTTATACAACTCATTTTTTTAGGTATTCATCGTAGGTTTGTGTAAATTATTGCATACTATAAGAAAGTCCACATGATGATGAATAGGTTACATTTATGTATATTATTTTTATTAACAAGATTTCTTAAATGAGTTTTAAAAATACTTTTACAAATGAAATATCTTTTTTAGATATTCTATGAATATTTTATATATTTAGTACATAAGTCCAACACAAGAATTGTACAAATTTTCGGTTTATTTAAATTAAATTTATGAGGCAACCATGGGATTTATAAAAATTATATTTAAAAGTGGTCATGAGATTTACAATGATTTTTCTAAAGAATTTTCAAAAATTCCTTATTTCTATTAGAAATAACACAATTTTCACGAGTTTCCAACCAAGGAAACCCCAAAATCTTTGGATTTTGAAACCTAGAGTTTTTTAAGTTTCCATTATTGGACTCTGGGTTTTTGAGCTGAAACCAATGGAAACCCAAAATTTTTGGGTTTCTAGTGCTAGAAACCAAGATTCTAAGTTTGGAGCGATAGAAATCCAAAAACTTGTATTGGAATTTTTTTTTTTTTTTTTTTTTTTTTTTTTGATGTTGTTGTTGTATTTGATATTCTTGTTGTACTGTTGGGGTTTAGTGATGATGGTGTTTGCTATTGATTTCTTTACCAAAGAGAAAAAAAAAAAAATTTGTGTGTTGTGTGTGTGAAAAGGGAAGCCCAAACTCAATGAGGGTTCATGTTCTGTGAAGATGGATTTATATATATGGTCTGGGTTAATGTTGGTTGAATAGAGATGAGTGATCTTTGTTCTTCAATGTTCTTCACTGAAGAACAAGATATAATATAATGGAGATCCAATTCAGAGATTGAATCTCTAGTTTTTTATTTTTTTTAAATTTTAATTCATAAAAAGTTTTTAATTAAATTTTTATTTTTTAAATGAGGGGTGGTTTGGTCTTTTTGCATTTTGTTATTATCATAATCTTTTTTTCAGTAATAGAGTTAATAGAAGAGATAAAATAAAATTTTTACAAACTACAAAAGATAATTAGTGATTACGTTAAACAATTGAGGGGAAATTGAGACAATCCCTTAAAAAAATGAGCTGCATCTTTTCAACAAAAATATAAAATAATAATTAAAATCATCTATATCATAATTGTTTAGATATATAGCAAAAAAAAAAAAAAAAAAATTGTGAAATATATTAATTTTAAGATTATCTCAAATCTCTCATATAATTTTTTGTTGTTAATTTTTTGAGATTTTAATTTAATTTAATAGTACCGTAGTTTACAAAAAATTCAGTTTATTGATGATTCAATATGTCAACCAAAACTGATGTTGGTTCAATGGCAATCTCTCATACTTATACCCTAAGGATCCATTTAACAAATGGGATTGGATTAAATTATTTTAATGAGATTTGATTGAATAAGATTGGATATATTTATATTATAATATGTTTAGTATAGTATGAGATTAGATAAAATAGTAATATTTTGTTTGGGGGAGATTGGGATCGAACTAAAAAATAACATTTCAATACCTTCCATAGGATCAGCTCCCACTGCGCCGCTCTTCATCATATATGTCCCTCCCACGGTACTCGTGACGGTACTTTAGAAAATGACACTGATTCATGTCTAGAGATTATTGCATTGGATGTCATGGTTCAGTGTTAAATTTAATGTCTCTTAAATTCCTCTATGAGTCTGTGCCTCTTAACTCATTATGTTCTTACAACTTTGCAACATCTATTATCTTACTCCTCTAGTCCAATATATCACGGTACTTCGTGTTCTCTTGACGCATAAAAGTTTGTAGCCGTTAAGTTACCATCTTGAGAGCAAATAGGAAGATATCTTAATTGAAACAAATTATCTTGATTTGTTGAATACACTCAAGACTATCCCTGAGCAGTGCTGAAGATGTTTGGTTCCTTAAAAATAGAAAATATGATATTCTTGCTCTGTATAGGATCGAAAACTGTGTCCATCCTGCAATTTGGTTTAGAAATATCTATTATTATTACGGAATTAATTTTATCATATGCTGGAACTTTGCAGAGAAAATTACCACGATCTCACTTTGTTTAGTAAACTTCTCCTCTTCTTTGTATCCTTTGTGGTGGGTCATGGGAGTGCAAGTGAAACAGTGTAGACTAACTTCAATACTGATTTGGTTATGTGTAATGTGCCCACTTGCATTGGCATATAAAATTTAATCTATGATTTGCTGTAATTAGAATGCATGTAGATGGATTATGAAGGGTCACTGTAAGGTAACTGCATAATCACCACACAGATTATCACTAGTATTAGTTTTTGTGTGAAGTATGCCTTAGAAGCTACTGAAAGTGCTTCTGAACATGTCAGATTTAGCTGCTGAATGAGTCAAATTAGGAGACCAAGTCTTTTGTTTAGTTGTTGCTATTTTATTGGTCACCATTTTTTTAGTTGCTGTTGCCTTTTTTTTCTGCTTAGTGGCTGCATTTTTTTTCGATATTTCTGTTGCAAGTTCATGTATTTAAAACCAATATTGCAATTAATTCTCTTATGTCTCTGATTCTTTCTTTTATTCTAACAGTTGGCATCAGAGCATAATTCTTAAAGGGACTTGTGAGTGACTGAGTGAAACCCACCATAAAACAGCCTAAACACCTTGCACTGCTTCAATTATGGATTCTGAAACACCTTTCACAACATTAGCACCACCTGTGTTCAAAGGTGACAATTATCAAGTCTGGGCAGTTAGAATGGAGGCTCATCTAGAGGCAAATGATCTTTGGGAAGCTGTTGAGGAAGACTACGAAGTTCCTCCTTTGCCAAATAATCCAACTCTTGCCCAGTTCAAGAATCATAAGGAAAAAAAAACAAGGAAGTCAAAGGCAAGAGCTTCTTTATTTGCTGCAGTCTCACCAGAAATTTTTACTAGAATTCTGACCTTGAAATTAGCCGTTGAAATCTGGTATTTCCTCAAGAATGAATATGAAGGAGATGAAAGAATCAAGGGAATGCAAGTGTTGAATTTGAGATGCAAAAAATGGAGTCGGAGACAATTAAAGAATATTCTGATAAACTACTTAGCATTGCCAACAAAGTGAGATTGCTTGGTTCTAAATTTTCTGATTCTAGAATTGTTCAAAAAATACTTGTGACAGTTCCAAAAAAATTTGAAGCTACTATTTTTTCCTTGAAAAATACTAAAGATCTATCAAGAATTATGTTGGCAGAGTTTTTAAAAGCCTTGCAGGCTCAAGAACAAAGAAGAATGATGAGAGATGAAGGTTCTGTAGAAAGAGCACTATGAGCTAAATTGCAAAAAAACCAAGGAGAAAAAGGCAAGAAGATGAAAAACAAAACAAAAGAAACAGCCACAAACACCAGCAACAGTAATGAAGAAAAAAACAAATCATTTCCTCCTTGCAAGCTTTGCGAAAAAAAAGGCCACCCTCCTTTCAAATGTTGGAGAAGACCTGATGTCAAATGTGAGAAGTGCAAGAAGCTCGGTCATCATGAGAAAATTTGCAGAAGTAATTTTCAACAAAAGAATGAGGCCCAAGTTGCAGATCAGCAAGAGGAAGAGCAGCTGTTTGTAGCAAGCTGTTTTACAAACAGTACCTCAAGTGAATGTTAGCTTGTGAATAGTAGTTGTACCAGTCATATGACCTATAATCAAGAGCTTTTCAGGGAGCTGGACAAATCTAAGGTTACTAAAGTTAGAATTGGCAATAGTGAGCACATCAATGTCAAGGGAAAGGGTATTGTAGCCATTGAAAGTTGCTTAGGTACAAAATTAATTTCTGATGTTTTATATGTACCTGATATTGATCAAAATCTGTTAACTGTGGGTCAATTGGTTGAGAAGGGATTAAAAGTCTTTTTTGAAAACAAACAATGTTTAATTAAGGATGCCAATGACAAAGAAGTTTTCAAAATAAAAATGAGAGGTAAGAGCTTCTTGCTTGATCCAATGGAAGGGGAGCAAGCAGCTTATTCAGTTATGATGAACAATATAGAGATTTGGTACAAGAGGTTAGGTCATTTTCATGATGCAGCAGTGTTGAATATGCAAAGAAAAGAACTGGTTCAAGGCTTACCTCACGTAGAAGTTGAATTACCCAACTGCAAGGCATGCCAATATGGCAAGCAGGCATAATTATCCTTCAAGCAAGCATCCTGGAGAGCAATTGAGAAGCTGTGATTAATCCACACAGACTTGGTTAGACTGCAAAAGACTCCTTCACTCAATGGGAGTACATATTACATTGTTTTTATAGATGATTTCACCAAAATGTGTTGGATTTATTTTCTCAGGTTTAAGTCAGAAGTTGCAAGTGTATTTTGGAAATTTAAGCAGTGGATTGAGAACCAAAGTGGCTGCAAAATCCAAGTTTTGAGATCTAATAATGGCAAGGAGTACACATCACAAAAATTCAACTTGTTTTGTGAGGAAGTAGGAATTGAGCATCAACTTATAGCTCCATACACATCTCAACAGAATCGAGTTAGTAAAAGAAAGAATCGAACGATACAAGAAATGGTCAGATGCATGCTTCAAGAGAAAGACCTACCAAAGAAATATTGGGCAGAGGCTGCACATACTGCTGTATTTTTGCTGAACAGATGTCCCACCAAAGCAGTAGATGGGAAGACTTCTTTTGAAGCATGGTATGGTTACAAACCCTCTCTGAAATATTTTAAAATGTTTGGAAACTTGTGTTTTACTCATGTGCCACAGTCCAAGAGAGACAAACTTGATAAAAAGGCTAAACCTGGCATCTTTATGGGATATAGCTCAACTTCTAAGGCTTACAGAATTTTCCAACCTCATACAAGGAAAATTCTAATAAGTAGGGATGTATCTTTTATGGAGAATGAAAAATGGAGCTGGAATAATGAAGAAAAGAAGTTGCCTATTGATCCTCTCTTGAATCAAGATGAGTTAGTTGATGAAACTCCAATTAGAGGCACCAAATTACTATCTGACATTTATGATAGATACAATGTAGCTGTTCTTGAACTAGAAGGATATTTGGAAGCTGAGAAAGACTCCAAATGGAGGGCTGCAATGCAGGAGGAGCTCCCCATGATTAACAAAAATAATACATGGCAGCTTGTAGAAAGACCTTCAAACAGAAAGATCATTGGGGTAAAATGGGTATTCAGAACAAAACTCAATGCTGATGGTTTAATAAAAAAAAAACACAAAGCAAGGCTTGTTATGAAGGGATATGCACAGGTTTTTGGTGTGGATTTTTCAGAGACTTTTGCACCTGTGGCTAGGCTTGACACCATCAGATTGCTTCTTGCAGTGGCAGCTTAAAAAGGTTGGAAGGTGTTCCACCTAAATGTAAAATCTGCTTTTCTAAATGGCTTTCTGAAAGAGGAGATTTATGTAGAGCATCCTGAGGGATTTGTTGTGCACGGTTAAGAACAGAAAGTCTACTTGCTTAAGAAGGCCTTATATGGCCTAAAACAGGCACCAAGGGCTTGGTACAGTCGAATTGATGACCACTTGATCAACTTAGGCTTTAACAAAAGCTTGAGTGAGGCAACTCTTTATGTGAAGAAGGAAAGCACTAATATTACTATTGTTTCTATTTATGTTGATGATCTGTTGATCACAGGAAACAATCAGGAGCTCATTGATGTTTTTAAGTCTAAAATGCTCAAGGAGTTTGAGATGACAGACTTGGGACTGATGACCTATTTCCTTGGTTTGGAGGTGAGGCAGCAGAGGAATGAGATCTTCATCAGTCAAAGAAAATATGCCAAGGAGATTTTGAAGAAGTTTTATATGGAGTACTGCAAACTTATGGAAACTCCTATGCAAATTAGAGTAAAGTTTTGCAAGGATGATGGAGCTGCCAAGGTGGACGAGAATCTCTATAGAAGCTTGATTGGATGTCTCATGTATCTCACTGCATCAAGGCCTGACATAGTGCAGGCTGTAAGTCTCCTCTCCAGATTCATGCATTGTCCAAGTGAAGAACACATGCAAGCTGCTAAAAGAATGGTCAGATACATTAAAGGGACTATTGATTATGGAATCAAGTATGTTAAGAGTGATCAATTACAGTTGGTTGGTTTTTCTGACAGTGATTGGGCAGGTTCAGTTGATGATATGAAGAGTACAACTGGTTTTTGTTTCAGTCTTGGATCAGGAGTGATTAATTAGTGTTCAAAGAAGCAAGAAATTGTTGCTCAAAGCACTGCAGAGGCTGAATTCATTGCTGCAACAACAACAACAAATCACGCAATTTGGATAAGGAAAATTCTACAAAATTTGTGTTTGGAGCAGCAAGAATCAACACAAATATTTGTAGACAATCAAGCTGCTATTTCAATCTCCTCTAATCCAGTGTTTCATGGCAAAACGAAGCATTTTAAAATCAAATTCTATTTTCTTAGAGAAATTCAGAAGGAGAAATGTCATTGGTGTACTGCAGAACAGATGAACAAGTTGCTGATATATTCACCAAAGCCCTGCCTAAAATTAAATTTGAAGAGCTAAGGAACAAACTGGGAGTTTGCAGCTTCAAAGGCAAGGAGGAGTGTGTGAAGTATGCCTTAGAAGCTACTGAAAGTGCTGCTGAACGTGTCAGAATTAGCTGCTGAATGAGTCAAATTAGAAGACCAAGTCTTTTGTTTAGTTGTTGCTATTTTATTGGTCACCATTTTTTTAGTTGTTGTTGCCTTTTTTTTCTGCTTAGTGGTTGCATTTTTTTTTTTTTTATATTTCTATTGCAAGTTCATGTATTTAAAACCAATATTGCAATTAATTTGAATAACAAGCTTTCTATCTCTTATGTCTCTGATTCTTTCTTTTATTCTAACAGTTTTGAAGGATTTTCTAACCCTATATTTGCAAGGCTGTGGAATGACAATAGTACTTGACTAACATATGGTCTTTACAAGGCATCATCATCTGGAGTTTTCATTTGCATTAAGGATGCTGGTTGGAAAATTTGTGAAGCTGACTATAATGGTCATAAACACGGCTCAGTAATGGCAGGGTGAACTTGAAGTTATCCAAAGAAGTTTTGAATTTTTTATTGTGTATACTGCCTTTTAGCCTAGAATATTGTCTAAGTGAAAGTGAAGTTATTTGTTAAGCTTTAGTGAAGGTAGCACACAACACTTACACGCTCTTTTCTAAAACATATGCAGCTTTTCGGCTCTGCTTATAAGCTATTAATTCCAGTGCAGACTTTTTTCTAGTTACATGTTTTGTTGACAATATGCAAGACATGCCCTAATATTATCGTTTGACACAAGATAAGATACAAGTTAATCAAGATTGTAGGAGTCGAATGATCATGAGAGAGCTATAGAATGCGAAGGTAGACATCCTTCAAGGAAAGGGCTAGTATCTTGATGATGTTGATGTGTAGGAGTGAGGGTACTTGAAAGTATAGAAACATGGAGAGATTTTTACAAAGTAACAACTTCTGGTAGCTCTCCCCTTTTATAGAGAGGGAAAAAGACGTTGGAAGAAGATGTTGGATAAACTTTAATAGGTATAAACATATACCACAATCTAGAAACTCATATTAAATCATTAAGAATTATTATAGAGAAAACATACCTGAATCCATATTGATAATCTTGAGTAGGATTGGATCTTCCACAATAAAATCTCCTTAGTTGCTCTGTAGTTTTTCTTCTTAAATGGGGAAAGAGAAAGAAAGCAAAATTATTTTGATTTGACTTAGAGACCATAACTCTTATAGCATTTTTTATATACTAATCTAATTAGGTTCCCATTAACCCTAATTCTATTAGTATTATGTTTCTACATATTCAAGTCCATACCCAATAGATATTTCTAGAGTCCAATTAATAGATCACTTATTTGGCCCTATTAAAATAGATAACCCATAATATAATTATTGTTAAATATGTAAGTTCACAATAAAAAATATAAAATAAATCCTAACAATCTTCTACTTGGGCTACATATATTTCTTGAGACAATTATATTATCTATAATCTTAAGTGCGCACTGAAAAGCTATTCGTCTTGAAATATCCCTTTAGTTACAATCTAGTTCATCTATTATATTAGTATGAGATCAAAGTGACTTTTGTTATATTTATTCGTAACTAGACCCATCAATGATCATCATACCAATATATTCAATGACATAGATCAAGTATGGATACGTAGCATGGAAATTATATGTAATGTGATCTCAAACATGCCTATTTCCAACTAGTCCTACTTTAATCTTCAATGAGATCAAACACAAATAACATTCAGAGTTTATAATTAAATCATATACTTTATTCTGCAGAAAATAAATATAAAATATGTCTATTACAAAGAACATCAAAATACTAACTCCCACTAAACATGCATATAATCAGTCAAAATAACACTCATATGAGTAGTGTGCTCATAAAAGACCTTGGGTGATAAACCCTTAGTAAGCGGATCCGCAATCATGGAGTTTGTCCCAATATGTTCTATAGTCATCTGACGATTCTGAACTCTTTCTTTAACAACAAAAAACTTGATATCTATGTGCTTAGACTTCATAGAGCTTCTATTGTTGTTGGAATAAAACACAGCCAAATTATTGTCACAAAATATCTTTAATGGTCTTTCAATACAATCCACAACTTGTAGACCCGTGACAAAATTTCGCAGTCATATCCCATGATTAGATGCCTCATAACAGGCTATAAACTCAGCTACCATGGTGGAAAAAGCTATGAGTGTCTGCTTAGCACTTTTCTAGGAAAAAGCTCCACCAACTAAGAGATAAATATAGCCCGACGTGGATCTTTTACTGTCTTGGCATCCAGCAAAATCGAAATCAGAATATCCAACGATCTCTAAATGATCTGATCTCCGATATGTGAGCATGTGATCTTTTGTTTTCTATAAATAACGCATAACCTGTTTGGCTGTTTTCCAATGATCCATCCCTGGGTTACTTAAATATCTGTCCAACATTCCCACTATGAACGCAATATCTGGACGTATGCATACTTGAGTATACATTAGACTTCCTACAGCTGATGCATAAGGAATCTTTTGCATTTCTCTTCGTTCCAACTCATTTTTAGAACACTGACTTAGACTAAACTTGTCTCCTTTAGCTACAGGGGTGTCTTCTGGTACATAATTTTTCATGCTGAATTTATCAAGGACTCTTTCGATATAACTCTTTTGTGATAACCTAAGGATACCTCAAGAACGATCTCGTTGTATTTGTATGCCTAATACACAAGAGGCGTCCACAAGATCTTTCATATCAAAATTCTTTGTCAGAAATCTCTTGGTTTCGTACAATAAGCCTATATCGCTACTAGCAAGTAGTATGTCATCGACATATAACACTAGAAATATGTATTTACTCTCACTGAACTTATGATATACACAATCTTCAACTTTATTTACCTCAAACCCATATGAGATAATAACTTGATGAAATTTGTGATACCATTAACGAGAAGCCTGTTTGAGACCATAGATGGATTTCTTCAATTTACAAACCACTTTCTTTGGATCACCGGATACAAAGTTTTCTGGTTGTATCATATATATTGTTTCATCAATGTCACCATTGAGAAACGCAGTCTTTACATCCATCTGATGTAGCTCTAAATCAAAATGAGCCAAAAGTGTCATTATAATCCTAAAAGAGTCTTTCGTAGAGACCGGAGAGAAAGTCTTTTTATAATCAATACCTTCCTTTTGAGTGAAACCTTTGGCAACTAGACGAGCCTTATATCTCTCAACATTGTCTTTTGAATCCCTTTTGATCTTAAATATCCATTTGCAACCAATAGGTTTCGCACCTTCAGGCAATTCGACGAGATCCCAAACGTCATTGTTCTTCATGGAATTCATCTCATCATTCATGGCATCAATCCACTTTTGAGAATTAGAACTTTATTTGGCTTGATGAAAGTTGATTGGATCATCTTCCACCATTCTTATATCAACCTATCGCACTTCTCCTTTCTCTAATGGATCGTCTCAATGACATATCCTTTTGAGGTTGTTGAATTTGCACTTCATGTATAATTTCTTCATTTTGCATAAGGAGCTCTTTTACATTGTCTTGAAATTCTAGATTTACATTTTGAACAATGTCAGATATAGAAGCCTGATCATTATTAATAGCAATAGTAGGAAGAGAAATAAATTTCTCTTCAAGGACAATGTTTAAAACCTTATCTCCCCCTACAAACTCAACTTCCTCAAGAAATCTTACATTTTCCGTCTCAAAAAATGAACTAGTAGTGGGATCATAAAACTTGAAACCCCTTGACCGTTCAGAGTATCCAACAAAGTAGCAGCTTACAGTTCTTGAGTCCAGTTTCTTTTCATTTGGCCTGTAAGACCTTACCTCAGCTGGACAACCCCAAATGTGTAAATGTTTAATCCTAAGCTTCTTGCCTGTCCATAATTCATAAGGGGTTTTAGCTACCGCTTTACTCGGAATCCTGTTGAGTATATATGCTGCAGTCTTTAGTGCTTCTCCCCAAAGGGATTCTGGTAAAGAAGAATGATTGATCATACTTTTTACCATGTCCTTAAGTGTTCTATTTCATCTTTCAGTAACATCATTCATGCTAGGTTTGCCTGGCATTGTGTATTACGGGACGATACCGCATTCCTCTAGAAATTTAGCAAAAGGTCCTGAACGTTGTTCATCGGATCCGTCATATCTACCATAGTATTCAACACCACAGTTAGATTTGACAGCTTTAATTTTCTTACCAAGTTGATTTTCAACTTCAACTTTGAAAGCCTTAAATACATCCAGGGCTTGAGACTTCTCATGTATTAAATATAGGTACTCATACCTTGAATAGTCATCTATGAACGTAATAAAATACTGTTGACGATCCCAAGAGGCTATAGAAAATTATCCGCAAATATCAGTATAAATTAGTTCTAAGACATCAGAATACCTATTGGCACCTAATTTCTTAAGGTTTGTCTGTTTCCCTTTAATACACTCAATACAGACTTCAAAATATGTCAAATTAAGGGAATCAAGAATCCCGTCAGACACAAACCTCTGAATTCTCTATTTAGAGATATGACATAAACGTTTATGCCATAGTATGGCGGAATCCCTGTCAGTTAATTTTCGTTTTGTACCTCGTAAATTTATATGCAAAGTTTCATTAATTGAGGCAATTATATCCAACAAATATAGGTTATCTTGTAAAGATAAATAACCAGTACCAATAAGATTAGAATCTTGAAAAAAACTAAATTTATTATTTCCAAATGAATAAGAATAACCAAATTTGTCTAAAACAGAAATTGAAACCAAATTCCGTCTAAAAGACGGTACTATATAAATATCTTCCAAATTCAAAAATTGACCAGTCTTTAATAATAACCTAAAAGTTCCTATAGCCTCTACTGCAACTGTTTTGCCATCGCCCACATAGATGAATCTTTCAGCATCACTTGGCTTTCAGCTCCACAGGCAACCCTGTATAGACACACTTATGTGAGTAGTAGTACCAGAATCTATCCACCAAGTGTGTTTAGGTATAGAAGCTAAATTAACTTAATAACAAACTAGATTGAGAAACATATATTTCTTGACATGTCAATTGACGTATTTGGGACATTCTTTCTTTATATGTCCAGCTTTCTTGCAAAAGTAATAGGTAAACTCTCCACCCTGTTTCTTTTGCACCTTATACTGTGATGTCCCAACTGTAGCTTCTTTTTCTCTTTTCCTTTTCTTGTCCTTAAAGATAGTTGCTAAGTTAACACTTTCAACACTTTCTCGCTTAAATCTTTCCTATTCTTGCACACAGTGAGATATGAACTCGTTAAGAGTCCATTTATCCTTTTGAGTGTTGTAACTCACTTTAAACTGACTGTATTGTGCAGGAAGAGAAATCAAAACTAAGTGCACCAGCAAATCCTCAGATAGCTGTAACTTAAGTGCCTTTAGTTTGGAAACTATATGAGACATTTTCATGATGTACTCCTTTATGTTCCCTTTTCTATTATACTTCATTGAAACAAGTTTCGCCAAATGGGTATTTGTTTCAACTTTTTCGTTTTTCGTAAAACGTTGTTTTATTTATTCAAAGAACTTCTTAGCACTTTCCTCTTCGGACATAGAGCCCCTAAAAGTTTACGAAATGGAACGTTTCATGATCATAAGACTCATGCAATTAGAACAGTCCCACTTCTCCATTCTCGCCTTTTCATCAGTGGCATTATTCTCATTAAGAGATTGAGACCGTTCTTCCCGAAGCACAAGGTCAAGATCCATGCAACCGAGAACAATCATAACGTTCTCTTTTCAATTCTTGAAATTCGTGTCATTAAGCACAGGAATGGAATTAATATTGGCAGATATTGTTGAAGCAGAAGTAACTGAATCGAGAACAAAATCAAATACAAGCTCACAATCAATAATCATGTCACAACACAAAAAATACTCAATTAATAAATTCATACATGACATGATTAAACGATTCCCATAATAGTGGGCTCTAAAACAAGATACCTAGCACAACATTGACATTTAGTCTTAAGACAGAAATATCAACTGTAAATAGTACTCTCCGTGTAGTAATCAAATATTGATAATTAATCCTGTCAAGTAGTAAACCTTTCTTTGGATCGACTTATTACTCACATGGAAAACCAAATAATTGTAACATATTTATTACCACAGGTATGCCCATTATTTGGCCAAATAACAATCTTTCTTTGGGCTGATCATTATTCATATAAACAATAGATATACTCATCTTAATATTTCAAAATAAATAAATTTACATTATAGAGGTTACTTTGGCAATATATAATTTTAATTCAATTTATTTTGAAATATCAGATTTTTTTTTTTAATTTCCGAACCAAAACAATATAATATAATTGTTGCAATAAATTTTAATAATTTATTTTGCAACATATATTCACAAACTAATATTTTCAAACAAAAATTATTCTGAATACTATAAAATTAAATCACATGCCAGTTTATTTGTACATGACAACTTATTAAACAAAGTGAATTAAATAATTTCATAGCAATCTAAATTCTACGTATGAGATAACCCGATTACAAAATATATATATATATATATATATATATATTATTGCTTTAATAGTTCAAAACAGTGATCATGCATTTGAATCACAAAAATATCAAATAAACATAGCAAGTTTGCCATGTATCTATTCTCACACAGTTGTCACATGGATTCTTTTTATTGACTTTTACACCATATTATATTACTTTTATGCCAACCTTTTGCTTCCAAATATCTTTAAAAAAAAAAAACCACAAAAGCAAAAAGCATCCGATCATATATGTTCTTTTTTATTGATCCAGAACAACACGAAAGCCAACATGAAAATTTAATACATATATATATATACTTCTTTCAATAATCCAGAACAGTACGGAAAAAAACACCATGAAAATCTAATATGTAAATATATTTTCATACTTCCATGATAACAACAATAACCAAACCAATTAATATCTCGATGATTTAATATGAGCAGGTTCTGGTACCACTTGTTGGATAAATTTTAATAGGTATAAACCTATACCATAATCTAGAAACTCATATTAAATCATTAAGAATTATTATAGAGAAAACATACATGAATTCATGTTGATAATCTTGACTAGGATTGGATCTTCCACAATCAAATCTCCTTAGTTGATCGGTAGTTTTTCTTCTTAAATAAGGAAAGAGAAAGAGAGTAAAATTATTTTGATTTGATTTGGGGACCATAACCCTTATATCATTCTTTATATACTAATCTAATTAGGTTCTCATTAACCCTAATTCTATTAAAATTAGGTTTCTACATATTCAAGCCCATACCCAACAGATATTTCTAGAGTCCAATTAATAGATCACTTATTTGGTCCTATTAAAATAAATAAATCATAATATAATTGCTGTTAAATATGTAAACCCACCATAAGAAATATAAAATAAATCCTAATAGAAGAGTTATGGTGGCGGGGAGTTAATGGGGTATGAAGTTGTCAAACGTTACCGGCTTGACTCCTTCCCATCAATGCGATCAAACGTGTCATTATGTTGGGCGTTACGTTGAGTCTTACACTTCTTGGACTGGACCGATTCATCAGCCCATCAATTTCAGCTTAGTCTCTATGCTCTTCTCATGGGCTAGACCCAGACAGAATTTTACGAAATTTCCATAGAAAAGAAGATGAATGGTGCCACTAAAAAGACGAGGCTGCATGTGATCATAATAATGAGTCCGTGAAGAGTTTTCTGATAAATAAATAATGCGAGTGATTGAACTTTTAAGAGTGCATTTAGCACGAGATTCAATGGTATTATTACGAATGTTTAATATGAAATCACGAGGAAGAAGTCGAGTCACTACCCGCTTTGGTCTGGCGGCAGTGGTTGTGCTCACAGTGGTGGTGGAGGAGAAAGTTATGGAGAGTTTGATGGTTCAAAAAAGAAAGAACAAGAGATATAGAGAACAAAACATAAAGATGACGAAAGATTCAAAATCCTAAGAAGGTGAGGACTAGGGGGAGAAGTTGTGAAGAGAAAGAACGTGATTTTTATGTTTCTTAGCTTTGATTTCGTAAAAGTTCAAAAAAGAAATTTAATTAATTAACGTTTTTAAATATCAAAACGTTTAGCAATTCAAAATAGGAAAAATGTTTAAGTTCTATGCAGTGGAGAGGAGATTCAATGTAAAGTTAATTTCTAATATGTATGGGTTTCATCTAATTTAATTTCCAATTTAGGAAACCGTGTAATCGCTAATCAAGATTTAAAGTTTATTTTTCTCATCAAGATTCCATATTAGTAAAAACACAATCTTATAAAATCCAAAAACCATCATTTATTAAAGTAATTATTATTTTCCCCCTTACGATTAATAAATAACCTATTGATGCAAAAAACATTATTTTATCCCTTTTTTTTATTTGAATTAATACCATTTCAAAAGGTTTTTTGACCTTTTCAGCATTATCAAAGGGAAAAATGATAATTCATCAATTGTCTAAGAGAGAAATGATAATAACTCTCATTTATTATGTTATTTATCAAATCATATAACAATACTATCTTACACTCTCTATGATAATGATTGTTATAATGAGATTAGAAAAATTATTGTTATAATGACTCGTGCTACTTTGTGTTACTTTATTTTATGAAAAGATCACACCCAAAAAAGACAAGTAATGATCTATGTTTTCATTACAAAATCAAATTGAATGCGCCTTTGTGGGCCGAGAGTGATCCATCCAACGTTAAGACCATTGGCCACAATAATCAGACCAATGGGAACTTAAAAAATATATATATTCGTAGCTCAGTTGATCATATTAATACACTGAGCTCGTGAGTTTTGAGTCCTAATAAATATAGATTCTAGGCATATCTCTACAATTGGACCCGTTCTTCAAAGTAATTTAAATAGAAATGATTGAGATTTGAGCGATAAAGAAAATAGCACACAGGCTTATACAGATGATTCCATCAAGCCTCACAATTTCATGAAATGTGTATGTTATACATTCATTGTCTATTCCCTTCCGCGCTAGTAAAATAAAACAAGTAGCATGTTATCAGAATTTCCAATGCACATATCGTATTCATATAACACACATCAGATCAATCTGCTTCTGCAGTGAAATCGGGCTCCGGAGGCTTTTGCAGTTTCACCAACTCCCTAGCACTCTTGGCATACCTATTTCGGTGAACACCACGAAGAGCGTTTGCTGCAAACCGGGTTGCTAAGAAGGTGGCACCGATACTATATGAACCTCCACCTGTGTTGGTTTGGATTCCATCTGACCCTTCTGCTTCTGCTTCTTCTTCCTCCTTCTGAGTAAGCTCCATTTTCTTTCTCCTGGAATAACGACGCCAAGCAGCTTGGATGAAGCAAGCAGCCCAAGTCCTCCACTGCTGTGAGTAAAACCGGAAGGTGTGTTGAACTTGTCTACTGTGAAGGCGCCTGAATTGGCTGGCCACGAATTTTAACTCTTCGGCTACAAGGGCAAAAGCCTCAACTTCTGTTAAAGCCTTCACTGTTCGGGTGGAGCATGGGAGGTTAACACCAGACTTAGGATCCAATGCCCAGGTTAAAAGCTCTTCACCACAGAAATCTCCCTCTTTCAGGAAACCTCGATTAAAGAACCCACTCCTTCCACCATCTGTAGTTACACTCTCAAGCCGACCACGTATAATAAACAGCATCTCATCAACTGGATCACCTTCTCGAACTATATAAGTACTCTCCGTGAATAAACATGGCTTAAGGCGCTCACAAATGGCATCAAGCAACCTCTCATCCATATTCTCAAAAAGGGTGTTGAGAATGTGAAACTTTTCCTAGAAACTCTTTAGCTCAAGTGTGTTATTTTTTGTGTCTTCTTATGGTTTAAGCAACTTCATTTAAGTTAATTTCAATGTAATGGTTTAGTTTGTATTTAATTTTGGATGTAATGTGTTAAGTTTGTTTTTGTGTTGTCATAGTGGGGTTAGGTAATTCTAATGTCAGTTTCTTAATAGGAATGGGTTGTGTACCTGAATTTGGTAACAATGTATGGCTGAAATCAGTTCTTGTACTCATATATAATATTCAATGAAAAAACTACAGAACATATGTTAGCAAAAAATTGTGTGTTTCGGTTCTGTTTTTCAGCTCTGCTCTGGGACCATGTTTTCATGGGATGTTTGATAGTTAATGGTTGCATATGGTCTGATTTCTAACAGTGGTATCAGAGCATTATTCTTATGGGTTGTGAGGTCTAATATTGAGAGTTTTGTGAGTTAAACACTTACTTTTGAGAGATCAAACACTTATAAGCATCTAGATGGCAGCAGCAAGCAACTCTACCTTGGCTGTCCCTCAATTTTCTGGAGAAAATTATCAAATATGGGCAGTAAAAATGAAGTCTTATTTGAAGTCTTTTGGTCTATGGGAGCATGTAGAACAAGAGAAGCAAGACCCCCTACTCAAAGCAAATCCCACTATAGCTCAAATCAAGCAACATGAGGAGGAGAAGATGAAGAAAGACAAAGCTGTCACTTGTTTGCATTCAGCTTTGACAGATACTGTGTTTACAAGCATTATGCATCTTGAAACAGCCAAGCAAATATGGGATGAGCTAAAGGAAAGATATGAGGGCAGTGAAACAGTAAGAAATGTCAAGTTGTTGACTCTCAAAAGAGAGTTTGAGATGTTGAAAATGAAAGAAAGTAAGTCTATTAAAAACTACTCTTGCAAGCTATCTGAGCTTGTCAATCAAATGAGACTTTATGGAGAAGTGGTGGAAGACTACAAAGTGGTGGAGAAGATGTTGATTAGTTTACCCGAAAAGTTTGAGGCTAAGGTTTCTGCCATCGAAGAGTCTTGTGACTTGAAGAAACTAACCATATCTGAAATGGTTAGTAAGCTGCAAGCTCAAGAACAGAGAATGTCTATGAGAAAGGATGATGCTGTTGAGGATGCCTTTCAAGCTAGACGAAAATGGAAGCATGCAGGTCAGAAGGATCAAAAGAAGCAGGTTTTTAACCAAAAAAATGGAGATACCAAATGCAAAGTCAAGACAAATGGAACGACATCAGATTCTACAGGAATGGGGAAGTTTCCACCTTGCACAACTTGCAAAAGAACCAACCATCAATCCAAGGATTGTTGGTACAAGGGAAAGCCTCAAATTCAATGTCACCATTGCAAGAAATGGGTTCATTGGGAGAAGTTTTGCAGGCTTAAGCAAAACCAAACACAAAAACAACCTGTGCAGCAAGCAAATTACACAGATGAGCAAACTCAGGCTGAGGACCACCTTTTCATGGCAACGCAAGCTTGTTTTTCTACCTCAAATGATGTTTGGTATGTTGACTTTAGATGTACAAGTCATATGGCCAGAGATTCCAGCTTATTTACCTCTCTTGATAGAAATTGCAATGTCAAAGTAAGGCTTGGAAATGGTGAATTGGTGCAGTCAGCTGGGAGAGGTACTGTTACCATTCAAACTCCATATGGTACTAAGTCTATTTGTGATGTTTTGTTAATTCTAGACTTAGATCAAAACCTACTTAGTGTTGCTCAATTGTTAAAGAAAGGTTACACACTCATATTTAAAGAAAATAACTGCATTATACTTGATTCAAATAAAGTTGAAGTAGTCACGGTTGATATGTGCAATAATAGCTTTCCATTGCATTTGAATCAAGTAAATCATTCAGCCTTAGTGTCCAAGCAAGATGATTCAACCTTGTGGCATAAAAGACTTGGGCATTTCAATTTAAATGCATTGAAACTCATGCAAACTCATAATATGGTTACTGATATGCCTAAAATCAGCTGCATTGATGATGTTTGTAATGCTTGCAACTTGGGAAAGCTGCATAGAAGATCATTTCCATCAAACTCAGCCATAAGAGTTCAAAACAAGATAGAACTAGTTCATACAGAGTTGTGTGGTCCTATGAGTGTACCTTCCTTAAATCAAAATTTATATTTCATTCTTTTTATAGATGATTTGACTAGAATGACTTGGATTTACTTCTTGTCAAGCAAGGCTCAAACCTTTGCTATTTTCAAAAAGTTCAAAGCCATGGTCGAAAACGAAAGTAGCTGCAAATTAAAAATGCTAAGATCAGATAATGGCAAGGAGTATACCTCAAATAAGTTTAATGATTTTTGTGAAGAAATGGGGATCAAACATCAATTAACTGTAAGCTACATGCCTCAACAGAATGGTATCTCTTAGAGGAAGAACATAACCGTCATGGAAATGGCAAGGTGTCTATTGGTTGAAAAAGGACTACAAAAAAAAATTTTGGGCAGAGGCAATATATACATCAGTATACCTCTTGAACAGATTGCCCACCAAAGCTGTTGAAGGGATGACTCTAATTGAGGCTTGGTCTGGAAAGAAACCTTCCGTCAAGCACCTAAAAACCTTTGGTTCCATTTGCTATTCACACATTCCAAATGTCAAGAGGTCTAAGTTAGATGACAAAGCTGAAATGGGAATTTTTCTTGGCTATGCAGCTCACTCAAAAGGCTATAGAATTTACAAGTTGCAATCCAAGAAGATGACAATTAGTAGAGATGTTGAGGTAGATGAAGCTGCATACTGGGATTAGAATGAAAATCTAGTTAAAAGAAATGTGATGCAGGCTAATGTTAATGTCTCTCCTACTACAAATGATGCTCAAAATGGTGATGAAGCTGTTTTTTAAGAGTCAATTGCAGAATCAAACTCACCAGTACTCAAAACCAAGTCTTTGGTTGAAATCTATGAGAAATGCAGCTATGCTGTCATGGAACCCTCTTGCTACAATGAAGCGTCAATGTTTAAGGAGTGGAATGATGCAATGAAAGAGGAGTTGATGATGATTAACAAGAATAGAACTTGGGAGCTAACTACAAGACCTGTTGACAGAAAAGTAATTGGAGTGAAATGGGTGTATAGAACTAAGTTAAATCAGGATGGTTCAACTCACAAACATAAGGCTAGGCTTGTGGTGAAGGGATATTCACAAATGGCAGGGATTGACTATAGGGACACATTTGCACCTGTAGCAAGGCATGAAACCATAAGACTTTTGGTTGCTTTGGCAGCTCAATATAGGTGGAAGATTTTTCATCTTGATGTGAAGTCTGCATTTTTAAATGGTACCTTGGAAGAGGAGATTTTTATTGAGCAACCTATTGGCTTTCTGATTGCTGGCGATGAAGATAAAGTACACAAGCTACATAAGGCTTTATATTTACTAAAACAAGCTCCAAGAGCTTGGTATAGTAGAATTGATTCCCATTTTCTACAAAATGCATTCAAGAGGAGTCCAAATGAGCCTACACTTTATGTTAAGGCATGTGATGGTGGGAAGAAAGTTATTGTATCTTTGTATGTTGATGACTTGCTTGTGACAGGTGATGATGTTATGGAAATTAAGAAGTTCATAGACAGCATGCTTCAAGTTTTTGAAATGACAAACCTTGGAGCAATGAGCTATTTCTTGGGAATGGAAGTACATCAAAGTAGTAATGGAATTTTTCTTTCACAAAGGAAATATGTTATGGACATGCTTCGGAAGTTCAAATTAGAGAGTTGCAATTCAGTAACAACTCCATTGGCAGTAAATGAGAAGCTTACTAAAGTTGATGGTGATGAAAAAGCTGATGCATCTCAATATAGAAGTCTAGTTGGAAGCTTACTTTACTTGATAGCCACTAGACCTAATCTAATGTTTCCAGCTAGCTTGCTTTCTAGATTTATGCATTCACCAAGTCTAACACATTTTGGTGTAGGGAAAAGAGTGTTGAGGTATCTAAAAGGTACCATTGATTTTGGAATTTGGTATGGCAATGGTGATGCAAAGTTGGAAGGGTATGTGGATAGTGATTGGGCAAGCTCTGTAGATGATTCTAAGAGTACAACCAGTTATGTGTTCTCACTTGGAAGTGGAGTATTTTCATGGAAATCCAAAAAGCAAGATGTGGTGGCTCAATCCTCAACAGAAGCTGAATACATAGCTGTAACAGCAGCTGTAAATCAAGCATTGTGGATAAGAAAGGTCTTGACAGACCTTATGTTTGCACAAGAGGAGCCTATTGTGATCAAGTGTGACAACAAATCAGCCATTTTAATGGCTAAAAATCCAGTGCATCGTGGAAGAACTAAGCATATTAATTTCAAGTTTCATGCTATTCGAGAAGCTGAAAGAAATGGTAATGTTAAATTGATTCATTGCAAGTCAGAAGAACAGGTGGCAGATATACTCATCAAAGCTGTTCCTTGTGCTCAATTTATGATTCTTAGAAGCAAGCTTGGAGTATCCAAGAAAAGTTTCAAGGAGTGTTGAGAATGTGAAACTTTTCCTAGAAATTCTTTAGCTCAAGTGTGTTATTTTTTGTGTCTTCTTATGGTTTAAGCAACCTCATTTAAGTTAATTTCAATGTAATGGTTTAGTTTGTATTTAATTTTGGATGTAATGTGTTAAGTTTGTTTTTTTGTTGTCATAGTGGGGTTAGGTAATTCTAATGTCAGTTTTTTAATAGGAATGAGTTGTGTACCTGAATTTGGTAACAGTGTATGGCTGAAATCAGTTCTTGTACTCATATAATATTCAATGAAAAAGCTACAGAACATATATTAGCAAAAAATTGTGTACTTCGGTTCTGTTTTTCAGCTCTGCTCTGGGAGCATGTTTTCATGGGATGTTTGATAGTTAATGGTTGCATATGGTCTGATTTCTAACAAAGGGGAACCTATAAAACACAAGCAACGCAGTTCATGACTTCATATACAAGATGCTGCAAACACAATGTCCAAATACATGGCACACCAAGAAGACAGCAAAATGCATGCACAATTTTAATAGATACGTGAAGAGAGACTTTCACGTTATATCAAATTGTCACAATTTTGACATTAGTGCATTTAATCATACAGTAGGATCTGTCACTTAAAACCGAAAAATTACTCACCAATCATCCCCACTCACCAAAGTTTATTCCAAACTTCATATCACTAAAAATATGTATAAATTTATTGACCAACTAAGCGTTATGATAAGAAAAGCAATGTGTACTGGAACTTTATCGATTCATTCAAGAACTCTAAAAGTTACTGAAAAAGATTCAGAAATATTATTCATGATAGATGAGACATGAACCATGTTATTTACGGAAAAATTGGCTCCATATGCTTATGCAAAACAGGACATAACCAGCTATATGATTCTAACCTACCAAAGAATTCCCGGTCACTATCATTGTAAGCAAAAAAAACTGACAGAAACGAGGTAACAAAAGAACTAAATTAACTTACCCTCCTAACCAAAGCCAGACAAAATTGCCCCTTGATGTCTCGCCTAAGATCCTTGGGCAGACTCTGTACCAAATATTCTTCATCCACCCCACGTGTTTCCAACCATTTATATTGATCATACCGTCTCACCCGCTCTCTAAGATCTGGTGGGAGCAAGCGATGATGCATCCATTGCTCTGAGTCACGCCCTTTGACCCTCATTTCCTCAAGTCGAATAGTCAATGACTGAAGATATGTCTGTTCACAGAAAGAAAGTTAACGAATTTCAGAACCCTTTATTATATTTCCCTTTCAAGGTGCACATAAATTCAGCCCACATTTGCTGAAGTTTTAGTTCAACCTAATTTAGTTATACATCTGCTAGCATACATGCACACACTTGAATATATTTTCCCATATTTGTTAACATATGCCACCCTACAAAATTAATAAAATAAACGATATCATGCTGCTGCCCCAACCAACCTTATGACAGTGCAACGCTAGACTTAATTGTAAGAGCTACTCTAGGCACAATAACAGTAAACAACTTAACTTTTAACCTCAGTTATTCAGTTCATAAGTTCTTGATGCAACATTATATTAAGCAATGGAACGTCAACCATCAGTGGCGGACCCAGAAAATTTGTTCAGGGGGGGCACATATACTATACTTTAACCAAGTTGAATATTCAGTAAACCAAACAGTATTGAATTGCCTAAACTTTTATTCAAAATGTCTCATAGGAAAATTGTATTCTCGAGATTGACAAAGACCTTTTAACAGATATACTCTTCGAATTTGCTCACGAACATTAGGATCATAATCTCATATTTTAGTTCGAAACCTTGGATCAGCAGGGAGATCTGAAAAATTGATTTCAACATAATTTTTCTTTGAAGAAGATGATTCCAACTCAAATGATGATTTTCTTTTCATATATCTCTCCATAACTATTTCATAACAAATAAAAACATAATAAAAAATTTTAAAAAATTTTAATAATAATTTATTGATTCTAAATAAAATAAAGCTATAAAGTAAACAATATTACATATATATATATATATAAATGAATCATGACAATACATTATACATGGATAATTTTAATGTAATAATTTAAAATTTAAGATTTTAGGGTTTATCGATAAGATATATATTAAATTTAAATTATTAAAAAATAAATAAATTAAAGAAGTAATTAATTTAGGAGATTAACCTGATAAGTCACAAGATGTCAAAGTGAAAATAAAGTATGTCAGATAAAGATGAGGAGAAAAAGAAAAAAAAAAATTATTCGTTAAAATTATAAATTGTCAATGTAAATAGTATTTATATAGAAGAGAATTAAAAGAATAAAATTGTAAAGAGAAAATATTAATTAATTAGGAGTAGGAAAAATATTAGAAATAGGAAAATTAAGTCTAGTAGGAGTAAGAAATAGGAAAACAAGTTAATTCTATTAGAAATATGAATAGAAGTAAAATAAGAATAACCCTATTTATATTCAAGATCAATTGTGTTTCCAAAATAGAATGAAAATGTTGTGCTACTAAGATGTTCAATACCGAAAATTCAACTACTCTAGTCAACCGAAACAAAAAAACTCCACTAGACTTATCTAATAGGCCTCTAATATTGTTATTAAGACAACATGCAAAAACTACATTGTTTTTTTATTATTATACCTTTAATTGATGATTCAAAAGAAATTTGTTCAGTCACAATGATTCCATCTAAATCAAATTCTTTATGTAGTTAAATTCAAACTTGCATTCATTGCTGGGGCTGCAACCGTAGCAAATTGTGATATTCAATGAAGATTTTTCAAATGGGGAAGACTTGAAAGGATCAAAAACTGGGGTGCCACATTTTATTGCAATTAGAGTTATTGCAATTAACCTAAATAAGGTCACTGCTTGTGCCCATAATGGCGATTTGAGGAATAAAAGTTTAGCCAATGGAGAAAGTTATTACATAAGATAGAGAAGTTTTAATGCCAACTGCCAAGAAAAATACTAGGTTTAATAGCTTTTTAAAAGATTTTCGTGATAAAGAGATCAAACGAGCAATTGATATTGTCTAGTATAAGCTTGGCTCCGTTAATGCTGTTACAGTTTTAAATTGGGAAATTACAATGAATCCAAGTCGTTAGTTGCTTTGGTTTGGCGGCGGTTCCATTGCGACAGTGGTAACCACAATAGTGGTGATGAAGGAAGTTAAGAAAAAGAGTAGTTCGTGGAAATATTTTCGCCAATTATTTCTCCTAGCTATATGCGTTAGAGAATTAATAATCAGATCAATGACAAATGAAGAAGAAAATAAACACTAAAGTAGAATATTATTACTGTAGAAATAGTTTAGACTACAATACAACAATTATAAACAATACAATCACTCTTAAAAATAACAATAATAATAATCATATAACACAAGATATAGGAAGTGTACCAAAATGATGAAATGGAAATATGAAAAAACAGAGTCATGTGGAATTGGAATGGCCTTAAAATAATAATTACCCTTTACTTCGGTGCTTATAGATATTTGAGTAACTTTCTCCGATGATCCTCTATTAAATTCAAAAACCAGGCATTGAAATTCTTAAATATGTTAAATTTTGGTTGTTTTTCAGTTTTGTAATGAATGCAAATATGTAAAAAATATACATATATATATCATTCTAATGATAGGGGCGGACCCACCATTGGGCCAGGGACACGTGCCCCCTCTGAAATTTTTTAAAAATTAATTATTAGTCATTAGGTCTGAAATATGTAAATGCAATGTCATATCTAAGCGCGAGTTTGCAATGGTGTTGTGGGTTAGATGACTCCTTTTTATTCGGCTGTCATCGGGTTCAATTCCTTGGCCCCACGAAAAGCTTTTGCTTTTCCTGTTTTTTCAGTCATTTGATAGATAATATAGAAAATGTCAAACACTAGCACAAAGACAAATTGGCTTTGTTGGTTGTGAAGCCTTTCTCGAGTCCAAGTTCGATTCTTTGTTTTCTCATAATAGCTTTTTAATATTAATTTTAGTCTTTTTAATTTTATATTATATAAATAATATGTTCGATACTAGTATAAACATAGATTGGTTTTGCTGGTTGTGCTTGTCTTCCTTCGAAAGGGAACGAGGGTTTGATCCCCTTGTGTTTAATAATTTTTTAATTTTTAATTTTTAAATTTTTATGGCATAGATCTTGTTTTTCTTTCTTCCATCCATCATGGTTCAATCTCTTTTCCTATCAAAATATGTTATTTTTCCTCAATTTTTTTTTCCCATTAAGGTTTAATCAATTTCCCTATCAAAGTATGTTGTTTTTTTTTTCCGTTATTACAAATTAATATTCAAATTTAAAATATTTTGACTTCATAAATTATAATACTTATTTCAAATTATCACAAATTATATCATATTTATAGGAACTAGAGAATAAAAGAAAACTAGTGTACAATCAACTCATAATTTATATGTTTTTTTTTTTATACTTATAGTAAGAATGTTATTTTAAAAATTTTATTACAATCTTATAAGGATTAAAACTACATATCTCCTACTATTTATGTATTTTAACTAATTTTATTTTATATAACGTTTTTCTAGCAATTGAAGAAAACATTAAAAAAAGAAAAAAAGTTATATAACTTAGTTTCCTGATGTTATAATTATTACATAAAAGTGTCCCCTTTCACATAAATTTCTGGGTCCGCCACTGCTAATGATCTTATGAACAGACACAACTCTACAAAATAGATGCCTATAAACAACATAATTTTACAGAACAAATACTTATAAACAAACATAACTTTACAAAAGAGGTACTAATGAATGGACACAAGTTTATTCAACAAGTACCTATCCGATAGACACCTCACATGTAGGCACTTTTTAGTTCAAACTCAAATTCTAAAACTTGATTTTAAATTAAGCAAATTAACACAACTTTTAACTCAAACACAACAAATACTTTTACAATGATACCGCACATTTGAGTCAAAGATTTTTTATGTTTAAATGCAAATCTAACTTAGAGAAAAAACAAATGTGAATTGTATCAGGGTAAATGTCTTTTAGACTTGAACTTCCTTAGTATAAATGTATCGAAACTCTTGAGTGACATAGTGGATACAAAAATCTTGAACTATTCACTACTATAGAAGAACTAGACAGCATATCAAATGCATTTCAAATCTTACACACTTCAAATTTGTATGGTGGTGTTCGTTTCGGTCTTGAACCAATTTCATATTCATAAGAGTTTTAGATAATTTAGTCATATTCTCATAAATGCGACCCCACTTGCTCCTATATAGATGACATTAATTTAGAATATTCTACTATATTCCTCTAAATAACAAGAGATTAATATAATTAAAAGTATTATCATTCCATATGCAATTCAGTAGATAACACATCTTTAAATAGGAATTGGTCAATGTGTGTTTAATTTTAAATTAAACCAAATTAGTTTTCCAATTGAACTTAGACCATGGGACCTCCAATTAGTTAAGTTAGGGTTTCACCTAATTTTATTCATTATTTAATTGGCTTAAGACTTATTCCCTTTGACGCATTGTACATTACAAAACATAATGAAATACATATTATTATTCCATGTTTAACGGTTATTATTATTATTAGTATTGCCATTTAATCACACAAAACAAATCTAGTAAATTTTTTCATTAAAAAACCATTAATTTAATTAGTAATAATGCATAATGTTGATTATTTCTACTTTTATTTGTATTTTTATTTTTATTTTTCCTGCCACACTACTGAATTCCGTTTGTGTTCGTCGTGTATCTCATTCTCAATGAAATTTTTCTACGTAATATTAGTATGTAGATCTTAATTAAATATGTTTGAGATCTGATACGTCCAATTAAGTAAAGAAATAATCTGTTTTATACTTTATATCATGGGCATTTGAAAACTAACTACACACATGTAGATACTTAAAAAAGAGTAAGAAATATTAATACTTCAGCCACTGCAATATAGTACACAACTACCCATAGCTTTTCAGATAACTTTCCTACAAGACTTGCATGATAGCCTTCTGCACAATTATCTCATCTTCTGAATTTGTTGTTGATTAGGCTGATAACAACGGAACAATCATGTCCATGCTTGGCCTAGATTGTGGACTGGCATGCAAGCAAGCAATCGCAATGTGTAGCATTTTAATTACTTCGTCCTGTACTTCTGGTGCAGGAATTGGAAGGCGTTGGTCCAAAACGTCTTTCAGCAACATGTTCTCCATAGTTGGTGGAGCTACCAAAGAGGGGATAAGATCACCTGGATGCTTTCCTCTTATCACTTCCAATGTCAATACTCCAAAACTGTAGACATCACATTTTTCTGTTACGTTCATCGTGTACGCAAGCTCTGAAAACAATGAAAAATTAGTAATTATCTAAGTATAATGTAATATTTAGCCTAAAATTTATGCTACGAATAACAATTAAAAAAAAATCTTAAATTAGAAAAATAATAATGTTACATCACCTGGTGCAACATATCCATAAGTCCCAGCAAGCTCCGTTAAATTGGAGGAGTCTAGCTTCAGAATTTTGGCAGTGCCGAAATCCGATACATGAGCATGGTAATCTTGATCCAGCAAAATATTTTTACTTGATATATCTCGATGAATGATTGGGGGTGAGCAACTATGATGCATGTAAAACAAGGCATGAGCCACGCTTCTAACTATATTCAACCGCTTAAACCAATCCAATTCTTTAGCTTTCTCTTCTTCCATCAAAATTGTGACCAAGCTGCCCTTTTCAAGATACTCATAGACCAAAAATGAATGTTGTGCATTTGAACAAAAACCATAAAGCTTCACAATATTTCGATGTCGGATTTTTGTTAATGCCTTTATCTCATTCATAAACTCTTTTTGAAAAGTCTTTTCACCATGAGGACGAGCATGGAGCTTCTTCACAGCTACTATTTTACCTGATGGCAGGCTAGTCTTGTAGACACTTCCATATCCTCCCTGTCCAATGCAATAAGTTGCATCAAAATCGTTCGTTGCTTTTATGATGTCCGTATACAAGATTCCTCCATCAAAATCCGAAATGGAGAGCAACTTTTCACCGTGTTCCGTTAAGGGATCTTTCTTCCTTTTATGTAAAATGAAGTAGATTCCAAAGAACACAAACAAAAGTAGAAGAGCTCCCAAAAGAGGGAAAATAATTGAAAACACCAATCTCTGACTCTTCCGCGAGTTATGTTCATATCTGACAGAAGAAGCAGATGGACATGGTGGTAGTCCTGTAACGTTGCCACACAAACCCTTGTTCCCCTTTAAGGCTTCAATTGAAGCATTTTGAAATGCTTTGTTGTTAGGAAGAGGACCCTGCAAATCATTGTAAGATATGTCAACAAATTTCAAGCTGTACATACCTTCAAAACTCTTAGGAATTAAACCAGAAAGACGATTGTGTGATAGGTTTAGCATTTCCAGGCTCTCCATATGGCTGAGTGTTGATGGTATCTTTCCTTTGAGAAAGTTATGACTCAAATCTAGCTGGGACAAATGATCTAATTTCTCCAACTGACTTGGAATTTCTTCATTGAATTTGTTGTTGCTCAAATCCAAGTAGTTCAGCTTGGTGCACTTTCCCAAATATTGAATTGATTGGCCCAGATTGTTTTTTGATAGGTCCAAACGCTCCAGATTAATCAGTGACTCAAATTCTGAAGGTATTCCACCCGAAAGTTGATTATTACTCAAGTTGAGCTTAGACATTAAAGTCAACTTTCCCAACTCCTTTGGAATCTCCCCGACGAAATGATTCGCAGAAAGATCTAGAGCTTGTAGCTGAGTTGCCTTCCCAATTTCGGATGGTATGCCTCCAGTAATATTGTTCCCTGCAATGTCCAAATCAACTAATTTTGGACACCTGAACCAATTAGATGAAATTTCACCATGAAACTTGTTGTGGCTTAAATATATCACTGTCAAGTTCGGATAAACACCAAAGTCTTCAGCTATATTCCCCGTGAATTGGTTTTCTTCTAGACGAACTCTAGTCAAGCTTTTGCAGTTTTTCAAGCTCTTTGGTATTGGACCTGTGAGATGGTTTCTATTTACCGTGAACCTTTGGAGTGATCCACCTTGGCAAATGTTTTGGGGCAAAAAACCAGTAAATTGGTTCTCGTCTAGTTCCAATTCGGTCAAGTTCACAAGGTTTCCTAATTCTGAAGGAATGGAACCAGAAAGTTTGTTGTGACGGAGATAGAGAAATTCTAAATCAATTAAATTACCAAGAGAAGTAGGGACTGAACCATTCAATTGATTTTGACTCAACTCTAGATCGGTTAGAGATAACAAATTTCCTAACTCTTCAGGAATGGGGCCTGAAAGTTGATTTTGATATAGTAGAAGAGTAGTGAGACTTCTCAAATGGCCTAATGATATTGGAATTGAACCAGAAAGATTGTTTAAATAAAGATTTAGGTTGACAAGAGACTTCAAATTTCCTATTTCGTGAGGAATTGGACCAAAAAGATTATTTTGGAATACATTTAAGACCTTTAGATTTTTCAATTTTCCAAAAGTGGAAGGAATTGAGCCAGTAAGATTGTTGGTATCTATGTAAAGTGCATTCAAATTTTGTAGATTTCCTAATTCGGGAGGAATAAAACCTGAAAACGAATTGTTATAGAGATACAAATAAGTCAAGTTCCTAATATTACCAAGAGAAGCAGGAATTGGACCATTAAGATAATTACTATATAACGCAAGGTCTTCTAATGATTTTAAATGACTTATGTTATGAGGAATTGAACCATTTAACTGATTTTTAACAAGGTGCAAGACTCGAAGATTTGCAAGAAGACAAATTTCTGGTGGGATTTGTCCAAAAAACTTATTAATGGACAGATCAAGATAAATGAGTTGAGAAAGGTTTGCAATTTGAGATGGAATGATACCATAGAGTGAATTCATAGCAAGATCAACATACGCAAGATTAGGAAATGACGAAAATGAAAACTCATAGAGTGTACCGTTCAAACCAAAATTGGTAATGTTTATTTTGTTGACGCTTCCAGCGGAGTTGCATGAGATTCCATACCAAGTGCATGGACTTGTGCTTGGTTTGGAGGCGGTGGCATTGTGAGAAAGCAGAGTCCAAGAAAATAGTTGAGACTGTGTTTGGTTTGCTAAGCTGGCTTTCCATTTGAGAAGAGCGTTTGCCTCTTCAGTAGAAGCAAAAGCAACACTCGGTAGCGAGACAACTATGTTAAGAAACAGGACAAGAAAAACAGGGGAGAGTAAGTTTTGCAAGTTTAATTTTCTTGCCATGGTTTGTGGTTTGTATATTGTAATGATAATTTACAAAGATTTCTCTGTATATATAACCAACATCCTACCGTTTTTTTATAGTTATTTACAAGACCGCTGACCTGGTCCAACCACTGTTTATTGATTTTCAATTAAGTGATTACTTTATTTGTGAAGACTTTGAGAGTTTGCTTCACGCTTAGGTTGGGTCAACGTTTCTTCTTCGTTTTTCTTTGGAGTGGGACCACTTGAGTCCATTGCACACGATTAAGCCAAGATGTACTCACACTTGGGTCCTCCGTTGCGTCAAAATGCACACACACGTTGATCCATGAGTCAAAAAGTTCACATACTTGGGTCCTTCGTTGCACACGATACAGTGGGGGAACCCTCAAAGTCTTGCGAAGAAAGTCATCGCTTAATTGAAAATCAATAATCAACGGTGGGAGACTTGACCCAGGTCCGAGGTCTTGCAAATAATTATAGAAAACCGGTAGGATGTTAGCTATTATTAATAACAGGCACCAAACCAATAACTATGGGATACATTAAAATAATAACTAATATATATAACACAAAGTTCTATAACAAAATAATGATGCACAATACTTAAAACTAAATTATAATAATTATACTAATGCCAATATAAATAATATTAGTGTATAATAAAAATATAATAAAAACGATAACCGGATCGGGTTTGGATGGTCGGATTTAATAAAAATTGTTTGACTTAATTCCAATACGATATAAAATTAGGTAAAAAACTTTTGACCCAAATTTAATCCAAAATTCAGTTTGAAATCCCTAAATCCATCCCACGCAGATAATGGCCCCAACGGTTTTGGTCGGATTAAGGATTTTTTTCATCCCTACTATTACTTTACTGAAACAATTTATTGGTTCAATGACTTAGAAATTTTTTTCATGGGGCCTCATGCTATCAGGATTATATTGGGATTCAGAGTGCAATCGAAATTGAAGATATTTTATCCATAACTGTAAATGTGGCATATGAACTCATAAAGACAATTAATATTTTTACATAGCTAACCAAATCATATGTATATTTGGGGGACCAACAAAGTAAATATTATCCGAAATATTTGCTTTGATTTCAGGCATACAAATATCGTTTGATTAATCAATGATAGTTGCCCACTAAAACCGTGTACCTACCTCTTTGATAAGAAAACCCAAGTAGGTAGGAATTTTATAAAGCAAGTTTTATTTGTAAATATACCTCAATTAAATAATAATAATTATTATTATTTTAGTTATTATAGCTATTTTACTATCTACCACGCATATTTCCTTATCATTAAATTGAACTTATGGAATAAAGAGTTGCGCTTAGAACACCTTGGGATTTTTATAATTTTTTATTATAGACTTATATATTAAATAATAATTATATTATAGACTATCTAGTTTAATAGGATCAAATAACTAATCCGTTAATTGCGTTATGATAATATCCATTGGTTATGGGCTTTAATGTGTAAAAGTACAATATTAATGAAATTAGAGTTAATAGGAACCTAATTTAAGTTGGTATATAAAGAATATTATAAGGGTTATAGTTCCTAAATCAAATCAGTATATGTATAATTTTAAGGGTATATAAATAATATTATAAGGGTTATAGTTCCTAAATTAAATCAATATATGTAAAATTTTGCTCTCGCGCTCCTTCTCATTCTCTATTCAACAAGAAAACTATAAAGCATCTTAACGTGATTTGATTATGGAAAACTCTATCGTTCACTAATTTATCAACAATATGGATTCAGATACGTCTTCCCCTGTAATAATTATTGATGATTTAATATAAGTGTTTGGACGTTAGTGTTGGTTTTCATCTATTAAAGTTTTTTCAATAAGTAGTATCAGAGTCAAATCATATTGAATCATTAAGAAATTAATTGGTTCGGTTTATTGTTATAGTAATGGAAGCATGAAGGAAAATATACTGAATTTCCAAGGTGCCTTTTGCGTTTTTTTTGAGAATGTGGAAGCAAGATGAGAGTCTTTTTTTTTTTTTTTTTGTTTACAACAATTGAAGAATACATAAATATATATATGTTTAATAATAACAGCAAATCATGATTCCAGTTGGGTTATTAAAGCAATTATATATATACTTTTTGTTAATCGGGTTGTCTCATATGTGCATTTATTCCAGTGAAGCGGTCGAGTCACTACCCGCTTTGTGGTGGTGGAAGAGAAAATTAAGGAGAGTTTGATGGTTCAAAAAAGAAAGGACGAGCGATATAGAGAACAAAACATAAAGATGACGAAAGATTCAAAATCCTGAGAAGGTGAGAACTAAAATATCGACAAGAACTAGGGAGAAAAGTTGTGAAGAGAAAGAACGTGATTTTTATGTTTCTTAGCTTTGATGTCGTAAACGTTCAAAAAAGAAATTTCATTAACTAATGTCTTTAAATATTGAAACGTTTAGTAATTCAAAATAAGAAAAATGTTTAAGTTCTATGCGGTGGAGAGGAAATTCAATGTAGAGTTAATTTCTAATTTATGTATGGGTTTCATCTAATTTAATTTCCAATTTAATAAACCATGTAATCATGCCCAAATCAAGATTTAAAGTTTATTTTTCTCATCAAGACTCCACATTAGTAAAAACACAATCCTATAAAATCTACAAATTATCATTTATTAGAGTTATTACCATTTTCTCCACTGACATTAATAAATGGTTATTTTCTCCTCTATTGATTCAAAAAACATTATTTTATCATTTCTTTTGATTTAAATTAATACTATTTTAGAAAAAAATTTTTACCTTTTCAACATGATCAAAAGGAAAAATGATAATTCATCAATTGTCAAAAAAGGGAAATGATAATAACTCCCATTTATTATGTTATTCATCAGATCATATAACAGTACTATCTCACACTCTCTATGATAATGATTGTTATAATGAGATTAGAAAAATTATTGTTATAATGACTCGTGCTACTTTGTGTTACTTTATATTATGAAAAGAACACACCCAAAACAAAAACAAGTAATGACCTATGTTTTCATTACAAAATCAAATTGAAGGTGCGCCTTTGTGGGCCGAGAGTGAGCCATCCGATGTTAAGACCATTGCCCTTGGGCCCGTCCTCTCCTCTCCTCACTGTCTATCGTACAACAATAATCAGACCAATGGGAACTTAAAAATAATATAATAATCAATCAATGGAGGCCCAAAAAAATACAATAAACAACCAATGTTTGATTCACAAAACATTCACAATAGAGAGTAGCAGATTTCCTACAAACTTATTAGATTAATCAAATAAACAATTGACAGATTTGATTCGTAGTTCAGTTGATCATATTAATACACTGAGCTCGTGAGTTTTGAGTCCTAATAAATATAGATTCTAGGCATATCTCTACAATTGGACCCATTCTTCAAAGTAATTTAAATAGAAGTGATTGAGATTTGAGCTATAAAGAAAATAGCACACAGGCTTATACAGATGATTCCATCAAGCCTCACAATTTCATGAAATGTGTATATTATACATTCATTGTCTATTCCCTTCCGCGCTAGTAAAATAAAACAAGTAGCATGTTATCAGAATTTCCAATGCACATATCATAGTCATATAACACACATCAGATCAATCTGCTTCTGCAGTGAAATCGGGCTCCGGAGGCTTTTGTAGTTTCACCAACTCCCTAGCACTCTTGGCATTCCTATTTCGGTGAACACCTCGAAGAGCGTTTGCTGCAAACCGGGTAGCTAAGAAGGTGGCACCGATACTATATGAACCTCCACCTGTGTTGGTTTGGACTCCATCTGACCCTTCTGCTTCTTCTTCCTCCTTCTGAGTAAGCTCCATTTTCTTTCTCCTGGAATAACGACGCCAAGCAGCTTGGATGAAGCAAGCAGCCCAAGTCCTCCACTGCTGTGAGTAAAACCGGAAGGTGTGTTGAACTTGTCTACTGTGAAGGCGCCTGAATTGGCTGGCCACAAATTTTAACTCTTCGGCGACAAGGGCAAAAGCCTCAACTTCTGTTAAAGCCTTCACTGTTCGGGTGGAGCATGGGAGGTTAACACCAGACTTGGGATCCAATGCCCAGGTTAAAAGCTCTTCACCACAGAAATCTCCCTCTTTCAGGAAACCTCGATTAAAGAACCCACTCCTTCCACCGTCTGTAGTTACACTCTCAAGCCGACCACGTATAATAAACAGCATCTCATCAACTGGATCACCTTCTCGAACTATATAAGTACTCTCCGTGAATAAACATGGCTTAAGGCGCTCACAAATGGCATCAAGCAACCTCTCATCCATATTCTCAAAAAGGGGAACCTATAAAACACAAGCAACGCAGTTCATGACTTCATATACAAGATGCTGCAAACACAATGTCCAAATACATGGCACACCAAGAAGACAGCAAAATGTATGCACAATTTTAATAGATAGGTGAAGAGAGACTTTCACGTTATATCAAATTGTCACAATTTTGACATTAGTGCATTTAATCATACAGTAGGATCTGTCACTTAAAACCGAAAAATTACTCACCAATCATCCCCACTCACCAAAGTTTATTCCAAACTTCATATCACTAAAAATATGTATAAATTTATTGACCAACTAAGCGTTATGATAAGAAAAGCAATGTGTACTAGAACTTTATCGATTCATTCAAGAACTCTAAAACTTACTGAAAAAGATTCAGAAATATTATTCATGACAGATGAGACGTGAACCATGTTATTTACGGAAAAATTGGCTCCATATGCTTATGCAAAACAGGACATAACCAGCAATATGATTCTAACCTACCAAAGAATTCCCGGTCACTATCATTGTAAGCAAAAAAAACTGACAGAAACGAGGTAACAAAAGAACTAAATTAACTTACCCTCCTAACCAAAGCCAGACAAAGGTGCCGCTTGATGTCTCGCCTAAGATCCTTGGGCAGACTCTGTACCAAATATTCTTCATCCACCCCACGTGTTTCCAACCATTTATATTGATCATACCGTCTCACCCGCTCTCTAAGATCTGGTGGGAGCAAGCGATGATGCATCCATTGCTCTGAGTCACGCCTTTTGACCCTCATTTCCTCAAGTCGAATAGTCAATGACTGAAGATATGTCTGTTCACAGAAAGAAAGTTAAAGAATTTCTGAACCCTTTATTATATTTCCCTTTCAAGGTGCACATAAATTCAGCCCACATTTGCTGAAGTTTTAGTTCAACCTAATTTAGTTATACATCCGCTAGCATACATGCACACACTTGAATATATTTTCCCATATTTGTTAACATATGCCACCCTACAAAATTAATAAAATAAACGATATCATGCTGCTTCCCCAACCAACCTTATGACAGTGCAACGCTAGACTTAATTGTAAGAGCTTCTCTAGGCACAATAACAGTAAACAACTTACTTTTAACCTCAGTTATTCAGTTCATAAGTTCTTGATGCAACATTATATTAAGCAATGGAACGTCAACCACCATAAGGTCTGTAAGATAAATATAGAATTGAATATAGAGTGCATTAGTATCATATTCAGGAAAAAGAAGATACGAGTCAAAAAATTCTGTTTTTGTTACTACACCATTACTGTTCCCTACTCTAATAATTTTCAAAATCCAGTAGCAACAGCAGTCCTATGTCCAGTCTTAGGTTTAGCCAACACTAGAGACTTCTGGATGGAGAAGGCAGGGACCTCAGTCATCAAATTCAGGACTACTCCTACACAAGCTTCAGTAGTCTCAAATAAACAACTGATTTATTATTTGAAGGAACTTCCACCAATTAAAACCTACTAGAGAAAAATCAAATCAAATAAAAAAATCATGGGCTCACCTGCATATTTCCAATTAAAAGGGCGAAGAGGATAAGTCCAAATATGGCTAGTGCAATAGAAAATAAGACCTCTCCAGGAAAGGTGCTGGTTTCAAGCCCCTGGCCAAGTGTACTGCACATAAATCAAGGGAATGTAGGTAAAAATAGATACATAAAATTCAGTAAAGATAATTCAACTTCATCATCTAGATAGTCAAGGGAGCAGGAGCATAATTAGCATTATAATAACTATTTTTCGGTGTGTATGTTAGCTAAAATTCTTTCGAACATGATACAGAACTACATTTTTTGTGGCAGTGCTAGAAGTTAAGAAGAAGAGGAAACTACCCCCAAATGGCAAACATATGTTATGAACTTTCTAGCCCTTGTTACCATAGAGGACCTCTTGTCCACTGTGTATTTTTCCTTTTGCTAACAAGACTTATATTTACTTCCTATAAAACCAAAAGGATTGTGTACAAATGTATTCTTCTTATCTTACGGAAAAAGTCATACAATTCAAGCTCTGTTTAACATATAATTACTTTACTTAGAGCAGATTTTTTGGAACGAGTCAATAACTTGTTTGAGCATTTAAAAAATAAAAATTAACAATTTTCGAATTTGTCACATTAGCTAAAGATAGTTTGGCCCTTTAAACATTAAAACTGGAGATTTTACTCGAGAATGATCAAGTCAATATAATGATTTCAAGACCATATAAAAAATCTATGTAACCGATTAAGAGCATGAGTTGTTGAATGAAATAATGTTGTCCATTATTTAAGAATCATAATGACCTTAATCAATCACTTTACGACGATAAAATTGCCAGTCTTAGAATAATTGTCTTAAACTTATCATTTATTAAATCAAATATTAATTTGTAAAGGACCAATCATTTGAGCTAATTGAGAAAAACAGAGACTGAAGAGCCAGCAGCTCATTTATTTTTGGGACACTTAATAAGTTACAAACTTGTAGCAAAAAAATCTAATCCATGTAATAAAAATGCTTTCTAAAATCACATATGGCATTTACCTTTCATAACATAACAATAATACACTTCGTAAGATTTTAACTCTCACCATAGTACAGCTTACAAATTATTTAGTTTACTTATGGTCTTAAAAAATAAATAATTCCATCATAATCACACAATATCATTGCCCAAATTTCAATATCACAATTGCTACCTCTGCAGAGCCACTTTATAGCGCATCACGATTTCACCCACACACACATACAAACCTCAAAATATGACAACACAAACCAAAACTCCAATCCAGACAAGGGCTACCAGACATTTGTAATTAAATGTAAAATTGGGTAAAACTTACATGAAAAGTAGTTCTCCTACCTCAAATTCTGCAGTCCCCACCACAAACAGTAACAGTACTTAGTGAAAAACTTCTTAGATGATACAATCTCAGATGACAATGCCTGTGTGTAAATTCCAAAATCAAATGGTGGATCTTCTTCGGTTGGTGTACAGTTTGACAGCAGGACATTGTCCCTAACGCTCTGCCAGACATCATATCCTTTTAAACCCTGATTTCCACAGTACAGGAAAGCATCATTGCAATTTACTCCATCAGTACAAGCCTTCCGCCAGCAAGTATCGTTGCGCTCTACTGCTAGTAAGTACCAGAATGCTCCAACTACCTGCAAAGATTCATCCAACATGTATTTCTTATACAATGAACAAAATATATCCTTTCATAGAACCAATATCGATGCAGGCTGCTGGCAAAAGACAAAGTTAATGAGATTGTACAATATCTTTTGCTATAACGACTGTCAGATCTCAAAATTGTAGGTCAACTAATTAATGCCAAATATCAGAAAATAGTGGCATTCGGAGCATTTAAACAATAATGAAGCCAATTTCCAATTTATAAGTTATAAGAGATGTAAATATTCAAGGTAATGAATCACACCACATCCTTATGGTGATATGGTTTAAAGTAATGTAATAGGCATTGCAAAGATAAAATAAAAAGTTGTTATCAGTAAATAAAAATTAATAAATGGTAAAATACGACTCAAACACATTAGCAAGTTTATACAGAGGAAAACTAAATTGGCGAGAAAACTTATGCCAGACAGCAGTATTTAAGTGAACAAGACTGAGAACAGTCAACATTAGATTCTAAGAGTCGCACAAGGATGCCAAGCTATAAAAGGGACTTACATGACTGGCAAGCATGTACAATAGCAAATAAGATGCAGCACCTGCCCAGGCAGTTTCTGCAAAGACGCCAGTTGTCCTTTTCAGTTCTGAACTTAAAGGAAAGATACGATAAAACCTAGGCACGTATTGAAACAAGACAATGTATAACAAGGCCTGTTTCGTAGCCAATACATCTGAACCATTTGATCTCTGAAGAAATCGCCAAACGACGAGCTGCATATTTCACAAAAAATAAAAAAAAATATTGTCAAGAAAGCTTTAATATATCTACGTATACGCAAAGACGAATGTGTATGTGTGTGTGTGTGTGTGATACTACGTAAAATTAAAATGATTCTGTCTTAATATTAGTTATCAGCCTTCTCAAACTAAAGAGGAATGTGAATTTGACAGCAAAAACATGAATAAACAACTATGCAGTAGGCAGCTAACTATTCAGAGACAGATTTTCAGTGCAAACTCAAGCTAGATCACGTTTCAAACGGGCCTGTAAGCTCAAATCATCTCAAGGAAACAAGAAGGAGATCTGGTAAGGTGAGTATGACAAACGTAACACAAAAACAACTAATAAAATAGCATGTTAAAGGTGAAGCATTGGATCAACAGAAAAGCATGCAGTCTTCAGGTCAATAGATACAAGGTGGGGTTGAAAAAGAAATCTTTAAACCTGTGGTAAAGGAAACACTGCAAGAAAATCAATGATGAAATGCCGCCGCAAGTATCGCTTGGCTATTTGCGCAGGATCGATCACAAGTTCACCTCGTCCAAAAACCCGAGATGATGGGGCAATAAAAGCAGTTCGAAATTGTAGACCCATGTGAATAAGGTAGATAGCATCGATAATTGTTCGCAATGTTGTAGCTGTAATTGCTAATTTTCGATCTATACCAACACACTTTGATGTATCATCAATGACTGGAAGATAAAAGAATAGAGGGTCGACAGAGACTGCTAGGATACATGATACAACAAATAGTTTATTGCACGACAAGAGGAATTTGTCCTGAGGATCAAATATCTTCTTCTTTGACTCTTTAAGATCTTCCGGAAATACAGCACGAGAAACCCCAAACCTAAGTGATCGACCAATTGACTTAAGTCCTTCAGATCCTTTTCTGATTCCTCTCTTAAAAGATGTTGTATTGTTTACTTGACCAACACGATTTAATCCCTCCACATTAAATCCACATCTGTTTATTCCAGCTTCAGAAGATGATGATAATCTGGAGTCCAAATCATCCAATCTGAAAAACAAATAAACAACATCAACCAAACAAAAATAAATGCCTCTAGTTCAAATGAACTTAAGCGTACGCTGAAACAATCAAGGTATGTAAACAATCATGCAAAGCATTTTCCTATGTTATGAATGCCTCATCAGCATTGGCAACAAAACAGGAGATCACCAACATCAAGGGCAGCACTAGTTCTCATCAGAAATGTGTATGTCAACAGGATTTTCATTGCCATATCATCATTTACTCTATTGCACTCAACAGCAATCGAGTTTACATGAAGTGGACAATAAAGTGGTACTAGCAGACAAACTCACCAATTTTCCATTGTCTACTTACAAAAGTTCACTCCATCCTTTTCTCCATTTTAGTTCAAGCAAAACTCTTCAAATTTAGTGGACCATTAGCTAGGTCAGAGAGTTCATTAACAAATCAGTTGTCTAGTCGATATATGATCTCTGTGTCTTCCAAACAAAAACTGGGACCAGATTCACAATAAAGCGCAAGACTACTGCCTGAAACGTCACTTTTTTTTCAATAACATAGAACTCCTCTCATGCGGATGTCCACACTTCATTTCTATTCAGATATCAGGTCTCAGTTGTCATATGCAATCCAATGACTATAAAAAAAAACAATCTATTTTATCTTTTATAAACTCATCACATAAGAAGCTAACTTTCCACACAAGCGTTCAATAAAAGACAAAAGAAAGCATTTTATCAAAATTAGTTCATCCACACCAAGTAATTTTCATACACATAGCACATACATGAAAAAAGACAACTACAACAGAAGATCAATCAAGTACACATTAAAAAGATAAAAAAAACCCACAATTCTCAACAAAATTCAACATTCTTGTCCTTCATAAATCAACCGTTCGTAAAAAGTCTAAAAACGCATATTTCGTACCTGACGAACTTCTCCCGCTGCCCATCCACATATTGTGATTTATAATTATAGCTACAGTCAAACATTTTTCCACAACTGAAAACATAAACCGTCCCTGTAGCCCAGGCAAAAGATAATCAATTAAACCAAATACACCAAGCAATACCAACTTATATATCAATCAATCTCATTGCTCAAAAACAGTCAAGGTTGAATTGAAAGCTCCCATTAATTAAAGTTTCCATAAAACGCTACCATAAACAACACAGTCAAAACAATGCATCAATCAGGACGTCAAGTCGACCCAACCAAGCAAGACCAAAAGAATCATCTCAACCAGTTGCTCAAAACCACTATTTACAGCTACTGATTAATCAAAACTTGCACAACAACCTCTTAAAAAAACCCTTGGATCCCCAAAAGTGATCAATCATAGTATGGTTTTAGTGTCGATCAAAACCATCTCCTCTACTCTAATTGAGCAATTGAAACTAAAATACACCACAATTTCTCGATTTCTATATAACAAAAGCACTGCAAATTTAACCAAAGCATACAAATTTCAACAACAATCACTCATTTTTATAAAATAAGGCAATAAAAAAACCATTTTTTTTTTAAATTAAGATTGCAAAACAAATTCTTACAGTGAAATAAACGGAGCTTAATTCATCAAATTAGTTTGAATTTTCAAGTAAAAGAGAGAAATTGATGGATTCGAAAACCATAGACTAGAGCCAGACAGGACGAGAGAGAGAAGTGAAAAATATCTTTGAATGAAATTGGACGCGTAAACTGTGGTTGTCAGTTTTTCATAATTACTAATTTGCCCTTCACTAGCTTCTCGTTGGATTTTTTTTTTTTGTCGGACACGTTTAAGACGAAACCATGATCGAAATCAGCCCAAATGAGATTCTATTATCACCAATGTTGAAAATATTGATATCGACGGAAATATCGGTACTACGATTCGGTGGAAATGTCGACGGAAATATCGATATCGACGGAAATTTACGTAAAATTTACGGAAAGTACGAAAATTTAGTTAAAAACATAATATTTTTTAACGAAACTTTTGGTAATGTTAAAATAAACATTTCTACAACAAAAAATCATATTATATTAAAAAATATATATTTTATCTAAAAAGTAACAACTAAAAAGTATAAATATAGAAATAATATATAGAGGAGATATATGAAAATATAAAAAGTTTTCATTAAAACTTTTCAATTAATTTGCATCACATAAATCATGTAAATTTTAAAACCAAAATGAAGTCCTAGGTGGTTCATAGATTGTATAGCTAGCATCTAAATTTATACAATACTGATACCATGACATATAATTTGAATGATTTTGAATATAATCACGAACATGCCATGAATAAGCTTATTGATTTCTTCTCACCATCTGTCCATAGATAGGAAATTGTGTATAAGGATTATTGGAGATTCCAAAACTTATATGACTATCATCATTAGACCTTAAACTCATAGATTCAAAAGTAGTTGAAATGTTATCTTCATTGGATAATGACATCCTAACTGCATTTGATAGATTCTCCTTGTATAATCCTTACTAATAACCCCTATGTCTAGACCCGCAGCTCTACACCCATGGTCTTCATCTTGTGTGCAATGAGTGTATTGTTCTTCACAAGTAAATGAGCTCAATGACAAACCTGTATCAGTATCATTTCTTTGAGTAAAAACATAATTATTTCCTCCATTGTTATCATCATCATCATTATTGTCGTCATCATCATCGTTATCATCATCATCACCATCATCAGCACCATTATCTTAATTATGAATTCCATCACTAGCAAGGGCTTAGGAGTTTTTGTTTTTAAAATAGAATAGCAATTATGAGATGTTTGAGCTTGACTATAAAATGGAATATAATAATGAGATTCTTGATGAAAATGAAATTATTCACGTGGGTTAAAAACTTAATTTATTTAGGGTTTTGTTGAAAACTAACCCATTTTTGATAACTCATTTGAAAAATAATCTTTATTGTTTTAATCTTCGCACAATATCTTTTTTTAGACGAAAATGCCCTTGACCCATCATTTTTTATCGGTCACTCTTTCTACCAAACAATCTGGTTGAGAATCTCAACCTCGAAGTTGAGATCCCAATCTACATCCCAACTTCGAAGTTGAAAATCCCAACATCGAGATAGAGAATCTCAACCTTGATAAAACATCCAAGTTCACATTCTTAACCTTCAGGTTAGGAATCTCAACTTTTAAGTTGGGAATCCCAACTTCTAAGTTGGGAGTTATAATCTTGATTCAAATCTACATTCGGAATCTCAACCTTAGGGTTGAGATTCCCAACCTGGATGTTAAATCAAGATTGAGAATCCCAATTTAAAGGTTGGGGCTCCCAATATAGGGTTGAGATGCCTAACTTTAAGGTTGAGAATCCCAATAGTGATTCAAATTACTATCATTTTATTAAGGGTATTTTTGTCCACCCAATGTATTTTTTATAACAATAAAATAAGAAATATTATTTTAGAGATTGTTCTTACCAAATGAGTCTTTTTTGTAATTATTCCTTTTATTTATTTAATAAAAACTTAACAAATTCTTATTTGAAAAACTTAAATTTCACTTTTATTTTATGGAAATTTAACCGATATTTCCAGGATATTTCACGGATATTCTATGGATATTTCCGAAAATTTCCTCGATATTTTGTAAAATTTGTACTACAAGCTCACGGAAAGGATATTTTATGGAAATATCGCGGATATTTCCGGATATTTCTAGGATATTTTGACGGATAGGAGATTACACCCCCTATCGATATCGGTACCCTTGATTTACGGAAATATCGACGGAAATATCGGAAATATCGCGGATATTTTAAACTATGATTATCACAGTTAAAATTATTACTCTCAAATATTAAAAGAGAACTATCCATACCTATATAAATATTAACATAAAAAATAAGATTTATTGATACTCAAACTCGCAGATGTGAGAAGCAAAACAAGTACCTTGTGAGTATTTCTTGTTGGATTTGATTGTTTAAATAGTAAAACAAAAAAAATTACATTATTTTCATAAAAAATTAGAATAAATTATAGCTAGTTGAAGTAGTCAGTATTTGAATTTTTTTTTTTTAACTACTGATACCATATCAAAGCACTATTGGAATTAATTGAAATAAAATTCTAAAGTATGGTTCAAATTTCTAATCGCAGAATAGGGAGAGGACTACCAACATAGAAATAAAAAAACTACCCATATTAATGGAAATATGCAAATCAAACTCATGACTTAGATGTATGGATGAGGGTGGGTTTTGCCAGTACCGCAACTCCACTTAGAGCATCTCCAATGCAAATATGGATTGTCTTTTAAAAAAAATGGACACATCATCAATGTCAAGGAAATGTGCATCATATGTGGCATAAATATTAATTGATAGACACTCAAATCTAAAAGGGCTCTCCAATGCTAGTCTATTCATTTCAATAATAAATATTCAAAGAATAATATATCATTAAAGTAAATTATTATAAAATATTATTTTATGGAAGTTTTAATTATTTATTGCTGACATGGCTGTCAATGAGGCTCTCTAGAAGTAGACATTGAGGTTGACAGCCTCTATTTTTTTTTTGTGCCACGTCAGCTTGATAGTAATTATAGAAGTTTGCATTGGAGAGCTTAATTTTAACACTCTATCAATTTATCCTACGTGGCACTCCATTTTTTCACAATCCATACTTGCATTGGAGATGCTCTTATCATAGTATTTGAAAATTTTTATATAAATAAGAATGGAAGTTATTTTAGGCTATTTTACTTGTACATACTTTGGGGCTAAATGAAAAACACACATTATTTTCTTGCAATATTAATTGTTTAGACGGTAAAATCAATTGTTTAGATAACTTCATGTAGATCCTCGAAATAGTTCGGTTTCATCTAAATGAGACTGCTTCTATTTTTTATTTTTTATTTTTTCCTTTTATAGTGAATGAGATTGCATCTATTATAATTGAATTTCATGCAGCATGTATCTATCCGAGATTTTTGTTCTAATCGATGTGACAAACATAAATGTACAATAAGATAATGATATGCTAACCAACTCTTAGTGAGATAAAATAAATTGCTAGATTGAGTTGTCTAATAATTTGATGTGAAATTTGAGCACATTTATGTCGTTTTGTTTCAATTCTATTAGACCAAGTTATTCTTTTGTTAACATTAAAAAAAAAAAAAAAACCTTAAATTATTTATTCATAATATACAATATATTCTTTTTGTTTAACCCATTCTTTGGTTGAACGGATTCCATCCAAATTTAAAATTTCAAAGTTTGTTCATGTTATATGTGTTTTGAATTTATTTAAATATGCTAGTAAAAGTTCAAGACTGTTTTATTAAGATTGCTCAGTTGGCTAAGGCCTAGCTCGCTAGAGGTCCAGCTCGTCAGATATATAGCTCGTCAGCTAATCAGCTCGTGATCTCAGATTCTCAGACTCCGCATGCTCAACTCATGAAAGCAGACTCATAACTAGACTTCAGACATTTCAGCTCGTGGAAATGAGCTCTCAGCTACTGTAGCTCGCAGATCACAAGTCAATTTTTGTCAGAACCGTCAAACCAAAATCAATAAGGTGTATCGTACACGTTAATCCTTCAGAGTTAACAGCATAATTTAAGGAAAATCTCACCTAATCAACATAGATTTAGTATCTAAATCATGCTTTAACAGAGTTGACTTGACAAATGATAATATCGAAAATGTAATAAATCATTATTTTACTTTACTTTTGTCTTATTATAATATAACTATAGTACCTCTCATTCTCTATAAATAGGAGAGACAATTCATTTGTCAAAAAAAAAAACACTTAGTAAAGATACTGTCATTCTATCAAAATAGATAGTGAACAGTCATACACGTAGACCATTCTTTGGGTCGAACCATGTAAAAAAACTTATCGCAACAGTGTTTCTTCCTCTTCTCTCTCTTCTTTTTCTTTGTCATTTCACTCATCTTACAGTTTAGACTTCCAAGAATCTGATTGGCTAGACTCATCTTGCAGTTTACAATTTCTTCATTAAAATTTATCAAAATTTTCTTTTTATTTGTAAATTTCTAAAGTTTGTGAAATGTGAGAAATCTTGGTCATGAAAAAGATTGTTGAAAATAAAAACCAAATGACTTAAGTCAATTACTTTTTAACCAACAATTAAAAGAAATATCACATAATTTATGTTTTAAAATTGATTATGCAATAATCAACACGCCAAAAACAAAAATCAATACAATTAACAAATTACGTTATTCATATACTATTACACGCGTCAAATGATGCAAGCCAAACCGGCTGTATTAGAAACCAGTCAACTTTGTCTGGCTGCACGTCTTATAGGACTATTCATTTTTAACTGCTGGCCATGTTATATTTACACTTTTAATTTAACATTGATTTGCAGAATATAAAAAAAAATAAAAAATAAAAAGAGTTCTTTTACAAATGGAATACATTGACAATTATCAGGATTGAAACATTTTTCCAAAAACACTATATATGTGTGTATATATATATATATGTATAGAGTAGTTCTTTTTTTTTTTTTTTGTATTTTTTTATACATTGCTACGATTAGATAACTACCGAGACAAATATAAATAAAACTCTAATAGCACAATTCAGATGACTGTGCTTAAACATTGAAAGAGTATTACTCACGTCTCTTGATTATGAATTTCATCCAAACATCTCTTGATTTTCATTACGTTTATTAAAATATTCTCAATTATTTCTGCAGCCATACGAGACCGATTGTACTTGACTAAATTTTGATAGTCAAGACCAATGTAATTTACCAAAAAACGAAAGCATTTTCAACTTAAGGGAACTGTCAACCTAAACTCTACTTCCTCTAATTGTCAATTAGTAGTAGTTCTGTTAATATAAGAACAAGGAACAATCAAACTCCATTTAATCACAGCAAAATTTTTGTTAGAAAGTCATGTATGATCTGAGGCCATGTTCGGACAGCAGGATAAAAGCCATCGGTAAGTTGCAAACCATGTCACGGACTCACGAAAAGGACCATTGATTGATTCTGAAGATGACTTCGAAACACCAAAAGTGGTAAGTGCAGATCAACAGCTACTATCATGCGAAACACAATGCACACGGCTCTGCTTTGGCAAAAACATAACCTGCACAAAGGGGCAAGAACAACATCCACATGACCTAGGGTAATTGATGAAGTCACGGAAACGTTGCTCTCTACACAGCAGAAACTCAGCAATAAAAGCAGAATGTGACATGCAATAAAAAACATGAAGATTATGTCAAAATTACATCAGCAATATATAATCACACACGGGTTCTTGACTCTCATGTTTGTTTTTTAAAGGGCAAAATCATAAACATTAGTTTTCTGAAATCCAAAAAAAGATGACAAAAGAGCAGTAATTACATTGTATTGTAATCAAATCACCTATTTCCAATTAAACTATTGCAAAAATTAAAAGAGAACACTTGATTTGTACCTTTCTGATCATAATTCTTCGATCCATATCAAAAAATTACGTATAAAGCTGTAAAACGAGGTTAATTTGTTGCAGTAAAATTTCAGGCTTGTAGATTGAGTGTATCTGCAATAATCTTTCTTGCTTCACTGCAGAGAACTGTTGGATCACTTCCTTGTATTGGCTTATGTATAACAACTTTAACTGATCCTGAATTTAAGATACCCTCCATTCCAGAAGGCATGATTTTGCCAGTTCCCATAAGGGTCATAGGTACCACAGGGGCTCCAGTTTTTGATGCAACAGTGAATGCACCTTTCTGCACATCATCAGCAAGATGGAAACAATGAGTTTCACAAAACCAAAATTGTGTTCTAATATTTACTAATAGGTCATGAGAAAAAAGATATGAATGAGAGGCGGGAAGAGAGAAATGGATAAAAAAGTGAGAGAGCATGATGATGAGAAATAGACTGGAAAAAAAAAAAAAAAAAACAAAAAACAAAAGAAAACCTACTATATAAATATTATGTTAAGAGCCTTATAATCCTCCAGACAACAAAATGACATCTCTTGCTAATGTTATAGGACCACAGTTGCATGAAATGCAAGCATTAGGCATAATCGTAATAAGCTTTCAGACATGTACCATGTTCCAGTCAATCATATAGAAAATAGAAAAGCATATTAATCCTATTTTGTTCATTGTCCTCGCTTGGTTACAGAACATGGCAAGTTGCCATTATGGTTTGACAAAAGATGGTATATGATAAGGCCATGAAGTTGACAAAGATCCTAAATGCCCTCACCTTGAAAGCACCTAATGTTCCATCTTTACTTCGTGTTCCCTCTGGAAAGAACAATACAGAGGCCCCCTTCTTAATGAGATCCACGCATCTCTTCAAGCAGTCCTAAACCAGAAACCAACAAAACTTCTAAATGATGGTAATAATGACCACAAGTGCATATTAGAACAAGAAGAAGAGAAAATACCAACTGGCTTCTGCTGTCCATGCGTTTCAAGGGAATAGTACCCATCATGGACATGGCCCAACCAATTATAGGAAAAAGAAATATTGCAGCTTTGCTAATGAACTTGAAACTTCTCCCAAGAGTAAGAAGAGCATATATGTCTAAAAAGCTCTGGTGGTTCGAAACATAGACAGCAGAAGTATCCGGCGGAGGTAGATTTTCCAATCCCTCAATCTCAACTTTCAGAAACGGAGAAACAGTCATCGTCGCCCAAAGTTTAGCAATCAAATGATGAAATTTTCTTTGGTATCGATCCAACAAGAGCACAAAGGGATGTCCCACCAGCATCAGCACAATCAGAAAAATGGCAACAACGGCAGTAACAGCATAAAAGCATATTCCCCTAACTTTTGAGCCAAACTTAACTTCTGCACTTTATAAGTTGGATGGAAAATAGTTAAGTATTTGAAAATCAAAACAAAATGACGGGGAATGACAAAAAAGGATTTGCAAAGAACCAGATAATCGATTTGCAGAATCGGAACTTCCTGTTCCAGCAAGATCAGAACTTCCTGTTCCAGCAAGCTCAGAACTCCCTGCTCCAGCAAGTTCAGATCTAACGACTACATATCTGTGCAATTTCTTACGGTAATACTGTTTATTATCATAACATGGTCGATAGAAATCCTGCACTTTTGGATGAGAATAAGGCCAGGAGACACCACCCCACTTTTTGGGAATGCATACAAAGCCACTTCGAGCAGCTTAAAGAACAAAAAGCAAAGCAGAAAGATCCAAAAAATTAAGTCTTATAAACCATACAAAAGATAGAGACTCCATACATCCAGCAATTTCTTAAATGCCAAGCAATAACAGGAATGCCCCCAACTAAACTTGCACCTACTCTCACATGTCAAATTTCACAAACCAAACCATCCAAGTATTAGCAAACACCAAACAAAGAAGTATGACAATAAAAAGTCCTTCTGTCTGCCTATGAATATAGCTACAGTAATTCCAACTGATCATATGGGTATTAAACATCCATCACTAACTTCGACTCAATAAGGAAAACCAATGAAATTCACAGCATAGAGAGTTTCAAATACATAATACAAAAATTTCCATGAAACAACATTAGAATTGGTAAGATGAGCACAAACGAACTATATTACTTCTACAAATGTAAACATAGAAAATAAAAAGGGGGGAAATTTATACATACAGTAACATTCATTGTCCTATTAAAAAATGAAAAGCAACATTACATAGAGGAGCTTTGCATAGATATCACGAGTAATTAACTTTTTTTACCGAAATACAATGAAAGTATGGATTCAAGAAAATCAATAAACATTGATTTGTATTAGTAAACCTATTGAAAAACCAAACCACAGTCTAGTAACCTCCACAATAGTTCATTTGTCAAATTTTGCACATGACACGCAATCGAAGTACCATCAAAACATTGTGTAAATAAGTAAAACATGAAAGGCAAATACTATCAACATGTATACAAGGAATTGGGCAAAAACAAAACTTTAACCAAAACCAAAACCATCAAACTGGGAATTTGTTGACTTACTATAAGAACTTGTCAGAGTCGCCTGCTTATTATAAGGAGAGCAACCAACATTAACTCCTTTATAAGCACCCAACTGCACCAACCAAAAATACACAACCAACATAATCAAAAGTCAATCTTTATGAGAATTTCAGCACAAACAAGATGTTCTACATTCAACAACGTCAGTAAACAACCCCACCACCACCTGTACATGAAAAGAAAAAACAGACAAGACAACATACCGGGAACAGGAAAGAAGACAATTTTGATGGTTTAGAATCTACAGATTAGAAAAAGAAAGAAAACCCAGATATGATCAGATAAGAGAATTTGAAGAAAGTAAAAATACAATAAGATTGAAGGGCTTACGAAGAGAGGGAGGAGTCAGAGAAGGAAAAGAAGCGACTTCCATCAATTGAATGAAGAAAAGTAGAACCGGTTTATGTTCTCTGCTTGCTTTTTTTTGCTTGTTTTTGGAAGTGCCTTTTATTGTTGTTATTGTCGACGTTGTGATGTCTCTGGCTTTCCAATACTGTCTTGTGGGACTTCGAAACTCTCAAATACTGTGTCTTTATTTACTCTTTTGGACTTTGGTTTTTTTTTCTTTCTTATTTTCCTTCAATTTTGTTATGCTAGTCACATTTACATAGTTTGTCGGAGATTTTTTATCACAGTCTCTAAGATATGATTGAGAATTGAACCTCTAAAAATGGGAGGAAAAACCCATATGCTATAAGAAAAGTACCACTTTTTATTAAGCCACTGATGAGCAGAGTCAAACTCTACTTTTGAAAGTGAGGACAAAGCTTTTGTAAACTGTTTTACCACTATCACTGACCTCATATGTTATTTTGGACTTCAATTTTTATTTCTTGTTTTAAACAATAATTAAAAGTGTGAAGGCAACTAGCACCCCACCACCACCACCACCGCCCCCCTTCCCCCGCCCAAGGTTAGGCGAAACTGCATAAAATTAAGGATATTTACAATACTTACACTCTAGCTATCTTCAGTTGTAAAAACTTAACACAAACTTTTTCTGTTGTTAGTCAACCACCATTAAAATCTAATGGTTAACGGACAAAAGTATAAAAAAACTAAAATACACTTCAAATCAAATTTAAAGTCAATATTTTATTTTTTTATCAATTTAAAATTCATATAACATATATTTTTTATTTAGTTAAAAAAAAAAAAAAAACCAATGAGTCTCCATGGAGACCAAATTCTAGTTTTTGGTAACCAGAATTTGGTCTCCAAGCTAGAGATGCGAAGTCTCCGTCACTGGAGACTATATCTCCAACGATGACGACCTATTTAACTAAGTCTCTAGTGCTGGAGATCAGTTTTTGGGTCTCCATCGTCGGAGACCAAAATTTGGTCTCCATAAAAGACCAAATTTTTATTTTTTTTTTTCATTAAATTAAAAATATATATTATATTAATTAAAAATTTATTAAAAAAAAATGTTGACTTTAAATTTGACTTAAAGCTTATTTTAGCTTTTTTGTACTTTTGACTGTTAACTTTGAGGATTTAATGATGGTTGACTAACAGTAGAAGAGGTTTGTGTTGAGATTTTTGAATCTCAAGTGTCTCTAGTGTGCGAGTATCACAAATATTCTCCTTTTCGTGCAATTTTGCGTAATCTCAGGAGGATTTGTGTAATTTACCTAAAGTGTTAAATTATTACTAAAAACATTGGAGCTTGAATGGCTAGTACCGCCTAACTTTTAAATTTTTAAGATCAACCATCCCGATCATTCATTGTATTTTCTCACATAAAACAATACAGATATAATGAATGATTGAGTTAAATGATCGTAATAATTTAATAGTTAATATGCACTGATCATGGAAGCTCCGTTGAAAAAATAATAAGATTTTGATAAATAAATTAAGAAGACGAGATTGGAAAAATACCAGTCCTATGAATGTGTGAGATGTAATCATGGATCCGTTTTTCTAAAATTCAAATTTATTATAATAATAAAAAATAAATAAATAAATTATGATTTTGTTCGGTTGGCATTTTAAACTATCTGTACAAAGTTTTTTATATGTTATTTTTAAAATTTATGAAATTTGTATTTTTGTTTTTAAAGAGAAATTAGGTATTAAGTACTGTAGAAGTTGTGGAGACCAAGTACTATATGTACTCTTCTAGTATGTAGTCTATGATTAGAAGGAATCTTTCTTTTGCAAATTTGCAACAACTATCTAGGTTTGCTGGTAAAATGCATAGGGAAGTTAATCATGAAACTTTTAACTACATCGAAAATTGTTTTTTTTTTTTTCCTTTTTTTAGTACAGATGATTGTACATTAATTCATCAATTTAGATAATGGAAGTTTGATTTTCACGGAACACATTTAAAATATTTATAAAAATAATGTTTCCTAATTTTACAATTAAATATTAAAACTCGACAATTAATTGTGGTAAATTCCAATTATCTTTTAAACGGTTCAATGTCGGCTTTAAAACAAAGTACATATTAAGGATTTAGATGTAGAATTACAAATTGAAAAGTTAAATCCTACTGTCTCAACATGGGAATGTAAAAGATTTACTATTAAATCAATATAATTATTATTATTATTATTATTATTATTATTGTGCCTCTTTAAAGTTCATAAAATTATTTTAGTTTTGAAAAGGTTAGACTTATAAGCTAATTCTAAAATTTTGTATATTTGCAAGTGTACTAAAAAAATATGAATGAATAACAATTTTTCTAAATAATAACGAATAACAATAGAGTATTATATAATTTGTAAAAAACATCACTTTTTTCTTGTATATCTAGGACTGACCAGAAAATAACCTGGGATCAAAAGGAATGACATTGCTTGAAGACTATATTTTATGAAATAGCAATCATTCTATATTTTACAGTTGTCTCAAAATGATTTTTAAAGTCTCTCAAAATAAAAAATGACTGTTATAAGAATTAATTTAAAATTTTTTAAAACCAGGAGGACTACACTTTATATTAATTTCCAAGTTTCCAACACAGTTTATAGGTTCACGATAATATTTAATTAAGCAGTAATACATATATAAATATATATATTTAAAACTAATTAAGGGGTAATATTTCATTTCCAATGGCAATCATTCTATAACACAATTTTGTTTTTACTTTATCTTTTTTTAAAAAAAGAAAAAAAAAATTGTTTTTACTTAAATTTAAACTTCAATGTACAACATTTCATTTACTCTAATCCATCAATTACAATGGTACCACGTCATTCTTTAGAATGCAATCAAAATTATTAAAGGGTGTATTTAATCTATAATTTATTGGAGTTTGATGGATTCTTTTAAAATGATGAATCTTGATGGAATTCATAACTTTTATAGACTTCATATTGATTTTGTTAGAATTTTATAAGAAATGCAATGAAATTTTAAAGAGAATGATAACATTTGTTATAAATTTTTTTATTTATAAAAATCAATTTAAAGTTCATCTAGATCTATCACTTAAATGAAATTTATAAAATTAATAACTTATTACTTTTAATAAAAAAAAATCAATAACTTTTTTAATACACTTAAACTTGTTAGATTCCTTACAAATATGAATTAAATACACATAGATTTTATTGAATTTTATATAAATTTATATTAAATACACATAGATTTTAATGAATCTCATTCAAATTTGGATTGAATAAACATAAACTTTTAAAATGTTTTAAATTCCAATGAATTCTAAATTGAATACATTGAAAGTGTCTAAAATTAAGAGCTCCTATTATTTTGCAATTTTAGATGCGATTCCAAATTTACAATTATTTTTTCGTTTATATACATACATACATACATACATACATACATATATATATATATATATTGAAGTAAACATTTTCATGGTTATATATATATATATTGAAGTAAACATTTTAAAACCATGAAAGATTCACTTTATAGATGAACGGAAGAAACAGTAGTTTTCCAAAACCACAAATTCCCAATTTATCAAAAATTTTAAGTTGATCTTAGGAATATACTGTCGAATATCTCAGCAGCTAGATCCTTGGAAAATTCAAGAGATATTTTCCATGCAAAAATCCAAATTCAAGACCAACTTGTCATGCTCAGACAATATGAACAATTGGATATGACAAGATAATGAAATGGAGTAAAGATTCATCAACTCCTCTGCATTGTTGTGTAACATGGTAACAAGTTATCTGCCAGCTTGGAAAATCTGGACTCATCTAATTCCTCATAGGAGTTCTAAACTATAAAACTAGCTGCAAAACAACTTCAATATGTATCATTTAAGGAAATGCAAGATGGCAAAAGATGTTTTCGATTCATGTTTTTCGAACAGAAGCCAAAACCAGAAAAGACAGATGAAGATCTAGTGCATCGAAAAGAAGCTCTGTGACCCTTGTCAGACAAGGATGATAAGCAGTAGAATTCGAAAACTACAACCATCCACAGCTAGAAACTTGCATTCTATTTCAATTGTTATTCCATACACACTTCACAAATAGTTTAAATGAGAAGAACAAGAAAAAGAGACTAAAATATAAATATATCAAGTACTATTATACAGCAATTTTCAAAAAGCAAAAGTGTTATTATACAACCATTTCGGCTTCTCTAACACTGGAAGGTATACCGATATCTAACCTCATGGTTGGCTTGTACTGATCTGGCACAGCTGCACCAGCCTGCACGCAGATCTCCACTACAGCAGGAGCTTGCCCATAAAAGCTCTTCAACTCCCATTGCAGTGGCGGCCCATCTACATCAGGTAAATGCCAGACATACCTAGGAGGTATTAAGTCGTCAAGGACTGCTGTTTGCCAACCATGTTGCCCATTCCGTTGTTGGTGCTTAAAGGCACCACAGTTCTGTGCCTTGTGCCCAGAGGGACCCACATGCACCTCGGGGCAATATCCACAAACCCTCACTGGGTACATCATCATTAGCTTCTTGGCTCCTCGCCTCATCTTTTCCCATGCTTGGAGTGTTTCCTCGGCAAGCAAGATTCTTTCTTCTTCACTGGAAGGGGCTAGTAGCTCAGAATGGGGTAGTTCAGTTAATATTGGTTTCAAGGGAACTGAGGGAACCGGATCTGGTAAATCACTTTCATCAGCATCTACAAATTCTTTTTTCCCTAGGCGAATAATTGGCTTTCTTCTCCTCTTTGTGGGAAAGTCAGGAAGATCCAAACCAGCCTGAATGCAAAGCTCAATTACTGCTGGAATACGGGGAATTGTGAATCTTTCATCATGACGAATACGCTTTCCAAGGCGGTCAAATAGGTGGTACGCTTCAACTTGCAAGAAAACATCTTCAAGGTTCGCATATGTCCACTCATGGAGACTCTTGCGAAGCGAACAATTTGGGCCTTTGCATGACTTGAAAGCATGTCCAACAGGTCCAACATGGATTTCAGGGCACCATCTGAAAGGAAAATAAGTCTTGTGAAGTGTCATCATAGATGATATTCATTAGGGAGTTTCAAATGATCAAAAGACTTGTATAAAATTGCCATGAAGTATGATTTGAACAATTCTTCATGATGCTGCTAGCATGGCACTAACAAAATGCGCAACAAATTAAGCACACTCACAGGAAAACATAACCAGTTGGACAAATTATCACTTAGGTCTCCCAATCAAATCTATCCTGCAAATATAAGAGTTCTTATATCAACCTAAAAGAAACATATTGAATTTGCATTGAACCCCATTTGTTTGCATGCATTTATGCAAGTGAGGTGAGAATTCTTATTCCCTGTGTTCTTACCAAACACAAAATACGCTTACAACTCATGCATATCCTTATTGCAGAGTCGATAAGAGCCACTAAAGCATATAACATTTTTTATGCCTTAAATCAATGCTTAACACATATACACATATTTAAAACAGACACACAACAGATGTAAATCACTCAGATCAGCTGATCAATCATTGGCTTTTCGGACAACACAAACAATGAGGAAAGTAATGCGACAACTGTCATACATGGGCATGTTTCTGGAATGGTCATGAATTTACAGAGGACATCCATAGTCTGAGTTATGATGGCACCAATTCTTAATCTGAGCAGTTCAGTTACCACATAACTTATGATGCCACACACACCAGGTTGGTTCATATGCCTAAAACATTATAGAAAATGCAAATTAAAGGTTCCCTAATACACGAAGCAGCTGCAAAATTCTAAAATTAGTTCTCACGAGTAAAATTTAGCCACTACCAAAATTCATCAAAGAAAAAAACAACAATGAAGATTAAAAAAAAAAATTACCTGCAAGCATGCACGGGCACCACTTTCAAGAGCCTCTTGAGATTGTTAATTAGTTCAATCCTTGCATTAAACACATCATAAGCAACCGGTATTAAGTGTTTAACCAGCAACCCTCTTTTTGGAGGTAAGATTGGTTTTCTAGGTTGATTATCCCGATTCTTCGCCCTTGCTCTAGCAGCTCGCCTTAGCTCTATTACAGGAATTGGAAATGGCTTCTTTTCTCTCTTTGAGTAGCGCCGAGGCAAATCAGCATTTTGTGGCTGTCCGCATCTAACAACCAAAGTATATGGTTGATGCAACTTTTTTGATGCAACTCTAGACTTTAATTGAAGTTCAAGTTTACCACTACTAAGCTGAAACAAGAATGCAAAAATGAAAAACAAGACGTAGAACAGTTAATACAAACTTCATTAGAGTTACAATTATTCAGTAAACAATCAAATATACAAAGATTTCATTAAAATCCAATATAAAGTTGTACACAACAGAAGTTGATAGTATTTTTAACAATGTAACTATCAATTTTTACGCTAGTCAAAAACCATTTGGTATATGATTCTACAATAAAAGGCAATCCAAACTATAAAGTTCATTCTACAATGTAATCATATTCACATCATTCATTTCTCAAATTAACTAGGGGAAACCAAACTGGGTCAAATTTCAAGCCACATTATATACACACACATCAACAACAAAAGATTATTACTTTTTCAGTTTCTCTCTTGTACTTCACCAAAATCCTTGTAAACAAACAACTAACAAGCAACAACTGAATAAAAAACAAAAACACAATATACCCAGATAAAGAAAACAGACTTTGAACTTCAAAAATGTTGTATGTATGTATACACCTTCACAGAATGAAGAGAACTGAGACCAAGTCTTGTGTCATGCGAAACCGTGAAAGACTCCACTTTGCGCGGCAAAAAGAGAGCTGCTTTACCGCACAAAAACGCAGCCATTTCCAAAATATGGGAAATTTGGACACACCCACAACAAGCTTCTTCTTCTTTTCTTCACCAACCAAAGTGATCAATACACTGCCAAAAGGACAAAAAGGTAAAATAAATCAAGTTCCAAACTCACAGACTTGAAGAAAATGAGTGATGATAGTATTAAACGAAGAGAAATTCAGTGGGGCCTTGTTGTTTTCTTTGTGGAGCTCTTACATGGGTAGCTAACTCCATTGAATTTGGATAGACAGAGGGAGAAGCCAACACAGAAAGGGGAAGATTTTTGTTTCTTTTTCTATTGGATGGTGGAGGAGGCCTCATGAGTTTCATTTGTGACCCAAAGTTTTTATAATGGGCCGGAAAAGCCCTATATGTCGGAGAAGGAAATTCTGGCCCAACTGCCTCCAGCTGAGTAAACCTACGTTGATTAGGTATCACAGGCGTGGTCCGGATAGATATTTTGATGAAGGGATTGTTTTTTTTAATCTGAAAACTAAATAATATTATTAAAAATTAAAAATCGAATAGTGACTGAAACTTAAAATTTAAAAGATATGTTTTTGTTTTTTAACTTACCTTTGAATGTCTAATAATTTTATTTATTTTTTAAAATTAATATTATCTAAAAACTAGTAATTTAATATTTATATTCTTTTACTATTAGTTATTAATAAAATTTATTTAATATGATACAAATAATTACAATAAATTATTTAACAAATACTGAAACACTTATATATATACATATAATATTTTTATTCATAATTAAAATATGATTAATTATTATAATATAGTTAATTAAATTTATGTATTTAAATAAAAATAAATAAAATAGTCTTAAGTTGAATTATTATTGCAACAAAAATTGAAATTATAAAGTAGTATATATTTACTACTAAACCTTATGCCCCACAAAAACATAAAGACCTGATGATATGTCCAAGAATACCTAATCACAATTGATAGAATAGTGTCTAGATCCGTGGCATTCTCATCAATAAAACTTTGATATAAAAAAACCGAAAGAGAAACAAATTCTACAATAAATTCAATATACAGGAAATGAGAAAAACTTTGAAAACTTGACCTCTATTAGCTTGTCATATACAAATAAACACCACTGCCATATACAAATTCAATATACATAAGCAAATTCCCATCAATATATATAAACCAAAAAAAGCAGTACCGAAAACTTGTCCTACTTATACTAAAATAAATAATCAATATACAGAAACTTTGAAATTCAATATGTTGTTAGTAACATACCAAAAACTTGATAGAAGAAACAAATAAACATCATATATTGGGCAAATAGTGAAGCTTTAACAAATAAATACAATATAGGCTACTCCATGAGTACTTTAATAAAGAAAATAAATAAATATTCTTATTAGAATTTGATGAACAAATATAGTAATCTAACTATAAGAAAATTTTATATCGAGATGTGTATGGTTTTTATTCTTCAACGTTGTTTGTTAAAACATTAAAAGAAATTTGTATAATGTGTAAAACTATTACAAACTTGAAAATGTGTTATTTTGGGAAGGATAAACTTGGAATAATATATTTACAAAATCATCAAGTGATTTGATATTCAATAAAAAGTTAGAAAATATGATTTTTATTTTCAATGGTTTTTCTATAGTTTTATATGGTTGGGTCACTTGAAAAAAAAAAAAAACTTAATTAGTCTAAGTCAGCATCATTAAGTGTTAAATGCAGAAAATAAACAACTTCTAAGTATTACAAACCCAAATTAAGTTAAAATTATGATTCTCTGTCTCCAAACACATTCGACAATAGTATGAGTTACAATTCTCGTGACTGTGAATTTAATACATATCTATTTATTTATAAATTTGTCATTTGAATTCATTGTCTTATGTAATATTATTTTACATTTTAATATATTCACTAGAGACAATAGTGTAATTAGAAGAATAGCTTGATTCTCATATGATTTTTATTTTGTTTCCTAATTATGTAGAATAATTAAATAATCAAATTAATATATAACAAAAAAAATTTTAACTATCATAATTATATTGCGGTTTTGGAGATAGGAGACTACTCGAATTCACAAGCAAGAAGATGTATATGTTGTGATAAAAGTGTGAAGGGCATACCGATTGGTCATTCTCATTCTATTTACTTACATATAATCAGAATAGTTTGGAATTAGAATGATTTAGAATTGGATTGACTTGAAATTGAATTGATGTATTAAAATTAGAATAAGTTATTTACTTCTATTATAATAATTGTAATCGAAATCAATATATATATATATTTGAGATGTTTACTTTAAATTGGAATTAAAATTGATGGTTTAAAGTTCCAAAAATGCTCTTGATTAAAAATATGTTTTCCTTTAACATTTTTAAAAGAAAATTAAATTCTTTTTTTTTTTTTAGGGGTCATCAAGAGATATATATATATATATTTTTTATATGATAAATTATGCTTATTAGACTATTTTTTAATAATAATAATAAACATCTCAAATATATATATATATTTAAGATGTTTACTTTAAATTGGAATTAAAATTGATGGTTTAAATGTTATAAAAATGCTCTTGATTAAAAATATGTTTTCCTTTAACATTTTTAAAAGAAAATTAAATTCTTTTTTTTTTGGGGGGTCATCAAGAGATATATATTTTTATATGATAAATTATGCGTATTAGACTATTTTTTAATAATAATAATGATTTTTTTCTAATAAGTTAATGTTATCGATTACACCATTGACTCATACAAAATAGGTTTTTTTCACTTCTTTTTTTAATTTCCAATTTTTTTAATAAGGGTTAAAAAGACTTTTTAATATTTAAAAGGAAATAAGAATGAGAATCCTAAATGAGGTGGGAAGATGACAATCTCATTCCACAATCCCATATTTATGTGAAACCAACATTTTTCATTCTCATTATTGATTAATTTAGAGCATATTCTCATTCTCTAATCCTTCCAATAAAAATATCACCAAACTTTTAAAATAATTTTTAGTACATCCAGATTTTATTAGATTCCATATAAATCTAAATTGAATATATTTAGATTTTAATAGATTTTATATAAATCTAAATTGAGTATATATATATATGCATATAATTTTATAGAATCTAATCCTTCCAGTAAAAATATCACCAAACTTTTAAATCATTTTTAATACATCCAGATTTTATTAGATTTCATATAAATCTAAATTGAATATATTTATATTTTAATAGATTTCATATAAATCTGAATTGAGTATATTTATATATATACATATATTTTTATAAAATTTATTGAAATCTAAATTAAATATATTTAAAATTTTAAAATATTTTAATTTTTATAAATTTTAGGTTGAATATAACCTGTTAAGTAATTATAATATGCAACTTATGAATTGATTGATTAGAATCTGTCAACATTCTCAAGTCAATAGGAATGTGTCCTAGCAATAATATTATATGTTGACAAGACTAGAGATGATTTTTTTTTTTATCTGAGACAAGCTAATGATTCGACTAGGATTGGCAGTGATAGATGTTAGGAGACCAGAGATTATTATTATTTTTTTTTAATTTAAAATCTTAGGATTCAACTAAGACTAACAACGATAAATGTTGGGACACAGCTTGATGATTAATTACCAGGAACCAAGGGGCGAGGGTGGGCAACATACATACATCAAAATTAAATCCACATAACATGGGAGGGTGAGAAACCCACAATCTCCAAAAGAGAGAAAGGGGGCCAGCTTCTTACCCCTACACTCCATTAACTTTTTTTTTTTTTTTTCTGTTAATTTAGGTAAAAGGAAGTGTTTTAATTTTTTTTAAATAATTTTCCTACTCGATAATTATATTCCAAAACAATGCCTCAAAAATATCATATTATTGCTTCGTAATAGCTATCTTTTCCAGTTACCAACCAACAAAATGCCCTAAAAATCATCAACGTATATCCCTATCCCACCTCTCTCGCGTCTGCAGAAAGAAAAATAAAATCTCCTATTACTGGCAACATGTATAATTCCAAAACTATTTTAATTGAACCGAATTTTTCTTAGTCATTATCTCCTTATGAGAATGGATGCAAACTTTAAATTATTTTTTTAAAAAAATATTACAAATAAATGGATGTTTGAGGTTATCATATGATTCGAATCAAACTTATAATTATTTTATTAAAATAATATTACAATTAAATGGATGTTTGAGGGTATGATATGATTTGAATCAATAATTCTTGAATGTGGGGGGACAAACAATTAGGATCACCTCATCTTCCCTACAAACTTAGAATTATTGAATTCCAATCAATTGTAATTGTGATTCAATGATTTTAACTTTTGGTATAGTAAAGATAAGAATATCTCAAAAAACAGGAAACAAAATCAGAAGCTCATTTAAATTTTCAACATGCCTTATATTTTTATTCGTGCAAAAATAGAAAAATCTAATATTAAACACATACATAGCCACACACAATACAATCAACAAAAATCAAAATTCGTCCATATCTAGAAAGCAAATTATATCCCAAAATATAATCTTAAAAAACCATAATTAAACTACCAAATCTCAAAAGATGTATCTTTTCTGTTCTTATCTTCACATTATTCACCTTGTATCTCTCGATTATCTCTCTCTCAAATCAAAAGCAAACCAGTACCTAACCCCACAATTGCACCCACCAACCCTAGACCTTTCATCATCATCAGGGCATGCCCACCAGAGTTACTGGGCGATGGCGCCGGAGCCGGAGCAGGCACCGGAGAGTCTCCATGCTTGTGCTTCTCAGATATGACAACCACCTCCACTTTCTGTCCCTTCTGACAGTGCCCATCTGCTCCACTGATGAAGTAGAATGGACCAGAGTGCTCTAGCTCAAACTTGCTGTTTCCATCCTTGAATTCCTTGATTGGTTTCGATGTGTTGCAGCTCTCATAGTCCTCTTTTGTCACTTCAAGGACTGAATCCGTCTTTCCATCATACTTCCAGACTAGAAAATCACAAAAAAAAAGAAATAATTAATTAACTACATACAGATTCACCCATTTTATACTTAATTATTAAAAAAAAAAAAATGTCATATATATATAATGGCCAAACTATCATGGAGAAACACAAGTAAACTAAAAAACAAAAATAAAAATTGTGTGAACGAGAAAATCACTGCTGAAGTTACATGTAAAAAATGATAATCTGATGAATATATATGATGATACATACTCAAAAAAGAGATTTCACGATAATATGGAACATAATTACAACAAAATTAAGCTATATAGATATTGACATGATGAGAAAATTTACTGAGAAAATCGCCAACTCTGAACCGTTTACTTCCAGCCCATTTAGTGAAAGCATCAGCAGATGGAGGGATCTTCCATAAATATTGATGGCCACCAACCAGGACCTCTTTGGCTTCACAGAAGGCAAACAACACAAACACGAAGGCCAAAATGGGAACAAAAGTTTTCAAAGCAGCCATTGCTTGAATTGATGACAGTCGAAAACCAGAGAATATTTTTTCCCAGATCAAAAAATATGAGAAACTGAGAGTAGGGTTTTCGCTCCTTATAGCGGCTAGGTTCGGTTGTGGGCTGAGGTTCGGCCGCTCCGAAGCAGCTCATGCGATTCATGTGGCGAGAACCCATTTGCCGAAGATAACTTTGCGTTAAGGTTCGGGTTTACGAAGCTGTTCATGGATGCCACGTGGAAAAACCCTATTGACGAAGTTTTTGATGAATAGTACTCATTTCGGTATATGGAAGCATTAAATTAGTGTGAATGTGACCTTCATGATTAGATTGCTAAAATACCCTTTATTATTATTATTTTTTTTAAGATTCTTAAATTAATTGAAATTGTTAATTACCATCTATAGATGATAGTCTGTGGATGTGGTGATATCAAACGATTCAAATTTAGCTGGCTAATTGATTAATTGATTAGAGAAGATAAAAGCAATATTTAACGTTTAACCATACCTAGCTGGATTCTCATAAAGGTGTGCATACTTTTAATAATTAACTATAAATTGGTAACATAAAATTGGTCCATATATGCTCTTCCCACATTTACATTTTCTAATTGTATTTTTTTTCTCCAAAATTTTAAATTACAATTATAATAGTGAAATAAAAATAATCAACATATTAGTGTATTCCCTTACAAATTGTTGGCATAGTAACATCACCATATCATTCATATACTATATTAATTTATATTTTAGCTTCTTAACTCTGGACTTGTAATTAATTATTGAAATTATACATATAATGATATATTAGTCCTATTGATTTTTATTTGAAATATGATATAATCTTAAATTTGGAATGAATCAAATAAAAATGTTCAGATTAAGAGAATTCATCCTTATAATACATACAACTGTTTATTTCATGTAAACCACTAATCAGTAGTGGTTTGATCATTAGTGGTGGCTAACACTATTTTGCATTTTCAGATGGCTTTTTGATAATATCCCTTTTTATGTCATTTGTTTTAGGGGTAGGCGTTGGACATTTTCGAGTTGTTGGGTTGAAAATCTCTCAACCCAATACAGGTTGAGTTGAAAATTTTTTAATTCAATCTAACTCAATAAATTCTTAAACTCAATCCAATCCAAAGTAATAATAGTTGAGTGGGGTTGGATTGAGCTGATCAGGTTGGATTTAATCCACCACAAACATAAAAGGTTTAGTTAATAACTCTTATACTCTTAATAATATAATTATAAATAAAATTTATGTAAATAAAGAATCAATGATTTAAAATAAAATATTTAATTTATCATAAAAATTGTCATTGATCATCATCCTTAACAAGTGTTTTTTTAGAAGAAAAAAATTTTAGATTTAGCATTATGGATGAGAGTTTATCAGGATGTTTCAAGCTAATCCATCCTAGTTTTTTTAAAATTTAACTTAATTCAATCCAAAAAAAAAGTGGTCTAGTCAGGTTAGGTTAGAGATACCCACCCATAATTTGATTACCACTTCAGTGGAACTGTTGTATGCTTAAAAATTTATTTAAGAACGAATTGCACAACACCCATGTAAGGTATGCATTTAAAAACACGAACATGACTTTACCATTTAATTACACTAAACCCCTATTTCATCAATCAAACTCAAGTAAATCTTTTATTGACTAAGATTTTTGGTTAAAAAACTTAAATACCCTCAACGTAATTAAAAAAATAAATAAATAATGTGGTGGCTCGTTAGATTTGATATATCCAACAATGGAGATCCAATCTGGATCTTTACCAACAAAATTTGAAAAAAGAAAATGTGATCTCCACCATCGAATGAGATCTATTCAATAATGGAGATTCAGATTGGATCTCTATCAACGTCTTCATCATCATCTAAGTTTGACATCGCCACCGTCTTCTTCATCATTATTTAGGTTCAAAGAGATAAGTGGGTTCAACGACGTTGACATCTTTTTCATCATTTAAGTTCATTGCATCTTTATCTAGTTCATCAAACTAGATGAACAACATCTTCATTTAGGTTTGACAAGCTCAAATGAATAACATCTTCACCTAGGTTCGATGAATCCAAATGAACAACGTCTTCACAACAATCATGCTCTTTAAAAACACTTACAAAATCTGCACACAAATATTGATGAACACAAACACTAACCAAACCAAATTGAAGAACAATCTAGTTTCTTCGATCTTGATTCGAATAAAATCAAAATTGATTTGGTTTGTTTCTATATCAAGTCTCCAAATCAGTGATGGTAAGAAATGGAAGAAGAGAAAGAAAAGATAAAGAAGTGGAAGAAGGAAAAAGAAAAAGAAGAGAGAAAAATGAACGAAGGAAGAAGAAGAAGAATAATAGATACGATGAGATTTTATATTTAAATTAATCCCCATTGTCTATCATGTGATGGATAATGGGAACATTTTTTTTTTAATAATTTTTCATTAATTTTAAATTCTTTTTTTTTTGGTAATTTTAAATTTTAAAAGAAAAATAAAAATTTTAAACAACGAAATTATCCTTAAGTCAGATGAGTTTGACTAACTTTAATAGAAATTGACTAACGAAATAGAGATATTGTGAAATAAAAAGTAACCTTAACAACTTTCCTAAACATGCCCTTACCATGCATATTTACTAATATATGTGTGTAAAATTCTCTTTAACATTGTGGTGGTAGAATTCTCTTGATTAGGTGGATAGATTTTGAAATCACTTATATGATGCTTGATTTTGATAGGTAAATCTTTGACTCAATCGATGTCTGTAACACATCCGAATCGATTTAATAGGTTATATATATATATATCTTAATGATGTTTAGATTGGGTTCAATTAAAAACTTAAATTAAATAGCCCAAAGAAAAAATAATTCATGTGAGCCTAATTAGAAACTAGTATGACCCAATTATTTATCTAAACACATCCAATTATTTTTCTAAATACACTCACTTAAGGTCAAATATAGAAAAAGGAGAATGTGAGAGCAGTAAATTTGTCCAACATAAAAAGAGGAGGAATTATGAAGTTTTTAAATGGTAATTTATAGAAAAAGAAAGAAACATGAGAGGGTAAGAATGGAAATAAAATGTTATGAAAATGACAAGATTGGAAATGATAAAAGACAATTGATTACATTTTAATTGGATAAAAAAATGAGTGGTGGAAGAGGGAGTTAAGTGTATAACCATGCACGAATATAAATAAATATATATATGTGATTAAAAAGCCACTTTACCCATTTTTTCATCCTAGCTAAAACCATGCACCCTTAAAGGAGAAAGAAAAAGAAATGGAAAGGGAGAAAAAAGAAAGAAGGAGAAGGAAGAAAAGAGAAAGAGATGAGAAGAAAATCAAGAAAGTTTAAAAAATAAATTATGATGTGAAACTAGTTTCAATTTTAAATTAATTTTCTTAGTTTAGTTCTCCTAGATCCTAAATAAATTTTTGGTATTGTTTTAGGTGAAAAGGGGTCTAAAGAAAAGACAAATACAAGTAAACTTTCATAGAGTTTGGAAGTAAACTAGTGAGTAGATGATTTCTCTTAACTTGATTTATAGAAATATTTTTGTTATGTTTCAACTTTTATTAATTTTAGGAATTAAATATGTTTCGTGATCTATGAATTTTGAAGTATGTTTTAAAATTTTGAAGTATATTTCATGAATTGAGAAAGATGGATTATGTTTATGTTGACGTTTGAAATTGGTCAACAAAATTCTTCCAAGCTCAACACTGCAAAAACGATTAACACAGCATAAACTAACAAATAAGTGTGAAAAATAGATAAAGGTAGAACACAAGACAAGGAAATGTTTAAGTGGTTCGGCTAACTTTGCCTACATCCACTGTTCGTTCTCTCAGTATTTGGATAGAGTAACAGTCAGTTCTTTTAAGTGTTTCGCTCTTAGATTACATTAAATAGGCTTCCCCTATTTATAGAAGGAGAAGAGTTACAACGATGTGTAATGAGTTAAAACAAAATGATTATAACAGTTAATGCACCTGACTTAATTTTAATATAGCCGAATTACATTAAATGCAAGGAACAGATGAAAGATTTATATGACTAACCCACGTGGGTTAGGTGTGGTTTTCTGTAATCTGAATAGTAATCTCTGACAGGTTTGGCGTGCAAAGCAAATTATGTTATGACCTGGCACGATCTTGGGCGAAGTGGGAGTTCTAGGCGGAGTGGAGTGCATAAAAAGGAGTAGATAATGACTAACAGCCTCAGTCACGTAATAACAAAGTATGGGCAGACTGTGAGATTCTTCTAGCGAGGTGCGCTCTGCGGACTCCACGCCGCACCTAAGAATGAACTTCACTCCGTTGCTAATTTCAAACAAATCTTATACCGTAAGCTTTACGTGTCGTGAATCCCACTCCGCACCAGCTTTTGAACGTACTTCAAGCCGCGAGGTCCATAGGGAATATGACTCTATATTTCTTCTGATGGGCTGACTGAAATCGGGCCTGGCCAAGTTGAGCCAGGGACTTGGGCTTTTATCAGGCCCATCGAGTACCTCAGAAAATACCCATAACATAAGCCTCCCAATTCTTAGACCGTACTACGGGGCTGAGAACTCCGAGCTTATTTGATAAAAGCCACCTTGGCGGGAGCAATTACTCTTTGATTTTCAAATTTATCTTATCTGATACGTGGTAGTTACTCACAGAAGATGGAAGGACACGTCTCGTGCATGGTGTGCATTTAATGCAAGTCTTTCAACTGATGGCGTAATGATAATCATTCTTGACATCGCGCGAGACCGTCAGATCTGAGGCGATTACTAAGTTTTAAGATCCAATGGTTGGGGTGCATTAGGTAAACAATTAAAAGCAAAGGCTTTGCGGATTCTCTTCTTTTGCACCATTCTTCAGTATCAGTCATCAGAGAGAGAGATTTGTTATTTTCCTTCCGCAGTCGTGACAGCCACATTCGACCTTCGCCGACGGCCACCTTTTATTATCCCAGAACCAGAACATTAAAGCTTCATACTTTTCAAGTAAGTTACCATGAGCTTTCCTCTGGTTTTTATACATCTATAGATGACATTGTAGATATATGTTTCTGTGTTGTGTTTTGTTTGAAGATTGTTCTTCACATTTTTGTTGCATTATATGTTTATCTGAAAATAAAATAGGGAAAATAGTTAGCCTTTGATCTACACAATTAGCATTTTGCAGGCTGCTAGTTGTTTCTCGCATAGTTATGAAGTCCTTTGTAGAGGCATAGATAGGCAGTCCGGAGGCCGCTAAATAGTGACCTGGACTTGACTTCGTGTATAAGCCTCCTGTGGTGTCTGTGGCCTGCTGACCATAAGAGAATTAGCTGCTTAGAGAATTTGGGAGCCTTAGATGCTTTTAGGTTTGGTTTGCATACAGCGGACTAACAGCTCATTTTATATTTTGTAGATGGTTTCAGGTCGCAGACGCCAACAGCACATAATAGGAGAGGAGGAATCTTCGAGCTCAGAGGAGCAGATGGATCAAGGACAGACTCCTCAGGAAGCGATTCCGCAGTTTGAGGAGGGTGCTCCAGGTTTATCTCCTTCCTGGAATCTAACTCCATTGGCTCAACAATCAACTTTAGCTGAACGAACTGTCGAAGAGAGATTAGCTCGTGAGATGTTTAAGCGCCATCCTTCAAAGGTAGCTGCAATCAATCTCATGGGGATAGCGCTTGAATTCCACCTCCTTAGAGGTTGTCGTATCATGGCAGCCTCTCCAGAAATTCATGTAGCTTATCCTCCCGAGGGTTACATAGCTATTAGTACGCAACATTTAGAAGTAGGACTTCGATTTCCTGTTCCCTCATATATCATCGATCTCCTTAATGAGCTAGGCCTAGCCTCTTTTCAGCTTACTCCAAATACATATACTCAGATAACTTTCGTAGCCATTCTTTTTAAGAAAAATGGCATTTCTTTCCCTAGTCCCCAAGTAATCAAACATCTTTTTGCCTTTAAGGGAACTAGTACGGGTTAGTCACGGGACGAGTTATATTATTCTTCACCTCGTCAATCCCGTCACAAAAATATATTGCCTCAAGGGCAGACAAAGGGGAAATCCAATGTGGGTGATTATATAATACATTGGTTTTATATTTCCTACCCTTCTCTAGATAATTTTCAATATTTCACCTTTCGAGCTGAACCAGATATAAATCCTCACATTATATTTGTTGGATGTATTATAGTTTGCCTGGATAGTCTGACTGATAGCCTTTTACTTTTTAATTATTTGCATACTTGAAAGCTAAGAAGGTTGACCTGACTCCAGAAGAAGAATCTGAATTGGATATCCTCTTAGTACGGAAGTCAGTGGAGGACGACGTCAAGTTGACCAACGAGCTGCTTCGATTCTATGACCTCGCTCCTCTTTCTAAGAGTAAGCTTGTCAAAAGTCAGCACGTAGGTGCCCAAGGGATCATAGAGATTGAGTCGGCTTTCGCCGCATGGGACATTAGTGAAAGTTTTAGTACTCCGTAGGGATTAACGTCGCCCAGCGAAGTGGAGGTCGAGATCATTTTTGAAGATACTGCGGAGATGGCAGAGTCGAGGGGTAATCTGACTTTACTACCGCTCCCAAAAAGAAAGTCTAAACAACCTGGGAGCTCTACAGCTACTACTTCTGCAGTCCCTGGCTCTTTCACAATGGTTGCAAAGGAGATCCCGAATCTCAGTACTGCGATTTCCCCTGCTCCAATTGCTCCGAAATGACCTTCTATAGTTGTTACTCCTACTGTGCAGAAAGCTACTTCTGATGCTCAACCTCAAAGCTCCATAGATCCAAAGATCGCTGCTGCAACCAAAAGCAAAAAGGTTGTCATTGCCTCTTGAGTGAAGAGAAAAGAACCTGAGGGTGCCAGTAAGCCCCCTCCTACAAAGAAAACCCAAAAAGAAAAAGGGTAAGCAGGTTGCCAGCCAGGCTTCGAAGGCGAGGCCAAAGGTCCCTATAGAACTTCCTCCTGAAGATTTTCTTGGAGGAGCTTATTTGGACATCGCATATGAGCAAGCTCCTTCCCTTGTAGGTCCTTCAACCAAAAGACTTGAGAAGGAGGATTTTACTGGTGAAAAATTACTCTTCTAGGCACTTCGCTAATCATTCAGGATAAGATTGCTTGTAGGTGCTTGTATTTATCGTTGACATTTACAAATCATTTTTTTTTATTCCATAGACTTCTATGAGACTCATGAAGGCTTTAGATGATGAGTCTTTCATGGAGGATCGGCACAACGAGCTCAAGGCCGCTAACAAGGAACTTAAAGAGGCGGCCAAGAAAAAAGATGAGGAGCTTTTTTCATTGAAAGAGGAGTTCAGGAAATCTCAAGAGGCGACCAGCAAGGCTGAGCAGGTAGCGAAGACATCTCAGGAAACAGTGAGCAAAGCTGAACAATCGGTGAAGAAAGCTCAAAAGATGGCCAATAAAGCTTAGAAAAAGGCTACAACGCTTCAATCTAAGCTGGATGTAGCTGATGCTGCTAAACGCGCCCTTGAACTTGCTCTAGAGAAGGAGAAAGAGCGTTATGAGACGATTTCTTCCAAGCTGTACTCCCAACTCAAAAATACTCAAGATACATTGGAAGAACGGGAGAAAGATGTGGAAGCTACTTCTCAGGATATAATCAAGCTGAAGTAACAGCTCGCCGTAGCAGAGGCCCGCATAGAAGAGATCAGGATTAAGACAGAGACAACGATGTTGTATACCCTGTGGAACTCATATCCTGATATTGATTATACATCTTTGGTGAAGGGGGAGTCAGGGAAGTCCAGCAGTTCATCGAGGACGCAACGGAGGAACAAGACGAAGCACAAGGTCAGGCCCCAGATACATTGCTTGGGAGAAGTACTCAAGACCTTCCTACTGAAGGTGCAGGGAATCAAGTGCCCTCCTCTTCAGCTCCTCAAGACCCTGCTTCATGAATCTATAATCTCCTAATTGTATTTGGTTTTTTTTTTTTTATCACTTTAGTATTTCATTTTTCTATACTAGGATAAAATTTAACTTTATTTACCTCGTTTAAGAGGGAATTTCTAGATCTTATTCATATTGTTCTTGAAAATGTTTCAATTTGACTTTTACTTGATGCCTTAAGATAATTGTAAGTATGATTTAAATAGATCATAAGCAATGACCTCTAATTTCTTTATGAAACATTACTCATCATAACTCTTTAAAATAAAATTGTACATAAAATAAGATCATGATAATGAGGTGAACGTTGTTGGCAGACTAATAGTCAATATGAGCTAAGTAACATGGATAAGCATCGGCTTACTTAAGACCTTAGCGGAGATCATCAATACCATTGCAGGATATCAGCTCATACATCCTTTTAGCGCAGAATGAGGATATAGACACAAATGACCTGCCAACAAAGTTTGACGATATGAGCACGTGCGGCCTGCCAACGAAGGTTGAGGATGTGAGCACGTGCGGCTGCTAACGAAGGTTGACGATGTGAGCACACGCGGCCTACCAACCTTTTAACCATAAGGTCGATGTGGGGTTGGTTAACCTACCGATATTAAACCCCTTACCCTTATGATTTTTCGTTTTTCACAAGAAGTCATAGACTTGCTATTCTTAATGTTAGATTCAGGATTTGTAATAAATTTAATGGCTTACGAGCTCCAATTAAGATGAGGCGGAGTACGAGATCGCCAGGTTTGTACTTCCGAACTCGGACCTTTTTGTTGTAATATCTAACCATTTTTTGTTAGTAGATGACAACTTTCATGCAAGTTGTCTCCCTTGATTCTTCAAGAAGATCCAGGCTTGTAGTGAGGAGTTGATGATTTTTTGACGGGTCGAAATTCATCCTTCGTTGACTTGTTACTTCGATTTCAGCAGGAATCATTGCTTCAAACCCACAAACCAAGGCAAAAGGAGTTTCTCCAGTAGTACTACGGGCTGTGATTCTATAGGTCCATAATACTTTTTACAGTTTATCAACCCATGCTCCTTTCTTGGCTTCAAACTTTGTCTTCAATATCTGCTTGATTATCTTGTTAACGGCTTCTACTTGACCATTTGCTTGAGGATGATCAACTGCTGAGAAGCTTTTCTTGATACTAAGACCATTTCAGAATCTGATGAACTTTTCACTGCTGAACTGAGTACCATTGTCGGTCACAAGTTGTTGGGGAACTCCGAACCTGCAAATAATGTTGTTCCACATAAATTTTTCTACCTTTGCAGTGGAGATTTGAGCTTATTCCTTCGCTTCAGCCCACTTGGTAAAATAGTCTACTGCCACGATAGTATGTTTGCACCTACCTCGACCTGTGGGAAGTGACCCTATCAAGTCCATGCCCCAGATTGCAAAGGGCCATGGGCTGACTATTTGATGTAGATAGGCCGGCGGAGCTCGTGGGATTTTAGCAAATCTTTGACAAGTATCACACTTCTTTACCAAGTCGAGAGCGTCCTACTTCATGGTAGGCCAATAATATCCTTGTCTCCGAGCTTTTTGGGCTAGGAAGAGCCCCTCAGCATGATTTTCACAGTGACCTGCATGGATTTCAATCAAAATACCTGTACATTCTGGTTCATCAACGCATCTTAACAATGGAGCTGAAAAATCCCTCTTATAGAGCACGTCGTCATAGATGCAGTATCTAGACGCTCGTGTTCGTAAACGGCGTGCTTCTAGTTTGTCATTTGGCAGCTTTCCTTCTTGTAGGTAATCAACCAACGAACTCATCTAGGAATCGGTTACCACAGTCAAGGTCATGACCTCCTCATTAAATTCAGTGCTAGGCTTGGGCAAGTGCTCTATTGGTATTTCCTCAGAAAAATCAGCATTTTGAGCAGTTGCCAAGTGGGCTAAAGCATCAGCATAGGAATTTTGAGCTCGCGGGATCTGGTTTACTTCATATTTATTGAATTTCACTAACAAATCCTGTACTTTCTGCAAGTAGACCATCATTTTTGTTCATCGAGTTTGATACTCTCCTTGTACTTGACATACCACCAGTTGAGAATCACTGAAGATTTTAAGTTTCTCAGCATGTATTTCCTTCGCCAAGCGAAGTCCTGCCAACAAAGCTTCGTACTCAGCTTCATTGTTTGTGGCTTTGAACCCGAAACGGAGGGCGCATAGAATTTTCTGTCCTTCTGGGCTAACTAGTAACATGTTGGCTCTAGCTTTCTGATCACTGGAGGAGCCATCAACATATAACTCCCAATAAGGACCTTCTGAGGTTCCAGCTTCTTGTTCATCAGCAGACCCTATGAATTCAACCACGAAGTCAGTTAGAATTTGCCCCTTGATTGCTGACCTTGGTTTGTACTCTATGTCGAACTGGGCCAATTCAATGGCCCACTTGAGAAGGCGACCTGAGGTCTCCGGCTTCTGAAGGATCTGCCCAATAGGATACTTAGTAAGGACTGAGATCTTATGTGCCTGGAAATAAGGACGTAGTTTTCTTGAGGTCACGACCAAGCAGTAAGCAAGCTTTTCCATGGGAGTATACATTGTCTCAGCATCAACTAGTTTCTTACTGATATAATATACCGGGTGCTGAACACCATCTTCTTCTTGAACCAGTGCTACACTCAAAGCATATTGAGAGATCCCCAAATAGAGTAATAAAGTCACCCCTTCTTTTGGCTTTGTTAGGAGTGGAGCTCGCCCCAAGTATTCTTTCAACTGCTGAAACGCCTCCTTGCACTCCTCAATCCAGTCAAAGGTCTTTATTTGTTTCAGCACGTTGAGGAAAGGGATGCACTTGTCAGTAGCTTTTGAAATGAATCGATTGAATGCTACAACCTGGCCATGAAAACTTTGCACCTCTTTTTTACTGGCTGGTGGCCTCATATCTAGCAAAGCTTGTATCTTCTCATGATTGGCTTCAATTCCCCTGTTATTCACTAGGAACCCAAGAAACTTGCCCGATACCACTTCGAAGGCACATTTCAAAGGATTAAACTTCATTCTGTATGTCCTTAACACTTGGAATGTCTGCTCCAGATCGCGCACATGGTTAATAGCTTGAGTAGATTTTACCAACATATCATCTACATAGACTTCCATACTCTTCCCTATGAAATATGCAAACATCATATTTACTAACCTCTGGTAAGTAGTCCCTGCATTTTTCAGTTCAAAGGGCATTACCTTTTAGCAAAACAGGCCACGGTTAGTAACAAATAATGTGTGCTCTTCATCTGTAGGATACATTGGGATTTGATTATTACCGGAGTACGCATCCATAAAGCTGAGGAGTTCATGGCCAACAGTAGCATTAACGAGCTGGTTAATCCTAGGTAAAGGAAAACTATCTTTTGGACATGCCTTGTTGAGATTGGTAAAATCAATGCATGTTCTCCATTTGCCATTCTTCTTCTTTACAAGTACAAGGTTGGCAACCTATGATGAATAATGGGCGATTCTGATGAAGTTGTTGGCCAGAAGTTTATCTACTTGATCTTTCAATGCCTCATATCACTCTTATGTCATCGGCTTCCTCTTCTGACGAACTAGCCTAGAATGGGGGGTAATATTTAACCTGTGAGACATCACCTTTGGACTTATCCCCACCATATCCTCATGATTCCAGGTGAAAATGTTTAAGTTCGCTTTGAGGAAAGTTGCAAGCTGAGCTTTTACTTCAGTGGCCAATCTTTTTCCCAATTTAAAACATCTCTCAGAATCTGCTTCACTGATTGGCACATCCTCTAGATCGTCTACATGACCCGTAGCCTTATTAGCATCGACTTCGCAAGGATCTAGGTCATGATTCACTCATGTTTCTGTCATCACACATGTTTCACCACCTGACACCATATTTACCTTTTTGGCTTCTTAGGTGCTTAACTTTACAGCGTTTTCATAGCACTGACGAGCTATGCGCTACTCACCTCGCACACACCCGATACCGTTAGGAGTAGGAAACTTCACAGTAAGGGTCCTGGTGAATGTAATCATGTCAAGATCGTTCATAGCAGGCCTCCGAAGTACCATGTTGTAGGCAGAAGGGGAATTGATGATCAAGAAATCTGTGAGCACGGTTGATTAACATTTAGCATCTCCAAGGGTAAAGGGTAACTTGATCTGTCCTATGGGAATGACTACGTCTCCAGTAAACCCATACAAAGGCTCTGGGGAAGGCTTAAGTTGCTCATCTTCAATTCTCATCTGATCGTAACACCTTTTGTACATTACATTTATTGAGCTCTCGGTGTCAATCATTATTCGCCTAACTTCAACATTTCCAACCCGAGCTCAGATCACCAATGCATCATTATGAGGCCAGTAGACATCCTTGGCATCATCTTCTGTGAAAACGATTTCTGCTGAGGTTGTTTTAGCTCGCTTGAAAGGTCCTTCCACTTCTCTTTGACCTGCAACTTGTACATGATTAGCCTCGCGCACATAGCGCTGATGTGATCTATTTGATGTATCTGGGATGTGAGGCCCTTCATGGATGGTAAAGATAGTTCTCACTTCCTGATTCTATTATTGCTCAGCGTCTTGCCGACCAGGCTGCGGTGTTGAACGCTGCTGAGACCGCTGATTCTGAGATCGTTGACCCACAGGCTGCACCACATAGTCTCTCAGATGCCCATTTCTGATCATTTCTTCAATGGCATCTTTCAGCGCCCAGCACTCTGAAGTGAAATGTCCTGCCTCATTGTGATAAACACAATATTTGTTTTTGTTTCTGAACCGATGAGGTATATTTATGGGAGCAGGTTTCCCAAAATTCTCTCTGTCCCTTTCTGTAACAAAGATTCTGCCTCTAGAGTCTGATAGAATGACATAATGTTCATATCGATTCGAACGAGGAGAACGTTCAGGCCTTCTATTAGACTTTTGTCCAGGTTCACTTCGTGCCTTCTTTGCTACTTGATGGCTACTTCTCTGTCTATCATGATTGTTTCTCTCATTGCTTCTCTTCTTGTTTTGCTGATTGAAACTACCAGCTTTGTCCTTCTGATCAGCTGGTTTTTTAGACCCGAAAGCCTCTTCCCATCTTATCTTCTTTTCAGCTCGTTCGTAAAAAGATCCCAGAGTTTTCACAGGAGACTTGTAGATGCTTTCATACAATTTTTCATCTTTTCGCAGCCCTGTCGAGATAGCGTTCAGGATCCCCTCATCAGTAGGACTGTCTACGTTGTTCACTTCGCGCCTGAATCTATCGATGTAGTCCTTCAATGATTCTCTATGGCGTTGAAAGATAGTGGCCAAATGACAAGGTGGCACGAGCTGCCTCTTCAGCGTCTTGTATTGATTTAAAAATTGTTGTTGGCATTCCTTCCAGCTATTAATGCTTCGATGTGGGAGGTTCTTAAACCATAATCGAGGGATATTACCAAGGGTTGCAGGAAAGACGAGGCATTTCACCAGCGAACTGGTGGTTTGCATATCCATTTGAACATTGAAAGCATCTAGATGATCATGAGGGTCAGAGTCGCCGTTGTATTGTGAGATGTTAGGGAGTTTGAATCTAGGCAGAAGAGGTTCTATTTCAATTTCTAAGGAAAATGGAGTCCTTTCCGCTTTTGGAATTCTCTGCTATTGTATTCCCGGTCTTGCCTCCAACTGTTTCACCCTTTGAATAAGATATTCAATAACTGAACCTTGTACTGAAGGCTGCCTAGCAGGAGATCGCCTATTCAACTTGCTTTCTCTATTTGGAGGATATTGCTCAGGTACCTCCTGTCTCCTATACCTGCGTTCAGGAGAATTATGGTTAGGTTCCTGCCTCCAATGTGACTGGTTTGATCTTTCATCTTTATAAGAGCTTCTGTGTCGGCGTTCATTATAATTTCTCCGACCTGACGCTTGGACATCTCCCTGGCTCACTTCGACTCTTCGATGTCCATCGTAGTCCACTCTTACCCTTAAATCTGAAGGCTGAGCTTCATTTTCATTATCACGAGCTCGCCTGGTCCGAGCTGTTGAACGTACATTGGATGACAAGTTTGACCCCTAAAAAGATGGCACCTCCCTGGTTACTCTCCTCTCAACTACAGGGATGTCATCTAGCCTACATGGACCACGAACTTGAGCCTCTGCTAGCTCCCTCACAGTCTCGGCTAACTGCTGAACTGTGCCTTTTAGTCTTTCCTGGCGTTGCAGAATTTGCACAGAATTCCCTCCTTGAGCTACTCCGTCCACACAAGCGCGTGAGGTACCTATACCGAGAGTCGATGGTATCTCACCTCGCCGGTGGTTTGTACCTTCCGTTCTTTCAACTACAACATTTGAACTCCTGGTGATTCTACCTTTTGTCATTGCCATGATATTAACAACGAAATGATACAGATGAGCCCCTTCTTCTAGCGCTAAAATGTTGACGTTTGAAATTGGTCAACAAAATTCTTCCAAGCTCAACACTGTAAAAACGATCAACACAGCATAAACTATCAAACAAGTGTGAAAAAGAGACAAAGGTAGAACACAAGACAAGGAAGTGTTTAAGTGGTTCGGCTAACTTTACCTACATCCACTGTTCGTTCTCTCAGTATTTGGATAGAGTAACAGCCAGTTCTTCTAAGTTTTTCACTCTTAGATTACATTAAAGAGGCTTACCCTATTTATAGAAGTAGAAGAGCCACAACGATATATAATGAGTTAAAACAAAATGATTATAACAGTTAATGCACCTGACTTAATTTTAATACAGCCGGATTACATTAAATACAAGGGACAGATGGAAGATTTATATGACTAACCCACGTGGGTTAGGTATGGTTTTCTATAATCTGAACAGTAATCTCTGACAGGTTTGGCGTGCAAGACAAGTTATGTTATGACCTGGCACGATCTTGGGCAAAGTGGGAGTTTTGGGCGGAGTGGAGTGCATAAAAAGGAGTAGATAATGATTAACAGCTTCAGTCACGTAATAACAAAGTATGGGCAGATTGTGAGATTCTTCTAGCGAGGTGGGCTCTGCGGACTCCACACCGTGCCTAAGAATGGACTCCACTCCGCTACTAATTTCAAACAAATCTTATACCGTAAGCTTTATGTCGTGCGAATCCCACTCCGCACCAGCTTCTGAACGTACTTCAAGCCACGAGGTCCATAGGGAATATGACTCTATATTTCCTCTGATGGGCTGGTTGAAATCGGGTCTGGCCCAGTTGGGCTTGGAACTTGGGCTTTTATTAGGCCCATCGAGTACCTCAGAAAATACCCACAACAGTTTAGTATATATATTGTATAAGGCATGAATTTTAGAGTATGTTTTGAAATTTTTAAAAGTACATTTAAAATCTATTAACTTTAGATTATGTTTTATAATTTTAAGAGATAATTCGTGATTTATGAAGTATGAATTTTTGTTTTGAAATCTTAAAGTATATTTTGTAATTTATAGATTTAAGATTATGTCTTATGATTTTAAAGTATACTTTACGATTTAGGAATTAATTATTTGATTTATGAATTTTATAGTATGATTTATAATTTGTATAAGAAATTATGACTATTTTTTGTATATATGCATAGATGAGATTTTGTTAGAAATTTAATATTTAATTTGGAAAGTTTTACAAAATATATTTGAAATTATACTTGCAAGAAATTAAAGTAGAAAAAATATATATATATTTTTAGAACACCAAAGTGTACCTTTCTCTCTAATTGTTATATTGGCATCACATGAGTAAGGTCGAGATAGTCGCTTAACACATGCTTGATAGTGTCATTATAGCTTTAAGAGAGAGTCATTGAGTTACCTAACATGTAGATGATAGAGTTATCCACCGCCCTCCGTGTGTGTATTGAGTATTTCCATCACGCATGACAGAATTCCCTAAGTACTAGTTTGGTATAGATTACAAATCTAAAACCATATCTAAAGATAATCTATGCAAATGCTTCTAGCTATTACAATACAAAGTTATATAGATGAAAATTTAGTAACAAGTTTCAATTATTGTTAAATATGAATTATTTAAACTTTATATTCTTATATATTTTATATTACATTAACTTTTGCCACAAATGATTCATTTGGTTCCCGAAAATTATGTCAACTCACTGGGCATTAGCACTCACACTTTTGTATTTTAAACTCATTTTTCAGGAATCCGTCAGGTCTTAAAGGAAGCATCCGAATGGGAAAAAGTGGGTCACTCGAGCAAGTGATGTATGAAAATCATATTTTGATATTGTCGATGTGTATTTTTATCATTCCATAACACATACTATTAGATGTATTTTTGCATATACATACATGCATTAATGATGTAAAGTATATAAAACTTTTATTAGTTTGCATAAACTTTTACTTTTGATACTATGAACATTAAAATTATACTTACTATATATTTTATGGTGTATGACATTACTTGTGTTGGAATAAGAATTGAGAGTAGGACCGGAGGTCCTGAGTAGTTGAGAATTAAAATAAATTTTAGAAGTGTATATTCTCTTTGTCATCTGGTGGAATTATTCAACAAATAGTTATTATGCTACCAAAATTTTATTAAATCATCTTATACCTTATTAAATTTTCTAAACGATGTTAATTAAAAGAGTTTAGAATTTGTATAATTTTCTAACTATGATAGAATCTTCTCGGATTTAAGATAGGAATCTGGGAGAGTCTTGTTAATGTTGTATTTTTTTCTCTTAAAAATGCATTTTCTTTTCCCAATCTTATATATATATATATATATATATATATATATATATACACACACACACACACACACACACATATATATAATTTCTACGGTCAGTATCTCATAACTTTAAAAAGTTATGACAAACTAATTAAATTCATCCATTATATTCTCTCTTTTAAAATAAATTTTCTTTTATATTTAATTCAAATATAATTGATGAATTTGATTGATTTTTTTCAAATTTTTAAAAGGTTAGGACGAGTCAATCAAATTTATCAATTATATTATTTCTTTTAAAACAAATTCTCTTTCCTATTTAATTCAAATATAATTAATTAATTTGATTTGTTCATCCTAGAAGATACTAATGATAAAATCACTATATATATGTGATTAAAATTCTAGTGATATCGATTTCAACCAAAAAAAAAAAAAAAATTTTGTTGACACGAAAGGTTAGAAATCTTTTCGGATTAGATCAGGATAAATACAAATAAAGGTGAAGTACACTAACTCCTTGATCTATAAGTGGATGTGTTCTCTTTATAACCCTTACATTAAATTTAAATACATAATTGAAAATTGAAGACTTTTCTAATATAATTACAATATAATCAAAAATTTATTGACACAAATAGTTATAGGTCTATTAAGACCTATCAGGATTAAACGTTATGTAAGGTTCAAAAATTTGCCCCCATTATCTTTGAAGAAAATTACTCTCATTATAAAGATTAAAAAAAAAAAAAAACACATATATTGATAACTCTACGAGACTTGTCAAAATTAAACATTATATACATCCTTGAAATCTACTCTTTGATATTGATTGGTCTAAATATTACGTGGAACCCTAAAATTTACTCTCCCCCTAAATCCACTCTTATAACACTCTATACGGTTTTGAAATATACTTTTATGATATCAAGAAAAATCTACTCTTACTAATAAATGTGTATTACGGGGACTTGAACCGGGATCAATCATATATGAGTATTTACTCTTGAGAGAAACCTATTCCAACTAACAAACAAAATCTACTCTCCAGATAAATGCATGTCAAGACTTGAATCATGATCCATGAATGAATATGCTAATTGAATATTGAAAGTTTAATGGTTACTAGAAATTTATAACACAACCCTACTCCTTCATTCAATTCTATATGCACCCCACAAACTTTCTTGAGCATCCTTCTTGCTGATACAATTTTGGTACGAAGGTGCATTTAAAAAACTACTGGGGTGCATTTATATTTAGTGCCACTTTTCACCTGCACAAAAACACTCAAAATTTCTGCAACTTTTGTTCCACAGAAATCAAAATTTCTGGTCCAATCCAATCTATCGAGAGACGATGAAGAACATGCTTCTACTGCGATCTCTCTGCCGAGCAGCCGCCGCCGCCAACAGCCGCCAGGTAGGCGGCCGCATGTTCTCTTCTCGCGCGCTTTTTTCTGTCTCAGCTCCGCCCAAGATCAAAACCCTCCCTTCGTCAGGTAAACTTCTTCTTTAGATCCAAACTTGATTAAATTCAGTTTTCTCTGTTTGTAGCGAAATCTTTGGTGGAAGTATCATCTGGGTCAGTTTAGTTTTTAGAAAAAACGGACAAAATGCTTCCTTCTAGATTGTTTGATAATAAAAATGTGATCTTTTTTCTATTTTTTGTTCTATGAAGAATGAATAGGTATCAACTTTATATGCATGGTGTTACTGATATTGATTTTCAATAAGTGTGGATGCAAATGAAGTGGTAGTATTGGTTTGTAGACAGTTATTTTTTTTAGAAAATGGTTTAATGTTGTTTTAGTTCGTACCATTGAATATTTGCTGCATTTAGGAGGTAAAAATCGGTGTCGAACCTGGTTATGTTTACAATAGTTAGAGAACGTTGTAGCTGTTTTCTAAGTTCTTTTTATCTTATTAGATTGATTGGTAAAATGTATGAATGGCCTTGCATTTGTGTATTCAGCATATGATTGATTGTTGGTGTATGATACTCAGAGAAGCTAAATCATGCATTGACTTGTCTATGCAGAGTTTTTATCGGTTTTGCTAAGGGGGGTTTAGAGCCAAGTTTTAGAGGAAGTGTTTAGTCCTTTGTATTGGGTCATTTGGTGAGAGGGGGAAAGGGAAGACAATAGACAGTTTCGAAAACTTATGGGACTGCGGATTCGGTGTTTAGATTCATTAAGGGCTTCTGCTAAAAAATTTGGGTGCTCACTTGTTTTTTATTGAGCTTGGTTGGAAGGGTGTTTTTAGTTTGAGATAGTCTCTTTGAGGGTTGTGAGGGGTGAATTTTTGTGGATAGATTTTATCTGCAGATAACAACTATGAGATATTCTCTTCGGTCGTTATCATTTTGTTTTTCAACTTGTATTCTGTTTAGCTTTTTGTGGCTTGCTTGTATGAAGAACCCCAAATGTTTGATTGTTTATATCGGGTAAGAGTAAAGTAATTCTTGAGCAGTGTTTGGGGTTAGAAGTCAATTCTAGGGCAATTTCATGGGGAGATTTTGATTTTGTGGTCTGTTATAAGTTTTCCCAGTTTGCTAGCTTGTGTAATTTAATCAGTTGCCAGTTTTAAGCTAAGAATATTCACCTATGTTATAATGATCTCAGTTCTTTGCTTGATGAACATATAGTCTCTTTTTTTCTAATTCTTGTTTTTTTTTTACACTGATAAGTTTTTTGACAATAGTTGGTTATGTTGTGATAGTTTTAAGTATGTATATATGGATGTGTGTAACCCCTCTTTGTTGACACAAATACTTACTTTATTTTTACATCATTGTACACTTTAACTGCCTGATGTCAAATCCGACATGCATAAATTTGTTTGTATTGAAAATAACACGTCAAATGCAAGTTCAACCATTCAAAGTGTATTAAGTGTATGACCACTAAATAACTATTAATGCAAAGAAACTGCAAGGAGTGAAACTGGCCTTGAAACAATGTGCTGACTTTAGATAGATGTAATTGTAATTGTGTTGGACGCTACAAAATGTATCATATCCTATGGTCATAAATTTATATGTGTGGTGTGGCTATTACATTACTGAACAAATGGCATAACCTGAAACCGTTTAGAGTTCTCTTGAATGTCCTGTACCTGTTTCTCATGGTATAAATTCACAGATTCCCGGTCTTCTCTTGCAATGGGCATAGGATGCACACGTTCTTTCAGCGAAGATGCTGCTCACATGCCTGTCATAAATGACCCTGAAATTCATCGTGCTTTCAAGGACTTGTTGGCTGTAAGCTGGGATGAGCTTCCTAGTGTGATCATCCATGAGGCGAAGCAGGCATTGTCTAAAAACACCGATGACAAGGCTGGCCAGGAGGTCTTGAAAAATATTTTCCGTGCAGCTGAAGCAGTTGAGGAGTTTAGCGGCATAATTACGCAAATAAAAATGGAACTTGATGACATCGTTGGGTTGAGTGGCGAGGTATTGTAATTTATACAAGAATGTGGAGTTGTTTCCCTTTCTGCCTTTCCAATTCTTGTGGTTTGATGATTAAAATTTTCTGTAGAATGTGAAACCCTTGTCAAATGAGTTATCCAGTGCAATCAGTACAGCTTTTCAACGTTATATGACATATCTGGGTGCATTTGGGCCTGATGAATCATACTTGCGGAAGAAGGTAGAGACAGAGTTGGGTTCCAAAATGATTTTCTTAAAGATGAGATGCAGTGGCCTTGGTCCTGAGTGGGGAAAGGTACTTTATGATAATGTTTGTGGAATAGCTAGATAACTTGTATATAAATATTGGATAGATGCAATTTATGTGCTTCACTGCTGCACCTGTTTTGAGTTTGATGTGTCATAAGAAGCTTCATCTTGGCCCGCCAGTTTAGTGATATAAACATAGTTGAGTTAAGGCCATTTTGGAGCACAAGTAATATTGACTTTTGCTCTTTCATCTGTTGATTATTGTTTGGATGCCCACATCTCTTTTTTCTCATGAAAGCATGTAAGGAACTTCTTAAAGGGAGTTAAACCCTTTAAAAGGTGTATCACCTCTCCAATTTTGCCTATACATTTGTGGCTTTTCCACAAATGAAGTTATGTGTGGTCTGCACTTATTAATTTCTTTCGTATGGGTTGTACAAAAGTGTGTTGTTAAAGTTTCAAAATCTTTGCTGTGTTTTGTGATCTTGTAAATGGCTGCAGAGCTTATTCCTCAGTGCTTCCACTTTGTATGTTTTTGAATGTAGGTTTCTGTTCTTGGAACCTCTGGCCTTGCTGGATCATATGTTGAGCAGAGAGCTTAGCCCCACAGGTGGAAACGTAAGCTGTAATTGTGGGTTTTCAGTTTCGGACCATGTTGAACGGTGGAAAATAGTTTGGTATATTCTCTCCATCAAAACCTTCCTTGTGGGAATTGCTTTGAAAGTTAAAATAACAGCCTGTTTTTTGTGCAACCATGAAATGAAATGAATAAAACAATGCTTTATCAGGTCTTTCATTTGACTTTGGAAATGTTATATTTTAGTTATCATGTCTTGTCTTTCCAAGATCCACTTCCACAGTTTCTAATTCCACCTCAATTTACATAATGTTTTCTTTTGTTGTGGCCTGAATGTTGTTTACTTATTGTAATCCCATCTGAATAGATTGATAGTTTATATTCCACACAACTTAATAACTGGTCCTAACATTTGCCTATGACATTTATCTCTTCAAAAATAATCTCTGATTATCATATCAATGATTGGAGCAGCAGATTGTAAAATACCAACATGACGCTGCTTAATGCTTGTAACCGAGCATTGTACCCTTTTAAAAATCAGGAGCTGGAAATCACAACTCACAAGAAAGTGCAAACATTTATTATTATTATTATTATTATTATTATTTTATCGTGAGGAATGGAGATTAATTAATAAAAAATTATTTTATATTTTATGTTTTAGAATAAGGATATGATTTGAATCTATGATTTTTTAGGATTAAAAAAAATGTTCACCTACTATTATTAAAGGGTGATGTGCTCACGGGTTGAGTTTTTCTTCACCAAGAGAGGTCAAGTCGCTCAACATATTGAGTTAAATTGATCTAAAATTTGGTCCATTTCTAGGAACTTCTTGAAGGATCAAATAGAGGGTTTTTAAGAAGCTTTTCAAAACTTTCTACCATGTAAATATCGGTACTTAATGGCCCAAGTGCCTATATAAACCTATGTATCACTTCATTTATAATCAATCAGAGAAGTAATACAATTTTCCTCAGCAAACATCTCTCTACTCTTGCCTACTACCTTTAGTACACATAATTTCTACAAATCTTTCACAAGGATTGTTTAAGCAATTTGCCCACAAGAATTACCTAAGCATCGCACGGATTGGTCAAGCCAAAACTAAACCCATGACAACTGGCTCTTAATATATCGTCATACTGTGTTTGGATTTTTGTGCCTCTTTTTATTATTGTGGTTGCTGCCATATCAACCCTCACATTAGGTTATGAGAACTTTTTAAGTGACAAAATTGGAATCACGTGGGGCCTCGACTGAATTAAGTGGATTCTCAAATCTCAAATCCGATTAAAAAAAACAAAAAAATTCATTTGAAGATAGGGAAGAGAAAATAAAAAAGAGATAATCCTCAAAAACTCGTATGTAGTTTAAAAAAACATCTATTTTAAAAAAATACCTAGTTTAAAAAAATATCTATTTTATTATACTACTTTTATTATTGTCCATAATTCCCCCTACAGTTACCAAGAATATTTGAATCTGTTATGGTAAAATTATTGCGATCAGAATAGTCCGGCCCAATTGGATCTACAGTGCAAGCCCAGAGGCCCAGACGTCCAAATATCCTCCCGCATCCTAGTCCACTCTCCTGGAAGTGGAGCCTATGAATGGGCGATTGCCGAAGCCCATTATCGTTCAGTAAGCCCGTTATCGTTCAGTGAGCCCGCAGTCGTTCAGCTTGATCGCTCGATCTCCACATACACCGCCTATTCCGCGAGATCTTTTATGACCGTTATGCTCCATGTCGCTCAGTCGCTATGTTCCCCCAGAATTCTACTTGCTAAAAGTGAACAACCGGCCCTCGTCGCTGATCGCTGACTTCCATCCTTCAGGTTTGTCCGCGAGAATATCCGCCATCCGCGACAGTTATGCCACATCGCCATATTTCCGCCACGATCGACAGCCTGTCTGACCGATTATTTCCAGTCTGATTAAAGTATCTGTCAGAAGATAGCCGTCTATCAGAGATATCCAACAAGTCGTCCTCGCCCGCTGTTGTCCGTCCGACTGGCCGCCGCTTTCTGAGCGTGGACGCATTCCGACTCCTTCACTCATGATGTTATCCGCTTTGATGCCGTGACCGGCTGTGGGCGTGCCGGTCCAGAATCCATCCCATCAACTTCCCAGTCTGCTGGAGAAATCCGTCTCCCTCTCGAATTTGGAAGCTCCGGTCAGCAGGAATCAACAGCACCATGCAGAGTACGGTTCCAAAGCTTGCCATGCACGCTACTTCTACCAGAAGTCAGAATCTCAACCTCGACAACCCATCATTGCGTATCCGACGTCAGCAAAGATCCTCTGTGGACAGACCTCGGATGCGACGGATTCGGCCGCATTTAATGTGTTTTCGGCCGTATTTAATACACTGCCAGTCGTTTTAATTGAGTTTCCGGCGCATTAAATGCTGTCTGTCAGTGTAACTGTAGTTAACTATTTACCTTTGTCTTATTCTGTTTACTGTAGCATGTCCCCTTCCTCTATAAAAGGGGACGATTTTCACTGTAAAAAGGACGGAACTTTCGAGTGTCGTTACTCTGCCCAAATAGTGAGAGAGTGAACAGTGGATGTAGGCATCTTTTCGGGCCGAACCACTCTGAATATCTTGTGTGTCTCTTCCTCCTCGCCTCTAACCTCTTCATTTCATTCCCATTGCTTTGCATGCAACCTATCGACCATACGAAATTGTGAGTTTGGGCCCAAAACAACCTCGTTGACTAAGGGAACCATTTTCCGACGTTAACATTTTTGGCGCTAGAAGGAGGGGCTCATCTTCAGTTTCGTCATATTTTCATCCATTAGCTTTCACAGCTTGTCCTTCATTCGCCATGGTTAGAGGGAGGATCCCGAGGGATTTCAATGCAACGGACAATCGTCAGCAGATTTCAGACCATCAGCAAGCTATGTCTACCGGGGGGGTATCCAATGCTGGTGCAGGGACGTCCAATGTGCCCATTACGGGGAACACTCAAGGTATACCCCCTCCCCCTAATTGCCAACCCACATGTAACGCTGCAGGAGAAGACGTAATGCAGGCGATGCGACGACGGCAGGAGAGGCTGGAAAATACCGTCACGGAGTTTATGGGCGAGGTTAGAGCTATGTTCCGGACTCAAGCCCCCCCCCCCCCCCCCCCCCCCCCCCCCCCAAACTCCTCGCCAGGCTGTCCCAGAAAGAAACGTTCCCCGTAGGAGGCATGCGGAAGACCCTAATGCGGACAGAAGGGATGCCGGAGAGTTCGAACGAGAAGGGTCTGTCCATTCATCCAGCGTGCATTCTAGCGCTCGACCCCCACGAGCCCATGATGGACGTCGGCAGCAGCAGGGTGGCCGCCATCACGACCGAGTCCCGACCCATGTAGATAGAGCGGGGCCAGGACCTGATGCGGAGAGGCAGGCTGGCAGAAACAGCCGATCCCCGAGCAGAAGAGATGGACATTCCGCTGCTGGAAGAACAGAAACACGAAATACATTGGTAGCGGAACTCCTTCAAAGGGTCCGGCAGCTGGAAGCGAGACCTGTGGTACAGGAGCAGAGGGGTCAAGCCGGGGAGAGGACCCCATTTGCTGTGGAAATCGAGATAGAGCCGCTCCCTCCAAGGTTCAAAGTCCCTAGCATCCCTCAGTACAAAGGAAACTCTGACCCCTACGATCATCTTGACGCCTTCAACATACAAATGGATCTCCAGACAACGAATCCGCTTGTAAAATGTAGAGTGTTCCCAGCTACCCTTGGGGACATTCCACGGACGTGGTTCAGGAGCCTCCCCCCACGCAGTATCAGCAATTGGGAGGAGTGTCAACAGAAGTTCCTGAATCAGTATAAAGCACTAAAGAGACGTCTCGCGCCACCATGCCACCTTTCTACCATCTGCCAACGTCCAGGTGAGCCTCTAAAAGAATATATCAACAGGTTCAGGCGCGAGGTGACAAATGTAGAGAATCCTACAGATGAAGGGGTTTTGTCGGCTATCTCATCCGGTCTAAGGAAGGATGGCAAACTGTACGAGAGCATATATAGGTCCCCTGTCAAAGACCTGGGAGAATTTTATGACAGAGCTGAAAAGGAGATCCGGTGGGAGGGAGTAGCCAATCCTAGGAAAATCGATGCTCAGAAGAACGAAGCTGGTACTTCCAGCCATGGGAGAAAAAGAAGCAACGGGGGAAACAATCCTGGAGGAAGGAGAGAAAACCAGCAGGTCGCCAAGAAAGCCAGAGACTGGCGGAGACCAGACGGCAACCGGGGGTCGGAGCGGCCACGGTACCGAAGTCGTTACAATACATACAACGCCCTGTCGGATACCCAAGACCGAATATATGCGACAGAGAAGAACAGAGAAAATTTCGGTCGGCCGGCTCCCCTTCAGGGTCCGGAAGGACGAAGAGACAGAAACAAGTTCTGCGCCTACCACAACGACATTGGGCACAATACCTCCGATTGCTGGGCGCTCAAAGATGCCATCGAGGAATTAATCAGAAATGGCCGCCTGAAGGATTATGTCGTAAGAACCCCGAGGCGACCATCTCAGCAACAGCGTCCCCGACAGCGCTCAGAAGACCTCCCAGTTCAAAACCAGCCAGAGCCGGATTCCACTCAAGGGCCCTCCGTCAGAACCATCCATACAATCCATGGGGGACCTTCGCAAGCAGGAGAATCTAAACGTTCCCAAGAAAGGTTTGTACGGGAAGCAGGGAGAGTCAGTGAGGCCCGCCAAGAAAGCAAAAAGGGCGGCAGAGGACATTGTGTTTTCTGATGAGGACGCGCGGGATGTTCGTCTCCCCCATAATGATGCTTTGGTGATCAGGGCGCGCATCGGCAATTCGGTAGTGAAGAGGATCATGATAGACACCGGCAGCTCTGTGAATGTCATGTATAAAGGCTGTTATGATCAGATGGGGATCGGTGATGATCAGCTGGAACCGTCCCCTGAACCCCTTTACGGTTTCACTGGAGATTCGGTCATTCCTGCTGGACAAATCAGACTACCTCTGACTCTCGGCAATGAAACCAATCAATCCACAGTGCTGGCGGACTTCCTCATCATCAATTCTCCATCAGCATACAACGTAGTGATGGGAAGGCCCGCGATGAACGACCTCGACATGGTTGTCTCCACCAAAGCTCTAACGGTAAAGTTCCCGACTCCCAATGGCGTAGGATGTGTGCGGGGTGAACAATCCATGGCTCGTCGCTGCTATGTGGACGCGATCAGAAAAGGTGTCCAAGGGAAGAAGGCGGAGATAATCCGAGAACGGGAATTACAGGCGATCACTTCATCGGGGGTCAGTTATGACTTAGATCCCAGGGAGTTTGACGCATACCCAAGTTCCGGTCCAGTAGAAGAGCTCGAAGATGTTCCAGTCATCGAAAATGATATGTCAAGATGTCTGAGGCTGGGTAAAAGTCTTGTCTCTGAGGTAAGATCCTAATTGGTTAACTGTCTCAAGAAGAATGCAGATATTTTCGCCTGGAGTCATGGAGATATGGTGGGAATCGACCCGGATGTGATCACGCACAAGTTAAACGTCAACCCCCGCCATCGGCCAGTCTGCCAGAAGAGAAGACAGATGAACCAGGAGCGAAGTGAAGCCCTAAAGGAGGAAGTGGACAAGCTTCTGGCCAATAATTTTATCCGCGAGGTCCAATATCCAGAATGGGTGGCTAACCCCGTGCTGGTGAAGAAAAAGAATGGGAAATGGAGAACCTGCATAGACTTCACAGACCTGAACAAAGCTTGCCCAAAAGATAGCTTCCCCCTGCCCAGGATCGACCAGCTGGTAGACGCAACAACGGGACATGAACTCCTGAGCTTTATGGACGCTTACTCGGGATACAATCAAATCCCCATGAACCCTAAAGACGAGGAGTGCACATCATTCACCACCGACCGGGGGCTCTACTGCTACAAGGTAATGCCTTTCGGTCTGAAAAATGCAGGGGCCACTTATCAGAGACTGGTGAACAGAATGTTTGAAGAGTTGATTGGGAAGAGTATGGAGGTTTACGTGGACGACATGCTTGTGAAGTCGGAAAGAGCCGCCGATCACGTCCACGACCTGGAAAGAATGTTCAGGATCCTGAGGAAGTACCAGATGAAGCTCAACCCCCTCAAGTGCGCCTTCGGGGTTTCCTCAGGTAAATTTCTTGGTTTCGTTGTAAACAACAGGGGAATAGAAGCCAACCCGGAGAAGATACAAGCCCTGCTGGACATGAAATCACCAAGAAATGTGAAGGAGATTCAAAGTTTGAACGGCCAGATTGCGGCCTTAAGTCGCTTCGTATCCAAAGCTTCCGACAGATCGTTCCGATCTTTGAAGTGTTAAAGAAAGCCAGGAACTTCGAATGGACTGGAGAATGCGAAGCTGCCTTCTTGCAACTCAAAGAATATTTAGGGCGTGCACCGCTGCTGACCAAACCAAAGGAGGGGGAGATATTGACTATCTACCTAGGCGTATCCCAGCACGCCCTGAGCGCAGTGTTGATAAGACAAGAGGAAAACAGTGCGCAGGTGCCGGTGTACTTTGTGAGTAAGAAGCTGGTTGAGGCAGAAACCAGGTACACTCCAATGGAGCTGCTCGCCTACTGTCTGGTGATGGCATCCAGGAAGTTGCGTCCCTACTTCCAGGCGCATAAAATCGAAGTCCTAACCAGGTATCCTCTGAAGCAAATCCTCCAGAAGCCAGATACCTCCGGCCGACTCATCAAATGGGCCATCGAGCTCGCCCAATATGACATCGAGTTCAGACCAAGGCCAGCAATCAAGGGTCAAGCGCTTGCCGACTTCATCGCTGAGTTTACAGGACCGGCGGACGATCAAGCGGAAACTTCTCAAGGACCGTACTGGGAGCTTTTTGTGGACGGGTCCTCCTGCGAGAAGAGTGCCGGAGCCGGAATCCTGCTGATTAATCCTGACGGTGGTAAATTTCTTTCTGCCCTAAAATTTGGCTTCAAGGCAACAAATAATGAGGCGGAGTACGAAGCGCTGCTGGCAGGGCTCCGTCTTGCCAAGAAGTTGCAGGTAGCACGAATCAGAATCTTCAGTGACTCCCAACTAGTGGTCTGTCAGATAAAAGGGGAATACCAGGCTAAAGGATCGAAGATGGTCTCCTACTTACGGGAAGTTCAGAAATTACTGGGGACCTTCGAAGTATTCGATTTGAACCAGATTCCGCGCGCCCGAAACTCCCACGCGGACGCTCTAGCTCGTCTAGCATCCGCTCAAGATACGGACGGCACCGAGAGCATACCTGTGGAGCTCCTGCCCAGACCGAGCACCAAGTCTGACAAGGAAATGATGACCTTGATGGTGGTGGATGGATCATGGATGAATCCCCTGGTCAATTACTTGCAGGAGGGCGCACTGCCAGAAGATAAGATGGAGGCACGTCGTCTACGAATAAGAGCAGCCAGATACTGTATTTATGGAGATGTCCTCTATAAGAGGGGCCTTTCAACCCCACTTCTCAGGTGCATTGACGAGCCAGAATGCACTGCCTTGATGAGGGACATCCATGAGGGACATTGCGGCAACCACGCTGGAGGGCTTTCTTTGGCTCAGAAGGCGCTCAGACAGGGTTTTTACTGGCCGACGATGAAGAAAGACGCCATCAACTTAGTGAAGGGATGTGACAAATGCCAGAGATTCTCTAAGGTTCCCCGAGCTCCACCAGCCTACCTCCGTCAGATGGTCAGTCCATGGCCCTTCGCTATTTGGGGTATGGACCTGATTGGACCTCTTCCCATAGGACGAGCAAGGTGCAAATATGCAGTTGTGGCCGTTGACTACTTCACCAAATGGGCGGAAGCAAAGGAGCTGGCTGAGATCTCCACCACGAAAATTGAGAAATTTGTATGGGACCATATAGTCTGCAGGTTCGGCGTTCCCCAACAGTTGGTGACAGACAATGGAACCCAATTCACGAGCGAGCAGTTTCAAGAGTTCTGCCGCGGCCTCGGCATCATCAAGAGTTTCTCTGCGGTTGACCACCCGCAAGCCAACGGCCAGGTGGAGGCGGTCAACAAAATCATCAAACAAATCCTGAAGACCAAACTTGAAGCTAGGAAGGGAGCGTGGGTTGACGAACTGCAGAAAGTATTGTGGGCCTACCGCACCACCGCCCGCAGCACTACTGGAGAAACCCCCTTCTCAATGGTCTATGGATCAGAAGCCATGATTCCGGCAGAATTCGAAGTCTACAGTCACCGGAGAGCAAGCTTCAATTTCGACGACAACAACCAGCTTCTGGCTGCCAGTTCAGACTTACTCGAGGAATCAAGGGAAGCTGCTCGCCTCAGGATGGTCGTCTATCAGCAGAGAATGGCCAAACACTACAATAAAAAGGTCCGGGTACGTCAATTCAAACCAGGTGACCTTATCCTATGGGAGATCCTGCCCGGCGCTCGCAAGGCAAGTGAAGGAGTGTTAGGGCCGAACTGGGAGGGGCCTTACATGATTTATGAGAGTCTTAACAACGGAGCCTACCACTTGGCGGACATGAACGGGGCAATTCTGCCAAGGGCCTGGAACGCCGTCCACCTAAGGATGTACTACACTTGAAGTGCTGTATTGTTGTTTACGATCGTCATTCTGTCATATATGTAAAAAACAAACCATGTATAGATATAATGAAAATCGTCTATCAATTGTGATGGAATATTTCTAACACCAAATGTCTATATGCGCTTTTATGAAAGGTACATCACCAAACAGCCATGCGTCGACTTAAGACTCCCACATCTATTGGCCCTAGGGGGGTAAGAGGGGTGAAAACGGCCACGAGCCAGCACACCTAATCTGCGCTCACTGATTGGCCTTCCCCTCCGCCTTCGCGCACGATTAACAACGAAAGGCCCGATCGAAGCAACACTCGGCCCGAGCTATGCTGTAAATGCTCAGGCTAAGGCCTTGTGAGCGCAGCCGAGGCGTCCTCCTCCACAACTCTCGCTGTAAATGCTCGGGTACGCCCTGTGAGCGCAGCTGGAGAGGTCCACTCCGCTATGCTGTAAATGCTCAGGCTAAGGCCTTGTGAGCGCAGCCGAGGCGTCCTCCTCCACAACTCTCGCTGTAAATGCTCGGGTACGCCCTGTGAGCGCAGCTGGAGAGGTCCACTCCGCTATACTATAAATGCTCAGGCTAAGGCCTTGTGAGCGCAGCCGAGGCGTCCTCCTCCACAACTCTCGCTGTAAATGCTCGGGTACGCCCTGTGAGCGCAGCTGGAGAGATCCACTCCGCTATGCTGTAAATTCTCAGGCTGAGGCCTTGTGACCGCAGCCGAGGCGTCCTCCTCCACTTCGCCCCGTTACTCTATGTGCGCTCTTTCAGTCTGAAATGTGATCCGTTATTATTCCAGATAGCGATCGGGAAGATGCGGCTGCAATTTATCATTCATCTGGTTCCATCTTTTATTTAGCAAAACTATTATGATCATGGAAAGCCGTATGGTGGATGTTGTCCACGACCCAAACGATCATCCCCCCTGCTACACCTCTCCCAAGGTACGCGTAAGGACAATCAAACTCACTTGACCATCCTTTAGACATTATTCATCTAACAGGTTATAACTGTTTACGACCTACAATAACGACATCCACAAGAATATGGCGGAGCGATAGAACGAAATGAAATGAATTTCGCCAAGATAATGAGCAATCAAAAAATAATAACTTGTTCCGAAAACAAAGCAGGAATTATAAATTGCGGAAGTATCAATATTTAAAGACAAATCCTATCAACAGTGAGGAAAAATATTGCGATCATCTGTCGGAGGAAGCCTTGGAGGAACCGGCAGGGGCATCTACGGGATCCTTTGATGAACTAAGGGGAATGCCTTCGAAATCCTTACCCCTAGAGGCCCCTTGAGATGACGAACCTGGGTCTCCATCCTTTGCCAAATCATGATGAACTGAGGAAGAGCCCCCCTGAACTGAAGGGGCGCTAACCTGAGCTTGTGGCGGATCGGGAACTTTCTGTGGGGAAGGAGGAATCGTCCCTGTCTGCGCAGCCTGTGCAGCCTTCCTTTGAGCATTCGCAGCCGCACGCGTCTCATATTTCTTTACCTCCGCCACTGCGTTTTCGCCAAGATATGAATAATCTAGCGTAGGATGACGCAGCCACGTGGTGTACAAGAACTTGCTACTCGTCTTTTGGGTGGCCTCCTCCGCGGCCTTTCTAGCCCGGAGCTCCGCCTTATGGAACGACTCCCGCGATTTGACAAGTTGATCCCTTGCCACAGCCAGGTCCTTCTGAGTCGCTTCGTTTTTCTTTTCAGCATCGTCGGCCCGCCTCCTATGAAATTCAGCCTCCTCCTTGAGCTTGTCCATATCTGCAGTGGCCTTTAGGAGCGAGTCAGAGGCAGCCATCCGAAGTCTTTTCTCTACGACAACTGTTTTCTCCGCCTCCTTGAGTTTCGTCTTCAGTTCAGATGCGGTCTTCTCAGCGGCCTCGGACCCTTCCCTGAGACTCTGAACCTCCGCCTCCAGTTCCCTTTTTGCCTCCTCGAGAGCAATCTTCTCCCCAACTAAGTCAGGAAGGTCCCGACGCATCTTCATCACGGCCAGTGAAGCCTGAAGGAATAGTAAATTAACAACAGGCACGAGTGTAGAATATAATCGCAAAACAATAAAAAGAACTTACGAGCACAGTGCAGCGCGCAGTATAATCCATCAACTGGTCGCCGCGAATGTGTTTCTGGTAGACATCCGGCTTGTGCGGGCCAAGTAAGACTGGCATCCGGTCCAACAGATCGTCGAAGTATATTCCCGCATTGGCCTCGGGAGTCGGTTCCCCATCAACTCCCCCCGTCAGTGCCACCTTCCTTTTGCCTTTGTCTTTTGATCTCAGGCGCTTGGCAGGCGGCTCCGAAGCCTCCTCATCCCCCTCTTCGGCCCCCGAAGCAGAAACCCCCTTTTCAACGACCCCCTTGGGTGAGACTACCTGCTTCGCGGTTTTCTTGACCCTGCTCTTGGACCACGGCCTCTCGGTGGAGGGATCGACCACCGTGTCCAAAAGATCCATGCCCGCCACTGGGGGCTCTTTTGAACCCGTTATCTCTACTTCAGGCCCCCCGGCTTCCGCTACTGGTGATGAAGGTGGAGAAATCATCTCAAGGTCCACCATTGTCTCAGTTTTCTTTGAGTCTAGAGCGGAAGTCCCTTCGTCTGTCTCTGTGAGGGCGGATTTGACTACCCTACCTTTTCGCTTTCCAACGTCCGAAGCCAACCTCAGGGGCGGAGTCTCGACTCCAGGTGCGAGTCCGAATTTCTTCAAGTCGGAATTTGCTGGAAGAAAATCGTCCTCGGGATCCTTCACTTCTATAAATCTCTTCAACGTTCTTGTCTCTTCATTCGTGAGACGGACCGTTCCTTTGGCAAAAGCTGCAAACAAAAAATATATATATATATCAGTGATAATTAAGCCTGAAGACAAGCGTATGAACGCCCCTGTTGCGAGTTAGGACAGGCCTACCAGGACCATTGTTGAAGTCAAAATGGACAAGCCCCTGCAGGGATCGACAAGTAGCGTAAAACCACCTCGATTTGTAATCCCCCACATTTGACTTGCCAACCTTCAGTGGCAGGAATGCCTTATAGGGCGTTTTGCGAGCGGTTATGTAATAAATACCGTCTCGCTTGGTATTATGAAGGTTAGTGGTAGATTTAAAAAAGTAAAGACTTTGAATTATATTTGAGGTGGGTGGCGGAAGGCCGTTTTTGAGGAAGATATAGGCCAAAGTGGTTATTTGGCCGTAAGAATTTGGTGTGAGTTGAAAGGGGGCTATCTCCAGGTCATTCAACAGATTTATCAGATATGGGGGAACCGGAAACCTAAACCCCATCTTTACATGGTGGCGGCTTATCGCTATGAATCCTTCAGGGGGATCAGCCGCGTGATCACGGTGAGCGGGGGTCATAACACGGCATGTCGAAGGGAAATGGTACGCGTCAGCCAGTGTTTTGAGTTCTTTAACGGTCATCTGGGAGTCGTGTTGATAAAAAGTTTCGTACGCAAAGGTCCTCTCTCGCCCAGAGAAGCTCGGTATCTCCTCACTGCCCTGAATATTTGCACTCGAAGAGCCCTCGTCGCGTTGAGAGGATCCCCCCTCTGAGCTTTCGTCACTGGACATGACTCGGCGATACCGGAGCCCACGGCTTGACATCTACAAAAGGAATAGCCAGTTAGGCCGCTTACAGCCACCCAGTCTAAAACCAAACGAGAAAAGCCTAAGGAAGCCAAACCTAAGCGTCAAGCCGCGCTCCTAGGAAAGTATAGGGTGAAAGGGATAGGAGCCTCGTCCTAAAGATTCCCCCCCCAGGAGTGGGAAAAGAAGAAAGGAAAACGAAACTGTCACCCTATGCTATCACTAGACCACTCCAAACCAGAGACGACACAGGGGCTATCCACCCCAACCAGTCCAAAACCCCGGAAGGAAGAACGCCACGCAGAAGATGAAAAACAGTAACACCAAGAACAATGTGAACAGGGAAGAAGAGCCTAACCTGAATTATGGTGGTCTCCGGAAGTTGCCAACGATAACCTCTGAATATTGTTGAAGAGTGAGTGCGGATGGAGAAGACGAAGGGAATGCCTAGGAATTTTGAAAAAGTGCCAGTAGGAGAATGCGGAAGGGCGTTTCTTCTTTTTTAAATAATTCAGCTCCAACCGTTGGATAAAGACAGCTGTACAAGCGCCCCCAATCTAATGGCATGGCGCGATTCCTAGGATTTTGTCATTATGCAGCATGTCAGTTGAGTGACGTGCATTAAATGCGCGCGTGGTCTGACCATAAAGTAGAATTCAAAAGGTACTGTAACCGCCTTCCCCTTGCAATCGATCCCGCCTATCCTGCTCGCTCTGAAATATATGTCTCCTGGTCCTCTCCTGAGCACCAAGAGCCAGGGGGCTTTATGTTATGGTAAAATTATTGCGATCAGAATAGTCCGGCCCAATTGGATCTACAGTGCAAGCCCAGAGGCCCAGACGTCCAAATATCCTCCCGCATCCTGGTCCATTCTCCTGGAAGTGGAGCCTATGAATGGGCGATTGCCGAAGCCCATTATCGTTCAGTGAGCCCGCAGTCGTTCAGCCTGATCGCTCGATCTCCACATACACCGCCTATTCCGCGAGATCTTTTATGACCGTTATGCTCCATGTCGCTCAGTCGCTATGTTCCCCCAGAATTCTACTTGCTAAAAGTGAACAACCGGCCCTCGTCGCTGATCGCTGACTTCCATCCTTCAGGTTTGTCCGCGAGAATATCCGCCATCCGCGACAGTTATGCCACATCGCCATATTTCCGCCACGATCGACAGCCTGTCTAACCGATTATTTCCAGTCTGATTAAAGTATCTGTCAGAAGATAGCCGTCTATCAGAGATATCCGACAAGTCGTCCTCGCCCGCTGTTGTCCGTCCGACTGGCCGCCGCTTTCTGAGCGTGGACGCATTCCGACTCCTTCACTCATGATGTTATCCGCTTTGATGCCGTGACCGGCTGTGGGCGTGCCGGTCCAAAATCCATCCCATCAACTTCCCAGTCTGCTGGAGAAATCCGTCTCCCTCTCGAATTTGGAAGCTCCGGTCAGCAGGAATCAACAGCACCATGCAGAGTACGGTTCCAAAGCTTGCCATGCACGCTACTTCTACCAGAAGTCAGAATCTCAACCTCGACAACCCATCATTGCGTATCCGACCCGGTCAGCAAAGATCCTCTGTGGACAGACCTCGGATGCGACGGATTCGACCGCATTTAATGTGTTTTCGGCCGCATTTAATACACTGCCAGTCGTTTTAATTGAGTTTTCGGCGCATTAAATGCTGTCTGTCAGTGTAACTGTAGTTAACTATTTACCTTTGTCTTATTCTGTTTACTGTAGCATGTCCCCTTCCTCTATAAAAGGGGACGATTTTCACTGTAAAAGGGACGGAACTTTCGAGTGTCGTTACTCTGCCCAAATAGTGAGAGAGTGAACAGTGGATGTAGGCATCTTTTTGGGCCGAACCACTCTGAATATCTTGTGTGTCTCTTCCTCCTCGCCTCTAACCTCTTCATTTCATTCCCATTGCTTTGCATGCAACCTATCGACCATACGAAATTGTGAGTTTGGGCCCAAAACAATCTCGTTGACTGAGGGAACCATTTTCCGACGTTAACAGAATCTGACATATGCAGAGAATAAAAAGACATAATTACCCCTACTTTTGATATGTTAAATGCATATCATACTGACCAGACATGTGTAAATTTAAAAAAGACGAAATTATCTCTGGTTATGATATTTTAACTATAATGATCAAATTACCCCCCTAAAATGATTGTTGCTTCAACAGCTCTTTGCACACAAATAAAAACCCATCCATGCAACAATACAACACCATCCTCTCTCCATCACCAAACTCTGTAAAAATCCAAAAAACCAAAGAAAAAACTCAAATCTGTCATTGTTTTCAAATTTCTCACAAAACTCTGTCAAAACTCTCTCATTCTTTTCAAATTTCTATCACCAAACTCTATCAGTATTTCCAAAAATATAAAAACCCAGTTGATTCAACAATAATCTACATTAACAAAAAAAACCTAACAACCCATATTAACAAAAACCTAACGAGTATGCAGCAACACAACACCATCTTTTTTCTCACCAAACTCTCTGTCAAAAACAGCAACAACTATTTATTCGATAGCAACTACAGTTGATTCAACTACTTATTCAAGAACAACAGGTAGTTCAAGAACAATAACAACTAGTTGTTCAAAGCAAAAACAATCACAACAACATGGAATCAACAGCAAGTAGCACAAGCTCAAGATGCAACATTAATAAAGAAGTAATTAGCTTTAAAAATAGAAGATGTTATTGTGGAAATAAGGCAAGCGTGAGAATATCAGAATCTGCAAACAACCCAAGAAAATTGTATTTCCACTATGAGAAGAGACAATGTAGATATTTCTCATTTTGGGAACTAGAAACAGATGAAGTTCAGTTAGATATGATGAAAATAGAAGAACAAAACGATGCAACCAGAGTGTAGAATCTGGAAACAAGAGTGGATAATGTAGAAAGACGCTTCATTGACAAAATACATAAATTAGAAGTAATGTAAAGATGGTTGAAGGTCATCATGGTCTGCAATGCAATTGTATTTCTTGTGGGCATGACAATTATTACTAAATATTATAATAAGTACGACTGAGATATATATATATATATATATATATGAGTACTAATATTGAAATGCACGTACAAGTACTGAACATTGTAATATGTGACACTGCTAAACAGTGGCTGTTCCAAAATGTATATAACTACCAAAATATACTGTTAAACATAAAGACCCTACTATCCTAAAGCCATCTCATAAATTGGCAAGCAAAATATCAATTGTAAAGCGCCCATTATCCTAAAGCCAATCCCTTGAATCGACAAACAAAATTTCAGTTGTAAATCCAAAAAAAAATTATAACAGTTATGGTATTTAACAAAATAAACATAAAAAAGGGCAAAGTATTGAACAAATTAACATAAAACTTACTTCAAATGCTCATTACATCACTATTGAGCTTGTGAGAGTTGTGTGAGTTGTTAGCTTGGTTGAGATAGAGACAAAGTTGGAGCTAAGGTAGTATGGTAATTTAAGGCACCATCCTTTGATTTTGATTTTTTCTGTTAACATAAAATCAATAGGAGAATTATTTAAGAAATAACAGTTACATTAGTAACAGTAAATAAACAAAATTATTTAAATAATAGCAATGTCAGAATTATTTAAACGGATTCTTTCAACAAAAAAAAAAAAAAAACTTCTGAGAACTTCTTGCTTGAGAAGTTGAGACGGCTTTGAAACTTGAGGCACCATCATTTGCTTGTTTCTGTTAAAACAAACAAAAAAAAAAATTGAGGACAATTATGTAAATTTTGTAAGTAAAAAGAGTTTCCTAGAATATACCTTCTGCCTTTTTGGATGTGGTAGGTCATTTTTGCATGAGCTTTTGTTGTGCCCACCCTTCAAACATTTAGTGCACTTCATAGTTTCAAACTTTGAACTTGAAGCTGACCCTTTAGCCTTCTCTTCGGGTTCTCTAATTCAGACATTTTTTTGGCCTACCAACTCTTCTCTTTAATGGGGGTGGGTCAATTGGGTCACCATCAACATTGTCTCACGTACATTTATTTGGAATTGGATGAATCATACAATTGTAGGTTTTCGGGAAGGTAGTTCGACTTAGGTATGGATGGACATGGTCCTTCAAAATCAACTGTAGGTTATACATAGCAATGTAGTGGTTTATACATAATATTACATGCCTAAAAGGCACACCATTGATTTGCCGCTCTACATATGCATACCTATGTTGACTTATGTTAACATCGTAACTCTTCTTAGGCCCTACAATCTCACATTCTGTCCCTTCTGCATATATGAGATTATACATTCTTCCCTTCTCACTTGCTTTTAATAACCTAGACCTGAAAGAATGAGGTAAATCATCCTTCTAGTGTAAGCAATCTCTCTTTCTTTTTTGTATTAATTGCATTACCATCTTTCTTATGCACTCTAACAGCTCCAAATATGACTTACACATATGCTCACCCAACATACTATTCAAACTCTCTGTCATGTTATTAGTAACATGATCGCAACAAATTCTCTCATCAAAACGATGCCCACTCCAGTGGTGTGACTCTATCTGAGCTAACCAAATGCGAGCATCCTTATCGACACTAGAAATATCATTCATCACCTTGTTGAAGTCTTCCAAATAGTAGGCTTTACTGGCCTGCTAAAATATATTTTTCAAACGTTGCCCAAGATAATCTTGTCTGAAATTGGCATAAATATGTCTTACACAATACCTATTACAAACTTCATATTAGTACCTTTTAATAATGCTAAAAGCTCATTAAACAAAATATATTCACATGGAATATACAAACCTAGTATTACCTTGTACTTGCATAGGGAAAAACCTTATCAATTACACTGAGGACGCTCTTCTACATATCACTCATGAAGCACAATGGATCACCAGCGGGGTAATTTAAGTGTGCCTTCAAATGGTTAAGGAACCACATCCAACTGTCCAAGCTCTCTCCTTTACATATGCAAACTGCTAGTGGAAGCACTCCACTGTTTGCATCCAAACTAACTGTAGAAAATAGCACACTTTCATATAGGCTCTTTAACTGACAACCATCTAGACCTATGAAAGGTCTACAACCCTCGACAAAGGCTTGTTTCTGAGCATAAAAACTTATAAAAAACCTATGAAAAGTGAGATATGGTTGCTACAGACGAATGAATGCCACCGTACCTATGTTATATTTGTGCACCATGTATGCATTTTTCTTAAGTAATCTAAAACAGTCAGCATGGTCTTGACGCACCCCACTTAGTGCTCTATTTTTGACATTGTAAAATCTTTTCTTATCCATTATCACTCTATAATTCTCTCTCAACAAATCAGTAATGATTGATATTTGGATAGTAGGATTACTCTTAATTAGCTTCTCAAACTTACTACATAACCATTTCACTCTTGCTTCTTTATTCTGACACACCCTCTAACACTGATGCTCATCATTTATCTTAATTTTCATGACCCCCCCTATAAGCATCTCCGATGCATGAATTCTCCATGGACAATCTGTATCTTTGCACTTGTATGTCAACCTATGCTTATCATTCACCTTTCTATTTAAAGTGACCCCTTCTTGAATGACATATTCCCTCAAAACATCCCTTAAACTATACACACTATCATGAGTCTGCCCAATGGCTTTGGGTTTTTATAGTGAAAAATTCCAATTTATGCCTATGGCTTTTGACTCAGAAACACAATCCGCCCTCCATCTCGTGGCTTGAAAGGATCACCTTTCGTAAGCCTTGCTACTTTCTCTTCAGGTGTATCATCCTCTAAGTCACTACTAAACTCTTCATCTGAGTTAGATCTATAACCCTCCATTGACTCCCATTTGTGCTCCTTTACATGTGCGCCATCATAATCTCTCTCACTAGCATATTCCTCTTTCTCATGTCTTTCACCCCCATCGTCCTCATCTTTCTCATGTCCCTCACCTCTGTCGTCTTCATTTTCCTCGTGTCCTTCTCCCTCGCCTTCCTCATCTTCCTCATGTCCATCACCCCTACCGTCCTCAACTTTCTCATATGCCTTCCCATCACTACCCTCACGACCAACGAGGTCACCGTCCAACCAACTAAAATCATACTTGTTGTTTATATCATCCACTGTATGTGGTGATATAATTTGAACCTCACTCACAGTCTCTCCAATATCAAGTGATTTAGGAATGTAATGTTTAGCATCAATTTCAAACTCAATCATAGAGACATTTTTCTCCCTACACTTTTTAAACACATTTAACAACTCCCTATCAGACTCTATTAACAACTTCTCTTCACTCTAAGGTACAATAGCATACACCTCACAGTCATCTTTTTATACCTCTTTAGTCTAACATATTTCACGTAATAACATTATAAGACTAATTTCATCAATCTCACACTTAAACGGTCCAAGCAATACACCACCATAACGCCCTACAATCGCTATCAACGACATTATAACTGCATACAAAACATGCACACTATTAGATAATTAAACATGTTACGTACATATTATACAAAATACAAAATATATTCACACACCCTATTATCATACGAACATGTAAATATTTGAACTCGTATCAACAACATATCACATAATATACACATAATACATAGAATATACAAATAATATACACATGCACCGTCAAACAGAATATACATTTAACTTCATCCTTAAAAAATAAAAAATAAAAAAAAAGAAAAAAATCAATATACACTTTAATAGCATCAAAATATACGTAAAAAAACATCATATAATACACATGCACCATCAAACACCATATACATTTTTAACAACATCAGAATATATACATATGGTATCCACAGAATATCAAACATCAACAAAAAATTTTTATTACGTTTAAACCAAAATAATTTATACTGAAAAAATGTAAAATATCAACATTTATGATTTTTCAAACCATTCATCATATTTAAATCTATTTCAACACGTAATATGCAGTTTCACACCACCGATTAAACTTTTTCAAGCTTAAATCGAAATACCCCCAAATTTTTTTCTTTAAAAACCTTAAAAAATTACAAACCCTTCAACAGAACAACATTACCAAAATCCATTTCAATAAATCAGTTTCAAACAACATTACAAACGTAAAAAACCTTTTAAAAACCTTACCTTCAAGTTGAGAAGAACAGTTCAATTCCTTCTACCAAAACTGCTTCAAACCATCACTCGATAGTCACAAACAAAGGTATGAACACAGTACACAGGGTAGAGGGAACATGCAAGCAACAAATTACAATTCAGAAGACGGTGGAGGTTAACAATTCTAGGGTTTTTTATGACGTGAAGTTGAGAAGGACAGTTAAAGTCGATAAGAAAGTGGATGGTCCTTTTCTCGAGTAAAAGCAAGTGGATGGCTTGATACTCTTACTTAGTGATTTTGATATTTATGTCCACCACACTCATGACGTGTCACCTCCCCCACCATTCATTATTTTCATTTTTTTTCCTTTTTTATTTTTCATGCCTAATTACCTTGATGCCTTTAAAGTCAAATGAATATTAAGTGCATTTCCCTGCCCCTAAAGTCAAACGGTCAACCAAGTCAATGTAATAGAATTTGTTACTGTCAAGGATATTTTCGTCCTTTTATATGCCTTCAGGAGATACTTTGAATGGTTTTATTATGATCAAGAGGGATTTTGGATAAAAATCAAAACATAGATGGTAAAATTGATATTTTTACAAACTACACGATTTTTTAGGATTATCCCAATAAAAAAAGTTGTTGTATAAGACGTCACATCATTCATATTCATATATGAATATGAATGATCAATCAATACTCGTTGGATAGGTTTAATAACCATGAATATAACTAAAAAATAATCACATTTTATTAAAAAACACAAAAAAATCAAGAAAGAGATCTTGATTTTATAGATGAAAAAGGAGAATTAGCTTCCTATAAAAAATTTAATTCCTAATTTGACATGGCCATCATAATTTAACTTTCAAACATTTCTAATAAGTATTGAAATTAAATTCTCTTTCCCTTTTGATGGTGTTCGATTGGTAACTATCAATGTGTACTTGTTATATAAATTCAAGTTAAGAACCATTTTAAACAAATTACAATTAATTGGATATTTGAAGGAGAACACTGACTTAAATCCACAACCTCATAATATAGATGAAATTAACCTCAATCACTCTTAAATTGTTTGACTTGATGGCCGAATACACCTAGTCCGCTTTTCATAAGCAATGACATTGAGTACCTATGTCCACAAAAAATAAATATTTACCTTTTAGTCCACTTATATATGAATAAATTACTTATAAATCCCTCAAGTTTGAAGACAATTTTTTCACTTAGTATAGGTTTATCTCTCCTTACTATTAGGAAGTAGAGTACAGATATATAAATCTCTCTCCCTCCTATTAAGGAGTAAAATAAAAATAATATTATGTTCTAAACCGTTTCATAATCTTATTAGTGTGGTCCGATGATGAAAATCTTGATATAATTGTACTTATAATATCAAACAAAAGGAGACAAAAGAAAAAATTAACCTCAACAGTTTGAAAGCCCATCATATTAAATCTAAGCTTTGTTATAGCATTTTTTTAAATCTTATTATAATTTCCATTTATCATTAAAAAAAAATGATATTCAACAAGCTTTGGAAATACAACATTAAAAAATGACCTCAAAAGGATGTCAACCCGTAACTCATCTTCGAAAGTTTAAAACGAAAGATTTGATACAAAATCTCCATCTAAATTGAATAACTATTTATTTATCAATGGCACAGAATAAACAACTGTGAGATCAATACAAGAATTCCTTTCTTTGACTTGTAGAATTAACAATGATGGTAGGGGAAAGATTGATTAACAATCCTCTCATTTGTCTCAATAGTCAAAACAATGAAGCCAGAACAATTAACAAAAAGGTACAAAAAAAAATGAAGAAAAAATAATATAACTAGAACTGCAAATGAACTCGTATCAAAAACACTAAGAAAAAGAATTTCTTTCTATCACTTTTATAATCCAAAACCTCATCCCAAATACCTTTTGGAAGTTTTAAGGTTACCCCAGATTATCATTGGAACAATTTGTGCTTCTTTGTGTACAAGTGAACCAGCCAATTCCATTGAATTTGCAATGACTGATTAATCGATCTTCACTGATGAGTAGATAAGCCTTGTGAACCAAAAGCACGCGTAGAAACCAATTGTACCGGTGAGCACAAAGAAGGCGTAAGAACCAATAAGCATATATCCGAAGTACAAGATGCCGGAGACTGGCTTGGTGATTTCAAGCTTTGTGAAGAAATAAAAGGCAGCGTAAAGGAAGAGGTAAAGTGCCGAGGAGCCTGAAGTGAGGTATGACCTCCACCACCAGAGGTAATCCTCACTACACAGTTGGAAGTAGCAGAGTACAATTGTGATCTCTGCGCAAGTGATGATGAGAATGATGAAGACAATGAAGAGGAAACCAAATATGTAATAGAATTGGTGCAACCATATTGAGGTGAGTATGAAAAACAGCTCAATGAAGATGGCTCCAAATGGGAGTATGCCTCCGATAAGAATTGAGAAGATTGGGTTCATATACCAGGGCTGCTCAGGGATCTGCCTAGGAATTTTGTTGGTTTTCACGGGGTCCTCCATTGCTGGCTTCTTAAAACCAACGTAACTACCCACGAAGACAAGTGGGACTGAGATGCCAAACCATAGAAATACCAGAGCAAACATTGTTCCGAACGGCACTGCACCGGAGGATTTCTCACCCCATATCAAAGCATTCAGGACAAAGAAAATGGCAAAACAAATTGCAGGGAACATGAAAGCTGTTTTCAAAGTGATTTTCTTCCATTCTGTTCCTTTGAACATCTTGTAGAGACGAGCTGAAGAGTATCCGGCAAACAAGCCCATAAAGATCCAGAGCAGGAGCATGGCCATCATCAGCCCACCTCGGTTTGAAGGAGAGAGGAATCCGAGGACAGCAAAGATCATGGTGACAAGAAACATTCCAAAAAACTGAACACCTGTCCCAACATAGACACACAGTAAATCTGGATTTGATGGAGGCCTGAAAACATCCCCATGGACCAGTTTCCACCCGGTCTCTTCTTGGGCTTCTTCCTGAGTTTCTAGCTGGTTGTACTTGGAGATATCTCGGTAAAGTGTGCGCAACATGATCATGGCAACCATCCCGGAGAGGAAGATAACAATCATCAAAGAATTAACAATTGAGAACCAATGAATCTGATCATCAGCCATCAGAAGATATGTATCCCACCGAGACGCCCACTTAACATCGCTTTCCTGCAAGGTTAACCAATGGACTAGAACTATAACTATAACAGTACAATGTTGTAACTTCAACATACAGGGACAACCAGCACATATCCTTCCTTTACTGAAAGGTACAAGGCCTAACCTGGAACTCAACATCGTATGTAAAGATAATTTCTTTCTTGTCCTCGACATCTTGAGGAGATTCGGAGTTGGTAACTGCTCTTTTTGCATGGGGATCACAGGTTGTTAAACGTGTCTTATCGTTCCAGTTACCTTCATACTCATGTTTGATACTGGATTCATCAACATAGTTGGTATTAGTAAACAGGCACGGATGACTATTCAAGAGAAACATATGACAACATAAGTGCAAAAAGGAAGGGAAAGAATAATAGAATATGACCTGAATGGTTGGACCTCAAATCCCACAATCCTTGCTGCATCTGCCAGAGGATCTTTGTGAAACTTGACAGTAAATGCCAAGTGATTGTGGATAAAATGCTTTTCTTCCTTGCTCTGGAAACAAATAAGTACCAAATCCAACCAATTTTTAGCAAGCTTCGGTTACTATTCAAGAAAGATGGTGATTGGTCTAGACTTACCCCAGCATACTGTCCTCTAAGCCCTACATGGAATCCTTGTTGGTACACTATAGTATTTTCCTGATCAGGTCTTCTTATAGGAACCACCAGAGGAAGGTTATCCAAGATCCTGTTATAGATAGATCATATGTGAAACAATTATGCCATAAACATCGCATTAGTTCACTATCTATCAGAGTAAAAACATAATTTTGAACGTTTCAGAAAAGGAGCCTCACATGTTCACCCGGTACTCATCATTTATCTTTTCCTTAAATCCCTTTGCAGTTTTCTTATTAAGGATTATACGACACACAACATTGCACATTTGTGGCTCCCTCATTTTAAACTGCAACAAATAAATTTGATCAACATCGAATAACCAACAGTAGTAACAGAGTAAGAACCAAATCATTTTAGAATTTCAACTTACCACATAAGGTGAGTTCTCAATGCGATCACCACGAAGAACTTCGCCAAGATTCTCTGCACTGTCAACTATCCGATCCGGATGACAATAAGGCAGGGAATAGTAGGAATACGGAAGCTGTGTCTTTGTGGAGGTCAGTTTGTTCACTTTCACCTTCAACTCATCGCCCTGCATCAATCACATAAATTTAAAATATATCCAATATTGAAGACATTTATACAATCCACAACACGCACCCTTTAGAGACACTACTACTACACGGCTGCACAATACCGCCTTCACTGAACAATGCAATACAACATGATTGAACAAAATTACACACGTAAATCTAAATCTAAAAGTCTACGTTCCTGTTTAATACACGAGAACCTAACCAATGGGATCAAAATGATTCACCACCTCATAATGAATGGCAATTCAATACATATATAAATCATAATTGCAACATCTACACATTAGATCTCCATAAACAAGCATCTAACTCTACAGATCCAAGTCACTGTCTACTGCAAATCCAAACTCCATTATAGCTCCATTTTTATCCCTACCTCTAGCCTCCTAAATCATTTAAAAGGAAAAAAACTTACTTCCATGCATGAAACAACCAACTAAAACACATAAACAACTTTCAAAATTCAAATACATATAAAACCATCTCTTTCTCCAACCTAAATTACAAATCTTTCACTTTCTTTCTATTACTTTTCATTTCAAGCTCAAAACTTTAAACATTTACACATTCACATATCCAAAAAACAACAAATTTTCATCTACCATTAACACACAGAAATCCAAGCTTGATCTCACAACCATAAACTACACACAAAAACACACAACGGATCTCAATAAAACACCAACAGATCTAAACAGAACCCACCACACAGCACAAAAACATAATCTTTTTTCTTCACACGCTAACACACGTGTTGTAATAATAAAACTGACCTTGACAAAATCTTGAGGAGCCACACCAGGAAGATAGAAGCAACGAGAATGGACCAGAAACAGAGCAAAAACAGAGATCCAAAAAAGAACCGGTCCTTTTAGACCCGCCATGGCTCCGAACGAATCTAGATCCGAATACCCAATACCCAATACCCAGTTCCCCTTTCTCTCTCTATATGTGTCTCGCTTTCTCGTCGTAACTGGTGATGGTGGTGGTGGTGGGTGTTGATGGGTGCTCTGCTTTTTATTTGTTTATTTTTTTGGCTTCCACGAGAATGAGAACTAGATGCCGTGTTTTTTTTTTAAATATATTACGTGAATTGTTGGTGGCCGTTGGATTATGGCGATTGATTTGTGATGTGCGGTGGAGATTCGATTGGAATATTTGAGGTAAAGTACCTTACTAGACCGTTATTACTTGCATCGCCGACTAACTACATTTTACAATTTTTTTTAATTGATTTTTTTTTGTCACATTTTTATTTTTATTGATTTTTTTAAAACTATATTGATTTGTTAATATATTTTTTTTCAAATGATTATCATTAATTTTTGTTAATGTGCAATGATTTGAGGTAAATTTACACCACACCAAGCACGAGAGGGATTTCTTGTTTTTGCACTTTCATCATCATTTAAAAATTAAAATATGTGTAAACTAATAATTAAGAAAAAAGGCATAACCAAAAAAAGAAAGATGGAAACCCATTTATGGATTTGACAAATTAATTAAGGAAAAATTATACTTTTATTGCATTTACATAGATATTAAAAAGCAAAAGATTTAAATTTTGGAGTAAATAAAATTATATACGACAAATTATTTATTTTACTTAATTTATATTCTTAATATAGAATTACGTAAAATAATATCGTATTTGAATACATCTATTGATTATGAAATGAAATTGGGAATTTTCAACAAAATCTAGATATCTCAATTAGGTGATTTTCATACATCTATAGTATATATTTGTATCATTTTACATTTGATTAAAAGGAACACCCACCAAATAGCACTGAGGGCATTGTGGTATGTGACAATGACCATCTAACAATGGTTGCATTGCAAGGTGTGAGAGTGGACCCTTTTCAACCACCTACTAAGAAACCACAATAAAAAAGATAAATCTATAGTTTAAATTTAATTACTTGTTTAAACTGACAAAAAGAATAATTATTCATGAAGTCCCTTTTGATAGGGTAATTGATACATTAAACTAATTGTATTAGCATTGATGATGGATTGCTTAGTGAGGAGGTTTGACTGCTTTTTTGAAGCCGTACGCAATGATCTTGACTTTCTTAATACATAATTATGTTATTATTGTTGCCAGTATTAATAATAATCATTGCCATGTTATTTCCTTAAAATCTTCACCACCCACTTGCTTGGTGATCACAAACCCTACGATCATGTGCCTCATTGACCTTTTTTTTTTTTTCCTGAAATGCTCATTGACACAATTTTGACTGCATCTTCTTTTTTCTAGGTTTTAATAAAAATATAGCCAAATGGTAATTAAAATACATGACTAATCTTGATCAAGTTTAGGGAAGATGAATTTCCGATCTCACTCTAATCCACGTTGGACCATGACCTATTTCAGATAGATTTGATGTATTAAAATCTTATTAGGATAAAGGATTTTGAACGGTGTATAATCAGATCAGATTTGAGACAAATACTTTCGATCTGTCCTGACCCGATTAGTTGATTTGTTTTTCTTTTTTTTTTTTATATAACAATATTGTTTTATTAACATTACTATTATTATAATTTATAATCAATCTAAAGGCTATAATTTATAGATAACCTTATTAGTTGGTAAAGTAGTTAAACCTTTTTAAATGTTATACATTACTATTTTATTTTTTTAATTTTATGAGTTTGTATCTAGTACAAACTATCTTGTTGATAATTGACATTTGAAAGGAATTTTGAATGATTGATTATATGGACTGACACTATTATATTAAACTTGATGAATCTTATGCTCTTTAAAAGATTTATTAGTTTTAGATGATGATCAATTGAATTTAAATTTACGTGTGAATTTAAGTAGATGTTAAACTTTAAGCATGTATTTGAACTTAATCATGTGTTTAATTTTAAGAATATTTCTTTATTTATGTATATTTACAATAAAGTGGAAATTAAAATTTACATTTAAGTATATGTTTTTTCAATGAATCGAGTCAAAATAGGTCGAATATGGATCACTCCACTCTAAACCAGTTTGGATTTGAAACAAAGATCGAAAACCCATTCGAATCAAGGAGGGGTATAGGGCACCCTGTTTAAGCTGAATTTTAGATTTGTAACGGACTGATCCAATCACTTACCATCCATAATCAAGCTTCATAATAATACATCTACAAATAAAGGCAAAGTTCACACATGCTCTTCATCGGACTTGTGAGTGTGAACATGTAAACTGATTCATAACGTGTGTAATGTATCATTATTTTATTAATTATATAAAAATATTAATGATTTAATACATCTGTTTTGTTAAAGACTTGTTTGTCTATTTATCATACAAATACATGAATGATTTGGATATATCAATCATCTTAAAGACTTTTCCATACAATATATTCTCAACTAGTGCTTGATCATATATTACAGTATTATTAACCATAAAAATATGTAAATGACTCAAATATGTTCGACTCATTAAAAGACTTTTTCTGCGTATTTATCATATAAATATATGAATGCATGTTAATCATACAAATATATGAATGATTTGACATGCCAATTAAAAACTTTTCCATGCAATATATTCTCAACTAGTGCCTGATCATGTACTACAGTCTTATTCATCAAACAAATATACAAATGAATTGATACATTCGTCCCGTTAAAGACTTCTTATATATTTCTCATAAAAGTATATGAATAACTTGATATGTTCGATTTATAAAACAACTTTTCCGTGTAATAAATTCTAAACTAGTGCTGGATCATACGTGTTTCTATGATGGAAACGCTTTTCCTTCTTTTCTTTTCGCTCATGCCATAACCTACTTTGTATGAGTGTTCAATTCAAATTAATAACAAAGATTTTGGAAGGAAAAAGATAAAAGCAAAGCATTCATAAATCGCAAACTTTATTATCTTTCAAGTCACTAATCATCACAAGTAGAACAATATGGGGACTCCAAAACATTTTCAAAACACCAGGCAATAAAACCTCACAGTAAATGAATAATTTCCCCCCTGTGATGCTACATTAATATTTTTTGGGGAAGCAGCCAGAAAGTACTTCTAGATGCACCAAAAATTGAAATAGCTTCTCACAATCAAGTTGAAAACAACACCTTGATAATCTCTCCTTCCTCTTAGAGAGGTGAAGGGCCACTATAACCACACAACGCATTAGTGTTTAAGGTAGTTAACGATGAATATTTTTAGCTCGAGGGAAGTGGGTGAACATCCAAATAAATGGGAATGTTAGTGGTTTTCTTCTTGAGGAGGATTGGGTTGTTCAATCATTCTTACATTACGGGGAAGCATAAATTCAGTATGTATGGGATAGTGAGAGGATGGATAATACCCATCAATGTTATCATTGACCACTTCGCACAATACAGGAATGAGAGATCTACCTCTGAAGAGAATCCAATCGATGTGTAGGTCCTGCGTTTGACGGTCCCAGCAGAGGCAGAGTGCTCTAAAAATCAACTTGAGGAATTCTACAGCTCCTTGCTTGTCACCTAACAACACCACAATAAATAAATCAGGCCACAGTTGGTTATATTATGCCTAATATAGCAACCGTAAAAGTTGCATTAGTGATACCTTTGAATCCATGGTAAGTGCGTATGAGAGAGACATTTTTTCGCACACGGGCACTAGGCCATGCATCCCTCATGTCTCCCACCACACCATGCTCTCTGCAAACAAAGAGAAAAAAGCCAACGTCCAACTAATCAGCTAACTATTACTAAGAAGACTAGAATATATACATCCCCTCACACTAAACTTTGGGAAATTGCACTAGGATCTAGTAATTATATTAAAGTAGAATGCAAAGCAAATACATACTCCAATGAATTTTCTTAAACCAAAAAAAAAGATAAAAAAAGCAAGGTCAATTCTATTATCTTATATGACATTTGTCCAGATAATAGGCAACGCTCCCACAACAAGAATAACAACCAGTTTGATACCCAAAAGCATCAGAATATCATTTCGGTTAATTCTATTTTTGTTCTAGACCAACAGAACCACCACACCACAACTTAAAGAAACTATGTTGACATTAACAGTTCCAAGCTGCAATCTAAGAAATGAGATTGGCTCCACATCGTTTTATGCCATTCTATCATCTACGTTATATTTAGAACTGAAAAGGGCATATAAAAAATACTTCCAATTTTTATAACATAGCATATATGAGAATCCAAGATGACTAGTTGACTGACTTCAAAATGGTTCCAGTTATTGAAATCAAGGAATTCTAGGAGTTGCTTTCAAGAGGGAAAAAAGAAAAAAACAAAAAAGCCTAAACTGAAACCAAATATGACTCCAAGTATCTCTTGTGCATGAGTGCATCACACATCCTGCAGGAAAGTATTACTCCAGTCCCCTTTTTCTTTCTTCAGTGAAGCTTGATATAGAAATCCATTAATCTATATAACAATGAAGGAGTGCAAGATATAAAGGCAAGAAGAGGGTGGTCATTGATCAGGTCAGGGTTGCAAGAAGATGATTTAGGGACTGAGATTAGGTGTTTAACACTAACATGGTAGTACAATGTTGATGCAGCTAACCTAATAAACAGAAGGAAAAAGCAAGATTACATTAACTTTCACCTGAAAACTTATTCAAGGAAAAGAAATGATAGTGCTTTGAAACAGATGTTCCTAATAAGACTACTAACAGAAAGTGTGATCTTTCCATGAGCAACAAAGAATAAATCATCGTTGAGAGCAATTTATTGAATGGATGAAACATACATATCCACTCCTACTAAAAGTTATTACTCCCGAAACTAACAGAATACTGTTTACTTACTGAAGCATATGTGGAAATAATGGAAATAGTCCCCGGATTCTATATTTGTAATTCAGCTAATTAATTGTCGTGCAAGCCTTTTATCTATGAAGCAGAAGTTTTACAAACATGAGAAGGTGAGACATTACAAACACAGCAAAAGGGAATACTTATCATGAGAAATTGACGAACAATTTTGTTTTTAAAGAATACCTTGATCTTCCAAGAAGAAAACGTCCTGTAGTTGATTCCTTTTGAGTATTGAATCCTCCACAATATACAACTGGCAAGCTAGGAGGTAGGGAGGCAATGTGCTGCCATGTCAGCAAAGCACTTCGCCTACGGGCACGAGGACTCAACTCATCCATGTTTGTATTCACTATTTGAAATGAAAATCCCGGAGGTTCAACTCCTTTCAGTTGAAATGTGTGGGCATCACGTCAAAGAAACAAATCATCAATGCGCTGCTATAATCTTTAATGGTAAATATTTGGAGTGAAAAAAAGGGTTCCAGCCCAAAATGGAAAAGACGAAAAGAACTTAAAGTTTGTAACTTTGTATAGTAAAAGAAAAAGGATATAGCCCAAGTTGCAATACATGGAACTTCGGAACCCCATGCTTTGCTTCCAGGTACAGACGGTGACTCAGACAGCCAAAAGGTTCCACCTTCTAGCATCTCTACCTTCATTTAAAAATAAGATGAATTAACACCGGCCACTTAGACTAACATACTTCAGAAATCAAACAAGAATCGCAACCAGATGATCTCAACAAACAAATAAAATACCTTCTCCTTGTCATAGAAGATGGTGCAATGTTCATCTGAAGTGTCTTCAGATCCTTTTCTTGATATTCCAAATTGATCATAGCCTGAAGAGTATAAACGAAGCAATGCATACATAAAATTTTCAGGTTTAGAATGAAAAGAGCAAGAAATGTTTGGACATAACAAAGACTGAAAATCACAGCTTTGGTAGCAATCCTATTATTTCTAGTGGTACTATTTGCACATACAAATCTTCTTATCATAAAAGAAATAAAATTATAAAATTCAATATAGAAATTGTACTAATGTTATTCCAAATTCCTTCTCTAGTACATAGTTAGCATGCTTTTTATTTATGTAATACTGTAACAAGTAATATGTTTGAAAGGTAAACAAAGCCAAAAATAAAAAATAAAAATAAAAATAATGCATAAAGTAAAGGGATCTCCCCATTGCTCAAATTGCAATATTCCTAATTAAGAAAACTAAAGTGTAACTTTCAGGCCTAAACTGGTTGCTTGAGAAAACATAGTAAAACATCCAACTACTCGGTATAAGTAATGGTTACTTAGTTTAACAAACCAGATTGTGATGGAGAGGTTTTCTTAATCTGCATAAAAATAAAACGGTGCAGAACTAAATGTTTAGATCTTTTTCTGTTGAAACAGATGTAATCTACAAATTATTTCCTCATCTGTTGACTTCATTGAGATCAAAACTTTTGTCCCTGCTCTACATATATCATAGTCTTTTGCACAATGTTACATATGAAAAATGAGAAACAGAGAAGAAAAGGGTAACTAAATTATAGATCAGTTACACCAGTCCAACAATGCGCATACAAATGTTTAGTACAATAAGCAAAGCTCACTACTTTTTCCTTTCAAACATTTAAATTTTGCATCCTTTGTAACTCTCAAGGTGCTAGTCATACTCATGGATGAATCTCCAACAATTCTAGAACTGTTCATGCTCCTTGAAAATAAATGCAACCTCTACTCTCTTAAAATCATGTTGTAAGTTACATACACTTGCATAAAGGTAGCAGAGTCATGGGCTAGGGCTACTGCCACAATTGAAACGACTCCCTTTCATCAAAAAGATATCATTTTACGTTCAGCATATTCAGAAACTCCTACATTTCCATATTTGGGGAAATTTTTGTTTAGTAAGTTCATTCAATGAAAAGCACCTGAATATATCTGAAATTGTTGAGTTTAATTTTGTTACTCATGGCTTCACATCGATACTTTTTGATAGTCAGTTCACTGATAAATGCGATTAGGATGCTACAAATAAGGCCAATTTTATCATTCAAACAATATAGCAAAAATAAAGGAATTTCTCCATTTCACCAAGAACATATAGAATCCAAACAAACCATACACGAAAACAGTGTTCGACTTCAGATTTGTGTACTCCACAACATACCATCACATGTAAACATATCCAATTCAATAAATGACTGTCCCACCATATCCACAAATATGTCTTCAACATTTTTCTGAATCAAATAGCCAAACAAAAATCTTCTTGATTCAAATTTAACGATTTCTGATATACTAACAACATAACACATTTAGTATAAAGTTCAAAACTTTTGAAAGTAAATCATCCAATAGCAACTTACCTGGTAAGCACTGCTGAAGATAATCCAACTGTGATTTAACACCTGAATCCACATGGAAAAAGCTAACATGAATACCAAAAAAACAGATCAAGAACTTGAAGGGGGGAAAAAAATGCAACCTAGACCAAACAACTCAAGTTTCAATTCAATCATATCGAACACTAACAAAAATCCAGCCAAATCCTCAAAGTGCAAAACCCCACATCAAAAACACAAACAAAAAACAACCCAGATCACACACCAACAAGATCCACACACAAACTAAAAAATAATAATAATAAATTAAATTAAAAGCAGCAACCTTGTTGAGTGCAGAGAATCATAGGAGAGTAACTGGTGATAACACTGATACACAAATCCCTCCTCTTCAACCATGAATTTGGACTGTCTTCTGGTTGATCTTCATGGAGATTAAAAGTCATTACAGTCAAAGAAACGCTCATTTTCTCTTTCTCTGTCTATCTTTAATATCAGCAAGAAAGAACACAAAAATTACATGATCAGTGATCAAATGATGCTGCCGCACCAAAAATGAGCAAAGGCAGCTAAGATGATATGGTATATTCCATCCTTGTCAACCCAGTTAAGCGTTGTTTTTGGGGGGGGTGGGTTGATCAAAGGTGTGTGAATCCACTGACTATTCAATGTTGTTGGATGCTGTTGGTTTTCAAAAATGTTGAAATGTAAAAAACAGAGGTACGAAAAGAGCTAAACTCACGCAAGGAGATGAGTGTCGCTTTCAATTATGTGTCTGAAAAGAAACAAAGTGCTTCCTGTCCGCCTTTTAAAGGGGTCCAAATGAAATTTGGCTGCGCAACTGCGAGCCCAAGCATAGGTTATAAACTCATAGGCACATTTTATGCTAAAACGTGGATGCATTTTTTATAATCGAGATCATTTAATTTTTAATAAATTAGATACAAAAATACTAAATCATTAGTTGAAGTTATAATCACTCATTGAAAATTAAATTGTCATAATTAGTACATCCATATTTAGGTGCATTGTAGATTGCACCAAATTTAGTTTGTTCCTTAATAACATTTTGATATGAATTGTTATTATTTTTTGTTATTATAATTAAGTGAGGGATTAGAGGATGATGGGATTTGAAAAGATGACCTTTGTTGTTTCCGAAAATACAAAAGGGAGATAGGATTTTAAAACATGACTTCAATGATATAAGTATGATAGATATATCTATATTTTATAGAATACCCTTGTTTCTTCATGTATTATTATTATTATTATTATTATTATTATTATTATTCTAGTATAATATATTTTTTTTAAAAAGTAATAATTATAAATATTTTTAAATCTATGTGTATAGAAAGTTAATAATTTTCCTTTAAAAGTAATAATAATTTAAAATAATTGTTAAATTTAAGTTTATGTATAAATATATAAATAATGGATTGTATAAGATGAATAATTGAATCAGATGATTCTTGTCATAACTCTATTCTTTTGTTGACACTTTTCAATCAAAGATGATTTTTTTTTTTTTATTTAGGACTAACTTGGATGATAATCGGGGTTAAACAAGATAAAACACTAGTGGCACTATCTAGAGAACAACCCTTATATAAGAGGGAATAACTTATACATAGGTGGAAGATTGACCCACACTAGGATGGAAAGAAAACTTACCACCTTTTCTTTTGGTGGCCAGGTGTCGAACTCATGAGCCTCTCTATACATGAGTGGTGTGGCTACCACTCATCTATTATTGTAGAATACATATGAAAGCAAGAATATATAGGTGATATGATTTAAAATTTTTGAGCAATTTAAAAAAAAAAAAAAAAACTTGCATCAAGTATAGTAAATCAACACACGAAAACCCACTTTAATAAGTCACGTACCATTAGAGTTGATGGTTGACTGTTAAAACTAACTAGATAAACTGATATTTTATTTATTTTCATATTGAATTAAATTTAAATTTAAAATTTAAGAAAAGTCATAGGGACTTTCCATGTTTGTGGATGGAGATCCAATGCCTAGAAAGGCAAGGCTCGCCTCCCCCATAGTATGAACATCTCCACCAAATGGAGATGTGGAGATGTAGTGATGCTTAAGGTTGGGGATGCCTCATCCCCCACTGCAAGGCTTCTCAGCAGAAGGGAAAGGCTTCCCCGACCAATGGATTTTCATTATGGAGAAGATTTAGATTGGATTTTTATCATTTAAATTTTTCATTTTTTTTATTTTTACTTAAAAAAATCTTTTTTCCTTAATTAATCGACATCATCCATCTTTAAGATGGACGATGAAGATCCATTTAAAAAAAATTATAATTTTGACAACTCACGTATCATATCATTTAAACCAAAAAAAAAAAAAAAATTGGAAAGCCTAGTACCACTCGTTTTAAAATGTCAGGTTTCTCAAATTTTTTATCTAAATCTATGTTCAAATGACATTGTATGTGAGTTATCAACATCTAACAAATTATAAGATGATGTGATAACTAATATAATATTGATAACTCCCATATCATATTATTTGGTTATGAATTTGATCAAAAAATTCTAGATAGTTTAGTATTACTCTTTTAAATGAGTAATATTAGGTTTTTCAAATTTATTGTTTAAATCCATGCCCAAAAATATGATATATAAATTGTCAACATCTTATAAATCATAAAATGATGTGATAATTAATATGATATCAACAACTTATATATCACATCATTTGAACAAAAAATTTGAGAAATATGACATTTTTTTTAAAAAAAAATTTAAATAGATCTCCCGCGTTCTTTGACTCATTTGAACAATCAAGGTTTAAACCTTTGTTTTTTTAACTTTTCATATTAATTGATTTTATATTGGTCAATCATGGTCGTTGATTAAATTTAATAGATTTAAGTAACGACATGGGAGTCATTTGTTTGCTGCATGTCATCCTTTAGTAGAAGTAATTGAACATTTCTCTTGATTCTAAAATATCAAAAGTTTAAATTTCACATTTATCATAAAACATAATGTATGAGTAGTTTTCTTTAAATTTAATCTTTCATTCCCCACCCTTAAAAAAAAGGTTTATTTGTTAACAAAAGGTAAAGTAAGTTCCATTGGTAAAAGGTTGTACCTTGGTTAGTTTGAGTTTAATTTGTTTTACAGGTGTGTATCCAACCTAAAATTCATTAAAATTTTAAACATTTAAAAGATTTGAGTATATCTAATCAAGATTTGACAGGACTTTCATTAAAATCTAAATGTATTCAATATAGATTTTTATGAAATCATTAAAATCTATATGCATTAAATTCGTATTTATATAAAATCCAATTAAATTTAGATGTATTCAATTCAGATTTGTATGAAATCCAATAAAATTTAACTGTATTAAAAAAAACATTAATTACATTGATTTTATTTAAGAGGGATGTATTCAATCTAAATTTTTAATGATTTTTATAGAGTTAAAAAAATTGAATATATTCCATATATACTTTTAAAGATTCTACAAAAATTATGTGGTATTTAATATAGATTTTTAATGATTTTTAAAAAGTTTATAAAAGTTAGGATGTATTCAATCAAGATTTTTTAAGTGTTTATGAAAGTCATGAAATATTCAAAATATCAATAACTTTTATGGAATTTAAAAATTTAATAACTTTGATAGATTTTTATATACTTTTTATGTTAAATTTATGATAATTAAGTTCCACAAATTCTCTTCCACTCCCTTTAAAAATGTTTGTAGACTTATGTTGTTGATTATAAAAGCAAACCTTACAATCACTTTTACATTTAAATCTCTTATAAATAAAAATATTTTACTTTTTATTTTTATTTTTTTTAAAAAAATACACACACACATAAAGATATATATATATATATATCACTTCAATTTTATTGTAAATTATAATGGTCAATATATTTTTTTTATATTTAAATTATTAGCTTTTTAGATTTTGAATCTTATCAAAATCTATTCTTTTTCAAAGGACATCAATTTATTATTTTGTAAAAGATTTCAACTTAAAATCAAAATTGAGGAGTTAGATTTCAACAAAATAAATTTAAGAAAAAAAAAATTATAATTTATATTTATATAAATACAATACCAAACAAAAATTGTCTAAATGGATATTGATTCAAATCATCTTGTTATTCTTATTATAAATAATACAACTATTATTAACAATTATATTATAAGCTAACAGTTTAGTATTACTTACATACAAATAATGAAAATAGAATTCACAAACATATAAATAAAAAATCTCATTATTTTAAAATCGATGAGTTAATAAATGCAATCTTTTTTTATATTAAAAAATAAGAGAAAAAACCTCTATTTCAAAAAATAATAATAACATTTAGTGATATTTTAGCTTGTGATTTATTAAAAAAAATAAAATTTTAAATTTGATTGTTTAATTATATCTATACATATGATAATTTTTTTTCAGCTTTTATTTCTATTACGCATTTGTTGGAGAATTTCTTGAATTTTACTTTTGATTAGTTAATTTGATTGGGATAGTAATTCATTTTGATATTTATAAAATATCATAAAATTAACCGGTATAAATTTTATAAAACATTCATTTTAATAATTATTTTCCATCATGTTATTTACATTATGTCAAAAGAAAATATTTTCATTAAGATAAGAAATATAACTTACAAAATATATAATTTGTACGAGTTTGATAAAGGAATATATTATTATTTTAGAAATAAATGAAAATCTACAAAAACCTATCACTATTTATGAATCTTCATCATCTTGATAATCATTACTAGTTAATGAAGAAAACGATTTTAACTCATTTCTTAAAGTTTAAGAACAACAAAGAGAACATGTTAATGAATAGAAGACTATTGTAGTTGCTAATATGTAGAATGATGTTGAGATTATTGATAATAATAGATATTAGAGATTTTACTTTTCATAAAAGACATAAAATGAATCATTAAACATTTAAAATACTTTAGTATTTTGGTTATCAATTAATGTAATTAAGTTGATTTTACTTTTATTTTATATGTCATATTTTTTCATCATTATTAACATGATAAATATCATTTTATTAACTTATAAAATGTACATTATATTATAAATTAGTGAAAGTTTAATATATAAAAGTATGTGAAAGTCTATAAAAATCTATGAAAGTTTATGAAATTCTTTTAAAAAAAAAAATTATAAAAGTCTATGAGAATCTTTTATGAATCCGTAAAGTTAGTAGAAATCTATAAAATTCTACAAAAATCATTCACTAAAAAAAGTTTATAGAAATATTTAAAAGTCATAATTGAATACATTCCCTTAAATGACGAATTCAGATGAATTTTAAAATAATTTTTATGAATAAAGAAGTTTATAGTAATTTTTACCATTCTCCTAAAAATTTTATTGAATTTCTTAAAAATTCTAACAAAATCAATTTATAATGTACAAAATTTATGAATTCCATCAAAATCTAATATTGAAAAAATATATATATCAAATTTTAATAAGCTTTGAATGGAATACACCTCCTTAAATTTTTTTAATAGATAAACATATAAATAATGGAATACATTACAAATTCTTCAATTCTATTTAAACATTTTTATGACGGATTTTGATAACAAAATGAAATATTGTAATTAATATCTATTATTTTTTAAATTTTTTTTAGTTTATTAAAATTTAATTAGGTTCCAATAACGAGACCTTGGAGCACGTGCGGAGAGTCCAAAAAGCAATTGCGTGAAAGTATTGTATTCTTTTTGACTTGAAGGAAAGATCGTCGGTCCAATCAGATTTCGATTTTGCCAAGTTAGATCCCCACTAAATTTGATTAAAATGATAATTTTTTTTTTGGGGTACAGCTTTTACTTTAAACAATTTTGAGTTAATATCAAATACAGTGATTTGCTATAAAGGTCCCTGATTAGGCGCGCATTGGATTTCAGTGGTGTTGTTTATGAATTTACGTTTTGACCCCTAAAGTTGTGATATATTAACACAAAAAAACATGGACAGAGAAGCCACTCCTTTTATCAGAGCCTGGTTTCGATCCAGGGACCTGTGGGTTATGGGCCCACCACGCTTCCGCTGCGCCACTCTGATTTATTGGGAGGAGGTGTGTATTTAATATATATGTAGTATATAACATGTTTTTACTGCATGGTAAATCGTAAAGAGAAGAGGTTTATTTGGTCTACTGACATTAACCAACTAAAACACATACAAAAACTCATGATGATATTCGAAAAAAAAATCATATTTTAACTTTTGAAATTTGCAATTAGTTGGGTAATGGTAAGAAGAAGATGTCCACATTACTATAAACACTCTCTAAATTGTAAAATCCATAATGAAACTAACACTTGTCAAGTTAAAAACTTAGAATTTATTGATACCTAGTGACATTAACCATGCCACTAATTGTACATCATGGATAAGAACATTTAATTTTGGATTTATTGGAAATGAAAAAAGATTAATCAGATTACTATAAGTCTATAAGTACAACAATGCTTATAATAAATCGGAGATCTTTTTTAACTTATCAAGTTATGATATTTTGAAATATAGAAAAATAGATTACGACAATACTATTACGTTATGGATAAAAACTTTCAAATCAAAGTTAGTTAATACGTAGCGAGATTAATCACACCATTAAAGCACAATCCAAATAATAATTCTCACAATACAAGGGAGAGATCTCCCTACAACCCTACCTATCAAATTGGAATTTATAAAGACATAATGAGATCAATCACACGACACAAGCACACTATGGATAGCAACTTCCAAGCCAAAGATCGTTTAAGGCCTAGGATGTCGACTACACAACCAAAAGAACGAGCCATATAGAAACTTCTACGACATGGGGAATAGTATATACATAAATTGAGATATGTACATCAAAATGTTTCTACGTTTTCTACATTTTTGTAACTCTCCTATCTCATAGTCTTTTCCTAATAAAGCTAAAATGCACCAAATTGGGTTTCTTCTTACTTTGAAATAAAATTTTTATCAAGATTTAAAAAAATTTACTGCTTGAAATTATAACTCTCAAATATCAATATATACTCATAAAGGTGAAATTTAAACAGTTATCGTAAAAATAAAAAGGGAATATACACAACTACTCATTAAAGAGTGAATGTACAACATGAAAACATTTATTTATTTATTTATTATGATAACAATATTGATATAAAATTTCGAATACTATTTTAGTAATTGAAACCTACTGTTTTTTTTTTTTTTTTCAATTTTGACTTTGATTTTGGATATCATGGAAATCTTATAACAAAATACCCTTTTTTTTTTTTTGGAAAAAAAAAAAAAAAACCCATTTTTATCTCTTATTTTAGATAAGCCTCCTATACATGTTTTTTCAATTGGGGTTATATTGAACAAGTTAGAAAAGCAATTCTTTCTTAAATCCTCAATAAATTCCTCCATTTTCAAGCTACCCTTTTGACTTGATTAAATAGATTATATTAAGTTCATTTTTGTCAAACTAACCAATCAATTAAAAGCATTTTCAATAATCTTTGCTTGGATATTTATATGACTTAGATTTTTAATTTCGCCAACATTAACTTCTCTTTGAGTATTACTTCGTTTATAGACACAATCTAAGTAGCTTCATGATATAAAAAAATTCTCCACTAATATTCTCCAATAGGCATCATTACATCTTTACAACGATTATATTGACTCATTACAATTAAGTTCTAATAGCATCTTTTCACTTGATCTCACTCTAATTTAAAGAAAAAACATATGGCTTGGCCGATATAATGTATCTACCCATTCAATCACATGTCATTTTCACCACATGATGGTATGTTTTGAATGGATGAACGCACGAATGAGTGCAATTGCATAGAGATCAATGGTACGTTTTAAATGAACAGACACACAGGTGATCCTAGGGAGGCGAACCAATCGGACAAACTCAACCCAATCCAATTACTTTTAATAGGATTGAATTTGATTAAAAAATAAATTAAAATAAATTAGACTAAAAAAATTTTAACCCTATCTAACAAATGTCCACCTTTAATTCTAAATTCATTTTTTTTTTCCTAAAAGAACGCTCGCTAGAGATAAAGACCAAAAATAACCTTTATGATTAATTGAATTTTTTATTTTGAATAATTGAATATTCATTTATAATCAAATTATTAAAACTATAAGATTTACTAACTAAACATTTTACGTTTTTATGATAGATTAAATATAACCTGATCAATCCAGTTCAGACCAACCAAATTATTATTAGGTTGTATTAGGTTGAAGAATTTATTGGGTTCGATTGAGTTAAAGATTTTTCAACCCAACTCATGTTGGATTGAGAGATTTTCAACTCAATCCAATTCGAACCCGAAACGCCCACCCGTAGGTGACCCGTATAACATGTCAATCTCCAAAACACATCAAAAGCATCATTAAGGAAACACAAAAAGATCACTAAGAGCAATTAAGGACTAAAACTCTCAACAGAACTACAGATAATTTACCGTAACAAGCTTTCTGACATAACCTAAGCTCATCACTTCTCCCCAAGTTTCACTGACATGTCTTATTCATTCATAGCAAAAGTTCAGTAAAAACCAGACAACCCCAGAAAGACCTTTCTCTCTTTGCTTTTCTTCTCTCATTCACTTCTTCGACTTTGTTGACGAGTAATAATTTATCAGAATGTACTCCGAACTAGATGCTTACGATGAGTTATTAACAACCCACTCCACCAGAGTTGCAATGCCGAAACCTGTAGCACCACCCTTCTTGTCACTCCAGACAGGGCCAGCCATGTCAATGTGCATCCACTGAACCTTGTCGCTCACAAACTGAAAAAGTAATGCATTCAAATTTCAGATACCCACAGTATACTTATAAAAGAACCTCATTTTCGAAAAGAAAATGAGCATAAGTTATCCTAGATATGTTACAGGATATTCAATGTGGAATTGTGAATGTATATAAGTGCATATGCCACCTTCAACTGATTTAATTGAACCTCTCAAATTGGAGAAAACACACTGAAACTAGAAAAAATCCACAGTGATCTGTTAAGATACTTTTGGACTGAAGGAGACTCTAAGCTCCATAATGACATAAGAGGTTGATGACCATGTGCTAAGTGGGAGTATATCCGAAACGGAAGAAAGTAAAATTGCTTAGTTTGCGTACCTGTTTCAAAAACAGAGCTGCGGTGATTGCACCACCTTGCCGACCACCAGTATTTACCATATCAGCCACTCCCGATTTCATTGACTCCCAATAACTTTCCTCCATTGGCATCCTCCAAATTTTCTCTCCACTGACCTCTGTAGCTGCAAGTACCTCCTTCGCCAGGTCATCACTGGGTGTAAACACACCTTACAAGGCGAAAAACCCCATCAATTATCAGCGGGCAATCAAGAATTCTAATATTACGAAAATTAACTCAGTGAAAAATTGTTAATGTCATAAACAAAAAGAACAAATGGAAACACAAAATTTCTCTAGGCCCATATATTCTGAACCCAAAGGGAAAGAAAATTGTCCATGATTGATTTCAGCATATGGATCCATCTTCAAAATTCTATGATTAACGAATTTGGAATGATTGATCAGGGTCTGATGACTTGTTCTGCATTAATATCTAACACTTTCTTAATGCATTACTTCTTTAAGGTGCATTACTGTTTAATGATTCTTATACAAAGATGACAACATGGAGATCACATGTATACCCGCAATTGAGGGTCCAAGAGCAATTACACAAGCTCCTGTTAATGTTGCCAGGTCAATAATCTGCAGAATAATTGAACATGGTGTTAGAACAAACTGCAAATCGAAACTGAAAAGGTCAAAACTCTTAGAAAGCTAAGTAATGGAATTGCCAATATTTATTTTAAAGTAAACAATTCCAGAAGAGTAGTGCAGATAAATTTCCAATGACTTCAATAGCTTGATATAATGTGATAGAAGACAACTTCATGATGCTAATTAACTGAGCACAAGAACACAAAAATTAACTTGCATTCAGATTTTCTTTATTTGCAATCACATTCTGTAACACTATTCAAATTTGTGCAAGAGAATTACATAAAATACCCTCTGTTTACTCGCTTAAAAAGTCAATGAGGCAAATACTAATCACACACATACCAGATATACAAAATTACAAATGTTACTAAATTCTATGCTACTCAATCTTATGACATTAAGCATCTCCGGATATACATATATAATCAGTTTTCTGGTGATGTTAATGCATTTTAGTATTGAATTATCAATCATATTAAGCAATACTAAGCAATAATATTGGATCTGTTATCAATTTATCATTGAATGTAATGCAAGGGAATGAATGTAGACCCATATTTCTTCTCATTAATGATGCAATTTTCATTAATAATTAAACATAGAAAGAAAATGGTCAAAATTCAAAATCCCCAAAGACAAAATAGATCATCACTATTCTGTGATTTAGTATTCACCTTCTCTACACCCTGATTACACGCATAAACCAAAGCATCTGCAAGGGTAAGTCTGCCTTCAGCATCAGTATTGTTGACCTGCAATAAGTGCCATTAAAACATATTTCACTTACCATCACCAACAAAGATTCTCTAAAATTGGCCTGGTACTCTATGGACCTCTAGCAAAAACTCTTTTTCGGATTTTTGAAAGGAAAGTTGAATAACAAAAAGTTCATATTACATATAAATCTACCAAAACTTTGTTTCAAGAACATGTGCAGCATATCCACAAACCTCAAACGTAAAGTTAAACAATCATGAACTGATCATTTCTTTTAATACACTGATAAAGAGCATGTAGACTATACTACTGCAAAATCAAGTCCATGTTTCCTATAAACTTATAAATAATGTTACCCGAGTAACTAAACAACAAAACTTTTCCTGACACTACGAAAAGTTAAATCATGTGCCTGTGTGTATATATACACATCCATATCATAGATTTAATCATTTCTTTTAATACACTGATAAAGAGCATGTAGACTATACTACTGTAAAATCAAGTCCATGTTTGCTATAAACTTATAAATAATGTTACCCGATTAACTACACAACAAAACTTTTCCTGATACTACAAAAAGTTAAATCATATGCCTGTGTATATATACACATCTATATCATAGATTTAACTGCTTCCCTGAGCCCAAGGAATGTTCATGACCTTATTGAACAAAGAGAATTGAACAATTCCGTGGTTTGGTTAGGAAAGGGATCTCATTATCTTTGGTTTAGACATTAATATTAGGCAAACCACCCTAAGCCCACCCATGAGAAAAACAGCTGCACAATCAGTCTTTGTTTTGTTATTATTATTTTTTCTATAATACAATCAGAGGGATGAAGCAGGCTTCAGAATTTGGGATCAAACCAAATCTAAACCAGCCCCGTGTATTTTATTGCTATCTCTCCACAAGGATGATGTGGATGCACTAACTTGAACAAGGACCTGACTCAAAACATTTTGAAAGTGAAAATTATGCCAGAGTCCAATGTGAAAATGTAGCATGCATTCAAGTTAGCTGAAGAAACCTATTGTAAAATGAATAATTTCTTTGTTTTCATATTTCATTTATTTCAACAAATCATGGAGATTTACCTCGATTGTCTTCCCATTTGAAGCTGTGACAATGTCTCCAGGCCTCATGCCTGTACCACTTATCATATTCTCACAAGCAGCAACAATGAAATGAACCTGCACAAATAAAACCGCCCTACATCAAGTTGCCAGAGCATATTCTATTGACTGCTTGAAGAGTAGGAAGTAACTGAAAAGAGGGAAACAAAAAGGGTAGAAAGAAGGATATCATTTCTAGCCACAGAAGAAAATTGTGGTACCTCTACTCCAGGAGGTTTAATTTGACCAATGGCTTTTGCAGCACCCAGAACTGCTGCTGAACCTCCCATGTCAAATTTCATGAGCTCAATGGAACAGCCTGGACCCGTCTTGATGTTGTAGCCACCACTAATAAAACGGAACATGAATATTTAAGAACCAAAACAGGGTAAAGTGGATAATACTAAAAGCAGATAACAAGTGTAATCCTCAATCTCAATAGTATCACCACCAAACCAGGCAGGGAAAGAGAAATTGCAGTGAAGAAGAAAATTAAACGAATCTTACAGTGCCATACATATAACAGGAGTAGAAAAGTTGTAAGATTTGTGCTCAAGAAGTATGTTATGACACAAAGCATAACTCACCAGTTGACTCTAATTCTCATTTGCAGCATTCACGATAGAACTTTCAAAAGTACTAACATCTACAAACCCTTAACCCAATTTTGCCCTTTCACAGTACCTTTGCTCTAAAATAGAGTTACAAAAATCACCTGTCAAAAGTCAAACCCTTTCCAACCAAGGCCAACTTGACTTTAGCAGATCCACCAGGAGGTTTGTAGCACAAATGAATGAAATGGGGTGGATTTGCAGAGGCTGCAGCTACGCCCAGATAAGACCCCATTTTCAACTCTTTGCATTTCTCAACATCCAAAATCGTCGCAGAAAGAACATCGCTGTACGTGGAGGCAATTTTTGAAGCCTCCTCTGCCAGCACCGCTGCAGTACAGAAGTCACCGAATATAAATCAATACTACGAACAAAAACAGTTATGGCCATCAAAAAATGAACTGCAGGATGGAAAAGATATCATGAAGAGAAAGCGACAATAGAACTGATACATACCAGGGGTAAGTACATTGGCTGGGGAATTGACAAGCTCTCTTCCTAAGATAACACCAGAAGAAACGTCTTCAGCGTACTTGAGCTTCTTTTCTATTTCAGGTCCAGTTCCAAGACCAAGTATGTCTACAGACTTAAGCACCGGTTTCTTTGATTCTGACTTATACCGACTATCTTCATTTATCCCAAGCACAGTTCCTACACAATTTCATTTCAACCATCCCACATCGCCTCAATTACATGTTTCTTATTACAAATATACCTCAAATATCAATTATAACATCAAAAAATCATAAAATAACTACCAGATGCTATTGCAGAAGCAGAAGTGAGCTTTGATTGCTCTGAGAGACACTCAGAGGAGGCAAGCGCAACAGCAACATTGCTGGCTTGAGCAGCCTTTGCAGCAGCTGCAACAGACTCACCAAGACCTCGAAAGTCTGCAGGAGTTGTAGCTGACTGACCAAGCCCAATCAAGCCTACCCTTTTGGAGCCAAGGCCTGGGAGTCTATGAACCGTTGACTGGCCAGTTTTTCCAGTGAAATCCTCCTCAGAAGATGCTTCAGACAGAAGACCACCTAACTGAGCATCAAGCTTTTTCAAGATCGAATTCTGGAATTTCGAATTCTCATCCTTGATCATATCTTTCTCTGTGACACCCACAGCAAGAATGTCCCCCTTCCATTCCACCACATCAATATCTTTCGCAGCAAAAGAAATCTATCAAACATTTCAAACAAAACCATCATCATAAACATCTTCCACAAATTCAACCAACAACAGTCCAATCACATCACAAAACATCAAACAAGAATTCAACTTTTCATATTCTTCAATCAAGTTAAAACAATCATCCAATCAACTGACAGGTACCAAGACTTCTGCCAACTAAAAACAAAAAACCCCACCAACAAAAACTAATAGCTTAGAGATCTAACCACGCACACCAACACCCCCCACCCCAATAATCAATCCATGAAAAAGCAAAACACCACCTTGACCAAAACAAAAAATTCATAAACCAAAATCAAAATTTTCACCCACAACATACAAAAAAACCAACAAACAAAACAACCCCTTTCCAAAAGCAGCAACTCAACCGATCTATACACATATTAACAAAGAAAAAATCATGAAAAAACGAGATGGGTAACTTTCATATAGTAAAAAACATAAACAGATAATAGAAAGGGACCTTGGGGGATTCGATTTGCTTAGGTTTGGTGAGACCAAGAGTAGCGTGAGCCATCACGAGCCTTCTAGTCCTCGTGCCTCTACTACACAAAGGCGATACAGCAAGAGAGAGCGTGGACGTGAAACCAGGAACGGTCACGGATCCTAGTCTAGTGAAGACCAATAACGACGAAAGTGAAGACGAAGTAGTAGTAGATAGAGAAGCAAAAATGGCAGATGATACCATGTTCCAGTGCTGTGGAGTAAGTATTTATACTTGGAAAATGAATACACACGCACAAACCCTCTTTCGGGTCCAAAAAATGGGTCGTTGGTTGGATTACGTTACGTCACGGACCTATCGAACAGTGTGTGCGTGTGCATGAGCTCATGGCTTCTTGTATGCTTTCCATTTTTTCTCCTTATCCTACGCTTTTGTCGTAACGTATATCGGTATATGGTATAACCTTTATAAATTAATAATGTTAGGATCGGGTAAAATTTGTTGATTGATTCAAATATAAATTACACGATCCTAACATTATTAATTTATAAAGGTTAATAACATTATTAATTTGATAGTTATATAGTAATTATGAAGTTTTGTTATATGGAACGAAGTAATAATATTAGGACGATTTCATAGAAGAAAGTACTGAAAATATTAGACTCTAAAAAGTTTGTTTTTTTCAACTTATAACCAAATCTCGATGATTTTCTCTATCTAATGAACGAGGAGTTCACCATGAAATCGTTTACCCTATATCCAACCCCAAGCATATGCTTCATCTGGAATCACATTAAGGTTGATTGAAACAATATAAATCTCTAGTAAAGTATCCGTCTATAATTCAGTAGATAAAATACATTACATTATCGGTTTTAGGGATTGACGACTTACTTGTTTAGTGGCTTTGACACTGGATGTTCCCAAATTTGGTATTATCAGGTGAGATTATGAATTGGATTCATTAAATTATTATTATTTTTTTAGTGGTTAAATAACTTAAAATTACTAAAAAAAAAATTTAAAATAAAATGTAAAATATTCTAACTTAATCGTAATTAAAATATTTTCATCCATAACTGTCCTTTTAAAAGATGCATATTTCTAATTTACTCTTCATTAATATCCTATGTTGTGGGTGTTTTTCGGATCACCTAAATGGGCTGGCAGAAGCCTATAAAATTGTCAGCCCAAGCCGTTGAGACCAAAAAGTGAAACCTAACAAGGAAGCACGCGAGCCCGATTAAGCGACCCGCGAAGTCAAGTCTGTTGGACAGCTAGCGAAGTCAAGATCGCTCAACGAACATTTCTGTTGTGACGATCTCAAGGTCGTTAAGTCAGTTTGCTTACAGGACCAGTTCGTTTATCTCACTAGTTCGGTCTGTCTTCTGCCTCGATTCATCCAGTGCTAGCTCAGGACAGTAAGCTGGCATACCTTGCACGAAAAGTAAGGTTACTTCACCTAATGACAGCCTAATTCTGAAAAGCTTCACCTAACCAGCATGGGTTAGCATCCAGCCCACGTGTTGACAGAATTGACCTGACAAAAGTCAGAGACATTAAATGCATTCCAGAAGCATTAATTATAGTTGATTATGACTTTTTGTCTGATTATTCTCTTCTATAAAGTCTTCCTTCACTATAAATAGAGGAAGACTTCTATTGTAAAAAGAGAGCGAGACACTTTGAGAGGAAATTATTGCCAGAAATAGAGAAATAGTGGACGTAGGCAGCTTAAAAGAGCCGAACCACTTTAAAAATTGTGTGTTGATTTGTTCTTCCTTAACTTTTTTCTTTTGCTATTATCTGATTTTCTGTTTCAGATCTTCTTACGTTGCGGCATTGGGCTCAAGAATCTGGTTGAATGGTTTCCCACGTCAACATTTTGACGCTAGAAGAAGGGCCCAACTGCAAGTGGAGGTCTGTAATCGCCATGGCAAAGGGGATGACTACAAGGAATTCTAACGCAATAAACGAGAGGACAGAGGAAGCCGAACAGCGACGTCATGCTCAGAGGTGCAGGACCTTCTAATATGGGTGGAGACATTATGCATGCCCTGGACCGATGTTAGGAAATGTTAGAGACCACGATGGCGTAGATAGCTGACGCCTTGAGAACGTTGACACGAGGTCAAGATCAGAATGCCCCAAGAACAATTGTGATCCCACCTCCTGGCCAGGGAGTCGCGAGAGAAATGCCTATTATAGAAGGGTTCCCTCATCGAACAAACGGCCTAAAACCCGAAGTCAGCGAGCTCAGGAAAGCAGAGATGCAGCTCAGCCTTCTAGGTTAAGGGTGAAGATTAGCCAAGAAGGACGTAGACGGGTTGAAGTGAGTAATGGGCACCCGCGAGCTTCCACTCGGAGGAACGAAAACGAGCTGCGACGGCGGTAGGAAGGCCCACACAGAGAAGGTGAGGGTTACGAATCAGGCAGGAGGCACGGGGTGCATGATCAGCATTCCCCCACCAGGACAAGCCAATGAAGTAGAAGATCTCCCGCAAGGCAATGCGGAGTCCAGGACCCAATAATTGAGCAGCTCCTGGAAAGAATACAACAGCTGGAGGCGTGACCGGGGACTCAAGAAATAGGAAGGCGAAGTGAGGCCAAGAGTCCGTTCACAGTGGAAATAGAGCAAGAGCCACTTCCTGTCAGGTTTAAGCTCCCCGGCATCCCGCAGTACAATGGAGATTCTAACCCTTACGACCACCTGGATGCTTTTAACGTCCAAATGGACCTGCAAACTACCAATTCGCTAGTGAAGTGCCGTGTTTTCCCTACGAAGTTTGGAGACATTCCGCGGGCCTGGCTTAGAAACCTCCCACCTCGTAGCATCAGCAGCTGGGAGGAATGTCAGTAGAGGTTTCTCGATAAGTATAAGGCCCTAAAAAAGTAGCTCGCACCGGCCTGCCATCTCGCCACAATTTTTCAGCGATCAGGGGAGTCGTTAAAGGATTACATTAGCAGGTTCAGGAGCAAAGTCAATAACGTGGAAAGCCCGTCCGAAGAAGGGATCCTGACTGCAATATCTGTCGGGCTCAGAAAAGACGGCAAGTTGTACGAAAGCATCTATAAATCACCTGTGAAAAACTTGGGTGATTTCTATGATCGAGCTCATAAGGAAATCAGGTGGGAGGAGTCCTTCGAATAAAAAAGGGCCGGTCATAAAAAAGGTGAAGCAAGTAGCTCCCATCAAGGCAAGAAGAGGGATCAGGGCGGCAATGAAGATAGAAGGAATCGATCTAACAATCAAGTAGCAAAGCGGGTTAGGAAGGAACCTAGGAGAAATCGTTCTCCACCTTGAAGTCGCTACCATCATTACAGCACCTTGTCAGATAGGCAGGATAGAATCTTTCAGACCGAGAAGCACAGGGTGAATTTCGGAAGACCAAGTCCTACCGGATTCCCTGGCAAGTTCAAAAATCCCCACAAGTATTGTGCCTATCACCAGGAAAAGGGACATAATACCTCCGACTGCTGGGACGCCAAGGATGCCATAGAAGATTTGATAAGGAATGGCTGTTTAAAGGAGTACGTGGTGCAGCCCGCCCACGAGAAGACCCAGAATCAGCGTCCTCGGCAAAACCATCAGTTCGTGCCACAGAGTCAGCAAGACCAAGAGCAGGAGGCTGACCTGACAGTGAAAACCATCTTCACCATTCATGACGGCCCTTACATCGCTGGATCCTTCAACAAATCTTACGAGCGATATGTACAGGAGGCCAATCACGTCCTGATAGCGGGATAAAGTGACTAGGAGGGGCCCGTGAAGAAGGCCAGGACGACCTCGAAAGACATCATTTTTACTAAGGAGGACGCGAGCGAGGTGCGATGGCCTCATAATGATCTCTTGTCATCAGGGCGAGAATCAGCAACACTGAGGTTTTGAGGATCATTGTAGATACGAGTAGCTCGGTGAATGTTATGTACAAAGAATGCTATGACCAACTTGGGCTGAGAGCCAATCAGTTAAAACCATATCCAGAACCTCTCTATGGCTTCACCGGAGACGCAGTCATCCCAATGGACCAAGTCAGACTTCCACTGTCGATCGAAGAGCCAACCCGTCAAGCAACTACACTGGCAGACTTCCTCATCGTCAATGGTCCATCCGCTTATAACGTAGTCTTGGAAAGACCTGCGATGAATGATCTGGACATGGTCGTCTCGACCAAAGCTCTTATGATCAGATTCCCAACTACCAGCGGAGTGGGAATCGTGTGAGGTGAGCAGTATATAGCGAGACGCTGTTATGTGAATGCTGTAAAAATAGGGGTGACATATAAAAGAATCGACATGGTAACTGGAGGGAAGCCGCGTAAGGTCAGCGAAGAAGGATTCAGTTATGATCTTGATCCTCGTGAGGTGGATACGGATAGGACATCGGGTCTTGTTGACGAACTTGAGTCAATTCAGGTCAGTGAGAAAGACCCTGGGAGATGTTTAAGCTTGGGACGGGATCTAGCACCAGAAGTGAAGAGTCAGCTAAGGAGAGGGGGGAAATCTTTATCCACTGCAATTCAAAGTTCTCAGGCCATGGAACGACCTAAGAACTGGGGGACTGATGTTGTGAGTGTTTTTCGGATTACCTAAATAGGCTGGCAGAAGCCCATTAAATTGTCGGCCCAAGCCGTTGAGACCAAAAAGTGAAGCCCAATAAGGAAGCACGCGAGCCTGATTAAACGACCCTCGAAGTCAAGTCCGTTGGACAGCTAGCAAAGTCAAAATTGCTCAATGAGCATTTCTGTTGTGACGATGTCAAGGTCGTTAAGTCAGTTCACTTACGGGACCAATTCGTTTATCTCAGCAGTTCGGTCTGTCTCCTGCCTCGATTCATTCAGTGTCAGTTCAGGACAGTAAGCTGGCGTACCTTGCATGAAAAGTAAGGTTACTTCACCTAATGACAACCTAATTCTGAGAAGCTTCACCTAACCAGCATGGGTTAGCATCCAGCCTACGTGTTGACAGAGTTGACCTGACAAAAGTCAGAGGTATTAAATGCATTCCAGAATCATTAATTATAGTTGATTATGACTTTTTGTCTGATTGTTCTCTTCTATAAAGTCTTCCTCCTCTATAAATAGAGGAAGACTTTCATTGTAAAAAGAGAGCGAGACACTTTGAGAGGAAATTATTGCTAGAAATAAAGAAATAATGGACGTAGACAGCTTAAAAGGGTCGAACCACTTTAAAAACTGTATATTGATTTGTTCTTCCTTAACTCTTTTCTTTTGCTATTATCTGGTTTTCTGTTTCAGATTTTCTTACGTTGCGGCATTGGGCTCAAGAATCTGATTGACTGGTTTCCCACGTCAACATCCTATAAATTATCATTTTTCATATTGTTACTGGTTACTTAAATTTTTATATTTGTACAACAATTTCAATTACATATATTTTATAACTTAAAAGAAGGTATAAGTTATATGAACTTAATATTTTTTTAAACTATTATTGTTTAAAATAATATATATTTATTATTATCAATAAAATCTACATTTATGTAAAATTAGAAATATATAGGTAAATTTGGTTAGGATTTATTAAATGTTTTTTTTTTTTTTGCTACATATATAATTTAAAATAAAATTATGCAATGATTATTAATTATAAGGATAAAAACATAAAAGTATTTATTTTAGATATTTTTCTCTTGAAAAACGATTGACATTTATATTCAGACATTAGAAGGAAAAATATATATATACATATGTTCACTAGATTTCAAATTTCAGTCAATATTCAATCTTTAGTAATATTTAAGACTATTCAGTTTTTAGATAAAAAGAAATAACAACCCCTAGATAACTCTTTGTTGTAATAAGATAACTTCAGATTATACATGAAAAATTATATATAATTCCATACCAAAACCTTTCTCTATACATGTATAAATTTTATTTTGTAATGTAGGATTTTCGTACAAAAAATCATGGTATCTAAGTAAATTGAAGTGAATACAAATCAATTTACACAATTACAAATTGAAATGTATTCCATTCACATTTCACAATTGATAAAAGAAGAAAACATGTATGTATATATAAATATGTATGTATACATATTTCATATAAAGTAAGAATTCTTTGTCAATATTTTGTTTGTGCTAATCTTTTTATAAAAGAAATTTAAGTTTGAGTGATGTATGAGAGAAAAAAATAAAATAATTTTAGTTATTCACTATTTTTTATACTAATGTGTTACTACATTATAAATATAAAAAAATTAACAAAAAAAATGATGACATAGAATCTTATGCAGATAAAAAATATTGTAAATAAGGATCTTCCCTTTAATAAAGAAATCGAGTTTGTAAAAGAAAAAAAAGAAAAAGAAGAAGGTAACTTTTACATTACTTATCCTAGAATAAAGCTATGCACTTGGCTTATTTTCTTTAATTATTTAAAATCATGATATATGGACATGGGTTATTAATTATAAAGAGATTCATGCACCTTATATGAAAGACTTATATACATGTCATGATCTTAAATGACATCGAAATATTTTTCCTTATCCAACCTATTGACTTTACAACGGGCACTTTTAATGAAATTTCTTAGCACCTTTTTGTAAACAAATAATAGTTTATGATATTTTTACCACTTTTTTCATATTTTATCTTAAAATTTAGGAAGAAAATAATTTGTGTACATGAAAAATTTTAATTCTTGGTCATATATAAAACATCCCTACCAAACTTCATTAAAAATACTTGGAGTGTGCATTATATAAGGGATCCTTTGTAGAAAATTTTAATATAAATATAAATGAAATTTCATTTTTAGCCGAAAAAATTATTTCTTTTAGTCCGAAACAAAAATATAATTGTTTTTAGCTCGTTTTCACCTCTTAATCCATTTCACTTCAAAATTTTTAAAGAATGACGACAGGGAAAAAAAAATGAAGTTTTGTTTAAGTTTAAAATTAAAAATCATTGTTTGGGTAAAAAATAAATCTTCACTATTTTTTAGCCATTTTCAATCATTTTTAATATAATCATTTATACATAATAGTTAATTATTGTTGTTGTGGTTTCCAAAATGATAATAGTTTTTCTTTTTTTTTTTTAAAAAAAAAGAAAATTCAAAATTCAAAATGATAATAGTTGTTATTCATTTGTGATTAGTTTTTTGTGGATTGTTTTATTTGGAAATGGTTGCCGATTGGTCTTTTGTGGATATTAATTCCTAATAATACTCTTTATTTATTTATTTTTTTTATAATACCACTTGCAACTTTTGTTTACATTAATTTCTAAATCCTAATAATATTTTTTTTATTTTTTCAAATATATCACCTGTCAATTCCAACCTCAATGTTCAACCAGATTGAATGAATGTTAATAATTAATAAAATTTCAATCACATTAATTGTATGGTTGTCTCTATCTTTGATAATGTAATAAAGAAAGAAACACATACAATTGGATATACTATGACAATATATCATTAACTAGTTCAGGTTGGATCTCAGTTTAGTCCAACAATCACTTGGGACAATTTAAATGATTAGGTCAACTATGAGTACAATGAAATGAAACCGAATTAAGACACTAAAATTATTTTTTCAAGAAAATCAATAATTAAAAGGACAAAATAATTGAAACTTTAGAAAAATTAGACATACAACAAGAAACTTGAGTTGAGTGTCGTTGAATTTTACAGACATACAGTAGAAAAATTTGTGAAAGATTATCCTTAACACCAGTAAAAGTTTTCATAAATGGTTCGTATAACATAAAAAAATTTAAATATGTCTATAATTTCACCTAAGTTCAGGTGTTTGTATAATTTGCCCTAACCAAGTTGGACACACAATTTTGTATATTGGTATGTTCGCGTTTTTGTCTTTATTATTATTATTATTATTTTAATTTTTTTGGTTTCTTCAAGTACGGGTTTTACAATCAAGTCTATGCATTTGAATGTTTAAAAATTTTAAAAAATAATATAGTTTTTTTAAAGATTTATCTGTTTGCAAACCCTCATTAATTGTATATTTCTTTTTGTTGTGATACCTTAATCCAACCAAAATTATTTGATCATATATGCATTTATGGACATATATAAAATCTTTCTTTCCTTTTTTTTTTTTTTCTGCAACATATATCAATATATTCTAACAAATTTTTTACTTGATGTGTCGGATGTTAAATTTAATAATAATAATAATAATAATTAAGTAGATAATAACACGTTTTCCACAAAATATTGTTTCCACTTAAATTAACAATAGTTCTTTGCCGAATTGCCAAGAAAAAAACTTAATTCAATTTTTCAATGCTAGTTTTTAGACTTGTGTTTCCTTTTTTTTTTTTTTAAAAAAAAAAAAATCTTCTTCAAAAAATATCGACATGACATTAAAGATAAGTGAAATGGTTGTTATGCTAACGGTAGAGGGGTTTTTACCTAAATTAAAAACAAGAGGGATTGTTTTTGGCGATGAGCAATCCTCATGAGTGTTTTACAAATCTCCCTTATAATTTTCAATGACTTCCATTATATTTAAAAGTTGGGGCAAGGTTTATAAATCAATTGAATGTTGATTAATTGGAAGTCTAATTTTTAAGTGTGAAGACATACTTAGGAGAAACAGACTTAACAAAATTAACAAATTTGCTTTTAATTATGGATGTACGAAATAAGTGACAAGAGAGGCGTTTTCATTGTAGGAATAAAATTTGATATGAGAATAAAATCAGGGAACTTGACTATTATTGTGTGAATATAATTGTATAACGTCTAGAATTCAATATCAGAATTTGTATTATGTTCTTACTATAGTGAATAGTCTGACGCTTAGATTTGAAATCAGTTTTCGGGCTTCATTTTGTTGTGTGAATGGAATAAAGTGTTACGCAATGAAGTCAAAATCATTATCATGTTCATTAAAATTTATGATTGCTTTAATTTAGGAAAGTTTAATGAGATTCCATAATGAGGTTGATCACACTCTTGATTGCTATTACCAAATTGTTGCCCTTAATTGAAATATATGGAAATGGTTAAAAAATATGTTAATCTTCATAGGATGTTACTATCATACGAAGTAACTCATGAGGTTGGTTTTTTTTTTTTTTTTTTTTTTTTTAATAATTTTTTAAATCAAATAATAATCAATTATTTTTATTTTTATCTTTTTTATTAATCGGATCTAATAGATAGTTGGGATTTTTTTGTCATAACTTTTTTAAAACTAGGAGGAACTGACGGTAAAACCACTACACATATATGTGTATATATATATATAGAGGATCGGAAAATACAAATTTTGACATAATTTTTCAACCATTAAAAAATATTGAATTGTGTAGATTAGTTATTAATTTTGAATAGGTATACTTCACCCTATTTTATCTCAATCTTCAGACCAAATAAAAAAATTATAAATTCAATTTTCATTTAATCTTTTATCTCTATTCAGTTAGTTAAATCATACAAATAATATATGAATTTAAAATTTTGAACATAAACTTTCAAATAAGATTTATATTACATATATTTAAACAAACATATTGATATTAACGCCTTCACAGAACTAGTTATCAGTTCTACTCGAACAAACACCTTCACAGAACTAGATTTAGAAAAAGGATGTCACAGACACAGTTAAATACCAAGTCTTCCTTAGACATACACTTCCACACCAGTATACTGAATTTATCACAGAGAAATAATAATCTAGAGTAGAAAAATGATAACACAAGAGAGAAAAATAAGAAACCTCAAATGACTTGTAAGAAATGAGCAAGAGAGATGGGATAATCAAGAGTGGTGGGATGGAGCCTTTATTTATAGGTAGAAAAAGTGCTATGGAAACTTATTGTAAAGTAAATATCATTGTTAATAACATGTCGGTTACAGAGTTTAATATCATGGTTAATAGCATATTGGTTACAGAGTTTAATATCATAGTTAATGACATGTCGGTTATAAAATTTAATGACGTGGTTAATGATATGTGAATTTATTACAATGTCTATTATAGGATTTATTAAGATGTCTGTTATAAAGTTTTATTGCAACGTCTGTTACAATTTATTAAAAGCAGAAAACTCTTATTTAAAGAGATAAATCTAACTTGGGCTGGATTTACCAAGTTGTTGGGCCATTCGCTTGTAATAGGTATTGGGCCATTAGTCTGACTTGATCGTCATATTGGGTTAGTCTATCTTAATAAACTTTATGCTTACATTTTGGGCTTAGAATTTTTTGACCACTACAATATGGATTTGAAGCTTTCAACATATATTTTCAAAACAAGATTCATTTTGTATATGTTTAAATAAACATATAAACCAGAATAGAATAAGACAAAAATCAACCAAACTTGAAGAAAAACTTTTTTAGAGCTAATATAACATTTGTTAGCATAACATGACATCTATGCTAATAAGATTATTTGAATCAAATAATAAGATGTAAATTACATAAATGAAATCCCTCACACTGCATTCATGTTGATAACGTATTATAGAACAAGGCATAAAAGCAATGAATTTAGATCACTAAACACAAGAATAGAGAAAAGAGAAAATAAGAGAGAAATAGTTAATAGAATTCAATTGATATGTTCTTAAATGATTACAAAAATAAGTCTATTTATAGGTAAATTGGGAAAATAAATTTTATAATGAAATAATAATAAAATAAATTATTTCCATAATAAAATAACAACAAATAAGATAAAGAGTATTTTCAAAATAGCAGTGCTGTCCATAGATTCATAACAATATATATATATATGCCAAATTTGATTTAAGAGGAGTGATATTACCAACCCTTAAAAGTTGTATGTGCACCCCTTGTTCTTTGTGCATCGCATTAATTTTTTAAAAAAATTCGTTTTTTTGTAAGCACACCCCACTTTAGACTAAATATGCCCTTCCTATTAATTTAAAAAATATATATCATTAATAATTGTTTTTCACCCTAGGAGATACACATCAGCAACGCAGGTGCAGTTTCAAAAAAAAAAAAAAAAAAAGGCAATTGATAATATGTCCAGACGGGCCAAAGGACTCCAATTCTATTAATATCTTAGACAGTACAAGACAAACACTAGGGGATTTTCCTTGCAGATTCTCACTAAAAACGAGCTCCCAAATTGCTATGTTTGGTTTTGTGGTCTATATTAAATCTAAAATATTGGCCATGGATCAGAGTTACAAAGTTAGGGTAAAGTTAAGTAGATTATCAGAATTTACATTTTGACAGCAGATACACGTTAATGAGTAGTCTTCCAGAGCGAGGTCTTGAAGGTCGGAATGGAAAACAGAATTGTTTTAGGAAGGGAGAAAGTGGGGTTTTTTGACTAGGAATTTAAGGGTTTGATAATAAGAATAATAGAAGGTGAGTGACTGAGTGGTGAAGAGAAGAGAGAGTGGGAAAGGAGGATAAGGAGGTGAAGGGAGTTTAAAGGTGGTGGTGAGGTTTAGTAGAGAGAATATCAAAGACACATAGACTAAGTTTGAAGATAGGAAGTTATTGTCATTTCTTTAAAAAAAAAATTGTGTTATTTTTATTATAATATCACCAATTTAATATATGGATAATATTGAAATTTTAAAATTTATACAAATTTGGTGTGTAAATAGGATTTTAAAGGGGTGGAAACATCATCACTCTTGATTTAAACAAAAAATATATAATAATATTTTAAATTTATTTTTTTTGTCAATTGTAATTTCTAATTTTATTGTATAAGGTACTGAAATACAAAATAACTCAATTGGTAAAAATGCATTTTCTCCAATTTTGGGGTTGAACATACATTGATAATCTAAATATAGTAAAATGAACATATTCAAAGAACATATGAGCAACAAATCCCGTCAGATACAAGAAATGAGTCTGTATACGCATACATAACTACAGTTATAGTGGTGCATGTGACTTACAAAGAAAAATCTCTAATTTGCTTATAATATAGAATCTCACAGATCATATTTCCTTTAATCTGTATTCTATAATTGTAATAAGTACATGAATCATAATAAGATTGACACGACTTTTTAAATTTGCGTCGTACATATTAACAAAATTGAAATTATTATTTTAGTGATTTAAATATTTATTTAATATATTTTCTACTTGAATAATTTTCTGCACTAAACTTTCAATTCTACTTTAATGAGATTCCATAATAAGGTTAAAGGTAAGAGAGAAAATATAGGGAAATTTATCTAGAAAATTTTAATCTATATATATATTTTAATTACTCGCTCTAAGTTGATTAAACTTTCATTATTATGGCTACCGTAAATTTTACAGTTGAGAAAAGAAAAAATATATGTATTTTTTTATTTTTAATTTGAGTATCTTGTTTTTAATTATTCATACCGAGTTGGTTGAGCAATGTAAAATTGTCTTACATACTAATTAGTTGACTTATAATATCTTTCCCATGAAGCTAATTTTAATTTTTTTGTTTCTCAACCAATGCAAAGTGAAGCAAAACAAGCAGTAGCTGAAGGGATCTTAACTTGTTTGTAAGATGTCATAGAGTCTCTTGAACAGAACCGGGTATGGTGTTCTGATATGAATGCAATTTTTCCGTTCCTAATTGCATTATGTTGTGTGTAATATTTATATCTTCTTATGAAGAAATACTTGGAATTTTTCATAGTCATAGATATTTGTATAAACCTCTTCGTGTTTTCTATAAATACACCCTTTAACTTCTTGACATTGCTGGTTTCTGAATGAGACCAAACTCTGTCTGTAGTGTCGTTGCATGACAAACTCAGAACGCCATCTCATACTATAACTCATGTCATTGTTAGCAACGTTAGCATTATTTTTTATATATCTTGGATTTTGTGATTATTTTTTAAAAATTTATTTAGTTAGCCAAACAGCTGAAAAAAATAAGATACATATAATTTAGAGGAAATGTCAGCCCAAGTCACTTTCAATTATTGAATAGACATTTTTATCCCATTTAAATAAACTTAACATTTGTGTCCCAATCCCATCTTTTTTGGACACAAATACCCTTAAAATCTCATTTAACTCATTTCAAAGTTTTCTGTCTCAGTTTTTACCGCCAACATCTCCTGCTTCTTCTTCATTTTGTCGCCCCCTCCTCATTCATTTCTAGCAGCCCTGCTTCTTCTTCACTTTCTCCTCCTCCTTCATTTCTCTGACAGCCGTTCAGCATTCTCAGCACACAAACTCTGCCGCCGTTCATCTCCTCCTCCTCCTCCTCCTATCATTTTTATCTGATTTGGTAGACCGGTACAGCAGTTCCCGCTCTCCGTCAGTGGCCGCGACTTTCATCTTCTTCCTCCGCACGACCAGACCAGGTATGATGCTCCTCTTTCCCTTCTGCTTCTTCGTTTTCTCCTCCTCCTCCTACTCATTTTATCTTCCTTGGCAGACCGGGACACGACCTCCCTCTCTTCCTCAGTGACCGAGCCCTTCAGCTTCTTCCTCCGCACAACCAGAAGTTCTCAAAATGAGAAGGTGCATCATGGAATTGGAGGGTACCAAAAGTTCTCAAAATGAGAAGAGAATATGGCTTCGCCATATTTTGTAATGTTGTTGATGCAAATGTGGAGTAATTGTTAATAATGATGTAACACATTTTATATATAAATGTATATAAAGTTACTTTATTTGAGGCTCTGTAACATTTATGGTTTTTACTAATATATTTTGCATTTTGTTGATATGGTATGATGATCATTCGTGTAAGGGTATATTCAGTTGGCCAAAACCAGTACCCAAAACACTAGCCACACCAAGGTGAATAGCGTTAATCATGCTAGTTCCCTCGATGTGATTAGTGGTGCCACGTGGAGATGGAACGAAAATAGAAGCAAAAACACTAATCACACCAAGTGGAATGAGTGTGAATCATACTGGGCACACTTGGTATGATTAGTGGTGCCCTGTGGAGATGGAACAAAAACAGAAACGAAAACTCTAATCACACCAAGTGGAACAAGTGTGAATCATACTGGGCACACTTGGTATGATTAGTGATGTCATGTGGAGATGGAACGAAAACAGAAGCGAATACACTAATCATACCAAGTGGAACGAGTATGAATCATACTGGGCACACTTGGTATGATTAGTGGTGCAATGTGGAGATGGAACGAAAACAGAAGCGAAAACACTAATCACACCAAGTGGAACGAGTGTGAATCATACTGAGCACACTTGGTATGATTAGTGATGCCATGTGGAGATGGAATGAAAACAGAAGCGAATACACTAATCATACCAAGTGGAACGAGTATGAATCATACTGGGCACACTTGGTATGATTAGTGGTGCCATGTAGAGATGGAACAAAAACAAAAGCGAAAACCCTAATCACACAAAGTGGAACGAGTGTGAATCATACTGAGCACACTTGGTATGATTAGTAGTGCCATGTGGAGATGGAACAAAAACAGAAGCAAAAACACTAATCACACCAAGTGGAACGAGTGTGAATCATACTGAGCACACTTGGTATGATTAGTAGTGCCATGTGGAGATGGAACAAAAACAGAAGCGAAAAAACTAATCACACCAAGTGGAACGAGTATGAATCATACTGGGCATACTTGGTATGATTAGTGGTGCCATGTGGAGATGGAACAAAAACAGAAGCGAAAACACTAATCACACCAAGTGGAACGAGTATGAATCATACTGGCCACACTTGGTATGATTAGTGGTGCCATGTGGAGATGAAACGAAAACAGAAGCGAAAACACTAATCACACCAAGTGGAACGAGTATGAATCATACTGGGCACACTTGGTATGATTAGTGGTGCCATGTGGAGATGGAACGAAAACAGAAGCGAAAACATTAATCACACCAAGTGGAACGAGTGTGAATCATACTGAACACACTTGGTATGATTAGTGGTGCCATGTGGAGATGGAACGAAAACAGAAGCGAATACATTAATCATACCAAGTAGAATGAGTATGAATCATACTGGGCACACTTGGTATGATTAGTGGTGTCATATGGAGATGAAACGAAAACAGAAGCGCATACACTAATCACACAAAGTGTGCCAAGTATGATTCACACTCGTTCCACTTGGTGTGATTAGTGTTTTCGTTTCTGTTTTCGTTCCATTCCACATGGCACCATTAATCATACAAAGTGTGCCCAGTATGATTCACACTCGTTCCACTTGGTGTGATTAGTGTATGTGCTTCTATTTTTGTTCCATCTCCACATGACACCACTAATCATACCAAGTGTGCTCAGTATGATTTACACTCCTTCCACTTGGTGTGATTAGTGTTTTCGCTTCTGTTTTTGTTCCATCTCCACATGACACCACTAATCATACCAAGTGTGCCCAGTATGATTCACACTCGTTCCACTTGGTGTGATTAGTGTTTTCGTTTCTGTTTTCGTTCCATCTCCACCTGGCACCACTAATCATACCAAGTGTGTTCAATATGATTCATACTCGTTCCACTTGGTATGATTAGTGTATTCGTTTATATTTTCGTTCCATCTCCACATGACACCACTAATCATACCAAGTGTGCTCAGTATGATTCACACTGGTTCCACTTGGTGTGATTAGTGTTTTCGTTTCTGTTTTCGTTCCATCTCCACAGGGCACCACTAATCATGCCAAGTGTGTCCAGTATGATTCATACTCGTTCCACTTGGTATGATTAGTGTATTCGCTTCTGTTTTCGTTCCATCTCCATATGACACCACTAATCATACCAAGTGTATTCAGTATGATTCACACTCGTTCCACTTGGTGTGATTAGTGTTTTTGCTTCTGTTTTCGTTCCATCTCTACATGACACCACTAATCATACCAAGTGTGCCCAGTATGATTCATACTCGTTCCACTTGGTATGATTAGTGTATTCGCTTCTGTTTTCGTTCCATCTCCACATGACACCACTAATCATACCAAGTATGCCCAGTATGATTCACACTCGTTCCACTTAGTGTGATTAGTGTTTTCGCTTCTGTTTTTATTCCATCTCCACATGACACCACTAATCATACCAAGTGTGCCCAGTATGATTCATACTCGTTCCACTTGGTATGATTAGTGTATTCGCTTATGTTTTCGTTCCATCTCCACATGACACCACTAATCATACCAAGTATGCTCAGTATGATTCACACTCGTTCCACTTGGTGTGATTAGTGTTTTCGCTTCTGTTTTTGTTCCATCTCCACAAGGCACCACTAATCAGACCAAGTGTGCCCAGTATGATTCACACTCATTCCACTTGGTGTGATTAGTGTTTTCGCTTTTGTTTTCGTTCCATCTCCACGTGGCACCACTAATCATACCGAGGGAACTAGCATGGTTAACGCTATTCACCTTGGTGTGACTAGTATTTTGGGTACTGGTTTTGGCCAACTGAATATACCCTTACATGAATTATCATCATATCATATCAACAAAATGCAAAATATATTAGTAAAAACCGTAAATGTTACAAAACCTCAAATAAAGTAACTTTATATACATTTATATATAAAATGTGTTACATCATTATTGACAATTACTCCACATTTGCATCAACAACATTACAAAATATGGCGAAGCCATATTTCCTTCTCATTTTGAGAACTTCTGGTACCCCCCCAATTCCATGATGCACCTTCTCATTTTGAGAACTTCTGGTTGTGCGGAGGAAGAAACTGAAGGGCTCGGTCATTGAGGAAGAGAGGGAGGTCGTGTCCCGGTCTGTCAAGGAAGATAAAATGAGTAGTAGGAGGAGGAGAAAACGAAGAAGCAGAAGGGAAAGAGGAGCATCATACCTGGTCTGGTCGTACGGAGGAAGAAGATGAAAGTCGCGGCCACTGACGGAGAGCGGGAGCTGCTGTACCGGTCTACCAAATCAAATAAAAAGGATAGGAGGAGGAGGAGGAGGAGGAGGAGATGAACGACGGCAGAGTTTGTGTGCTAAGAATGTTGAGGGTTACTAATTTGTTGCTTTACAAAACAGCTCTTCAGCTTTTCTTTATTATAAGGGTAGCTTAGTATTTTCGCATCTAGTTTAAGACCCAATTGTCATGTTTATTAAAAAGTGCCTCAAATGTTAGCTCGCTAGTTTATTGGGCTCTTTTTGTCCCTGACCCTATAATTTAATTTAAAGATAATATTGAAATTTTAAAAATATAGAAATTTGGGGTGCACATACAACTTTATAAGGGTGAAAACATGGTCATTCGCCATCAAAACAACAAACTTGTTTCATTTCTAATCGTAAAGCCTGAATCCAACCTAACTAATGGACTCTCTGTGTCAATATGTGTGCCTTTGCTTCATTAGCTTGCCATTTGTTGGGCTCAACCTTATATTGTTGTGCTTACCAACCAACGATTGGCGAGGGATCGATTGAGAGAAAATGCAACAGTTCAACAAACTCAAATTGACTATGACTTTAATGAGAAGGAAACAATCATGTTAAAAACTAAATTACTTTCACAACTACTTAAGTGTAACTATACAAGCTCTCTATAGTAGGTAAATTTCCAATTAAATTATGTGTATTTACCATTAGTTGGATGAAGTACACTCCCTCTCCACCTTTGTGCTAAGGAACTCAAATCTACCATGCATATTCACAAACATATGCATGTGAATTTCTCTTCAATATTATAGAAGTAATTTTCTTAATCGGACAAGTAGTCAGTGATAAATTCAATATATTTTAGTTGAGCAATGTTTCCACCTCTCAAAAACGGTTTGTACATCCCTTTTGTTTGCACATCTAATAAAAAAATTTAAAATTTTTCTAATTTGTTTTTAGACCACATTTAATACAAAGACTATCTTTTTCTTTGTATTGTATATATTTTGTAAATACACCCCATATGTCAACAACAAATAAACTATAAGCTATAATATATGTTAAAAGTAGATCTAGTGTAAATTATTTTGTTGTCACTTGTTAGGAAATTTTTATCTTACAATTTAATTTTTTTAACACCTTAATTGTAAATGCACCCCATATGTCAACCACAAATAAACTATAAACTATAATATATGTTAAAAGTAGATCCAGTGTAAATTATTTTGTTGTCACTTGTTAGGAAATTTTTATCTTACAATTTAATTTTTTTAACACCTTAATTGTAAATGAAACGAAACCTATACTAAGCAAATAATGTAATACAAATTCATTCAACTTGTTAAAACTTTTTTTTTTTTAAATTAGAGATTAATGTATAACATAATAACTCTTTTATTATTTTATTCACTCAAACCCTAATATTTCATTTATACCATAAGACTTGCATGAATGATTTTTAGCTAATTTTTAATTAAATTAAGATTACATGAATGGTTGTAGATGATTAAAGTTAGGGTTTGATGATGAACCTTTTTTAATTTTTATGATTAAAGTTATAAACTTTTTTTCCTCTCTCAAGCCTTAATTTTTCATTTATATAATAAAATTTGCATGAATTATTACTAGTTAATTTTATAAAACCCTAAGTAACACTTTTTTGATGATGACTTGTAATATAGATTTAAATCTGTAGTTTTTGAATGACTTGAAGTATATCCTTTTACTTGTTTGCTGATATAATAAAGAAATTGGAAGAAATGAGTAACATTTGTGTTTAGTTTGTGAGAAAATCTAACAAGAAAATGCAAAACGATGATGTAGTGATTCAATGTTTGACAATATTTTTGATGAGGGTCATTTATTTTTATCACTTTTCACTTAATGAATATGAATTACACCTATCAAGTAATTTTTGTTTTTTTTGTTTTTTGTTTTTTTGTTTTTTTTGTTTTTTTAAGTGATCAAACCATTTAAAACCATTCAAAAATCTTTAAAAATAAAAAGCTATAGTTTTTTACTTTTCATTTAATGTAAAATCATTTAATTTTTTTTAAAAATATATTATTTAAAATCTATCATTCCTATAATATTATATTTCCAAATTCAGTCTAATTTTATATTATATAATGTAATTAATAAAATATTGTAATGACTATAATATTTATTACTTTACAATTTTAACATTTGTTATAATAGTAATTCAACTTAAGAACATTTTATTTATTTTTGTTTAAATATATAAATTTAATTTACTTTACAATAATAATTTATTTATGTATAGATAATTTTTTTTTTTTAAAATCATTTTACTATAATAATTAATCATATTTTAGTTATGAATAAAAGTATTATTAATATATACATAAATGTGTTTTAGTATTTATTAAATAATTTATTATAATTGTTTGTATTATATTAAATGAAGTTATAGAACAACTAATAATACAAGGATGTATATGTCAAATTATTAGTTTTCAACAATTTTAACTTTAAAAAATAAACAAGATTACTATATATTCAGAGATAATAAAAATAAAAACAAACAAGTCATTTAAATTTCGAGTTTTAATCACTATTCAGCCTTCAATTTTCAACAACACGACTTAGTCTTCATACAAAAAAACAAATAACTCCAATTAAGATTATATAAATAATTGAAGACTTTTCAATTTTTGATTGAAAAAAATTAGGGTTTGAAGGAGTAACCAAGAGAAAAAATAAGGATTGAAAGAATAAAAATGGTTTAAGATATAAATGATATTTTAATTAATAATTGGTGAATGTACTTATAAAATATTTATCCTTTTAGTAATTTTACTTAAGGGCACTTAAAAATGCTAATTCGCGATGTATATACAAATTTTGAGGGGCAGAAATATCATCATTCTATATTTTATTAGGAATGGTCAGAGTAGTGTAGTACTAAAATTAAATATTTGAAAGGGCAAAATGAAAAGAAAAAAATATATAATGCTTAAATTTGGTAAATATCAACCGGATCTTTAACTCTCATACACCTCTTCTTCGTAGAAGTGAATGTGTTAAACAGCCATTTATTCTTCTTTGTGATTGTCATTGTGGATAGGTTAGTACAAAACCATCAACTACAACTTCAAACCAGGCATCTTCGACTAAGTCTTGTACTCAATATCCCCTCAGTAACTATATTTCTTATGATTCGTTGTCTTCTAGCCATGAATACTTTGTTAATACCATTTCAAGTATCGAATCAACCTCTTATGCTCAGGCTGTCTTAGATCCAAAATGGCAAGAGGCAAGGCAATTTGAACTTGATGCTCTTACTACACAAAATACATGCATGGTGCTTGGTTCCATTGCCTGCTAGTCATCGCCCCATTGGTAGTAAAGGGGCATATGGTATCAAATACAATTACAATGGTATAATTGACTGCTACAAAACCGGATTAGTAGCGATAGGATTTTCTGTACAGGATGGTTTAAATTACATTAAAACATTTGCCCCTACAACCAAATTGACCACTATTTGCTATTTACTTACATGTCTTATTCATTCATAACAAAAGTTCAGTAAAAACCAGACAACCCCAGAAAGACCTTTCTCTCTTTGCTTTTCTTCTCTCATTCACTTCTTCGACTTTGTTGACGAGTAATAATTTATCAGAATGTACTCCGAACTAGATGCCTAAGATGAGTTATTAAGAACCCACTCCACCAGAGTTGTAATGCCGAAACCTGTAGCACCACCCTTCTTGTCACTCCAGACAGGGCCAGCCATGTCAATGTGCATCCACTGAACCTTGTCGCTCACAAACTGAAAAAGTAATACATTCAAATTTCAGATATCCACAGTATACTTATAAAAGAACCTCATTTTTGAAAAGAAAACGAGCATAAGTTATCCTAGATATGTTACAGGATATTCAGTGTGGAATTGTGAATGTATACAAGAGCATATGCCACCTTCAACTGATTTTATTGAACCTCTCAAATTGGAGAAAACACACTGAAACTAGAAAAAATCCACAGTGATCTGTTAAGAGACTTTTGGACTGAAGGAGAGACTGAGTAAGCTCCATAATGACATAAGAGGTTGATCACCATGTGCTAAGTGGGAATATATCCGAAACAGAAGAAAGTAAAATTGCTTAGTTTGCGTACCTGTTTCAAAAACAGAGCTGCGGTGATTGCACCACCTTGCCGATCACCAGTATTTACCATATCAGCCACTCCCGATTTCATTGACTCCCAATAACTTTCCTCCATCGGCATCCTCCAAATTTTCTCTCCACTGACCTCTGTAGCTGCAAATACCTCCTTCGCCAGGTCATCACTGGGTGTAAACACACCTTACAAGGTGAAAAACCCTGTCAATTATCAGCGGGCAATCAAGAATTCTAGTATTATGAAAGTTAACTCAGTGAAAAATTGTTAATGTCATAAACAAAAGGAACAAATGGAAACACAAAATTTCTCTAATCCCATTTATTCTAAAACCAAAGGGAAAGAAAATTGTCCATGATTGATTTCAGCATATGGATCCATCTTCAAAATTCTATGACTAACGAATTTGGAATGATTGATCAGGGTCTGATGACTTGTTCTGGATTAATATCAAACACTTTCTTAATGCATTACTTCTTTAAGGTGCATTACTGTTTAATGATTCTTATACAAAGATGACAACATGGAGATCACATGTATACCCGCAATTGAGGGTCCAAGAGCAATTCTACAATATCCTGTTAATGTTGCCAAGTCAATAATCTGCAGAAAAATTGAACATGGTGTTAGAACAAACTGCAAATCGAAACTGAAAAGGTCAAAACTCTTAGAAAGCTAAGTAATGGAATGGCCAATATTTATTTTAAAGTATACAATTCCAGAAGAGTAGTGCAGATAAATTTCCAATGACTTCAATAGCTTGATATAATGTGATAGAAGACAACTTCATGGTGCTAATTAACTGAGCACAAGAACACAAAAATTAACTTGCATTCAGATTTTCTTTATTTGCAATCACATTCTGTAACACTATTCAAATTTGTGCAAGAGAATTACATAAAATACCCTCTGTTTACTCGCTTATAAAGTCAATGAGGCAAATAATAATCACACACATACCAGATATACAAAATTACACATGTTAATAAATTCTATGCTACTCAATCTTACGATATTAAGCATCTCTGGATATATAATCAGTTTTCTGGTGATGTTAATGCATTTTAGTATTGAATTATCAATCATATTAAGCAATAATATTGGATCTGTTATCAATTTATCATTGAGTGTAATGCAAGGGAATGAATATAGATCCATATTTCTTCTCATTAAAGATGCAATTTTCATTAATAATTAATCGTAGAAAGAAAATGGTCCAAATTCAAAATCTCCAACGACAAAATAGATCATCATTATTCTGTGATTTAGTATTCACCTTCTCTACACCCTGATTACACGCATAAACCAAAGCATCTGCAAGGGTAAGTCTGCCTTCAGCATCAGTATTGTTGACCTGCAATAAGTGCCATTAAAATATATTTAATTTACCATCACCAACAAAGATTCTCTTAAATTGGCCTGGTACTCTATGGACCTCTAGCAAAAACTCTTTTTCGGATTTTTGAAAGGAAAGTTGAATAACAAAAAGTTCATATTACATATAAATCTACCAAAACCTTGTTTCAAGAACATGTGCAACATATCCACAAACCTCAAACATAAAGTTAAACAATCATTAACTGATCATTTCTTTTAATACACTGATAAAGAGCATGTAGACTATACTACTGCAAAATCAAGTCCATGTTTCCTATAAACTAATAAATAATGTTACCCGATTAACTAAACAAAACTTTTCGTGACACTACAAAAAGTTAAATCATGTGCCTGTGTATATATACACATCTATATCATAGATTTAACTGCTTCCATGAGCCCTAGGAATGTTCATGACCTTATTGAACAAAGAGAATTGAACAATTCCGTGGTTTGGTTAGGAAAGGGATCTCATTATCTTTGGTTTAACTTTAATATTAGGCAAACCACCGTAAGCCCACCCCCTCAGCCAGTTAAGCAAGCCCATAAGAAAAACAGCTGCACAATCAGTCTTTGTTTTATTATTATTATTTTTTCTATAATACAATCAGAGGGATGGAGCAGGTTTCAAAATTTGGGATCAAAGTGTATTTTATTGCTATCTCTGCACAAGGATGATGTGGATGCACTAACTTGAACAAGGACCTGACTCAAAACATTTTGAAAGTGAAAATTATGCCATAGTCCAATGTGAAAATGTAGCATGCGTTCAAGTTAGCTGAAGAAACCTATTGTAAAATGAATAATTTCTTTGTTTTAGTATTTCATTTATTTCAACATATCATGGAGATTTACCTCGATTGTCTTCCCATTTGAAGCTGTGACAATGTCTCCAGGCCTCATGCCTGTACCACTTATCATATTCTCACAAGCAGCAACAATGAAATGAACCTGCACAAATAAAACTGCCCTACATCAAGTTGCCAGAGCATATTCTATTGACTGCTTGAAGAGTAGGAAAGTAACTGAAAAGAGGGAAACAAAAAGGGTAGAAAGAAGGATATCATTTCTAGCCACAGAAGAAAATTGTGGTACCTCTACTCCAGGAGGTTTAATTTGACCAATGGCTTTTGCAGCACCCAGAACTGCTGCCGAACCTCCCATGTCAAATTTCATGAGCTCAATGGAACAGGCTGGACCTGTCTTGATGTTGTAGCCACCACTAATAAAACGGAACATGAATATTTAAGAACCAAAACAGGGTAAAGTTGATAATACTAAAAGCAGATAACAAGTATAATCCTCAATCTCAATAGTATCACCACCAAACCAGGCAGGGAAAGAGAAATTGAAGTGAAGAAGAAAATTAAACGAATCTTACAGTGCCATACATATAACGGGACTAGAAAAGTTGTAAGATTTGTGCTCAAGAAGTATGTTATGATACAAAGCATAACTCGCCAGTTGACTCTAATTCTCATTTGCAGCATTACAAGATAGAACTTTCAAAAGTACTAACATCTACAAACCCTTAACCCAATTTTTCCCTTTTACAGTACCTTTGCTCTAAAATAGAGTTACAATAATCACCTGTCAAAAGTCAAACCCTTTCCAACCAAGGCCAACTTGACTTTAGCAGATCCACCAGGAGGTTTGTAGCACAAATGAATGAAATGGGGTGGATTTGCAGAGGCTGCAGCTACGCCCAGATAAGACCCCATTTTCAACTCTTTGCATTTCTCTACATCCAAAATCGTCGCAGAAAGAACATCGCTGTACGTGGAGGCAATTTTTGAAGCCTCCTCTGCCAGCACCGCTGCAGTACAGAAATCACCGAATATAAATCAATACTACGAACAAAAACAGTTATGGCCATCAAAAAATGAACTGCAGAATGGAAAAGAGATCATGAAGAGAAAGCGACAATAGAACTGATGCATACCAGGGGTAAGTACATTGGCTGGGGAATTGACAAGCTCTCTTCCTAAGATAACACCAGAAGAAACATCTTCAGCGTACTTAAGATTCTTTTCTATTTCAGGTCCAGTTCCAAGACCAAGTATGTCCACAGACTTAACCACCGGTTTCTTTGATTCTGACTTATACCGACCATCTTCATATATCCCAAGCACAGTTCCTACACAATTTCATTTCAACCATCCCACATCACCTCAATTACATATTACAAATATACCTCAAATATCAATTATAACATCAAAAAATCATAAAATAACTACCAGATGCTATTGCAGAAGCAGAAGTGAGCTTTGATTGCTCTGAGAGACCCTCAGAGGAGGCAAGCACAACAGCAACATTGCTGGCTTGAGCAGCCTTTGCAGCAGCTGCAACAGACTCACCAAGACCTTGAAAGTCCGCAGGAGTTGTAGCTGACTGACCAAGCCCAATCAAGCCTACCCTTTTGGAGCCAAGGCCTGGGAGTCTATGAACCGTTGACTGGCCAGTTTTTCCAGTGAAATCCTCCTCAGAAGATGCTTCAGACAGAAGACCACCTAACTGAGCATCAAGCTTTTTCAAGATCGAATTCTGGAATTTCGAATTCTCATCCTTGATCATATCTTTCTCTGTGACACCCACAGCAAGAATGTCCCCCTTCCATTCCACCACATCAATATCTTTCGCAGCAAAAGAGATCTATCAAACATTTCAAACAAAACCATCATCATAAACATCATCCACAAATTCAACCAACAACAGTCCAATCACATCACAAAACAACACCAACCCAATTGAAAACATCAAACAAGAAATCAACTTTTCATATTCTTCAATCAAGTTAAAACAATCATCCAATCAACTGACAGCTACCAAGACTTCTACCAACTAAAAACCAAAAACCCCTCCAACGAAAACTAATAGCTTAGAGATCTAACCACGCACACACCACCTTGACCAAAACACAAAATTCATAAACCAAAATCAAATTTTTCACCCACAACATAAAAAAAAAACCAACAAACAAAACAACCCCATTTCCAAAAGCAGCAACTCAACCGATCTATACACATATAAACAAAGAAAAAATCATGAAAAAACGAGATGGGTAACTTTCATATAGTAAAAAACATAAACAGATAATAGAAAGGGACCTTGGGGGGTTCGATTTGCTTAGGTTTGGTGAGACCAAGAGTAGCGTGAGCCATCACGAGCCTTCTAGTCCTCGTGCCTCTACTACACAAAGGTGATACAGCAAGAGAGAGCGTGGACGTGAAACCAGGAACGGTCACGGATCCTAGTCTAGTGAAGACCAATAACGACGAAAGTGAAGACAAAGTAGGAGTAGATAGAGAAGCAAAAATGGCAGATGATACCATGTTCCAGTGCTGTGGAGTAAGAATTTATACTTGGAAAATGAATACACGCGGACAAACCCTCTTTCGGGTCCAAAAAGTCGGTCGTTGGTTGGATTACGTTACGTCACGGACCTATCGAACAGAGTGTGTGTGTGCATGGGCTCATGGCTTCGTGCATGGTTTCTATTTTTTCTCCTCATCCTACGCTTTTGTCGTAACGTATATTGGTATATGGTATAACCTTTATAAATTAATAATGTTAGGATCGGGTAAAATTTGTTGATTGATTCAAATATAAATTACACTATCCTAACATTATTAATTTATAAAGGTTAATAACATTATTAATTTGATAGTTATATTGTAATTATGAAGTTTTGTTATATGGATCGAAGTAATAATATTAGGACGATTTTATAGAAGAAAGTATTGAAAATATTAGACTCTAAGAAGTTTGTTTTTTTTTTACCTTATAACAAAATCTTGATGATTTTCTCTATCTAATGAACGAGGAGTTCACCATGAAATCATCTACCCTATATCCAACCCCAAACATATGCTTCAATAGGAATCACATTAAGGTTGATTGAAAGAATATAAATCTCTAGTAAAGTATTCGCCTATAATTCTGTAGATAAAATACATTACATTATTGGTTTTAGAGATTGACGACTTACTTGTTTAGTGGCTTTGACACTGGATGTTCCCAAATTTGGTATTATCAGGTGAGATTATGAATTGGATTCATTAAATTATTATTATTTTTTTAGTGGTTAAATAACTTAAAATTACTAAAAAAAAAAAAAACAATTTAAAATAAAAAGTAAAAGATTCTAACTTAATCGTAATTAAAATATTTTCATCCGTAACTATCCTTTTAAAAGATGCATATTTCTAATTTACTCTTCATTAATATCCTATAAATTATCATTTTTCATATTGTTACTAGTTACTTAACTTTTTATATTTGTACAACAATTTCAATTACATATATTTTATAACTTAAAAGAAGGTATAAGTTATATGAACTTAATATTTTTTTAAACTATTATTGTTTAAAATAATATATATTTATTATTATCAATAAAATCTACATTTATGTAAAATTAGAAATATTTAGGTAAATTTGGTTAGGATTTATTAAATGATTTGTTTTTTGCTACATATATAATTTAAAATAAAATTATGCAATGATTATTAATTATAAGGATAAAAACATAAAAGTATTTATTTTAGATATTTTTCTCTTGAAAAACGATTGACATTTATATTCAAACATTAGAAGGAAAAAATATATATATGTCTACTAGATTTCAGATTTCAGTCAATATTCAGTTTTTTGTAATATGTAAGACTATTCAATCTTCAGATAAAAAGAAAAAATAAGCCCTAGAAATTCTTTGTTGTAATAAGATAACTTCAGATTATGCATGTAAAATTATATATAATTCCATACCAAAACCTTCCTCTATACATTTATAAATTTTATTGTGAGTAATGTAGGATTTTCGTACAAAAAAATCATAATATCTAAGTAAATTGAAGTGAATGCAAATCAATTTACACAATTACAAATTGAAATGTATTCCATTCACATTTCACAATTGATAAAGAAGAAAACATGTATGTATATATAAATATGTATGTATGTATACATATTTCATATAGAGCATGAATTCTTTATCAATCTTTTGTTTATACTAATTTTTTTATACAAAAATATTTAAGTTCGAGTGATATATGAGAGAAAAAAAATAAAATAATTTTGGTCATCCACTATTTTTTATACTAATATGTCACTAGATTATCAAAAGATTAATAAAAAAAATTGATGACATAAAATCTTTACTCATATAAAAAATATTATAAATAAGGATCTTGCCTTTAGTAAAGAAATCGAGCTTGTAAAAGGAAAAAAAAAAGGAAAAAGTAATTTTTACATTACTTATCCTACAATAAAGCTATGCGCTTCGCATATTTTCTTTAATTATTTAAAATCATGATATATGGACATGGGTTATTAATTATAAACAGATTCATGCAATCATATGAAAGACTTATATACATGCCATCATCTTAAATGACATTGAAACTTTTTTCCTTATCCCACAAGAACCTACTGACTTTACAATGGGCACTTTTAAGGAAATTTCTTAGCACCTTTTTATAAACAAATAATAGTTTATGATATTTTTACCACTTTTTTCATATTTTATCTTAAAATTTTGGAAGAAAATAATTTGTGTACATGAAAATTTTTAATTCTTGGTCATATATAAAACATCCGTACCAAACTTCATCAAAAATACTTGGAGTGTGTATCATATAAGGGATCCTTTGTAGAAAATATAAATGAAATTTCATTTTTAGCCAAAAAAAAAAATTATTTCTTTTAGTCCGAAACAAAAATGTAATTGTTTTTAGCTCGTTTTCACCTCTTAATCCATTTCACTTCAAAAATTTTAAAGAATGACAACAGGCAAAAAAAATAAAATAAAATGAAGTTTCGTTTAAGTTTAAAATTAAATATCATTGTTTGGGTAAAAATTAAATCTTCACTATTTTTTAGCCAATTTCAATCATTTTTATATAATCATTTATACGTAATAGTTAATTATTGTTGTTGTGGTTTCCAAAATGATAATAGTTTTTTTTTTTTAAAAAAAGAAAATTCAAAATTCAAAATGATAATAGTTGTTAATCATTTGTGATTAGTCTTTTTGTGGATTGTTTTATTTGGAAGCGGTTGCCGAACGGTCTTTTGCGTATATTGATTCCTAATTTCGTTTTTTTTAATAATACCACTTGCAACTTTTGTTTACATTAATTTCTAAATCCTAATAATATTTTTTATTTTTTCAAATATATCACCTGTCAATTCCAACCTCAATGTTCAACCAGATTGAATGAATGTTAATAATTAATAAAATTTAATCACATTAATTGTATGGTTGTCTCTATCTTTGATAATGTAACAAATAAAGAAACACATACAATTGGATATACTATGACAATTTATCATTAAATAGTTCAGGTTGGACCTCAGTTTAGTCCAACGATTATTGGGACAATTTAAATGATAGTCAAATATGAGTATAATGAAATGAAACCAAATTAAGACACTAAAATTATTTTTTTAAGAAAATCAATAATTAAAAGGACGAAACAATTGAAACTTTAGAAAAATTAGACATTAAACAAGAAACTTGAGTTGAGTGTCGTTGAATTTTACAGACACACAATAGAAAAATTTGTGAAAGATTATCTTTAACACCAGTAAAAGTTTTCATTAATGGTTCGTATAACAAAAAAAAAAATTAATTATGTGTCCAATTTCACCTAAGTTCAGGTGGTTGTATAATTTGCCCTAAAAAAGTTGGACACACAATTTTGTATATTGGTATGTTTGCGTTTTTTTCTTTATTATTATTATTATTATTTTAATTTTTTTGGTTTCTTTAAGTACGAGTTTTACAATCAAGTCTATGCATTTGAATGTTTAAAAATTTAAAAAAATAATTTAGTTTTTTTAAAGATTTATCTGTTTGGAAACTCTCATTAATTATATATTTCTTTTTGTTGTGGTACCTAAATCCAACCAAAATTATTTGATCATATATGCATTTACGGACATATATAACAATCATTATCATGTTCATTAAAATTTATGATTGCTTTAATTTAGGAATGTTTAATGAGATTCCATAATGAGGTTGATCACACTCTTGATTGCTATAATCGAAATTGTTGCCCTTAATTGAAATATATGGAAATGGTTAAAAAATATGTTAATCTTCATAGGATATTACTATCATAAGAAGTAACTCATGAGGTTTTTTTTTTTAAAATCAAATAATAATCAATTATTTTTATTTTTATCTTTTTTATTAATCGGATTAATGGATAGTTAGGATTTTTTTTGTCATAACTTTTTAAAGTTAGGAGGAACTGACGGTAAAACCACTACACATATATGTGTGTGTATATATATATATAGGATCGGAGAATACAAATTTTGACATAATTTTTCGACCATTAAAAAGTATTGAATTGTGTAGATTAGTTATTAATTTTGAATAGGTATACTTCACCCTATTTTATCTCAATCTTCAGACCAAATAAAAAAATTATAAATTCAATTTTCATTTAATCTTTTATCTTTATTCAGTTAGTTAAATCATACAAATAATATATGAATTTAAAATTTTGAACATAAACTTTCAAATAAGATTTATATTACATATATTTAAACAAACATATTAATACTGACGCCTTCACAGAACTAGTTATCAATTCTACTCGAACAGACACCTTCACAGAACTAGATTTAGAAAAGGAATGTCACAGACACAGTTAAATACCAAGTCTTCCCTAGACATACACTTCCACACCAGTATACTGAATCTATCACAGAGAAATACTAATCTAGAGTAGAAAAATGAGAACACAAGAGAGAAAAATGAGAAATCTCAAATGACTTGTAAGAAATGAGCAAGAGAGATGGGATGATTAAGAGTGGTGGGATGGAGCCTTTATTTATAGGTAGAAAAAGTGCTATGGAAACTTATTGTAAAGTAAATATAATTGTTAATGACATGTCGGTTACAGAGTTTAATATCATGTTTAATAGCATATTGGTTACTGAGTTTAATATCATAGTTAATGACATATCGGTTATAAAATTTAATGACATGGTTAATGATATGTGAATTTATTACAATGTCTATTATAGGATTTATTATGATGTCTGTTATATAATTTATTAAGATGTCTGTTATAGAGTTTTATTGCAACGTCTGTTACAATTTATTAAAAGCGGTAAACTCTTATTTAAAGAGATAAATCTAACTTGGGTTGGATTTACCAAGTTGTTGGTTATTTGCTTGTAATAGGTATTGGGCAATTAGTCCGACTCGATCGTCATATTGGGCTAGTCTATCTCAATAAACTTTGTGCTTACATCTTGGGCTTAGAATTTTTTGACCACTACAATATGGATTTGAAGCTTTCAACATATATTTTCAAAACAAGATTCATTTTGTATATGTTTAAATAAACATATAAACTAGAATAGAATAAAGACGAAAATCAATCAAACTTGAAGAAAAACTTTTTTAGAGCTAATATAACATTTGTTAGCATAACATGACATATATGCTAAACACATATGCTAATAAGATTATTTGAATCAAATAATAAGGTGTAAATTACATAAATGAAATCCCTCACACTGCATTCATGTTGATAACGTATTATAGAATAAGGCACAAAAACAATGAATTTAGATCACTAAACACAAGAATAGAGAAAAAAGAAAATAAGAGAGAAATAGTTAATAGAATTCAATTGATGTGTTCTTAAATGATTACAAAAATAAGTCTATTTATAGGTAAATTGGAAAAATAAATTTTATAATGAAATAATAATAAAATAAATTATTTTCATAATAGAATAACAACAAATAAGGTAAATAGTATTTTCAAAATAGCAGTGATGTTCAGTCCATATATTCATAACAATATATATATATATATATATATATATGCCAAATTTGATTTAAGAGGAGTGATATTACCACCCCTTAAAAGTTGTATGTACACCCTTTGTTCTTTGTGCATCGCATTAATTTTTAAAAAAAAATCGTTTTTTTGTAAGCACACCCCACTCTATACTAAATATGCCCTTCCTATTAATTTAAAAATTATATATCATTAATAATTGTTTTTCACCCCAGGAGATACACATCAGCAACGCAGGTGCAGACTCAAAAAAAAAAAAAGGCAATTGATAATATGTCCAGACTGGCCAAAAGACTCCAATTCTATTAATATCTTAGATAGTACAAGACAAACGCTAGGGGATTTTCCTTGCAGATTCTCACTAAAAATGAGCTCCCAAACTGCTATGTTTGGTTTGGTGGTCTATATTAAATCTAAAATATTGGCCATGGATCAGAGTTACAAAGTTGGGGTAAAGTTAAGTAGATTGTCAGAATTTACATTTTGATAGCAGATACACGTTAATGAGTAGTCGCCCAGAGCGAGGTCTTGAAGGTTGGAATGGAAAACGGAATTGTTTTAGGAAGGGAGAAAGTGGGGTTTTTTTACTGGGAATTTGAGGGTTTGATAATAAGAATAATAGAAGGTGAGTGATTGAGTGGTGAAGAGAAGAGAGAGTGGGAAAGGAGGAGGAGGAGGTGAAGGGAGTTTAAAGGTGGTGGTGAGGTTTAGTAGAGAGAGTATCAGAGACACATAGACTAAGTTTGAAGATAGGAAGTTATTGTCATTTCTTTAAAAAAAAATTGTGTTATTTTTATTATAATATCACCAATTTAATTTATGGATAATATTGAAATTTTAAAATTTATACAAATTTGGTGTGTAAATAGGATTTTAAAGGGGTGGAAACATCATCACTCTTGATTTAAACAAAAAATATATAATAATATTTTAAATTGATTTTTTTTTGAAGATTTAAATTGATTTAATAGTGAAACTTATTTGTCAATTGTAATTTCTAATTTTATTGTATAAGGTACTGAAATACAAAATAACTCAATTGGTAAAAATGCATTTTCTCCAATTTTGGGGTTGAACATACATTGATAATCTAAATATAGTAAAATGAACATATTCAAACAACATATGAGCAACAAATCCCCTCAGATACTAAAAATGAGTCTGTATACGCATACATAACTACAATTATAGTGGTGCATGTGACTCACAAAGAAAAATCTCTAATTTGCTTATAATATAGAATCTCACAAATCATATTTCCTTTAATCTGTATTCTATAATTGTAATAAGTACATGAATCATAAGAAGATTGACACAACTTTTTAAATTTGTGTCGTACATATTAACAAAATTGAAATTATTATTTTAGTGATTTAAATATTTATTTAATATATTTTCTACTTGAATAATTTTCTGCACTAAACTTTCAATTCTTGTTTAATGAGATTCCATAATATATAAGGTTAAAGGTAAGAGAGAAAATATAGGAAAATTTATCTAGAAAATTTTAATATATATATTTTTAATTACTCGCTCTAAGTTGATTAAACTTTCATTCTTATGGCTGCTGTAAATTTTACAGTTGAGAAATGAAAAAATATATATTTTTATTTTTAATTTGAGTATCTTGTTTTTAATTATTCATACCGAGTTGGTTGAGCAATGTAAAATTGTCTTACATACTAATTAGTTGACTTATAATATCTTTCCCATGAAGCTAATTTTAATTTTTTTGTTTCTCAACCAATGCAAAGTGAAGCAAAACAAGCAGTAGCTGAAGGGATCTTAACTTGTTTGTAAGATGTCATAGAGTCTCTTGAACAGAACCGGGTATGGTGTTCTGATATGAATGCAATTTTTCCGTTCCCAATTTGCATTATGTTGTGTGTAATATTTATATCTTCTTATGAAGAAATACTTGGAATTTTTCATAGTCATAGATATTTGTATAAACCTCTTCGTGTTTTCTATAAATACACCCTTTAACTTCTTGACATTGCTGGTTTCTGAATGAGACCAAACTCTGTCTGTAGTGTCGTTGCATGACAAACTCAGAACGCCATCTCATACTATAACTCATGTCATTGTTAGCAACGTTAGCATTATTTTTTATATATCTTGGATTTTGTGATTATTTTTTCAAAATTTATTTAGTTAGCCAAACAGCTGGAAAAAATAAGATACATATAATTTAGAGGAAATGTCAGCCCAAGTCACTTTCAATTATTGAATAGACATTTTTATCCTATTTGAATAAACTTAACATTTATGTCCCAATCCCATCTTTTTTGGACACAAATACCCTTAAAATCTCATTTAACTCATTTTAAAGTTTTATGTCTCAGTTTTTACTGCCGACAGCTCCTGCTTCTTCTTCATTTTGTCGCCCCCTCTTCATTCATTTCTAGCAACCCTGCTTCTTCTTCACTTTCTCCTCCTCCTTCATTTCTCTGACAGCCGTTCAGCATTCTCAGCACACAAACTCTGCCGCCGTTCATCTCCTCCTCCTCCTCCTATCCTTTTTATCTGATTTGGTAGACCGGTACAGCAGCTCCCGCTCTCCGTCAGTGGCCGCGACTTTCATCTTCTTCCTCCGCACGACCAGACCAGGTATGATGCTCCTCTTTCCCTTCTGCTTCTTCGTTTTCTCCTCCTCCTCCTACTCATTTTATCTTCCTTGGCAGACCGGGACACGACCTCCCTCTCTTCCTCAGTGACCGAGCCCTTCAGCTTCTTCCTCCGCACAACCAGAAGTTCTCAAAATGAGAAGGTGCATCATGGAATTGGGGGGGTACCAAAAGTTCTCAAAATGAGAAGGGAATATGGCTTCGCCATATTTTGTAATGTTGTTGATGCAAATGTGGAGTAATTGTCAATAATGATGTAATACATTTTATATATAAATATATATAAAGTTACTTTATTTGAGGCTCTATAACATTTATGGTTTTTACTAATATATTTTGCATTTTGTTGATATGATATGATGATCATTCGTGTAAGGGTATATTCAATTGGCCAAAACCAGTACCCAAAACACTGGTCACACCAAGGTGAATAGAGTTAATCATGCTAGTTCCCTCGGTGTGATTAGTGGTGTCACGTGGAGATGGAACGAAAACAGAAGCAAAAACACTAATCACACCAAGTGGAATGAGTGTGAATCATACTGGACACACTTGGTATGATTAGTGGTGCCCTATGGAGATGGAACAAAAACAGAAGTAAAAACACTAATCACACCAAGTGGAACGAGTGTGAATCATACTAGGCACACTTGGTATGATTAGTGGTGCCATGTGGAGATGGAACAAAAACAGAAGCGAAAACACTAATCACACCAAGTGGAACGAGTGTGAATCATACTGGGCACACTTGGTATGATTAGTGGTGTCATGTGGAGATGGAACGAAAACAGAAGCGAATACACTAATCATACCAAGTGGAACGAGTATGAATCATACTGGGCACACTTGGTATGATTAGTGGTGCCAAGTGGAGATGAAATAAAAACAAAAGCGAAAACCCTAATCACACCAAGTGGAACGAGTATGAATCATACTGGGCACACTTGGTATGAATAGTGGTGCCATGTGGAGATGGAATGAAAACAGAAGCGAAAACACTAATCACACCAAGTGGAACGAGTATGAATCATACTGGGCACACTTGGTATGATTAATGGTGCCATGTGGAGATGAAACCAAAACAGAAGCGAAAACACTAATCACACCAAGTGGAACGAGTGTGAATCATATTGAGCATACTTGGTATGATTAGTGGTGTTATGTGGAGATGGAACGAAAACAGAAGCGAATACATTAATCATACCAAGTGGAACGAGTATGAATCATACTGGGCACACTTGGTATGATTAGTGGTGCCATGTGGAGATGAAACGAAAACAGAAGCGCATACACTAATCACACAAAGTGTGCCCAGTATGATTCACACTCGTTCCACTTGGTGTGATTAGTGTTTTCGTTTCTGTTTTCGATCCATCTCCACATGGCACCACTAATCATACCAAGTTCCCAGTATGATTCACATTCGTTCCACTTGGTGTGATTAGTGTATGCGCTTATGTTTTTGTTCCATCTCCACATGACACCACTAATCATACCAAGTGTGCTCAATCATACCAAGTGTGCTCAGTATGATTCACACTCGTTCCACTTGGTGTGATTAGTGTTTTCGCTTCTGTTTTTGTTCCATCTCCACATGGCACCATTAATCATACCAAGTGTGCCCAGTATGATTCACACTCGTTTCACTTGGTGTGATTAGTGTTTTCGCTTCTGTTTTCGTTCCATTTCCACATGGCACCACTAATCATAGCAAGTGTGCCCAGTATGATTCATACTCGTTCCACTTGATATGATTAATGTATTCGCTTCTATTTTCGTTCCATCTCCACATGGCACCACTAATCATACTAAGTGTATTCAGTATGATTCACACTCGTTCCACTTGGTGTGATTAGTGTTTTCGCTTCTGTTTTCGTTCCATCTCCACATGACACCACTAATCATACCAAGTGTGCCCAGTATGATTCATACTCGTCCCACTTTGTATGATTAGTGTATTAGCTTCTGTTTTCGTTCCATCTCCACATGTCACCACTAATCATACCAAGTGTGCCCAGTATGATTCACACTCGTTCCACTTGGTGTGATTAGTGTTTTCGCTTCTGTTTTCGTTCCATCTCCAATGGCACCACTAATCATACTAAGTGTGCCCAGTATGATTCATACTCGTTCCACTTGGTATGATTAGTGTATTCGCTTCTGTTTTCGTTCTATCTCCACATGACACCACTAATCATACCAAGTGTGCCCAGTATGATTCACACTCGTTCCACTTGGTGTGATTAGTGTTTTCACTTCTGTTTTTATTCCATCTCCATAGGGCACCACTAATCATACCAAGTGTGCCCAGTATGATTCACATTCATTCCACTTGGTGTGATTAGTGTTTTCGCTTTTGTTTTCGTTCCATCTCCACGTGGCACCACTAATCATACCGAGGGAACTAGCATGATTAACGCTATTCACCTTGGTGCGACTAGTATTTTGGGTACTGGTTTTGGCCAACTGAATATACCCTTACATGAATGATCATCATATCATATCAACAAAATGCAAAATATATTAGTAAAAACCATAAATGTTACAGAGCCTCAAATAAAGTAACTTTATATACATTTATATATAAAATGTGTTACATCATTATTGACAATTACTCCACATTTGCATCAACAACATTACAAAATATGGCGAAGCCATATTCCTTTCTCATTTTGAGAATTTCTAGTACCTCCCAATTCCATGATGCACCTTCTTATTTTGAGAACTTCTGGTTGTGCGGAGAAAGAAGCTGAAGGGCTCGGTCACTGAGGAAGAGAGGGAGGTCGTGTCCCGGTCTGCCAAGGAAGATAAAATGAGTAAGAGGAGGAGAAGAAAACGAAGAAGCAGAAGGGAAAGAGGAGCATCATACTTGGTCTGGTCGTGTGGAGGAAGAAGATGAAAGTCGTGGCCACTGACGGAGAGCGAGAGCTGCTGTACCGGTCTACCAAATTAGATAAAAAGGATAGGAGGAGGAGGATGAGGAGGAGGAGATGAACGGCGGCAGAGTTTGTGTGCTGAGAATGTTGAGGGTTGTTGAGGGTTACTGATTTGTTGCTTTACAAAACAACTCTTCAGCTTTTCTTTATTATAAGGGTAGCTTAGTATTTTCGCATCTAGTTTAAGACCCAATTGTCATGTTTATTGAAAAGTGTCTCAAATGTTAGCTCGCTAGTTTATTGGGCTCTTTTTGTCCCTGACCCTATAATTTAATTTAAAGATAATATTGAAATTTTAAAAATATAGAAATTTGGGGTGCACATACAACTTTACAGTGGTGAAAACATGGTCATTCGCCATCAAAACAACAAACTTGTTTCATTTCTAATCGTAAAGCCTTAATCCAACCTAACTAATGGACTCTCTGTGTCAATATGTGTGCCTTTGCTTCACTAGCTTGCCATTTGTTGGGCTCAACCTTATATTGTTGTGCTTACCAACCAACGATTGGCGAGGGATCGATTGAGAGAAAATGCAACAGTTCAACAAACTCAAATTGACTATGACTTTAACGAGAAGGAAACAATCATGTTAAAAACTAAATTACTTTCACAACTACTTAAGTGTAAATATACAAGCTCTCTATAGTAGGTAAATTTCCAATTAAATTATGTGTATTTACCATTAGTTGGATGAAGTACACTCCCTCTCCACCTTTGTGCTAAGGAACTCAAATCTACCATGCATATTCACAAACATATGCATGTGAATTTCTCTTCAATATTATAGAAGTAATTTTCTTAATCGGACAAGTAGTCAGTGAGAAATTCAATATATTTTAGTTGAGCAATGTTTCCACCTCTCAAAAACGGTTTGTACATCCCTTTTGTTTGCACATATAATAAAAAAATTTAAAATTTTTCTAATTTGTTTTTAGACCACATTTAATACAAAGATTATCTTTTTCTTAGTATTGTATATATTTTGTAAATACACCCCATATGTCAACAACAAATAAACTATAAGCTATAATATATGTTAAAAGTAGATCTAGTGTAAATTATTTTGTTGTCACTTGTTAGGAAATTTTTATCTTACAATTTAATTTTTTTAACACCTTAATTGTAAATGCACCCCATATGTCAACCACAAATAAACTATAAACTATAATATATGTTAAAAGTAGATCCAGTGTAAATTATTTTGTTGTTACTTGTTAGGAAATTTTTATCTTACAATTTAATTTTTTTAACACCTTAATTGTAAATGAAACGAAACCTATACTAAGCAAATAATGTAATACAAATTCATTCAACTTGTTAAAACTTTTTTTTTTTTTTAAATTAGAGATTAATGTATAACATAATAACTCTTTTATTATTTTATTCACTCAAACCCTAATATTTCATTTATACCATAAGACTTGCATGAATGATTTTTAGCTAATTTTTAATTAAATTAAGATTACATGAATGGTTGTAGATGATTAAAGTTAGGGTTTGATGATGAACCTTTTTTAATTTTTATGATTAAAGTTATAAACTTTTTTTCCTCTCTCAAGCCTTAATTTTTCATTTATATCATAAAATTTGCATGAATTATTACTAGTTAATTTTATAGAACCCTAAGTAACACTTTTTTGATGATGACTTGTAATATAGATTTAAATATGTAGTTTTTGAATGATTTGAAGTATATCATTTTACTTGTTTGCTGATATAATAAAGAAATTGGAAGAAATGAGTAACATTTGTGTTTAGTTTGTGAGAAAATCTAACAAGAAAATGCAAAACGATGATGTAGTGATTCAATGTTTGACAATATTTTTGATGAGGGTCATTTATTTTTATCACTTTTCACTTAATGAATATGAATTACACCTATCAAGTAATTTTTGGTTTTTTTTTTGTTTTTTTAAGTGATCAAACCATTTAAAACCATTCAAAAATCTTTAAAAATAAAAAGCTATAGTTTTTTACTTTTCATTTAATGTAAAATCATTTAATTTTTTTTAAAAATATATTATTTAAAATCTATCATTCCTATAATATTATATTTTCAAATTCATTCTAATTTTATATTATATAATGTAATTAATAAAATATTGTAATGACTATAATATTTATTACTTTACAATTTTAACATTTGTTATAATAGTAATTCAACTTAAGAACATTTTATTTATTTTTGTATAAATATATAAATTTAATTTACTTTACAATAATAATTTATTTATGTATAGATAATTTTTTTTTTAAAAAAAAAATCATTTTACTATAATAATTAATCATATTTTAGTTATGAATAAAAGTATTATTAATATATACATAAATGTGTTTTAGTATTTATTAAATAATTTATTACAATTGTTTGTATTATATTAAATGAAGTTATAGAACAACTAATAATATAAGAATGTATATGTCAAATTACTAGTTTTCAACAATTTTAACTTTAAAAAATAAATAAGATTACTATATATTCAGAGATAATAAAAATAAAAACAAACAAGTCATTTAAATTTCGAGTTTTAGTCACTATTCAGTCTTCAATTTTCAACAACACGACTTAGTCTTCATACAAAAAAACAAATAACTCCAATTAAGATTATATAAATAATTGAAGACTTTTCAATTTTTGATGGAAAAAAATTAGGGTTTGAAGGAGTAACCAAGAGAAAAAATAAGGATTGAAAGAATAAAAATGGTTTAAGATATAAATGATATTTTAATTAATAATTGGTGGATGTACTTATAAAACATTTATCCTTTTAGTAATTTTACTTAAGGGCACTTAAAAATGCTAATTCGCGGTGTATATACAAATTTTGAGGGACAGAAATATCATCACTCTATATTTTATTAGGAGTGGTCAAAGTAGTGTAGTACTAAAATTAAATATTTGAAAGGGCAAAATGAAAAGAAAAAAAATATATAACGCTTAAATATGGTAAATAACGATCAGATCCTTAACTCTCATACACCTCTTCTTCATAGAACTGAATGTGTCAAACAGCCATTTATTGTTCTTTGTGATTGCCATCGTGGATAGGTTAGTACAAAACCATCAACTACAACTTCAAACCAGGCATCTTCGACTAAGTCTTGTACTCAATATCCTCTCATTAACTATATTTCTTTTGATTCGTTGTCTCCTACCCATGATTGCTTTGTTAATACCATTTCAAGTATCGAATCAACCTCTTATGCTCAGGCTGTCTTAGATCCAAAATGGCAAGAGGCAAGGCAATTTGAACTTGATGCTCTTACTACACAAAATACATGCACGGTCCTTGGTTCCATTGCCTGCTAGTCATCGCCCCATTGGTAGTAAAGGGGCATATGGTATCAAATACAATTACAATGGTATAATTGACTGCTACAAAACCGGATTAGTAGCGATAGGATTTTCTCTACAGGATGGCTTAAATTACATTGAAACATTTGCCCCTACAACCAAATTGACCACTATTTGCTATTTACTTACATGTCTTATTCATTCATAACAAAAGTTCAGTAAAAACCAGACAACCCCAGAAAGACCTTTCTCTCTTTGCTTTTCTTCTCTCATTCACTTCTTCGACTTTGTTGACGAGTAATAATTTATCAGAATGTACTCCGAACTAGATGCCTAAGATGAGTTATTAAGAACCCACTCCACCAGAGTTGTAATGCCGAAACCTGTAGCACCACCCTTCTTGTCACTCCAGACAGGGCCAGCCATGTCAATGTGCATCCACTGAACCTTGTCGCTCACAAACTGAAAAAGTAATACATTCAAATTTCAGATATCCACAGTATACTTATAAAAGAACCTCATTTTTGAAAAGAAAACGAGCATAAGTTATCCTAGATATGTTACAGGATATTCAGTGTGGAATTGTGAATGTATATAAGAGCATATGCCACCTTCAACTGATTTTATTGAACCTCTCAAATTGGAGAAAACACACCGAAACTAGAAAAAATCCACAGTGATCTGTTAAGAGACTTTTGGACTGAAGGAGAGACTGAGCAAGCTCCATAATGACATAAGAGGTTGATCACCATGTGCTGCTAAGTGGGAATATATCCGAAACAGAAGAAAGTAAAATTGCTTAGTTTGCGTACCTGTCTCAAAAACAGAGCTGCGGTGATTGCACCACCTTGCCGATCACCAGTATTTACCATATCAGCCACTCCCGATTTCATTGACTCCCAATAACTTTCCTCCATCGGCATCCTCCAAATTTTCTCTCCACTGACCTCTGTAGCTGCAAATACCTCCTTCGCCAGGTCATCACTGGGTGTAAACACACCTTACAAGGTGAAAAACCCCGTCAATTATCAGCGGGCAATCAAGAATTCTAGTATTATGAAAGTTAACTCAGTGAAAAATTGTTAATGTCATAAACAAAAGGGACAAATGGAAACACAAAATTTCTCTAATCCCATTTATTCTAAAACCAAAGGGAAAGAAAATTGTCCATGATTGATTTCAGCATATGGATCCATCTTCAAAATTCTATGATTAACGAATTTGGAATGATTGATCAGGGTCTGATGACTTGTTCTGGATTAATATCAAACACTTTCTTAATGCATTACTTCTTTAAGGTGCATTACTGTTTAATGATTCTTATACAAAGATGACAACATGGAAATCACATGTATACCCGCAATTGAGGGTCCAAGAGCAATTATACAAGCTCCTGTTAATGTTGCCAGGTCAATAATCTGCAGAAAAATTGAACATGGTGTTAAAACAAACTGCAAATCGAAACCGAAAAGGTCAAAACTCTTAGAAAGCTAAATAATGGAATTGCCAATATTTATTTTAATGTAAACAATTCCAGAAGAGTAGTGCAGATAAGTTTCCAATGACTTCAATAGCTTGATATAATGTCATAGAAGACAACTTCATGATGCTAATTAACTGAGCACAAGAACACAAAAATTAGCTTGCATTCAGATTTTCTTTATTTGCAATCACATTCTGTAACATTATTCCAATTTGTGCAAGAGAATTACATAAAATACCCTCTGTTTACTCGCTTAAAAAGTCAATGAGGCAAATACTAATCACACACATACCAGATATACAAAATTACACATGTTAATAAATTCTATGCTACTCAATCTTATGACATTAAGCATCTCTGGATATACATATATAATCAGTTTTCTGGTGATGTTAATGCATTTTAGTATTGAATTATCAGTCATATTAAGCAATAATATTGGATCTGTTATCAATTTATCATTGAATGTAATGCAAGGGAATGAATATAGATCCATATTTCTTCTCATTAAAGATGCAATTTTCATTAATAATTAAACATAGAAAGAAAATGGTCAAAATTCAAAATCCCCAAAGACAAAATAGATCATCACTATTCTGTGATTTAGTATTTACCTTCTCTACACCCTGATTACACGCATAAACCAAAGCATCTGCAAGGGTAAGTCTGCCTTCAGCATCAGTATTGTTGACCTGCAATAAGTGCCATTAAAACATATTTCACTTACCATCACCAACAAAGATTCTCTAAAATTGGCCTGCTACTCTATGGACCTCTAGCAAAAACTCTTTTTCGGATTTTTGAAAGGAAAGTTGAATAACAAAAAGTTAATATTACATATAAATCTACCAAAACATGTGCAGCATATCCACAAACCTCAAACGTAAAGTTAAACAATCATGAACTGATCATTTCTTTTAATACACTGATAAAGAGCATGTAGACTATACTACTGCAAAATCAAGTCCATGTTTCCTATAACCTTATAAATAATGTTACCCGAGTAACTAAACAACAAAACTTTTCCTGACACTACAAAAAGTTAAATCATGTGCCTGTGTGTATATATACACATCCATATCATAGATTTAATCATTTCTTTTCATACACTGATAAAGAGCATGTAGACTATACTACTGTAAAATCAAGCCCATTTTTGCTATAAACTTATAAATAATGTTACCCGATTAACTAAACAACAAAACTTTTCCTGATACTACAAAAAGTGAAAGTTAAATCATGTGCCTGTGTATATATACACATCTATATCATAGATTTAACTGCTTCCCTGAGCCCTAGGAATGTTCATGACCTTATTGAACAAAGAGAATTGAACAATTCTGTGGTTTGGTTAGGAAAGGGATCTCATTATCTTTGGTTTAGACTTTAATATTAGGCAAACCACCCTAAGCCCACCCCCTCAGCGAGTTAAGCAAGCCCATGAGAAAAACAGCTGCACAATCAGTCTTTGTTTTATTATTATTATTTTTTCTATAATACAATCAGAGGGATGGACAAGGCTTCAGTATTTGGGATCAAAGTGTATTTTATTGCTATCTCTCCACAAGGATGATGTGGATGCACTAACTTGAACAAGGACCTGACTCAAAACATTTTGAAAGTGAAAATTATGCCAGAGTCCAATGTGAAAATGTAGCATGCATTCAAGTTAGCTGAAGAAACCTATTGTAAAATGAATAATTTCTTTGTTTTCATATTTCATTTATTTCAACAAATCATGGAGATTTACCTCGATTGTCTTCCCATTTGAAGCCGTGACAATGTCTCCAGGCCTCATGCCTGTACCACTTATCATATTCTCACAAGCAGCAACAATGAAATGAACCTGCACAAATAAAACCGCCCTACATCAAGTTGCCAGAGCATATTCTATTGACTGCTTGAAGAGTAGGAAAGTAACTGAAAAGAGGGAAACAAAAAGGGTAGAAAGAAGGATATCATTTCTAGCCACAGAAGAAAATTTGGTACCTCTACTCCAGGAGGTTTAATTTGACCAATGGCTTTTGCAGCACCCAGAACTGCTGCCGAACCTCCCATGTCAGATTTCATGAGCTCAATGGAACAGCCTGGACCCGTCTTGATATTGTAGCCACCACTAATAAAACGGAACATGAATATTTAAGAACCAAAACAGGGTAAAGTTGATAATACTAAAAGCAGATAACAAGTATAATCCTCAATCTTAATAGTATCACCACCAAACCAGGCAGGGAAAGAGAAATTGCAGTGAAGAAGAAAATTAAACGAATCTTACAGTGCCATACATATAACGGGAGTAGAAAAGTTGTAAGATTTGTGCTCAAGAAGTATGTTATGACACAAAGCATAACTCACCAGTTAACTCTAATTCTCATTTGCAGTATTACAAGATAGAACTTTCAAAAGTACTAACATCTACAAACCCTTAACCCAATTTTGCCCCTTTACAGTACGTTAGCTCTAAAATAGAGTTACAATAATCACCTGTCAAAAGTCAAACCCTTTCCAACCAAGGCCAACTTGACTTTAGCAGATCCACCAGGAGGTTTGTAGCACAAATGAATGAAATGGGGTGGATTTGCAGAGGCTGCAGCTACGCCCAGATAAGACCCCATTTTCAACTCTTTGCATTTCTCTACATCCAAAATCGTCGCAGAAAGAACATCGCTGTAAGTGGAGGCAATTTTTGAAGCCTCCTCTGCCAGCACCGCTGCAGTACAGAAGTCACCGAATATAAATCAATACTACGAACAAAAACAGTTATGGCCATCAAAAAATGAACTGCAGGATGGAAAAGAGATCATGAAGAGAAAGCGACAATAGAACTGATACATACCAGGGGTAAGTACATTGGCTGGGGAATTGACAAGCTCTCTTCCTAAGATAACACCAGAAGAAACATCTTCAGCATACTTAAGCTTCTTTTCTATTTCAGGTACAGTTCCAAGACCAAGTATGTCCACAGACTTAAGCACCGGTTTCTTTGATTCTGACTTATACCGACTATCTTCATATATCCCAAGCACAGTTCCTACACAATTTCATTTCAACCATCCCACATCACCTCAATTACATGTTTCTTATTACAAACATACCTCAAATATCAATTATAACATCAAAAAATCATAAAATAAGTACCAGATATTGCAGAAGCAGAAGTGAGCTTTGATTGCTCTGAGAGACACTCAGAGGAGGCAAGCGCAACAGCAATATTGCTGGCTTGAGCAGCCTTTGCAGCAGCTGCAACAGACTCACCAAGACCTCGAAAGTCCGCAGGAGTTGTAGCTGACTGACCAAGCCCAATCAAGCCTACCCTTTTGGAGCCAAGGCCTGGGAGTCTATGAACCGTTGACTGGCCAGTTTTTCCAGTGAAATCCTCCTCAGAAGATGCTTCAGACAGAAGACCACCTAACTGAGCATCAAGCTTTTTCAAGATCGAATTCTGGAATTTCGAATTCTCATCCTTGATCATATCTTTCTCTGTGACACCCACAGCAAGAATGTCCCCCTTCCATTCCACCACATCAATATCTTTCGCAGCAAAAGAGATCTATCAAACATTTCAAACAAAACCATCATCATAAACATCTTCCACAAATTCAACCAACAACAGTCCAATCACATCACAAAACAACACCAACCCAATTCAAAACATCAAACAAGAAATCAACTTTTCATATTCTTCAATCAAGTTAAAACAATCATCCAATCAACTGACAGCTACCAAGACTTCTACCAACTAAAAACCAAAAACCCCTCCAACGAAAACTAATAGCTTAGAGATCTAACCACGCACACACCACCTTGACCAAAACACAAAATTCATAAACCAAAATCAAATTTTTCACCCACAACATAAAAGAAAAAAACCAACAAACAAAACAACCCCATTTCCAAAAGCAGCAACTCAACCCATCTATGCACATATAAACAAAGAAAAAATAATGAAAAAACGAGATGGGTAACTTTCATATAGTAAAAAACATAAACAGATAATAGAAAGGGACCTTGGGGGGTTCGATTTGCTTAGGTTTGGTGAGACCAAGAGTAGCGTGAATCATCACGAGCCTTCTAGTCCTCGTGCCTCTACTACACAAAGGCGATACAGCAAGAGAGAGCGTGGACGTGAAACCAGGAACGGTCACGGATCCTAGTCTAGTGAAGACCAATAACGACGAAAGTGAAGACGAAGTAGCAGTAGATAGAGAAGCAAAAATGGCAGATGATACCATGTTCCAGTGCTGTGGAGTAAGAATTTATACCTGGAAAATGAATACACAGGGACAAACCCTCTTTCGCGTCCAAAAAGTCGGTCGTTGGTTGGATTACGTTACGTCACGGACCTATCGAACAGAGTGTGTGTGTGCATGGGCTCATGGCTTCTTGCATGCTTTCTATTTTTTCTCCTCATCCTACGCTTTTGTCGTAACGTATATGGGTACATGGTATAACCTTTATAAATTAATAATGTTAGGATCCGGTAAAATTTGTTGATTGATTCAAATATAAATTACACGATCCTAACATTATTAATTTACAAAGGTTAATAACATTATTAATTTGATAGTTATATAGTAATTATGAAGTTTTGTTATATGGAACGAAGTAATAATATTAGGACGATTTTATAGAAGAAAGTGCTGAAAATATTAGACTCTAAAAAGTTTGTTTTTTATAACTTATAACGAAATCTTGATGATTTTCTCTATCTAATGAACAAGGAGTTCACCATGAAATCGTCTACCCTATATCCAACCCCAAGCATATGCTTCAACAGGAATCACATTAAGGTTGATTGAAACAATATAAATCTCTAGTAAAGTATCCGTCTATAATTCAGTAGATAAAATATATTATATTATTGGTTTTAGAGATTGACGACTTACTTGTTTAGTGGCTTTGACACTGGATGTTCCCAAATTTGATATTATTAGGTGAGATTATGAATTGGATTCATTAAATTATTATTATATTTTTAGTGGTTAAATAACTTAAAATTACTAAAAAAAACAATTTAAAATAAAAAGTAAAAGATTCTAACTTAATCGTAATTAAAATATTTTCATCCATAACTATCCTTTTAAAAGATGCATATTTCTAATTTACTCTTCATTAATATCCTATAAATTATCATTTTTCATATTGTTACTAGTTACTTAAATTTTTATATTTGTACAACAATTTCAATTACATATATTTTATAACTTAAAAGAAGGTATAAGTTATATGAACTTAATATTTTTTTTAAACTATTATTGTTTAAAATAATATATATTTATTATTATCAATAAAATCTACATTTATGTAAAATTAGAAATATATAGGTAAATTTGGTTAGGATTTATTAAATGATTTGTTTTTTGCTACATATATAATTTAAAATAAAATTATGCAATGATTATTAATTATAAGGATAAAAACATAAAAGTATTTATTTTAGATATTTTTCTCTTGAAAAATGATTGACATTTATATTCAGACATTAGAAGGAAAAATATATATATACTTATGTTCACTAGATTTCAAATTTCAGTCAATATTCAATCTTTAGTAATACTTAAGACTATTCAGTTTTCAGATAAAAAGAAATAACAACCCCTAGATAACTCTTTGTTGTAATAAGATAACTTCAGATTATACATGAAAAATTATATATAATTCCATACCAAAACCTTTCTCTATACATATATAAATTTTATTATGTAATGTAGGATTTTCATACAAAAAATCATGGTATCTAAGTAAATTGAAGTGAATACAAATCAATTTACACAATTACAAATTGAAATGTATTCCATTCACATTTCACAATTGATAAAAGAAGAAAACATGTATGTATATATAAATATGTATGTATACATATTTCATATAAAGGAAGAATTCTTTATCAATATTTTGTTTGTGCTAATCTTTTTATAAAAGAAATTTAAGTTTAAGTGATGTATGAAAGAAAAAAATAAAATAATTTTGGTTATCCACTATTTTTTATACTAATATGTTACTAGATTATAAAAAAATTAACAAAAAAAAAAAAAAATGATGACATAGAACCCTTATGCAGATAAAAAATATTGTAAATAAGGATCTTCCCTTTAATAAAGAAATTGAGCTTGTAAAAGAAAAAAAAGAAAAAGAAGAAGGTAACTTTTACATTACTTATCCTAGAATAAAGTTATGCACTTGGCTTATTTTCTTTAATTATTTAAAATCATGATATATGGACATGGGTTATTAATTATAAAGAGCTTCATGCACCTTATATGAAAGACTTATATACATGTCATGATCTTAAATGACATCGAAATATTTTTCCTTATCCAACCTATTGACTTTACAACGGGCACTTTTAATGAAATTTCTTAGCACCTTTTTGTAAACAAATAATAGTTTATGATATTTTTACCACTTTTTTCATATCTTATCTTAAAATTTTGGAAGAAAATAATTTGTGTACATGAAAAATTTTAATTCTTGGTCATATATAAAACATCCGTACCAAACTTCATTAAAAATACTTGGAGTGTGCATTATATAAGGGATCCTTTGTAGAAAATTTTAATATAAATATAAATGAAATTTCATTTTTAGCCAAAAAAATTATTTCTTTTAGTCTGAAACAAAAATATAATTGTTTTTAGCTCGTTTTCACCTCTTAATCCATTTCACTTCAAAATTTTTAAAGAATGACGACAGGGAAAAAAAAAAAGAAGTTTTGTTTAAGTTTAAAATTAAATATCATTGTTTGGGTAAAAAATAAATCTTCACTATTTTTTAGCCATTTTCAATCATTTTTAATATAATCATTTATACATAATAGTTAATTATTGTTGTTGTGGTTTCCAAAATGATAATAGTTTTTCTTTTTCTTTTTTTTTTTTAAAAAAAAAAGAAAATTCAAAATTCAAAATGATAATAGTTGTTATTCATTTGTGATTAGTTTTTTGTGGATTGTTTTATTTGGAAATGGTTGCCGATTGGTCTTTTGTGGATATTAATTCCTAATAATACTCTTTATTTATTTATTTTTTTTATAATACCACTTGCAACTTTTGTTTACATTAATTTCTAAATCCTAATAATATTTTTTTATTTTTTCAAATATATCACCTGTCAATTCCAACCTCAATGTTCAACCAGATTGAATGAATGTTAATAATTAATAAAATTTCAATCACATTAATTGTATGGTTGTCTCTATCTTTGATAATGTAATAAAGAAAGAAACACATACAATTGGATATACTATGACAATATATCATTAACTAGTTCAGGTTGGATCTCAGTTTAGTCCAACAATCACTTGGGACAATTTAAATGATAGGTCAACTATGAGTACAATGAAATGAAACCGAATGAAGACACTAAAATTATTTTTTTAAGAAAATCAATAATTAAAAGGACAAAATAATTGAAACTTTAGAAAAATTAGACATACAACAAGAAACTTGAGTTGAGTGTCGTTGAATTTTACAGACATACAGTAGAAAAATTTGTGAAAGATTATCCTTAACACCAGTAAAAGTTTTCATAAATGGTTCGTATAACATAAAAAAATTTAATTATGTCTACAATTTCACCTAAGTTCAGGTGTTTGTATAATTTGCCCTAACCAAGTTGGACACACAATTTTGTATATTGGTATGTTCGCGTTTTTGTCTTTATTATTATTATTATTTTTTTAAACTTTTTGGTTTCTTTAAGTACGGGTTTTACAATCAAGTCTATGCATTTGAATGTTTAAAAATTTTAAAAAATAATATGGTTTTTTTAAAGATTTATCTGTTTGCAAACTCTCATTAATTGTATATTTCTTTTTGTTGTGATACCTTAATCCAACCAAAATTATTTGATCATATATGCATTTATGGACATATATAAAAATCTTTCTTTCCTTTTTTTTTTTTTTTTTTTTTTCTGCAACATATATCAATATATTCTAACAAATTTTTTACTTGATGTGTCGGATGTTAAATTTAATAATAATAATAATAATAATAATAATTAAGTAGATAATAACACGTTTTCCACAAAATATTGTTTCCACTTAAATTAAGAATAGTTCTTTGCCGAATTGCCAAGAAAAAAACTTAATTCAATTTTTCAATGCTAATTTTTAGACTTGTATTTCTTTTTTTTTTTCCTATTTTCTTTTAAAATCTTCTTCAAAAAATATCGACATGACATTAAAGATAAGTGAAATGGTTGTTATAATAACAGTAGAGGGGTTTTTACCTCAATTAAAAACAAGAGGGATTGTTTTTGGCGATGAGCAATCCTCATGAGTGTTTCACAAATCTCCCTTATAATTTTCAAAGACTTTCATTATATTTAAAAGTTGGGGCAAGGTTTATAAATCAATTGAATGTTGATTAATTGGAAGTCTAATTTTTAAGTGTGAAGACATACATAGGAGAAACAGACTTAACAAAATTTAACAACTTTGCTTTTAATTATGGATGTACGAAATAAGTGACAAGAGAGGCGTTTTCATTGTAGGAATAAAATTTGATATGAGAATAAAATCAGAGAACTTGACTATTATTGTGTGAATATAATTGTATAACATCTAGAATTCAACATCAGAATTTGTATTATGTTCTTACTATAGTGAATAGTCTGATGCTTAGATTTGAAATCAGTTCTCGGGCTTCATTTTGTTGTGTGAATGGAATAAAGTGTTAAACAATGAAGTCAAAATCATTATCATGTTCATTAAAATTTACGATTGCTTTAATTTAGGAATGTTTAATGAGATTCCATAATGAGGTTGATCACACTCTTGATTGCTATTACCAAATTGTTGCCCTTAATTGAAATATATGGAAATGGTTAAAAAATATGTTAATCTTCATAGGATATTACAATCATAAGAAGTAACTCATGAGGGTTTTTTTTTTTTTTTTTAAATCAAATAATAATCAATTATTTTTATTTTTATCTTTTTTATTAATCGGATCTAATGGATAGTTGGGATTTTTTTGTCATAACTTTTTTAAAGCTAGGAGGAACTGACGGTAAAACCACTACACATATATGTGTGTGTGTATATATATATATATATATATAGGATTGGATAATGCAAATTTTGACATAATTTTTCGACCATTAAAAAGTATTGAATTGTGTAGATTAGTTATTAATTTTGAATAGGTATACTTCACCCTATTTTATCTCAATCTTCAGACCAAATATAAAAATTATAAATTCAATTTTCATTTAATCTTTTATCTCTATTAAGTTAGTTAAATCATACAAATAATATATGAATTTAAAATTTTGAACATAAACTTTCAAATAAGATTTATATTACATATATTTAAACAAATATATTGATACTGACGCCTTCACAGAACTAGTTATCAGTTCTACTCGAACAGACACCTTCACAGAACTAGATTTAGAAAAGGGATGTCACAGACACAGTTAAATACCAAGTCTTCCCTAGGCATACACTTCCACACCAGTATACTGAATCTATCACAGAGAAATACTAATCTAGAGTAGAAAAATGAGAACACAAGAGAGAAAAATGAGAAATCTCAAATGACTTGTTAGAAATGAGCAAGAGAGATGGGATGATAAAGAGTGGTGGGATGGAGCCTTTATTTATAAGTAGAAAAAGTGCTATGGAAACTTATTGTAAAGTAAATATCATTGTTAATAACATGTCGGTTATAGAGTTTAATATCATGGTTAATAGCATATTGGTTACAGAGTTTAATATCATAGTTAATGACATATCGGTTATAAAATTTAATGACGTGGTTAATGATATGTGAATTTATTACAATGTCTATTATAGGATTTATTATGATGTCTGTTATATAATTTATTAAGATGTCTGTTATAGGGATCGGTTCTTGCGAAGTGGGGACGGGAAAAAATGTCAATCTTCAAGAGTAGAATTGGTAAGCTGAAGAGGGGTATTGTTGACTTACGGGACAGCAATGTAAGCAGTGATGTGGAGGCTGTTAAAAAGCTCAAGATTGAGCTAGACGAGCTGTTGTTGAAAGAGGAACTCTATTGGAAGCAAAGAGCTAAGTGTTTTTGGTTGCAAGGGGGGGACATGAATACAAAGTATTTTCATGCAATGGCTTCTACGTGTAGGAGGAGGAATAAGATCTCGAGCCTTTTTGATAATTCAGGTGAGTGGGTTGATAATCGAGAGGGGCTCATGAGAGTGATAAAAGAGTACTTTATTAATTTGTTTAGCTCGAATGCCTCCTTTTCTCATGATTTATCTTATGTGACCCCTTGTATTTCTAATGATGATAATGCTAAGCTGACAGCTCCGTTTTCAAGGGAGGAATTTCATGAGGCAATGTTTCAGATGCATCATGACAAATCCCCTGAGCCGGATGGTTTGAACCCGGGGTTCTTTCAGCAGTTTTGGCCGATTGTTGGGAATGATGTTTTTAAGGCAGCTTCTGGGTGGCTTGAAAGGTGTGAGTTTCCGATTTCGTTAAATGATACTTCGATTGTGTTGATTCCTAAATGCGAGTCCCCTAAGTCGATGAAGGATTTTCGCCCTATAGCTCTTTGCAATGTTGTTTATAAGGTGGTAGCAAAGGTACTTGCAAATAGGTTGAAACATGTGCTCCCTAGAGTGATTTCTGAGAATCAATCGGCCTTCGTTCCGGGGAGGTCGATTGCTGATAATGTGCTCACTGCTTTTGAGCTCATTCATTTTATGAAAACGAAAAATAAAGGTAAGAATGGGGAGGTGGCTTTGAAGATTGATATTAGCAAGGCTTATGATAGAGTTGCATGGGAGTATCTGGAAGCGATTATGGTTAAGATGGGTTTTAATGCCGTTTGGGTTAGATGGATTATGTTGTGTGTATCAACGGTGTCCTATTCTGTGAAGTTTCATGGGCAAGATATTGGTCCTATTTCTCCTAAGCGAGGTCTTCGGCAGGGGGATCCTCTGTCTCCTTATTTATTTATTATTTGTGCGGAAGGATTATCTGCTCTTATTAATAAAGCGGATCGGAGTGGGGATATTCATGGGCGTCAAGTGTGTCGGGGAGCTCCTAGTGTGACACATTTGTTTTTTGTTGATGATAGCTTCTTGTTCTTTAAAGCTCAAGAGGCTGAATGTGTGCGAATCCAAGGGATCCTTAATCAATATGAGCAGGCGTCGGGTCAAGCTGTCAACTTGCAGAAATCAGGTATCTTTTTTAGTTCTAATGTGTCGGCCGCTACAAAGCATTCTATTTCTTCTAGGCTGGGGGTGTTTGCTCCGTTGGATACAGGAAGATATTTAGGTCTCCCCTCTCTAATTGGGAAGAATAAAAGATCACTTTTTAATTTCTTGAAAGATAGATTGTGGAGTAGGCTTCAGGGTTGGCAAGGGAGGTTTTTGTCTTTTGCGAGGAGGGAAGTTTTAGTCAAGTCAGTGGCTCAATCTTTACCGCTTTATTGTATGAGCTGTTTTTTGCTTCCGGTCTCTCTTTGCGATGAGTTACAAAAGATGATGAACTCTTTCTGGTGGGGTTCAACAACGGATGGGCGGCGTAGAATAAATTTGATGAATTGGAATAGATTGTGTGCTAGAAAGGAAATGGGTGGGCTGGGGTTCAGGAATTTACAAGCTTTTAATTTAGCTATGTTATGCAAGTATGCTTGGAATTTTATCTCCAATCCAAATGCCTTGGTAAGTCGTGTTTTCAAAGCTAAATACTTTCCGAAGACTGATTTTTTTAACGCCTCTGTAGGTTATAATCCAAGTTTTGTTTGGAGAGGCATTTGGAGTGCTAAACCTGTGCTCAGGAAAGGGTGCAGGTGGCGGATTGGAGATGGGGGTAGTATTGACTTATGGCATGATCCGTGGCTTAAGGAAGAGCATGATTTTAAGCTTGAGACCCCTGTTATAGCTGGTTTAGAAGATTTGAAAATCCATGATTTATGGATTCCTGGATGTAGAGAATGGGATGTAGAGTTGTTAGAGAGTTTGTTTACAGAGAGGGATGTTCGGGCTATTACTAGGATACCGATGGGAAATGGGTCCGGATTGGATAAATTGATTTGGCATTTTAGCAAGGATGGTATCTACTCGGTTAAATCAGGATATAGATTAGTTGTGGAATTGTTGGGGTGTGGTTTGGACTCTATTGTGGGAGAGTGGGGAAGATTGTGGGATTTAGATGTTCCCCCTAAAGTCAGGATGCTAGTGTGGAAAGTATGTAGGGGCTGTGTTCCTACTAGGGTGAATCTGGTGAAGCATGGTATGCCTTGTAATCTAAATTGTATCTTGTGTGGTTCTGACGTTGAATCTTTGGTGCATGTGTTTTTTAGTTGTCCGTTTGCTGCTCATTGTTGGAAAGAAGTTGACTTAGATTTTTCTCTAACGAATTCAGAAGATTTTGGAGGGTGGTTGCTGAAGATTTTGGCGGGGTTAAGTAGAGAACAGGCAGGCTCTGTTGCGTCAGTCATTTGGGGGATCTGGGGGCAGAGGAACAATAAACTTTGGCGTAACTCTTTAAACTCTCCTGTGAGGACGGTTAAGGATAGCTTGGGGTTTGTAAAGGAATGGCAAACCTTAAGGAGTCCTAAAAAGGGTCGTTGTCGGTCTAATGAGAATTTGGGAGTCGGATGGAGCATTCCGCCGCACGGTTGGGTAAAATGCAACATAGATGCATCGGTTATTGAGCAATCGCAAAGGATTGGTTTGGGGATGGTTATTCGAAAGGAAGATGGCAGCTTCCTTATGTGTCGGTCTCAACTGGTGCAGGGGTGGTGTGTCCCTAGAGAAGCAGAAGCTTTGGCTTGTCGTGAAGCAATTTCCTGGCTCCTATCTTTGCAAGTCTCTAATGTAATATTGGAATTGGACGCTAAGGGGGTGGTTGATGCTCTTAATTCTACAAAGCGGGACTGGTCTGAATTTGGGTGCATTATTGAGGATTGTAAAAGTTTATTTCAGCTTTGTAATAATTTTCGAGTAAGTTTTGTTAAAAGACATGCTAATGGTGTGGCTGATGCGCTTGCTAAGGCTGCTCGTTCCCATGCTAGCCCGTTTGTTTGGCATGTCATTCCTCCTTTTTTGGAAGATTTGATTGCCAATGATTGTTTGAGTTTTTAATAATAGATTACATTTCTTCAAAAAAAAAAAAAGATGTCTGTTATAGAGTTTTATTGCAACGTCTGTTACAATTTATTAAAAGCGGTAAACTCTTATTTAAAGAGATAAATCTAACTTGGGCTGGATTTATCAAGTTGTTCGGCTATTTGCTTGTAATAGGTATTGGGCCATTAGTCTGACTCGATCGTCATATTGGGCTAGTCTATCTCAATAAACTTTGTGCTTACATTTTGGGCTTAGAATTTTTTGACCACTACAATATGGATTTGAAGCTTTCAACATATATTTTCAAAACAAGATTCATTTTGTATATGTTTAAATAAACATATAAACTAGAATAGAATAAAGACGAAAATCAATCAAACTTGAAGAAAAACTTTTTTAGAGCTAATATAACATTTGTTAGTATAACATGACATCTATGCTAAACACATATGCTAATAAGATTATTTGAATCAAATAATAAGGTGTAAGTTACATAAATGAAATCCCTCACACTGCATTCATGTTGATAACGTATTATAGAATAAGGCATAAAAGCAATGAATTTAGATCACTAAACACAAGAATAGAGAAAAAAGAAAATAAGAGAGAAATAGTTAATAGAATTCAATTGATGTGCTCTTAAATGATTACAAAAATAAGTCTATTTATAGGCAAATTAGGAAAATAAATTTTATAATGAAATAATAATAAAATAAATTATTTCCATAATAGAATAACAACAAATAAGATAAAGAATATTTTCAAAATAGCAGTGATGTTCAGTCCATATATTCATAATAATATATATATATATATATATAGATATATGCCAAATTTGATTTAAGAGGAGTGATATTACCACCCCTTAAAAGTTGTATGTGCACCCTTTGTTCTTTGTGCATCGCATTAATTTTTTAAAAAAATTCGTTTTTTTGTAAGCACACCCCACTCTATACTAAATATGCCCTTCCTATTAATTTAAAAAATATATATCATTAATAATTGTTTTTCACCCAGGAGATACACATCAGCAATGCAGGTGTAGTTTCAAAAAAAAAAAAAAGGCAATTGATAATATGTCCAGACTGGCCAAAAGACTCCAATTCTATTAATATCTTAGACAGTACAAGACAAACCCTAGGGCATTTTCCTTGCAGATTCTCACTAAAAACGAGCTCTCAAATTGCTATGTTTGGTTTGGTGGTCTATATTAAATCTAAAATATTGGCCATGGATCAGAGTTACAAAGTTGGGGTAAAGTTAAGTAGATTGTCAGAATTTACATTTTGACAGCAGATACACGTTAATGAGTAGTCGTCCAGAGCGAGGTCTTGAAGGTTGGAATGGAAAACAGAATTGTTTTAGGAAGGGAGAAAGTGGGGTTTTTTGACTAGGAATTTGAGGGTTTGATAATAAGAATAATAGAAGGTGAGTGATTGAGTGGTGAATAGAAGAGAGAGTGGGAAAGGAGGAGGAGGAGGTGAAGGGAGTTTAAAGATGGTGGTGAGGTTAGAGTATCACAGACACATAGACTAAGTTTGAAGATAGGAAGTTATTGTCATTTTTTTTAAAAAAAATTGTGTTATTTTTATTATAATATCACCAATTTAATTTATGGATAATATTGAAATTTTAAAATTTATACAAATTTGGTGTGTAAATAGGATTTTAAAGGGTGGAAACATCATCACTCTTGATTTAAACAAAAATATATAATAATATTTTAAATTGATTTTTTTTTAACATTTAAATTGATTTAATAGTGAAACATATTTGTCAATTCTAATTTCTAATTTTATTGTATGAGGTATTGAAATACAAAATTACTCAACTGCTAAAAATGCATTTTCTCCAATTTTGGGGTTGAACATACATTGATAATCTGAATATAGTAAAATGAACATATTCAAACAACATATGAGCAACAAATCCCCTCAGATACTAAAAATGAGTCTGTATACGCATACATAACTACAATTAAGCAATGAAGTCAAAATCATTATCATGTTCATTAAAATTTATGATTGCTTTAATTTAGGAATGTTTAATGAGATCCCATAATGAGGTTGATCACACTCTTGATTGCTATTACCAAATTGTTGCCCTTAAATTGAAATGTACGGAAATGGTTAAAAAATATGTTTATCTTCATAGGATATTACTATCATAAGAAGTAACTCATGAGGTTTCTTTTTTTTTATTTATTTTTTAAAATCAAATAATTATCAATTATTTTTATTTTTATCTTTTTTTTTTTTTTATTAATCGGATCTAATGAATAGTTGAGTTTTTTTGTCATAACTTTTTTAAAGTTAGGAGGAACTGACTGTAAAACCACTACACATATATGTATATATATATACAGGATCGAAGAATACAAATTTTGACATAATTTTTCAACCATTAAAAAGTATTGAATTGTGTAGACTAGTTATTAATTTTGAATAGGTTTACTTCACCCTATTTTATCTCAATCTTCTGACCAAATAAAAAAATTATAAATTCAATTTTCATTTAATCTTTTCTCTTTATTCAGTTAGGTAAATCATACAAATAATATATGAATTTAAAATTTTGAACATAAACTTTCAAATAAGATTTATATTACATATATTTAAACAAACATATTGATATTGACGCCTTCACAGAACTAGTTCTCAGTTCTACTCGAACAGACGCCTTCATAGAACTAGTTCTCAGTTCTACTCGAATAGACGCCTTCATAGAACCAGATTAAAAAAGGGATGTTACAGCCATAGTTAAATACCAAATCTTTCTTAGTCAGAACTTTCTGTAGACATACACTTCCACGCCAGTATATTGAATCTATCACAAAGGAATACTAATCTAGAGTAGAAAAATAAGAACACAAGAGAGAAAAATGAGAAACCTCAAATGACTTATAAGAGATGAGTAAGAGAGATGAGATGATCAAGAGTGGTGGGATGGAGCCTTTATTTCTAGGTAGAAAAAGTGTTATGGAAACTTATTGTAGAGTAAATGTCATTGTTAATGACATGTCGGTTACAGAGTTTAATATTATGGTTAATAACATATTGGTTACAGAGTTTAATGTCATAGTTAATGACATGTCAGTTACAAAATTTAATGACGTGGTTAATGATATGTGAATTTATTACAATGTCTATTATAGGATTTATTATGATGTCTGTTATATAATTTATTAAGATATCTATTATAGAGTTTTATTACAACGTCTGTTACAATTTATTAAAAGAGGTCAACTCTTATTTAAAGAGATAAACCTAACTTGGGCTGGATGTATCAAGTTGTTGGGCTATTCGCTTATAATAGGCATTGGGCCATTAGTTTGACTCGATCGTCATATTAGGCTAGTCTATCTCAATAAACTTTGGGCTTAGAATTTTTTGACCACTACAATATAGATTTGAAGCTTTCAACATATATTTTCAAAACAAGATTCTATTCTAGTTATATATATATATATATATATATATATATATATATGCCAAATTTGATTTAAGAGAAGCGATATTAACACCCCTTAAAAGTTGTATGTACACCCTTTGTTGTTTGTTCATCGCATTAATTTTTTAAAAAAATCCGTTTTTTTGTAAGCACACCCCACTCTATACTAAATATGCCCTTCCTATTAATTTAAAATATATGTATCATTAATAATTGTTTTTCACCCCAAGAGATACATATCAGCAATGCAGGTGCAGTTTAAAAAAAAAAAGGCAATTGATACTATGTCCAGACGAGCCAAAAGACTCCAATTCTATTAATATCTTAGACAGTACAAGACAAACACTAGGGGATTTTCCTTGCAGATTCTCACTAAAAACGAGCTCCCAAATTGCTATGTTTGGTTTGGTGGTCTATATTAAATCTAAAATATTGTCCACGAATCAGAGTTACAAAGTTAGGGTAAAGTTAAGTAGATTGTCAGAATTTACATTTTGAAAGCAGATACACGTTAATAAGCAGTCGCCCAGAGTGAGGTCTTGAAGGTCGGAATGGAAAACATAATTGTTTTGGGAATGGAGAAAGTGGGGTTTTTTGACTAGGAATTTGAGGGTTTGATAATAAGAGTAATAGAAGGTGAGTGATTGAGTGGTGAAGAGAAGAGAGTGGGAAAGGAGGAGGAGGAGGTGAAGGGAGTTTAAAGGTGGTGGTGAGGTTTAGTAGAGAGAGTATAAGAGACACATAGACTAAGTTTGAAGATAGGAAGTTATTGTCATTTCTTTAAAAAAAATTATGTTATTTTTATTATAATATCACCAATTTAATTTATGGATAATATTTAAAATTTAAAATTTATACAAATTTGGGGTGTAAATAGGATTTTAAAGGGTGGAAACATCATCACTCTTGATTTAAACAAATATATATAATAATATTTTAAATTGATTTTTTTTTAACATTTAAATTGATTTAATAGTGAAACATATTTGTCAATTCTAATTTCTAATTTTATTGTATGAGGTATTGAAATACAAAATTACTCAACTGCTAAAAATGCATTTTCTCCAATTTTGGGGTTGAACATACATTGATAATCTGAATATAGTAAAATGAACATATTCAAACAACATATGAGCAACAAATCCCCTCAGATACAAAAAATGAGTCTTTATACGTATACATAACTACAATTATAGTGGTGCATGTGACTTACAAAGAAAAATCTTTAATTTGCTTAATTATAATATAGAAATCTCACATATCATATTTCCTCTAATCTGTATTCTATAATTGTAATAAGTACATGAATCATAAGAAGATTGACACAACTTTTTAAATTTGTGTCGTACATATTAACAAAATTGAAATTATTATTTTAGTGATTTAAATATTTATTTAATATGTTTTCTACTTGAATAATTTTCTGCACTAAACTTTCAATTCTACTTTAATGAGATTCCATAATAAGGTTAAAGGTAAGAGAGAAAATATATAGGGAAATTTATCTAGAAAATTTTAATCTATATATATATATTTTTTTTAATTACTCGCTCTAAGTTGATCAAACTTTCATTCTTATGGTTGCCGTAAATTTTACAGTTGAGAAAAGAAAATGTATATATTTTTATTTTTAATTTGAGTATCTTGTTTTTAATTATTCATACCGAGTTGGTTGAGCAATGTAAAATTGTCTTACATACTAATTAGTTGACTTATAATATCTTTCCCATGAAGCTAATTTTAATTTTTTTGTTTCTCAACCAATGCAAAGTGAAGCAAAACAAGCAGTAGTTGAAGGGATCTTAACTTGTTTGTAAGATGTCATAGAGTCTCTTGAACAGTGATAGACCCCGATCCTAGTTTCCTCAGAGAATTTACTTTCGACGATCGGATAAAGAATAAAGAGTCCAGAAATAATGCAAAAGGTCCAGTTAGAATTCGATTATATTTATAAGGCCCTGAGTATCGTGTTAGGAAGAAATGAGAATTTTCAGTGAATAGCATTCGGATTCAGATGAATAGTGATTTTTCAAGAAAAGATCCGAAAGTTTATGTTTAAGATCGAATTTGGACTCGAATATATTATCCAGAGTTATGAATTGAGATTCGGTGGGAAACGAAAGTTTTCGGTGAATAGTATTTTTCGGACGGACATTTTTAGATGAATAGTAAAATTTTCAGAAATTGACCTTAAGGGTCGAAAAGGTTCGAAAATAGTATGAGAGTATAGAGAAACAGAAACGGATCAAAAAGAAGACCATTTGAATAAGTTTTAAGCGATCCGAAGAAATTACGATATTACCCTTTTGGGAGATTAATAGGTTTTAAGGAGTTTAAATCCAATTAATTTTTTTTCGAAGCATGAGACTAATAAATAAGACACCCAATTAGAGTATTTCATGGTCAATTTGAAGATTAGATGACCATGGAATATTTTCAGAATATTTTTCAGTCAAAGTGAAATCATATCATAAAAAGGGCAAAATGGACATTTTAAGTTAAGTATTCATGGATCTTGCATGAGAATGATATGCGGAGGTTTTAAGGAGTATAACCCAAGTGAATGAGAATAAGTTAACGAGAATGAGTGTAAAGATCAAGTTTTTAAGCTATAAATACGTATAAAAAGATATCGATTGATTCGATCAGATTTCGGTTAGGAACATTTCCTTTATTAAGTGTATATGAGAGGTATCAGACCTAAATTAAAGTTTATAAAGTCGAATTGGCCATAAGATGTGTGTAGAATATTTGTGGAATATTTTTCAGAAGGATTAGGTATTGATATTGAAATGAGAATTCACCAAGTGTAAGCCCTCATCCAGATTTATTGTTTTATGGTACTAGATTTATTCGAATTGAGTTACGGTCGAATCATATGCCTCCAGTAGTGTTATTTGAGGCTTATTAGATTTTCATATCGTAAGTCGGATATCGTTTGGCTGACCCCGGTACGATTACAAAATGATTAGGCGAGAGTTACGTGTTAATCAAGCGAGGTGAGCTCAAGAAATTCAACCAATAAGAAAATAGATAAGTGATTTTTGAAAAGTAGTGGTTAAGATTGTGCCATATGTCATCCATGGATTGGTTGGAAAAATAAGTGGATGAAAATAAGACAAGTGGACCAATAGAATATAAAATCATTTATTTTTGGGCACTAGTGAGATTAGTGAAAGTTTGAGGTTATTAAATAAAGTTTTCTTGAGGGGTTTTTAGTAATTTAGCATTAAAATATTTATAATTGATTTTTGTCTCATTTGAGACAATTTGGCCGTGAGATTAAAGAGAGAAAAGGGAGAGAGAAAAGAGAGACGCGGGCAGAGAGTGAGCCGAGAGAAAACAGAGAGAGAAAGAAAAAAAAAAAAAAAAAGAAAAGAAAAAGAGAGAGAGAGAGAAAGAGAAGGAGATTTGATCCGAGTTTCGCCGTGGTTTCTTCACGGAAGTTGTTCCTCGTCATCTCCTCTAGCTAATCCAACAAATTTGAAGCAAGACGGTTGCCTATTTGGTGAGTTATTTCAGTTTGAAGTTTGGTATTTATATAAAACCTATTTTTATTCTTTCATTTATTTTCGAATCAGAGATTAGGGATAATAAGAGGGATATGTGAGGATGATTTTCGTATGATTTTGGAGTGATTTGGTGGAAGAAAAACAAATAAAACGAGAGAAAGAAGTCGTAGAGAAAAATGGGTATTTTTGGAATTTGATCCCGTTTTCGATTCTAAGACTTTAGATTGATGTTTTAGAGGTTAAGGAATAATCTTTTGAAGTCAGATTTCGAAAACGAAAAGTTTAGGATCGATTTCGGAGCTAAATGGACGAGTTGAAGAGCGGTTTTCGAAACCCTTCGAAATGCGTTCGTTTAACATTCGAAACGGTTTATTTAATCATAGTTGGGTGTTAGAACACTAAAGGATTAATTTTTGAAGTTGTTGGAAATCCGGAGCGAAAAGTGATTTTCGTTAGTAAGCGAATCCAGTTGATTTTCATTCCGAGTTTCCGACGCTGAAATTAAGAATACTGAGGTATTCTTAGGAAAGAATAAGTAGAATTTATGTAAAGAAAACGGATTTCGAAAACTCCGGTTGAATAGAAATTGATATCCAAAAGTTTAGGCGTTAAAGGATATATATAGAGATAATAAGATTTTTATTGATTTTAAATGTTATTTGAATGAGTTAAGTGATCCTAAATGGATATTTGATGTTTTAGGGTAAAAGCGGAGACTTCCGGAGGCATTCGGAGGAGAATCGGATTTTATCCGAGAAAGTGTTGTGAGTGGAACTACAAGTTTTTAAAATTTATATTGTCTTAAAGTTTATTTTAAAGTTAAAAGAATTTATTGTAAATAGTTATTCTTTTATTAATTGAATATATATTTTAATTCTAGCATAAAGATTTTAGTTTAATATTTATTTATTTATATGAGAATTTATTGATATAAGAATGTGCTAGAATTAAAGATTTAGGCTTATTGCCTTAAGATTTCGAATATTTTAGTGTATTAAGAAAAAGAAATTTTAATAGCCTATGGTTTACCCTAACCCCAGTTTAGTACCCGGCCGAATGCCCTATGCGTGATACGGTAGATGAGAGGAAATCAGTCAGTGAGATTTGAGTCTAGTCGACTCATGTGTGAGCGAGGTATGAGTGATCCGTATGCATGTATAGGGTAGTGTAGTCGGTCCGCAGCGTGGGCCCGCTTTCGGCGACTACACATGGTAGATCCCCCACTCCTAGTGGTTAGCTAGAGTTTATATGCTACCACGCCAGGAGTAGATATTCCCTGGGTTACCATTTAGGCGAGTATCAGAAAAGAGTTTAAGAAAAGATTTCAGAAAGTTTTAGAAAAAAATTTAAAATGAAATTCAAAAGCAGTTTTCCCACTCCTAGTGGTTAGCGAGAGTTTATATGCTACCACGTCAGGAGTAGACATTCCCTGGGTTACAATCCAGGAGAGCATCAGAAAAGATTTTAAGAAAAGAGTTAAGAAAAGATTTCAGAAAGAAATGTAGAATAAGATTTCAAAGCAGTTTTAAATAAGTTTTAGAAAGTATTTTAGAAAAATACTTTAGTTAAGAAATTTAGAATGAGATTCAAAAACAGTTTTCAATGAGTTTTAGAAAGTATTTTAGAAAAATACTTTAGTTTTATTAAACTGTTTTTGGGAGAAATTTAAGTGTAGAAATGAGTTTTCATTTAAAAGTTATTACCACTCACTGAGTTATACTCATGTTTTTCTTTAAATGTTTTTCTTAAAAATTCTCCCACAGATGCAGGAGCTAGTCATCCAGCCGACGAGGTTCAGTCAGACGTACAGGTGGACGTATAGGACGATACCTATTACATGTATATATGAGGTTATTTTGATCATGTATATGTTTATATATATAGTTTTAAGTATTTTAAAGAAATCGTGGATGTATTAATGTTTTATTAAAGTTTTTATATGAATCAGTTTTCTGATTTTAATTACGTGATCGTCAATTTGGTATCAGCGTTGTGAAAAAGGAGCCAGAGGCTCTGGAAGTTGAGAAATGAATTTCATAGAAGTGTTTTATAAACTGAATTTGAAACTTGCAGGGTGACATAGTTTAGAAAACAGACGGCATGCTGCCGGATTTTCAATAGAAAAGCGAAAAATTTGTACCCCTGCCACCTAGTAAACAAGTTTGGAAGAGGTTTAAAGTAAGTTTTGGTGCTCTGACAGGATTTCTTCGGGCCAAAGTTAGGGTTCGTTGGAGTTCTGACGGGGTGCTACGGGGTCTTTCTTGGGTCCAAAGGAGGGATTCGGGTATGGTGTTCCGTCAAACAGAACCGGGTATGGTGTTCTAATATGAATGCAATTTTTTCGTTCCTAATTATGTTGTGTGTAATATTTATATCTTCTTATGAAGAAATACTTGGAATTTTTCATAGTCATAGATATTTGTATAAACCTCTTCGTGTTTTCTATAAATACACCATTTAACTTCTGCTGGTTTCTGAATGAGACCAAACTCTGTCCGTAGTGTCGTTGCATGACAAACTCAGAACGCCATCTCATACTACAACTCATGTCATTGTTAGCAACACTAGCATTATTTTTTATATATCTTGGATTTTGTGATTTTTTTTTTTTTAAATTTATTTAGTTAGCCAAACATCTGAAAAAATAAGATACATATAATTTAATTTAAAGATAATATTGAAATTTTAAAAATATAGAAATTTGGGGTGCATATACAATTTTATAGGGGTGAAAACATGGTCATTCGCCATCAAAACAACAAACTTGTTTCATTTCTAATCGTAAAGCCTGAATCCAACCTAACTAATGGACTCTCTGTGTCAACATGTGTGCCTTTGCTTCACTAGCTTGCCATTTGTTGGGCTCAACCTTATATTGTTGTGCTTACCAATAAACGATTGGCGAGGGATTGATTGAGAGAAAATGCAACAGTTCAACAAACTCAAATTGACTATGACTTTAACGAGAAGGAAACAATCATGTTAAAAACTAAATTACTTTCACAACTATTTAAGTGTAAATATACAAGCTCTCTATAGTAGGTAAATTTCCAATTAAATTATGTGTATTTACCATTAGTTGGACGAAGTACACTCCCTCTCCACCTTTGTGCTAAGGAACTCAAATCTACCATGCATGTTCACAAACATATGCATGTGAATTTCTCTTCAATATTATAGAAGTAATTTTCTTAATCGGACAAGTAGTCAGTGATAAATTCAATATATTTTAGTTGAGCAATGTTTCCACCTCTCAAAAACGGTTTGTACATCCCTTTTGTTTGCACATCCAATAAAAAAATTTAAAATTTTTCTAATTTGTTTTTAGACCACATTTAATACAAAGACTATCTTTTTCTTAGTATTGTATATATTTTGTAAATACACCCCATATGTCAACAACAAATAAACTATAAGCTATAATATATGTTAAAAGTAGATCTAGTGTAAATTATTTTGTTGTCACTTGTTAGGAAATTTTTATCTTACAATTTAATTTTTTTAACACCTTAATTGTAAATGCACCCCATATGTCAACCACAAATAAACTATAAACTATAATATATGTTAAAAGTAGATCCAATGTAAATTATTTTGTTGTCACTTGTTAGGAAATTTTTATCTTACAATTTAATTTTTTTAACACCTTAATTGTAAATGAAACGAAACCTATACTAAGCAAATAATGTGATACAAATTCATTCAACTTGTTAAAACTTTTTTTTTTTTTTTAATTAGAGATTAATGTATAACATAATAACTCTTTTATTATTTTATTCACTCAAACCCTAATATTTCATTTATACCATAAGACTTGCATGAATGATTATTAGCTAATTTTTAATTAAATTAAGATTACACTAATGGTTGTAGATGATTAAAGTTAGGGTTTGATGATGAACTTTTTTTAATTTTTATGATTAAAGTTATAAACTTTTTTTCCTCTCTCAAGCCTTAATTTTTTATTTAATCATAAAATTTGCATGAATTATTACCAGTTAATTTTATAGAACCCTAAGTAACACTTTTTTGATAATGACTTGTAATATAGATTTAAATCTGTAGTTTTTGAATGATTTGAAGTATATCCTTTTACTTGTTTGTTGATATAATAAAGAAATTGGAAGAAATGAGTAACATTTGTGTTTAGTTTGTGAGAAAATCTAACAAGAAGATGCAAAACGATGATTTAGTGATTCAATGTTTGACAATATTTTTGATGAGAGTCATTTATTTTTATCACTTTTCATTTAATGAATATGAATTACACCTATCAAGTAATTTTTGTTTTGTTTTGTTTTTTTTTTTAAGTGATCAAACCATTTAAAACCATTCAAAAATCTCTAAAAATAAAAAGCTATAGTTTTTTACTTTTCATTTAATGTAAAATCATTTATTTTTTTTAAAAAAATATATTATTTAAAATCTATCATTCCTAAAATATTATATTTCCAAATTCATTTTAATTTTACATTATATAATGTAATTAATAAAATATTGTAATGACTATAATATTTATTACTTTACAATTTTAACTTTTGTTATAATAGTAATTCAACTTAAGAACATTTTATTTATTTTTGTTTAAATATATAAATTTAATTTACTTTACAATAATAATTTATTTATGTATAGATAATTTTTTTAAAAAAAAAAAATCATTTTACTATAATAATTAATCATATTTTAGTTATGAATAAAAGTATTATTAATATATACATAAATATGTTTTAGTATTTATTAAATAATTTATTACAATTGTTTGTATTATATTAAATGAAGTTATAGAACAACTAATAATACAAGGATGTATATGTCAAATTACTAGTTTTCAATAATTTTAACTTTAAAAAATAAATAAGATTACTATATATTCAGAGATAATAAAAATAAAAAAAAACAAGTCATCTAGTCCTCGGTTCCATTGCCTGCTAGTCATCGCCCCATTGGTAGTAAAGGGGCATATGGTATCAAATACAATTACAATGGTATAATTGACTGCTACAAAACCGGATTAGTAGCGATAGGATTTTCTCTACAGGATGGCTTAAATTACATTGAAACATTTGCCCCTACAACCAAATTGACCACTATTTGCTATTTACTTACATGTCTTATTCATTCATAACAAAAGTTCAGTAAAAACCAGACAACCCCAGAAAGACCTTTCTCTCTTTGCTTTTCTTCTCTCATTCACTTCTTCGACTTTGTTGACGAGTAATAATTTATCAGAATGTACTCCGAACTAGATGCCTAAGATGAGTTATTAAGAACCCACTCCACCAGAGTTGTAATGCCGAAACCTGTAGCACCACCCTTCTTGTCACTCCAGACAGGGCCAGCCATGTCAATGTGCATCCACTGAACCTTGTCGCTCACAAACTGAAAAAGTAATACATTCAAATTTCAGATATCCACAGTATACTTATAAAAGAACCTCATTTTTGAAAAGAAAACGAGCATAAGTTATCCTAGATATGTTACAGGATATTCAGTGTGGAATTGTGAATGTATATAAGAGCATATGCCACCTTCAACTGATTTTACTGAACCTCTCAAATTGGAGAAAACACACTGAAACTAGAAAAAATCCACAGTGATCTGTTAAGAGACTTTTGGACTGAAGGAGAGACTGAGTAAGCTCCATAATGACATAAGAGGTTGATGACCATGTGCTGCTAAGTGGGAATATATCCGAAACAGAAGAAAGTAAAATTGCTTAGTTTGCGTACCTGTTTCAAAAACAGAGCTGCGGTGATTGCACCACCTTGCCGATCACCAGTATTTACCATATCAGCCACTCCGGATTTCATTGACTCCCAATAACTTTCCTCCATCGGCATCCTCCAAATTTTCTCTCCACTGACCTCTGTAGCTGCAAATACCTCCTTCGCCAGGTCATCACTGGGTGTAAACACACCTTACAAGGTGAAAAACCCCGTCAACTATCAGCGGGCAATCAAGAATTCTAGTATTATGAAAGTTAACTCAGTGAAAAATTGTTAATGTCATAAACAAAAGGAACAAATGGAAACACAAAATTTCTCTAATCCCATTTATTCTAAAACCAAAGGGAAAGAAAATTGTCCATGATTGATTTCAGCATATGGATCCATCTTCAAAATTCTATGATTAACGAATTTGGAATGATTGATCAGGGTCTGATGACTTGTTCTGGATTAATATCAAACACTTTCTTAATGCATTACTTCTTTAAGGTGCATTACTGTTTAATGATTCTTATACAAAGATGACAACATGGAGATCACATGTATACCCGCAATTGAGGGTCCAAGAGCAATTCTACAATATCCTGTTAATGTTGCCAAGTCAATAATCTGCAGAATAATTGAACATGGTGTTAGAACAAACTGCAAATCGAAACTGAAAAGGTCAAAACTCTTAGAAAGCTAAGTAATGGAATGGCTAATATTTATTTTAAAGTATACAATTCCAGAAGAGTAGTGCAGATAAATTTCCAATGACTTCAATAGCTTGATATAATGTGATAGAAGACAACTTCATGGTGCTAATCAACTGAGCACAAGAACACAAAAATTAACTTGCATTCAGATTTTCTTTATTTGCAATCACATTCTGTAACACTATTCAAATTTGTGCAAGAGAATTACATAAAATACCCTCTGTTTACTCGCTTATAAAGTCAATGAGGCAAATAATAATCACACACATACCAGATATACAAAATTACACATGTTAATAAATTCTATGCTACTCAATCTTACGATATTAAGCATCTCTGGATATATAATCAGTTTTCTGGTGATGTTAATGCGTTTTAGTATTGAATTATCAATCATATTAAGCAATAATATTGGATCTGTTATCAATTTATCATTGAGTGTAATGCAAGGGAATGAATATAGATCCATATTTCTTCTCATTAAAGATGCAATTTTCATTAATAATTAATCGTAGAAAGAAAATGGTCCAAATTCAAAATCTCCAACGACAAAATAGATCATCATTATTCTGTGATTTAGTATTCACCTTCTCTACACCCTGATTACACGCATAAACCAAAGCATCTGCAAGGGTAAGTCTGCCTTCAGCATCAGTATTGTTGACCTGCAATAAGTGCCATTAAAATATATTTAATTTACCATCACCAACAAAGATTCTCTTAAATTGGCCTGGTACTCTATGGACCTCTAGCAAAAACTATTTTTCGGATTTTTGAAAGGAAAGTTGAATAACAAAAAGTTCATATTACATATAAATCTACCAAAACCTTGTTTCAAGAACATGTGCAACATATCCACAAACCTCAAACATAAAGTTAAACAATCATTAACTGATCATTTCTTTTAATACACTGATAAAGAGCATGTAGACTATACTACTGCAAAATCAAGTCCATGTTTCCTATAATCTTATAAATAATGTTACCCGATTAACTAAACAAAACTTTTCGTGACACTACAAAAAGTTAAATCATGTGCCTGTGTATATATACACATCTATATCATAGATTTAACTGCTTCCCTGAGCCCTAGGAATGTTCATGACCTTATTGAACAAAGAGAATTGAACAATTCCGTGGTTTGGTTAGGAAAGGGATCTCATTATCTTTGGTTTAACTTTAATATTAGGCAAACCACCCTAAGCCCACCCCCTCAGCCAGTTAAGCAAGCCCATAAGAAAAACAGCTGCACAATCAGTCTTCGTTTTATTATTATTATTTTTTCAATAATACAATCAGAGGGATGGAGCAGGCTTCAAAATTTGGGATCAAAGTGTATTTTATTGCTATCTCTGCACAAGGATGATGTGGATGCACTAACTTGAACAAGGACCTGACTCAAAACATTTTGAAAGTGAAAATTATGCCAGAGTCCAATGTGAAAATGTAGCATGAGTTCAAGTTAGCTGAAGAAACCTATTGTAACATGAATAATTTCTTTGTTTTCGTATTTCATTTATTTCAACATATCATGGAGATTTACCTCGATTGTCTTCCCATTTGAAGCTGTGACAATGTCTCCAGGCCTCATGCCTGTACCACTTATCATATTCTCACAAGCAGCAACAATGAAATGAACCTGCACAAATAAAACTGCCCTACATCAAGTTGCCAGAGCATATTCTATTGACCGCTTGAAGAGTAGGAAAGTAACTGAAAAGAGGGAAACAAAAAGGGTAGAAAGAAGGATATCATTTCTAGCCACAGAAGAAAATTGTGGTACCTCTACTCCAGGAGGTTTAATTTGACCAATGGCTTTTGCAGCACCTAGAACTGCTGCCGAACCTCCCATGTCAAATTTCATGAGCTCAATGGAACAGGCTGGACCCGTCTTGATGTTGTAGCCACCACTAATAAAACGGAACATGAATATTTAAGAACCAAAACAGGGTAAAGTTGATAATACTAAAAGCAGATAACAAGTATAATCCTCAATCTCAATAGGATCACCACCAAACCAGGCAGGGAAGGAGAAATTGAAGTGAAGAAGAAAATTAAACAAATCTTACAGTGCCGTACATATAACGGGAGTAGAAAAGTTGTAAGATTTGTGCTCAAGAAGTATGTTATGATACAAAGCATAACTCACCAGCTGACTCTAATTCTCATTTGCAGCATTACAAGATAGAACTTTCAAAAGTACTAACATCTACAAACCCTTAACCCAATTTTGCCCTTTTACAGTACCTTTGCTCTAAAATAGAGTTACAATAATCACCTGTCAAAAGTCAAACCCTTTCCAACCAAGGCCAACTTGACTTTAGCAGATCCACCAGGAGGTTTGTAGCACAAATGAATGAAATGGGGTGGATTTGCAGAGGCTGCAGCTACACCCAGATAAGACCCCATTTTCAACTCTTTGCATTTCTCTACATCCAAAATCGTCGCAGAAAGAACATCGCTGTACGTGGAGGCAATTTTTGAAGCCTCCTCTGCCAGCACCGCTGCAGTACAGAAATCACCGAATATAAATCAATACTACAAACAAAAACAGTTATGGCCATCAAAAAATGAACTGCAGAATGGAAAAGAGATCATGAAGAGAAAGCGACAATAGAACTGATACATACCAGGGGTAAGTACATTGGCTGGGGAATTGACAAGCTCTCTTCCTAAGATAACACCAGAAGAAACATCTTCAGCGTACTTAAGCTTCTTTTCGATTTCAGGTCCAGTTCCAAGACCAAGTATGTCCACAGACTTAAGCACCAGTTTCTTTGATTCTGACTTATACCGACTATCTTCATATATCCCAAGCACAGTTCCTACACAATTTCATTTCAACCATCCCACATCGCCTCAATTACATGTTTCTTATTACAAATATACCTCAAATATCAATTATAACATCAAAAAACCATAAAATAACTACCAGATGCTATTGCAGAAGCAGAAGTGAGCTTTGATTGCTCTGAGAGACCCTCAGAGGAGGCAAGCACAACAGCAACATTGCTGGCTTGAGCAGCCTTTGCAGCAGCTGCAACAGACTCACCAAGACCTCGAAAGTCCGCAGGAGTTGTAGCTGACTGACCAAGCCCAATCAAGCCTACCCTTTTGGAGCCAAGGCCTGGGAGTCTATGAACCGTTGACTGGCCAGTTTTTCCAGTGAAATCCTCCTCAGAAGATGCTTCAGACAGAAGACCACCTAACTGAGCATCAAGCTTTTTCAAGATCGAATTCTGGAATTTCGAATTCTCATCCTTGATCATATCTTTCTCTGTGACACCCACAGCAAGAATGTCCCCCTTCCATTCCACCACATCAATATCTTTCGCAGCAAAAGAGATCTATCAAACATTTCAAACAAAACCATCATCATAAACATCATCCACAAATTCAACCAACAACAGTCCAATCACATCACAAAACAACACCAACCCAATTCAAAACATCAAACAAGAAATCAACTTTTCATATTCTTCAATCAAGTTAAAACAATCATCCAATCAACTGACAGCTACCAAGACTTCTACCAACTAAAAGCCAAAAACCCCTCCAACGAAAACTAATAGCTTAGAGATCTAACCACGCACACACCACCTTGACCAAAACACAAAATTCATAAACCAAAATCAAAATTTTCACCCACAACATAAAAAAAAAATCAACAAACAAAACAACCCCATTTCGAAAAGCAGCAACTCAACCGATCCATGCACATATAAACAAAGAAAAAATCATGAAAAAACGAGATGGGTAACTTTCATATAGTAAAAAACATAAACAGATAATAGAAACGGACCTTGGGGGGTTCGATTTGCTTAGGTTTGGTGAGACCAAGAGTAGCGTGAGCCATCACGAGCCTTCTAGTCTTCGTGCCTCTACTACACAAAGGCGATACAGCAAGAGAGAGCGTGGACGTGAAACCAGGAACAGTCACGGATCCTAGTCTAGTGAAGACCAATAACGACGAAAGTGAAGACGAAGTAGGAGTAGATAGAGAAGCAAAAATGGCAGATGATACCATGTTCCAGTGCTGTGGAGTAGGAATTTATACTTGGAAAATGAATACACGCGGACAAACCCTCTTTCCGGTCCAAAAAGACGGTCGTTGGTTGGATTACGTTACGTCACGGACCTATCGAACAGAGTGTGTGTGTGCATGGGCTCAAGGCTTCTTGCATGCTTTCTATTTTTTCTCCTCATCCTACGCTTTTGTCGTAACGTCTATCGGTGTATGGTATAACCTTTATAAATTAATAATGTTAGGATCGGGTAAAATTTGTTGATTGATTCAAATATAAATTACACGATCCTAACATTATTAATTTATAAAGGTTAATAACATTATTAATTTGATAGTTATATAGTAGTTATGAAGTTTTGTTAAATGGACGATTTCATAGAAGAAAGTACTGAAAATATTATATTCTAAGAAGTTTGTTTTTTTAATTTATAACGAAATCTTGATGATTTTTTCTATCTAATGAACGAGGAGTTCACCATGAAATCGTCTATCATGTATCCACCCCGAGCATATGCTTCAACAGGAATCACATCAAGGTTGATTGAAACAATATAAATCTCTAGTAAAGTGTTCGTCTATAATTCAGTAGATAAAGTACATTACATTATCGATTTTAGGGATTGATGACTTACTTGTTTAGTGGCTTTGACACCGGATGTTCCCAAATTTGGTATTATCATGTGAGATTATGAATTTGATTCATTAATTTTTTTGAGTTGTTAAACAACTTAAAATTACTAAAAAAACAATTTAAAATAAAAAGTAAAAGATTCTAACTTAATCCTAATTAAAATATTTTCATCCATAACTATCCTTTTAAAAGATGCATATTTATAATTTACTCTTCATTAATATCCTATAAATTATCATTTTTCATATTGTTACTAATTACCTAAATTTTTATATTTGTACAACAATTTCAATTACATATATTTTATAACTTAAAAGAATGTATAAGTTATATGAACTTAATATTTTTTTTAAACCATTATTGTTTAAAATAATATATTTATGATTATCAATAAAATCTACATTTATGTAAAATTAGAAATATATAGATAAATTTGGCTAGGATTTACTAAATGATTTGTTTCTTACTTCATATATAATTTAAAATAAAATTTTGCAGTGATTATTAATTATAAGGATAAAAACATAAAAGTATTTATTTTCAGATTTTTTTTTTTGTGAAAAACGATTGACATTTATATTCAGACATTAGAAGGAAAAAATATATATATGTCCACTAGATTTCAAATTTCAGTCAATATTTAATTTTTAGTAATATTTAAGACTATTCAGTCTTCAGATAAAAAGAAAAAATAAACCCTAGAAATTCTTTGTTGTAATAAGATAACTTCAGATTATGCATGTAAAATTATATATAATTCCATACCAAAACCTTCCTCTATACATTTATAAATTTTATTGTGAGTAATGTAGGATTTTCGTACAAAAAAATCATAATATCTAAGTAAATTGAAGTGAATGCAAATCAATTTACACAATTACAAATTGAAATGTATTCCATTCACATTTCACAATTGATAAAGAAGAAAACATGTATGTATATATAAATATGTATGTATGTATACATATTTCATATAGAGCATGAATTCTTTATCAATCTTTTGTTTATGCTAATTTATTTATAAAAAAAATTTAAGTTCGAGTGATATATGAGAGAAAAAAAATAAAATAATTTTGGTCAGCCACTATTTTTTATACTAATATGTTACTAGATTATCAAAATATTAATAAAAAAAATTGATGACATAAAATCTTTACTCATATAAAAAATATTATAAATAAGGATCTTGCCTTTAGTAAAGAAATCGAGCTTGTAAAAGGAAAAAAAAAAGGAAAAAGTAATTTTTACATTACTTATCCTACAATAAAGCTATGCGCTTCGCATATTTTCTTTAATTATTTAAAATCATGATATATGGACATGGGTTATTAATTATAAACAGATTCATACAATCATATGAAAGACTTATATTGACGGAAACCTTCCCGAATCTCTCATCTGGACTCGAGAAAGACCCCGTAGTACCCTGTCAGAACTCAAACGAACCCTAACTTTGGTCCGAAGAAATCCTGTCAGAGCACCGAAACTTTCTTTAAACTTCTTTTTAAACTCATTTACTAGGTGGCAGGGGTACAAATTTTTCGCTTTTCTATTGAAAATCCGCCAGCATGCCGTCTGTTTTTTAAACTATGCCACCCTGCAAGTTTCAAATACAGTTTATAAAAACACTTCTATGAAATTCATTTCTCAACTTCCAGAGCCTCCGGCTCATTTTTCACAACACAACCACAATCAAATAATTAAAATCAGAAAACTGATTCATATAAAACTTTAATAAAATATATTTTTTTTAACTAATACATCCACAATTCTTTAAAATATTTACAACTATATATATAAACATATACATGATCAAAATAACACCATATATACATGTAATAGTTATCGTCCTATACGTCCCCCTCCACGTCTGCCTGAACCTCGTCGGCTGGATGACTAGCTCCTGCATCTGTGGGAGAATTTTTAAGAAAAACATTTAAAGAAAAACGTGAGTATGACTCAGTGAGTGGTAGTAACTTTTAAACTAAAACTCATTTCTACACTTAAATTTCTCCCAAAAACAGTTTAATAAAACTAAAGTATTTTTCTAAAATACTTTCTAAAACTCATTTAAAACTGCTTTTGAATCTCGTTCTAAATTTCATTCTAAAACTTTATGAAATCTTTTCTTAAAATCTTTTCTTAAAATCTTTTCTGGTGCTCACCTGAATGGTAACCCAGAAAATATCTACTCCTGACGTGGTAGCATATAAACTCTAACTAACCACTAGGAGTGGGAAAAACTGCTTTTAAATCTCGTTTTAAATTTCTTTCTAAAACTTTCTGAAATCTTTTCTTAAAATCTTTTCTGGTGCTCGCCTGAATGGTAACCCAGGGAATATCTACTCCTGGCGTGGTAGCATATAAACTCTAGCTAACCACTACGAGTGGGGGATCTACCATGTGTAGTCGCCAAAAACGGGCCCACGCTACGGACCGACTACACTACCCTATACGTGCATACGGATCACTCATACCTCGCTCACACATGAGTCGATTAGACTCAAATCTCACTGACTGACTTCCTCTCATCTATCGTATCACGCATAGGGCATTCGGCCGGGTACTAAACTGGGGCTAGGGTAAACCATAGGCTATTAAAATTTATTTTTCTTAATACACTAAAATATTCTAAATCTTAAGGCAATAAGCCTAAAATCTTTAATTCTAACATATTCTCATATCAATAAATTCTCATATAAATAAATAAATAAATATTAAACTAAAATTTTTATGCTAGAATTAAAATATAAATTCAATTAATAAATAAATAACTATTTATAATAAATTCTTTTAACTTTAAAAAAATAAACTTTAAAACGATATAAATAGAAACTTGTAGTTCCACTCACAACACATCCTCGGATAAAATCCGATTCTCCTCCGTATGCCTCCGGAAGTCTCCGCTTTTACCCTAAAACATCAAATATCCATTTAGGGTCACTTAACTCATTTAAATAATATTCAAAATCAATAAAAATCTCATTATCTTTATATATATCCTTTAACGCCTAAACTTTCGGATCTCAATTTCTATTCAACCAGGGTTTTCGAAATCCGTTTTCTCTACATGAATCTTACTTATTCTTTCCTAGGAATACCTCAGAATACTCAATCTCGTCGTCGAAAACTCGGAACCAAATTCAACCGGATTCGCTTACTAACGAAAACTACTTTTTGCTCCGGACTTCCGACAACTTCAAAAATCAATCCTCTAGTGTTCTAACACCCAACTATAATTAAATAAATTGTTTTGAACGTTAAACGAACGCATTTCGAAGGTTTTTAGAAACCACCCTTCAATTCGTCCGTTTAGCTCTGAAATAGATCCTAAACTTTTCGTTTTCGAAATCTAACTTCAAAAGATTGTTCCCTAACCTCTAAAGCATCAATCTAATGCTTTAGAATCGAAAACGGGATCAAATTCCATAAAAAACCCATTTTTCTCTACGACTTCCCTCTCTCATTTTATCTGTTTTTCTTCCACCAAATCACTCCAAAATCATATCAAAATCATCCTCACATATCCCTCTTATTATCCCTAATCTCTGATTCGAAAATAAACCAAAGAAAAAAAATGGGTTTCATATAAATACCAAACTTTAAACTGAAATAACTCACCAAATAGGCAACCGTTTTGCTTCAAATTTGTTGGGTTAGCTAGAGGAGATGACGAGGAACAACTTTCGTGAAGAAACCGCGGCGAAAATCGGATCGGATCACCTTCTCTTCCTCTCTCTCTCTCTCGCGCGCGCTCGCGGCTCCTCTCTCCCGATTTCTCTCTCTTTTCTCTCTGATTGCCGATCCCAAATGTCTTAAATGAGACAAAATTTATTTATAAATATTTTAATGCTCATTTACTATAAAGTCCCTCAAGAAAATTTCATTTAATAACCTCAAACTTTCACTAATCTCACTAGTGCGCAAAAACAAATCATTTTATATTCTATTGGTCCACTTGTCTTATTTTCATCCACTTATTTTTTCAATCAATCCATGGATGACACGTGGCACAACCCTAGCCACTACTTTTCAAAAACACTTATCTATTTTCTTATTGGTTGAATTCTGTGAGCTCACCTCGCTTGATTAACACGTAAATCTCGCCTAATCACTTTGTAATTGTACCGGGGTCAGCCAAACGATATCTGACTTGCGATATTAAAATCTAATAAGCCTCAAATAACACTACTGGAGGCATATGATTCGACCGTAACTCAATTCGAATATTTCTAGTACCATAAAATAATAAATCTGGGTGAGCGCTTACACTTGGTGAATTCTCATTTCAATATCAATACCTAATTCTTCTGAAAAATATTCCACAAATATTCTACACACATCTTATGGCCAATTCGACTTTATAAACTTCAATTTAGGTCTAATACCTCTCATATATACTTGATAAAGGAAATGTTCCTAACCGAAATCTGATCGAATCAACCGATATCTTTTTATACGTATCTATAGTTTAAAAACTCGATTTTTTTACACTCATTCTCGTTAACTCATTCTCATTCACTTGGGTTACACTCCTTGAAACTTCTGCATATCATTCTCATGCTTGATCCATGAATACTTAACTTAAAATGTCCATTTTGCCCTTTTTATGATATAATTTCACTTTGATCGAAAAATATTCTGAAAATATTCCATGGTCATTTAATCTTCAAATTGACCATGAAATACTCTAATTGGGTGTCTTATCTATCAGTCTCATGCTTTGAAAAAAATTCAATTGGATTTAAACTCATTAAAACCTATTAATCTCTCAAAAGGGTAATATTGTAATTTTCTTCGGATCGCTTAAAACTGATTCGAATGGTCTTCTTTTTGATCCGTTTCGGTTTCTTTATACTCTCATACTATTTTTAGACCTTTTCGACCCTTAAGGTCAATTTTCAAAAATTTTACTATTCATTCGAAAATTTCCGTCCGAAAAATACTATTCATCAAAAACTTTCGTTTCCCATCAAATCTAAATTCATGACCCTGAACAATATAACCGGACCCAAATTCGATCTTAAACACAAACTTTTGGATCTTTTCTTGAAAAATCACTATTCATTTGGATCCGAATACTATTCACTAAAAATTCTTATTTCTTTCTAACACGATACTCAAGGCCTTATAAATATAATCGAATTCTAATCGGACCTCTTGCATTATTTCTAGACTCTTTATTCTTTATCTGATCGCCGAAAATGAATTCTCTGAGAAAACTAGGATCGGGGTCTATCATATATACATGCCATCATCATCTTAAATGACATTGAAACTGTTTTCCTTATCCCACAAGAACCTACTGACTTTACCATGGGCACTTTTAATGAAATTTCTTGGCACCTTTTTATAAACAAATAATAGTTTATGGTATTTTTACCACTTTTTTCATATTTTATCTTAAAATTTTGGAAGAAAATAATTTGTGTACATGAAAATTTTTAATTCTTGGTCATATATAAAACATCCGTACCAAACTTCATCAAAAATACTTGGAGTGTGTATCATATAAGGGATCCTTTGTAGAAAAATTTTAATATAAATATAAATGAAATTTCATTTTTAGCCAAAAAAAATTATTTCTTTTAGTCCGAAACAAAAATGTAATTGTTTTTAGCTCGTTTTCACCTCTTAATCCATTTCACTTCAAAAATTTTAAAGAATGACAACAGGCAAAAAAAAAATAATAATAAAATGAAGTTTTGTTTAAGTTTAAAATTAAATATCATTGTTTGGGTAAAAATTAAATCTTCACTATTTTTTAGCCATTTTCAATCATTTTTATATAATCATTTATACGTAATAGTTAATTATTGTTGTTGTGGTTTCCAAAATGATAATAGTTTTTTTTTTTTTTTTTTTTTAAAAAAAAAAGAAAATTCAAAATTCAAAATGATAATAGTTGTTAATCATTTGTGATTAGTCTTTTTGTGGATTGTTTTATTTGGAAGCGGTTGCCGAATGGTCTTTTGCGTATATTGATTCCTAATTTCGTTTTTTTTATAATACCACTTGCAACTTTTGTTTACATTAATTTCTAAATCCCAATAATATTTTTTATTTTTTCAAATATATCACCTGTCAATTCCAACCTCAATGTTCAACCAGATTGAATGAATGTTAATAATTAATAAAATTTAATCACATTAATTGTATGGTTGTCTCTATCTTTGATAATGTAACAAATAAAGAAACACATACAATTGGATATACTATGACAATTTATCATTAAATAGTTCAGGTTGGACCTCAGTTTAGTCCAACAATCACTTGGGACAATTTAAATGATAGTCAAATATGAGTGTAATGAAATGAAACCAAATTAAGACACTAAAATTATTTTTTTAAGAAAATCAATAATTAAAAGGACGAAACAATTGAAACTTTAGAAAAATTAGACATGAAACAAGAAACTTGAGTTGAGTGTCGTTGAATTTTCCAGACACACAATAGAAAAATTTGTGAAAGATTATCTTTAACACCAGTAAAAGTTTTCATTAATGGTTCGCATAACAAAAAAAAAAAAATTATGTGTCCAATTTCACCTAAGTTCAGGTGGCTGTATAATTTGCCCTAAAAAAGTTGGACACACAATTTTGTATATTGGTATGTTTGCGTTTTTTTCTTTATTATTATTATTATTATTTTAATTTTTTTGGTTTCTTTAAGAACGAGTTTTACAATCAAGTCTATGCATTTGAATGTTTAAAAACTTTAAAAAATAATATAGTTTTTTTAAAAATTTATCTGTTTGCAAACTCTCATTAATTATATATTTCCTTTTGTTGTGATACCTTAATCCAACCAAAATTATTTGATCATATATGCATTTATGGACATATATAAAAATCTTTCTTTCCTTTTTTTTTTGCAACATATATCAATATAATCTAACAAAATTTTGACTTATCTTTTGCAACATATATCAATAGAATCTAACAAAATTTTGACTTGATGTGTCGGGTGTTAAATTTAAAAATAATAATAATAATAATTAAGTAGATAATAACACGTTTTCCACAAAATATTGTTTTCGCTTAAATTAACAATAGTTCTTCACCGAATTGCCAAGGAAAAAACTCAATTCAATTTTTTAATGTTAATTTTTAGATTTGCATTTCTTTTTTTCTATTTTTTAAAAATCTTCTCCAAAAAATATCGACATGACATTAAAGATAAGTGAAATGGTTGTTATGCTAACGGTAGAGGAGTTTTTACCTAAATTAAAAACAAGAGGGATTGTTTTTGGCGATGAGCAATCCTCATGAGTGTTTTACAAATCTCCCTTATAATTTTCAATGACTTCCATTATATTTAAAAGTTGGGGCAAGGTTTATAAATCAATTGAATGTTGATTAATTGGAAGTCTAATTTTTAAATATGAAGACATACTTAGGAGAAACAGACTTAACAAAATTTAACAACTTTGCTTTTAATTATGGATGTACGAAATAAGTGACAAGAGAGGGGTTTTCATTGTAGGAATAAAATTTGATATGAGAATAAAATCAGGGAACTTGACTATTATTGTGTGAATATAATTGTATAACGTCTAGAATTCAATATCAGAATTTGTATTATGTTCTTACTATAGTGAATAGTCTGATGCTTAGATTTGTAATCAGTTCTCGGGCTTCATTTTGTTGTGTGAATGGAATAAAGTGTTAAACAATGAAGTCAAAAGCATTATCATGTTCATTAAAATTTATGATTGCTTTAATTTAGGAATGTTTAATGAGATTCCATAATGAGGTTGATCACACTCTTGATTGCTATTACCAAATTGTTGCCCTTAATTGAAATATATGGAAATGGTTAAAAAATATGTTAATCTTCATAGGATATTACTATCATAAGAAGTAACTCATGAGGTTTTTTTTTTTTTTTTTTTTTTAAATCAAATAATAATCAATTATTTTTATTTTTATCTTTTTTATTAATCGGATCTAATAGATAGTTGGGATTTTTTTGTCATAACTTTTTTAAAGTTAGGAGGAACTGACGGTAAAAACCACTACACATATATGTGTATATATATATATATACAAGATCGGAGAATGCAAATTTTGACATAATTTTTCAACCATTAAAAAGTATTGAATTGTGTAGATTAGTTATTAATTTTGAATAGGTATACTTCACCCTATTTTATCTCAATCTTCAGACCAAATAAAAAAATTATAAATTCAATTTTCATTTAATCTTTTATCTCTATTCAGTTAGTTAAATCATACAAATAATATATGAATTTAAAATTTTGATTTTTGAACATAAACTTTCAAATAAGATTTATATTACATATATTTAAACAAACATATTGATACTGACACCTTCACAAAACTAGTTATCAGTTCTACTCGAACAGACACATTCACAGAACTAGATTTAGAAAAGGGATGTCACAGATACAGTTAAATACCAAGTCTTCCTTAGACATACACTTCCACACCAGTATACTGAATCTATCACAGAGAAATACTAATCTAGAGTAGAAAAATGAGAACACAAGAGAGAAAAATGAGAAACCTCAAATGACTTGTAAGAAATGAGCAAGAGAGATGGGATGATCAAGAGTGGTGGGATGGAGCCTTTATTTATAGGTAGAAAAAGTGCTATGGAAACTTATTGTAGAGTAAATATCATTGTTAATAACATGTCGGTTACAGAGTTTAATATCATGGTTAATAGCATATTGGTTACAGAGTTTAATATCATAGTTAATGACATGTCGGTTATAAAATTTAATGACGTGGTTAATGATATATGAATTTATTATAATGTCTATTATAGGATTTATTATGATGTCTGTTATAAAGTTTTATTGCAACGTCTGTTATAATTTATTAAAAGCGGTAAACTCTTATTTAAGGAGATAAATCTAACTTGGGCTGGATTTACCAAGTTGTTGGGCTATTCGCTTGTAATAGGTATTAGGCCATTAGTCTGACTCGATCGTCATATTGGGCTAGTCTATCTCAATAAACTTTGTGCTTACATTTTGGGCTTAGAATTTTTTTGACCACTATAATATGGATTTGAAGCTTTCAACATATATTTTCAAAACAAGATTCATTTTGTATATGTTTAAATAAACATATAAACTAGAATAGAATAAGACGAAAATCAATCAAACTTGAAGAAAAAACTTTTTTAGAGCTAATATAACATTTGTTAGCATAACATGACATCTACGCTAAACACATATGCTAATAAGATTATTTAAATCAAATAATAAGGTGTAAATTACATAAATGAAATCTCTCACACTGCATTCATGTTGGTAATGTATTATAGAACAAGGTATAAAAGCAATGAATTTAGATCACTAAACACAAGAATAGAGAAAAGAGAAAATAAGAGAGAAATAGTTAATAGAATTCAATTGATGTGTTCTTAAATGATTACAAAAATAAGTCTATTTATAGGCAAATTGGGAAAATAAATTTTATAATGAAATAATAATAAAATAAATTATTTCCATAATAGAATAACAACAAATAAGGTAAAGAGTATTTTCGAAATAGCAGTGATGTTCAGTCCATATATTCATAACAATATATATATATATATGCCAAATTTGATTTAAGAGGAGTGATATTACCACCCCTTAAAAGTTGTATGTACACCCTTTGTTCTTTGTGCATCGCATTAATTTTTTTAAAAAATTCGTTTTTTTTTAAGCACACCCACTCTATACTAAATATGCCCTTCCTATTAATTTAAAAAATATATATCATTAATAATTGTTTTTCACCCCGGGAGATACACATTAGCAACGCAGGTGCAGTTTCAAAAAAAAAAAAGAAAAGACAATTGATAATATGTCCAGACGGGCCAAAAGACTCCAATTCTATTAATATCTTAGACAGTACAAGACAAACACTAGGGGATTTTCCTTGCAGATTCTCACTAAAAACGAGCTCCCAAATTGCTATGTTTGGTTTGGTGGTCTATATTAAATCTAAAATATTGGCCATGGATCAGAGTTACAAAGTTGGGGTAAAGTTAAGTAGATTGTCAGAATTTACATTTTGACAGCAGATACACGTTAATGAGTCGCCCAGAGCGAGGTCTTGAAGGTTGGAATGGAAAACGGAATTGTTTTAGGAAGGGAGAAAGTGGGGTTTTTTGACTAGGAATTTGAGGGTTTGATAATAAGAATAATAGAAGGTGAGTGATTGAGTGGTGAAGAGAAGAGAGAGTGGGAAAGGAGGAGGAGGAGGTGAAGGGAGTTTAAAGGTGGTGGTGAGGTTTAGTAGAGAGAGTATCAGAGACACATAGACTAAGTTTGAAGATAGGAAGTTATTGTCATTTTTTTTTATAAAAAATTGTGTTATTTTTATTATAATATCACCAATTTAATATATGGATAATATTGAAATTTTAAAATTTATACAAATTTGGTGTGTAAATAGGATTTTAAAGGGGTGGAAACATCATCACTCTTGATTTAAACAAAAAATATATAATAATATTTTAAATTGATTTTTTTTTTGAAGATTTAAATTGATTTAATAGTGAAACTTATTTGTCAATTGTACTTTCTAATTTTATTGTATAAGGTACTGAAATACAAAATAACTAAATTGGTAAAAATGAATTTTCTCCAATTTTGGGGTTGAACATACATTGATAATCTAAATATAGTAAAATGAACATATTCAAACAACATATGAGCAACAAATCCCCTCAGATACTAAAAATGAGTCTGTATACGCATACATAACTACAATTATAGTGGTGCATGTGACTTACAAAGAAAAATCTCTAATTTGCTTATAATATAGAATCTCACAAATCATATTTCCTTTAATCTGTATTCTATAATTGTAATAAGTACATGAATCATAAGAAGATTGACACAACTTTTTAAATTTGTGTCGTACATATTAACAAAATTGAAATTATTATTTTAGTGATTTAAATATTTATTTAATATATTTTCTACTTGAATAATTTTCTGCACTAAACTTTCAATTCTTGTTTAATGAGATTCCATAATATATAAGGTTAAAGGTAAGAGAGAAAATATAGGAAAATTTATCTTGAAAATTTTAATATATATATTTTTAATTACTCGCTCTAAGTTGATTAAACTTTCATTATTATGGCTGCCGTAAATTTACAGTTGAGAAAAGAAAAAATATATATATTTTTATTTTTAATTTGAGTATCTTGTTTTTAATTATTCATACCGAGTTGGTTGAGCAATGTAAAATTGTCTCACATACTAATTAGTTGACTTATAATATCTTTCCCATGAAGCTAATTTTAATTTTTTTGTTTCTCAACCAATGCAAAGTGAAGCAAAACAAGCAGTAGCTGAAGGGATCTTAACTTGTTTGTATGTCATAGAGTCTCTTGAACAGAACCGGGTATGGTGTTCTGATATGAATGCAATTTTTCCGTTCCCAATTTGCATTATGTTGTGTAATATTTATATCTTCTTATGAAGAAATACTTGGAATTTCTCATTGTCATAGACATTTGCATAAACCTTTTTGTGTTTTCTATACATTCACCTTTAACTTCTTGACATTGCTGGTTTTCTGAATGAAACCAAACTCTGTCCGTAGTGTCGTTGCATGACAAACTCAGAACACCGTCTCATACTACAACTCATGTCATTGTTAGCAACATTAGCATTATTTTTTATATATCTTGGATTTTGTGATTATTTTTTTAAAATTTATTTGGTTGGCCAAACAACTGAAAAAATAACATACATATAATATAATTTAAAGGTAATATTGAAAATTTAAAAATATAGAAATTTGGGGTGCACATACAATTTTAAAGGGGTGAAAACATGGTTATTCGCTATCAAAACAACAAACTTGTTTCATTTCTAATTGTAAAGCCTGAATCCAACCTTACTCATGGACTCTCTGTGTCACATGTGTGCATTTGCTTCACTAGCTTGCCATTTGTTGGGCTCAACCTTAAATTATTGTGCTTACCAACAAACTATTGGAGAGGATTGATTGAGAGAAAATGCAACAGTTTAAGAAACTCAAATTGACTATGACTTCAACGAGAAGGAAATGGTCATGTTAAAAACTAAATTACTTTCACAACTAAATATACAAGCTCTGTATAGTAGGTAAATTTCCAATTAAATTATGTGTATCTACCATTAGTTGGATGAAGTACACTCCCTCTCCACCTTTGTGCTAAGGAACTCAAATCTACCATCCATATTTACGAACATATGCATGTGAATTTCTCTTAAATATTATAGAAGTAGATTTCTTAATCGGACAAGTAGTCAATGATAAATTCAATATATTTTAGTCAAGCAATGTTTCCACCCCTCAAAAATGGTTTGTACACCCCTCTTGTTTGCACATCCAATAAAAAAATTTAAAATTTTCCTAATTTGTTTTTAGACCACATTTAATACAAAGACTACCTTTTTCTTTTAATGTATGGTATATATTTTGTAAATACACCCTATGTGTCAACCACAAATAAACTATAAACTATAATATGTGTTAAAAGTTGTTAACGTCGGAAAACGGTTCCCTTAGTCAACGAGGTTGTTTTCGGGCCCAAGCTACAGTTTCGGGCTGTTAGCAGGTTGCATGCAAAGTGACAAGAATGTAAGGAAGTGGTCAGAGATGAGGAAGAAGAGATCCAGAGATTTTTAGAGTGGTTCGGCCCAAAAATATGCCTACGTCCACTGTTCACTCTCTCACTATTTTAGTAGAGTAACAGCACTCAGAATATCCTTTTCTCCTTTACAGCGAAAATCCTCCCCTATTTATAGGAAAGGGGAGGAGTTACAGTGAAATGAAATAAGACAAAAATATACAGTAGACTACAGTTACAATGATGGGCCGTATTTAATGCATCGGGATCCTAATTAATGAGGCTGATAATGCATTAAATGCGGCCGAAAACACAATTAATGCGGTCGAATCCGTCGCTTCTGTGGTCTGCCAAAGGGAGACTTCGGGTGACTGATCTGAATATGTCATGATAGGCTATCGAGATCCTAATCATAGCTTCTGGTCGATATAGCGTGCATGGCACGTTTTGGAGTTGTATTCTGCATGGCACCTTTGACTTCTGTTGACCCACGACTCCGAGGAGCATGATGGAGATGGATCTTCCAGTAGGTGGAATAACAAGTTCATCTGGCGGACAGATGAACGCTTGACGAATCCGACTACCAGGAGGATTGAGGAGGTGAATTATGAGTCAATATCTTTGCAGCTAGTCATGACAATGAGGCAGACAATATCGCGGGTGAAAGAGCTAGTATACGGCTATGCTCATGGATTAGCGATCAGTCTAGGCGGATCAACATGGACGAGGAGGACTTGTTACTTATGTCTGATGGATGGCTCCTCTTGGCGGATATCTTAAACGGACAGAATCGGTGAGCAAACAGGCGTTCAATCGTGGCGGATAAACTGGCGAATAGACTTAGCGGATATGGTCAGCGATCAGCAGTCAGTCTGAGCGATGGGAACCAACGGTCAGCGATCAAGGCCAGCGATCAAATTGAACAAACAGAACTGACGGATGGATTGGCTGATGGAGTTAGCGGTCACAGCCAGCGGACAGGCTGAGCGATAGCGATCAACGGTAAAGCCGGGCGATCACAAATGGGTCCCTTGTTGGGAAGGTGGACTGGGAGTAAGGCGGATCATTGAGCCTTTGGGCCACTGGGCTTACACTGCGGATCTTTTTGGGACCGATTATTCTTATCGCTAAATTATCCATAACATTAAGCCCCCTAGCTTTTGGTGCTTTGTAGAGGACCAGGAGCTACAGATTCCAAAGCGAGCAGATCAGGTGGGAACAGTTACAAATAGGAACAGTTACGATACCTTTTTAAATTTCGCTTCATTGATAGGCCACATGGAGCTTCTCCAGACAACGGTTATAGGTCACACCACGCGCCGTGCTCATTTAATGCACGTTTCTCAACTGACATGCTGCATGATGATAAAATCTCGGGAATTGTGCCACGTCGTCAGATTAGGGGCGATTACACAGCTGTCTTGATCCAACGGCTGGGGCTTGATTATTTTTAAAAAAGAAGATGACACCCCATTTTCTTCTTCTTCTGGCATTTTCAAGAAACACAGACTCATTCGCTGCTCTCCTTTCTGCTTCGAGTTCTTATCTCTATTCAACAATCTCCTTCCGAAGTCACCGGCCGCCACCACACTCAAGGTAAGGCTTCCTCCTTCTTTTTCGTATTGTTCTCGTCGTCATTGTCTTTTATTTCTCACATGGCGCTTGTTTACTTAAGAAGTCTGGGCCGATAGGGGCGGAGCATCCCCGTACTACCTCCAGTCTAGTAGGGCCTGAAATAAATATGGGATAATTTTGCTTACTCCTTTTCCTTTCTTTCCCCAATCCTGGGGGAAAATTCATTAAATGAGGCCTTTATCTCCCCCATTCATGGCTTCCTAAGTGCACGGCTTGATGCTTAGTCTTAGTAGACTTAGGCTTTTTTTGTACTTCGAGTCTGGTTGGCTATCAGCGGCCTAACTAGCTGCTTCTTTTATAGATATCAAGTCGTGGACTCTGATATCGTCGAGTCATGTTTAGTGAAGAAAGCTCTGAGGGGGGCTCTTCTCAACAGGGCAAAGATTCTCCGAGCGTAATCGCGCAGGGCGGTAGAGATGCGTCGAGTTCCTTTGGGTGAGAGGAGACCTTTGCCAATCAGGCCTTTTACCAACATGACTCCCAGATGACCCTCGAGGAGCTCAAGACCGTGGCCGATGCATTTCATTTTCCTGTTGGGTGCCGCGTCATGGTTCCCGTTCATCGTGATCATGCGGCTGATCCTCCTGAAGGATTCATAGCGATCAGCCGTCAACATGTGAAATCGGGGTTTAGGTTCCCAGTCCCCTCATATCTAATAGACCTGCTAAATGACTTGGAAATAGCTCACTTCCAACTAACACCAAACTCTTACGCCCAAATAACTACCCTGGCCTACATCTTTCTCAAAAACGGTCTTCCTCCACCTACTTCGAATATAATCCAGAGCCTTTTCTTTTTTAAGTCCACCATTAGTCCTCAAGCCACAAAACGAGACGACATTTACTATATGACCGCTCGCAATTCCCCTTATAAGGCGCATTTGCCACAGAAAGTTGGCAAATTAAATGTAGGGGATTACAAGTCCCGTTGGTTTTACGCGTCTTGTCTGTCCTTGCTGAAGCTTGTCAATTTTGACTTTAACAACAATCCTGGTGAGCACGTTTCTGCTCGTTGTCGGAGCATAAACATACACCATCACGATGTCCCATTGTTGCTAATATTTTCCCCCCTTGTGTGCAGTTTTCATCAAAGGACCGGTTAATCTCTCAGACGAGGAGACAAAAGCACTTAAGAGGTTTTCGGAGATGAAGGGTCCTGAAGACGACTATTTCCCCGCAGGCACCCTCCTGAAGAAGTACAGGCTTGCACCTGGAGCTGAGACCAAACCCCTGAAATTGGTCTTTGACGTTGGCGTGCGAAAGAGCAATGAGCTTCAATCTATTTTTGCAGGACCCGGAGAAGGAACTTTTGCTCCAGCCCCAAGAAACCCAAAACAATGGTGAACATTGAAATGCTCTCTCATCCGTCTTCACCAGCAGCCGAGACAGGGGAGCCTGAGGTGGAGATAACGGGTTCAAAGGAGCCCCCAGCTCTGACAGCAGATTCGTCAGACACAGCTGTCGCTCTTCCCGTCACGAAATCGGCGATAAAGTACAAAAGTGTGGGGAAGAAGACCTTAAAGCAGATACCTCCACCAAAGGGTGCTGCTGGGAAGGGAGTCTCAGTTTCTGGGGACGAGCCGATTAGGCCCTCAGGGGTCGAGGGCGAGGAAAAGGAGACCATGGAGCCCCCTGCTAAGTCTCTTAGGTCCAAGGGCAAGGGTAAAGCGGTCATGACAGAAGAAACCGATGGAGGACAAGTCCTCGAGGCTAATGCATGGGAATATTTTGACGACTTGTTGGACCGACTGCCAGTATTACTGGGACCCGACAAGCCGAATGTCTATCAAAAGCATATTCACGGCGACCAGCTGATCGATTATGCCGCTCGCTGCAATGTGCTGGTAAGTCCTACTCCTTACTTTGTAATTACACCTCACGCTCGCGCATACCACTAATACGCTCTCTTTTCAGGCTTTACTGGCTATGATGAAGATCCGTCGGGACTTCTCCGACCTGACAGGAGAGAAAGCTTCTTTTGAGGAGGCGAACAGAAATCTGGAGATAGAAAATAGGAAGCTCAAAGAAGAGTCTGATGCTGCCAAAAAGACTGTCCGTGAGCTTGAGCAGAAACTCGAAGATGCGGAGAGGTCCCTGGAGAATGAGAAAAAGCTTCGACAAATCACTTCCTCCTCGCTAGCAAAAGCTACTGAAAATGTGGACAAGGTCACTCACGAGGCCATCATTCAGAAGAAACGGGCTGATGATGTCGAGAAAATGTCGAGTTGACGCTGAAGGACCTGACCGTTGTGAAGGATACGCTTGCTCAGGTGAGGGAGATGCTCCGTCAGTCGGAGGTCCGCACCCTTCAGGCTCGTAAAGAGGCAACCGAGAAGACGAGCAACAAATTCCTATACACCTTGTGGTTGCATCACCTTGAGCTGGATTTCTCATTCTTCGGGCAGGAAATGGTGGAGGAGGTGAAGAAGTACGTGGTCCACGCTGCTAGGGACGCCCAGATAAAGGTTGCTCAATCCGCTCAAAAGGGGACAATTCCCACAGCTCCGAAGAAGGGTTTCAACCCGTCGCCCGCTCAAGCTGGTGCCCCGTCGGCTCAGAGCAGTCCCTCCTCAGCTTCTCATAAATCAGTTCCGAGTGGAAGACAAAGTTCATCTTCTCAGGGAGCCTCCAGTAAGAAAGATCTGAAGGACACTCCCGCCAGCTCTTCAATGGCCCCTCCGGATAAATAGCTTTAACATTTTCTTTTGTTGCCAAAAAGGGCTTATCTTTAAACATCGATACTGTTGTAGTTATTATTTTTGTTTACTTCCAGAATGCTCTACAATTATTAATTTATCATCATTTCTGTGGGATTTCTGTTGATCTGCACTGCCACCTTTTTACTCTCATATGTGTATGTAATCAAAATAGACTGCGAACAGACATATCCTGCAAGATAAACAACAAATAAAAACAATAAGGGGTTGATCGCCCCTGCATGTACCTTTGGAGAGGTATAGTAAGGAAGGTAATCCTTCAGGTCGTGGATGCCTTCCAGCAAATGGCCCTCAATAAGAATTGTAGCCTGGGGGGTAGAAAAGAATCTCAGAGGGTAAATGAATAACCTGACTTCTACTGTCGAACAGATACCACCCGACTAGGGATAATAGGCCGATTGGCTTGCTTGCAGAAATTAATCGACTGATAGATAATTAAATTTGTCTTGTGCCATCATGTGGCCGTGACATATTCAATACATTCATACACACAGTATAAGGCAATTATAGATAATGAGAAATGTGTTGGGAAAAAGAAGAAACCAGACGGAGAACAGGTGGGCTGTTCACGTGTTTTCCTGACCGTTATTGGAGTCAATGAAGGATTATGTTCAAAAGGTAGAGGCCCGAGCGTATACAACCGACTGCGCTCACAAGGCCGATACCTGAGCTATACAGCACAGTGATCTTCTCCAGTTGCGCTCATAAGGTTAAACCTGAGCATTTACAGCGAGAGTTGTGGAGGTTGAGACCTCAGCTGCACTCACAAGGTCAAAGCCTGAGCATTTACAACATAATAGAATAAACCTCTCCAGCTGCGCTCACAAGGTTAAACCTGAGCATTTACAGCGAGAGTTGTGGAGGTTGAGACCTCAGCTGCGCTCATAAAGTCAAAGCCTAAGCATTTACAACATAATAGAATAAACCTCTCCAGTTGCGCTCACAAGGTTAAACCTGAGCATTTACAGCAAGAGTTGTGCTGAGTGTCACGTCGATCGAGCCTTTTATTCTTGCTCGTGCGTGAATGTGTGGAGGGGAAGGCCAATCATCGAGCGGCGATTAGGTGTGCAGGCTCGTGGCCGTTTTAGCCCCTCTTGCCTTGTAGGGCAATCAAAAATTGGAGCTTTAAGCTGGCGCTTTGTCTTTTCTAGTTGAGTAACTCACACACAAGAGCACACATAGGCATTTCGTGTTAGCGATATTTCATGATAATTGACAAGTAATTTTTCATGGTCAATGGCGTCTTTTTTCATGGTTAGCCAGTAAAATCCTTGTCTGAGCGCCTTTTGGGCCAAGGAGAGTCCCTCAGCATGGTTACCGCAATGCCCTTCATGGATGTCCCTCATCAACACGGTGCACTCCGGATCGTTAATACACCTGAGTAAGGGGGCGGAGAGGCCCCTTTTATAGAGAACGTCCCCGTATATACAATATCTTGCTGCCCTTATGCGCAGGCGGCGGGCCTCCATCTTATCTTCCGACAGTTTTCTTTCTTGTAAATAATCAATCAGCTGGCTCATCCATGAGTCTACTGCCACTGTCAAAACCATCACTTCCATGCCGGATTCAGTATTGGGTTTGGGCAAAAATTCCACAGGAATATTTTTGACGTAATCTGTGTCTTGAGTGGTTGCCAGGCGAGCTAGTGCGTCTGCATAGGAGTTCTGGGTGTGCGAAATTTGGTTCAACTCGAATGTCTTGAAAGCCCCCAGCAACTCCTGGACCTTCTGTAAATAGGCTACCATTTTTGATCCCCTGGCTTGGTATTCACCATTTATTTGACAGACCACCAATTGCGAGTCACTGAATATCCGGAGCCGTTCAACCTGCATCTTCTTAGCTAGATGGAGCCCCGCTAACAGAGCTTTATATTCCACCTCATTGTTAGTCGCTTTGAAACCAAACTTAAGGGCACAAAGAAACTTACCCTCATCAGAGTCGATCAATAGAATTTCAGCCCTCACACTTCTCTCACAGGAGGACCCATGTACAAAAAGCTCCCAATACGGATCTTTAGAGGATTCAGCCTGGTCGTCCACAGGTCTAGTAAATTCAACGATGAAATCTGCCAGCATTTGTCCCTTGATCTCTAGTCTCGGTTTGAATTCAATGTCATAATGGGCAATTTCAATGACCCATTTAATGAGTCGGCCGGAGCTATTTGGTTTCTAAAGGATTTGTTTTAGCGGATACCTGGTCAAGACTTCAATCTTATGCGCCTGGAAGTAGGGGCGTAGTTTTCTGGACGTCATTACCAGACAGTAAGCGAGCAGCTCCATCGGGGTGTACCTGGTTTCCGCCTCTACCAGCTTCTTGCTCACGTAATAAACTGGGACCTGTGCTCCATTTTCCTCTTGCCTTGTCAAGGCCGCGCTTAGGGCGTGCTGAGATACCCCTAAGTAGATCGTCAGAGTTTCCCCCTCCTTTGGTTTGGTCAGCAGCGGGGCGCCCCCTATATATTCCTTCAACTGTAAGAACGCAGCCTTATACTCATCAGTCCACTTGAAATTCTTGGCCCTCTTCAGCACCTCAAAGAATGGAGCACACTTATCGGAGACTTTAGACATAAATCTGCTTAAGGCCGCTATCTGGCCATTCAGACTCTGTATCTCCTTTACGTTGGTCGGCGATCTCATGTCCAGTAGAGCTTGAATTTTCTCTGGGTTGGCCTCTATCCCCCTGTTATTCACAATAAAACCCAGAAATTTACCCGAGGAGACCCCAAAAGAGCACTTGAGGGGATTGAGCTTCATCTGGTACTTCCTCAGGATCTCAAACATATTTTTGAGATTATGGACGTGGTCGGCAGCCTTCTCAGATTTGATGAGCATGTCATCCATATGTACCTCCATGGTCTTCCCAATCAGATCCTCAAACATCCTGTTTACCAACCTCTAATAGGTAGCCCCTGCATTTTTTAGACCGAAGGGCATTACCTTGTAGCAGTATAATCCTCGGTCAGTCGTGAATGACGTACACTCTTCGTCTTTAGGGTCCACGGGGATCTGGTTGTAGCATGAGTAAGCATCCATGAAGCTAAAGAGTTCGTGCCCTGCCGTCGCGTCCACCAGCTGATCGATTCTGGGCAGAGGGAAGCTATCTTTCGGACAAGCCCTATTCAGATCCGTGAAGTCTATGCACGTCCTCCATTTTCGGTTCTTCTTTTTCACCAGTACGGGATTAGCTACCCAGGCTGGGTATTGGACTTCTCGGATGAATTTGTTAACCAGGAGCTTGTCCACTTCCTCTTTCAGAGCCTTGCTGCGTTCCTGGTTCATTTGCCTCATTTTTTTGTTGACTGGCCGATGGCGGGGGTTGACATTCAGCTTATGGGTCATCACATTCGGATCAATCCCCACCATGTCTCCATGGTTCCATGCAAACACATCTGCATTTTTCTTGAGGCAACTTGTCAATTGGGCCCTTATCTCCAAGGTCAAGCTTCTTCCTAGCTTGAGGCACCTTATCATATCTGCTTCATCGATCTGGATGTCCTCGAGCTCCTCCACAGGACCGGTACTCCGACATGTGTCGAATTTCCTAGGGTCCAAGTCGTGGCTGATGCCTGATGAAGTGATCGCTTGCAGCTAACGTTCTAGGATTTCGTCTGTTTTCTTCCCTTGAACTCCTTTTTTTATTGCGTCCACATAGCAGCGACGAGCCAGAGATTGCTCGCCCCGCACACATCCTACCACATTAGGAGTTGGGAACTTCACTGTGAGGGTCTTGGTGGAGACGACCATATCGAGATCATTCATAGCAGGCCTTCCCATCACTACGTTATATGCAGAGGGAGAGTCAATAATGAGGAAGTCTGCTAGCACTGTGGACTGGTGGGCGGCGTCACCGAGAGTCAAAGGCAATTTTATCTGTCCAGCTGGAATGACCGAGTCTCAAGTGAATCCATAGAGGGGTTTAGGGGATGGTTTGAGCTGATCGTCGCCAATCCCCATCTGATCATAGCAGTCCTTATACATCACGTTCACTGAACTCCCAGTATCAATCATGATCCTTTTCACCATTGAGTTGTCAATGCGCGCTCTGATCACCAAAGCATCATTATGAGGGAGGCGGACATCCCAAACATCTTCATCCATAAACACGATGTCTTCTGATACCTTTCTGGCCTTCTTGGCGGGCCTCCCCGACTCTCTTTGTCTTGCAAGTTGGACGCGCCTAGCTTCGCGCACAAACCGTTCCTGGGACCTATTGGATTCTCCCGCCCTCGAAGGTCCTTCGTGGATGGTATGAATAGTTCTGACAGAAGGCCCTTGGGCAGAATCCAGCTCCGACTGATTTTAGACTGGTGGGTCTTCTGAAAGTTAACGGGGGTGTCGCTGTTGGGATGGTCGCCTTGGGGGCCTCACAACGTAATCCCTTAGTCAACCACTTCTGATCATCTCCTCAATGGCATCCTTAAGCGCCCAGTAGTCCGAAGCATTGTGCCCAATTTCATTGTGGTAGACACAAAACTTATTCCTGTCTCTTCGCCCTTCGGGAGCCTAAAGGGAGCTGGCCGCCCGAAGTTCTCTCTGCTTTTCTCAGTTGCGTAAATTTTGTCTTGAGTTTCAAATAAGGCATTATATGTATTATACCGACCTTGAAATCGTGACCGTTCTCGCCCCTGGTTTCCCCCTGGTCTTCGCCAATCCCTGGCTTTTTGGGCAACCTGATGGCTGTCTTTTTGCCCCCCAGGATTACCTCCTCCACTGCTTCTCTTCCTCCCGTGGCCAGAGCTGCCAGCTTCATCTCCCCAGGAACTGGTTTTTCTAGGATTGGTTACCTCTTCCCACCTGATTTCCTTCTCCGCTCGTTCATAAAATTCTCCCAGATTTTCATAGGAGACTTGTAGATACTTCCGTATAGCTTTTCGTCCTTCTTCAAACCTGACGAGATGACTGACAATACCCCCTCGTCTGTGGGGTTCTCCACATTCGTTACCTCGTGCCTGAACCTGTTAATATAATCTTTTAAGGACTCACCGGGGCGTTGGCAAACGGTGGAAAGATGGCAAAGTGGCACAAGCCGCCTCTTCAACGCTTTGTATTGGTTCAGATTCTTCTACTGACATTCCTCCCAGTTGTTGATACTGCGGGGAGGGGGGGCGAGATTTCTGAACCATGTCCGCGGAATGTCTCCGAGTGTAGCAGGGAACACACGACATTTTACGAGCGGACTCGTCGTCTAGAGATCCATCTGAATATTAAAGGCGTCCAAATGATCATAAGGGTCAGAGTTCCCTTTATATTGGGGAATGTTAGTAACTTTGAATCTTGGTAAGAGCGGCTCCAACTCAATCTCTGAAGTGAATGAGGTTCTCTCCCCGGTCTGGCCCCTTTGTTCCTGTACCGCTGGCCGTGCTTCAAGCTGTCGGACCATCTGGAGGAGTTCTGCAACTAATGTACCCCGCGTCTTAGTTCCTTCGACAGCGAAATGCCTGTCCCTTCTGCTTGGGGATCGGTTGTCTCCAGCTCCCAGTCCTTCAGCATTGTGTCTCGGCTCCGTTCTATCTACGCGGGTCGGTATTCGGTCATGGTTAAGGCCGGCTTGTTCCGGTCGGTGTTCACCACCAGTCTGAGGAAGTCGAGCACTAGAATGCATGCTGGAAGAATGAACTGACCCTTCTCGCCTTGAATCCCTGACGTCCCTCTTGTTCGCGTCGGGGTTTTCTGCATGCCTCCCTTGGGGAACATTATTTCCTGAAATGGTCGGGGGGGGGGGGGGGAGGCCTGAGTAGGCTGGGCTTGGGTTCGGATCAGGTTCCTCATTTCACCAACTAACTGCGCAACCGTATTCTCCAATCTCTCCTGTCGCCGCTGTAAAGCCTGCATAGCGTCTTCTCCTGCAGTATCAGACACGGGTTGGGGATTGGGAATAAGAGGTATACCTTGAGCGTCCCTTATCACGGGCACGCCAGACGTCCCTGCATCAACATCAGGTATCCTCCCGGCAGACATAGCCTGTTGTTGCTGAGCTGAAGCTTCTTGACGATTTTCTATTGCGTTGAAGTCTCTAGGAATCCTCCCTTTGACCATGGTGAGTGAAGAATGAGCTTTTGAAAGCTAAGGAGTAAGAAAGGTGACGAAACTGAAGATGAGGCCCTCTTTTTAACGCCAAAAATGTTAACATCGAAAAACTGTTCCCTTAGTCAACGAGGTTGTTTTCGAGCCCAAGCTACAGTTTCGGGCTGTTAGTAGGTTGCATGCAAAGTGACAAGAACGTAAGGAAGTGGTTAGAGATGAGGAATAAGAGATCCAAAGATTTTTAGAGTGGTTCGGCCCAAAAAGATGCCTATGTCTACTATTCACTCTCTCACTATTTTAGTAGAGTAACAGCACTCAGAATATCCTTTTCTCCTTTACAGCGAAAATCTTCCCCTATTTATAGGAAATGGGAGGAGTTACAGTGAAATGAAATAAGACAAGAATATACAGTAAACTACAGTTACAATGATGGGTCGCATTTAATGCGCCGGGATCCCAATTAATGCTGCTGACAATGCATTAAATACGGCCGAAAACACAATTAATGAGGCAGAATCCGTCGCTTTTGTGGTTTGTCCAAGGGAGACTTCGGGTGACTGATGTGAATATGTCATGATAGGCTATTGAGATCCTAATCATAGCTTCTGGTAGATATAGCTTGCATGGCACGTTTTGGAGCTGTATTCTGCATGGCACCTTTGATTTCTGTTGACCCGCGACTTCGAGGAGCATGATGGAGATGGATCTTTCAGCAAGTGGAATAACAAGTTCATCTGGCTGACAGATGAACACTTGACGAATCCGACTACCAGGAGGATTGGGGAGGTGAATTATGAGTCAATATCTCTGCAGCTAGTCATGACAATGAGGCAGACAATATCGCGGGTGAAAGAGCCAGTATACGGCTATGCTCATGGATTAGCAATCAGTCTAGGCGGATCATCATAGACGAGGAGGACTTGTTACTTATGTCTAATGGATGGCTCCTTTTGATGGATATCTTAAACAGACAGAATCGGCGAGCAAACAGGCGTTCAATCGTGGCGGATAAACTGGCGAATAGACTTAGCGGACACGGTCAGCGGTCAGCAGTCAGTCTGAGCGATGGGAACCAACGGTCAGCGATTAGACTGAACAAACAGAACTGACAGATGGATTGGCGGATGGAGTTAACGGTCACAGCAAACGAACAGGCTGAGCGATAGCGATCAACGGTAAAACCGAGCGATCACAAATGGGTCCCTTGTCGGGAAGGTGGACTGGGAGTAAGGCGGATCATTGAACCTTTGGGCCACTGGGCTTACACTGCGGATCTTTCTGGGCCCGATTATTCTAATCGTTAAATTATCCATAACAAAAGTAGATCCGGTGTAAATTATTTTATTGTCACTTGTTAGAAAATTTTTATCTTACAATTTAATTTTTTTAACACCTTAATTGTAAAGTAAACGAAACCTATATTAAGCAAATAATGTAATGCAAATTCATTCTAACTTGTTAACTTTTTTTTTTTTTTTAAAAAAAAAATTAGAGATTAGTGTATAACATAATATCTATTTTATTATTTTAGTCACTCAAACCCTAATATTTCATTTATACTATAAGACTTGCATAAATGATTGCTAGCTAGTTTTTAATTAAATTAAGATTACTTATATGGTTGTAGATGATTAAAGTTAGGGTTTGATGATGAACCATTTTTAATTTTTATGATTAAAGTTATAAACTTTTTTTCCGCTCTCAAACCTTAATTTTTCATTTATATCATAAAATTTACATGAACTATTACCAACTAATTTATAAAACCCTAAGTAACATTTTTTTTTTTATGATGACTTGTAATATAGATTTAGATCTGTAGTTTTTGATTAAATTTGAAGCATACCATTTTGATTGTTTGCTGATATAATAAATAAATTTGAAGAAATGAGTGACCTTTGTGTTTAGTTTGTGAGAAAATCTAACAAGAAAATTGAAAACGATGATGTTGTGATTGAATGTTTGACAATATTTTTTATGAGGGTCATTTGTTTTTATCACTTTTCACTTAATGGATCTGAATTACACCTGTCCAGTGATTTTTGTTTGTTTTGTTTTTAAATGATCAAACCATTTAAAACCATTCAAAAATCTCTAAAAATAAAAAGCTATAATTTTTTACTTTTTATTTAATGTAAAATCATTTAATAGTTTTTCTTAAATGTATTATTTAAAATCTATCATTCCCAAAATAATATATTTCTGTTGATGTTCGATATCGGTTAACTGAGGTTCATCTGAACCCAGTATTGCAGCTAATGAGAAGCAAAGGAAACGAACGAGAAAGGTGAGAGGAAGAACAGAAGACACAAAATTTTTAGAGTGATTCGGCCTAAAATAATGTCTATGTCCATTATTTTTCTCACTATATTTTGGCAGAGTAACGACAATCTCTGTAAAAGTGTTTTCCTCTCTTTTTACAATGAAAATTCTCTCATATTTATAAAGAAGATGAGGAGCTACAGTAGTGCATAATAAGATAAAATATAACAAGTCAAAATGAAATAATGAATTACATTTAATGATACTGACATTTGTCAGGCCAATTTTACCAAAGCATGAGTTTAGACGATAACCTCATACGGGTTAGGTGAGATTTTCTTAATCCATGTTGTAATTTATGATAGGGTTAGAGTATATGATACGCCTTGAGCTGTAATCGGTCTGACAATTCTGACTATAGTTTACCTATACTCTGAGAGGCGTGATAGGAGCGAGCTCTTTAGCGAGATGAGTATCATGTTAAACCAACAAGCGAATAAGGCTTTCTATTGAGATTATAAACAATCTGGATGACCATCTGATGAGTCAGCGGATAATCGATCTCATGGACGAGCTAATAAGCGAACACATGTAAGGGGCTGAGCGGATGAACTAGTAAATGGACGAGCTGATGGACAAGCAAATTACTGGGCCTTTTAGGCATTTGGTTCTTGAGCTCATCCTTCAGGTTTTTAGCGGTCCATTTGACTTTGGTCGTGAAAACACCCATAACAATTTCTAAATTCATTCTAATTTTACATTATACAATATAATTAATGAAATATTGTAATGACTATAATATATATTACTTTACAATTTTAACATTTGTTATCATAGTAATTCAATTTAAGAACATTTTATTTATTTTTATTTAAATATATAAATTTAATTTACTTTACAATAATAATTTATTTATGTATAGATAAATTTTTTTAAAAAAAAAAATCATTTTGCTATAATAATTAATCACATTTTAGTTATGAATAAAAGTATTATTAATATATACATAAATGTGTTTTTAGCATTTATTAAATAATTTATTACAATTGTTTGTATTATATTAAATGAAGTTATAGAACAACTAATAGTACAAAGATGTAAATGTCAAATTACTAGTTTTCAGACATTTTTAATTTTAAAAAACAAACAAGATTACTATACATTCAGAGGTAATAAAAATAAAAACAAACATGTTATTTAGATTTCGGGTTTTAGTTACTATTCAGTTTTCAATCTTTAGTAGTATGGTTCAGTTTTCATACACAAAAACAAACAACTCTAACTAGGATTATATAAATGATTGAAGACTTTTCAATTTTTGATGGAGAAAAATTAGGGTTTGAAGGAGTAACCAAGAAAAAAAGATAAGGATTGAAAGAATTAAAATGGTTTAAGGTATAAATGATATTTTAATTAATAATTGATAGGTGTACTTATAAAATATTTACCTTTTTAGTAATTTTATTTAAGGGTAATATTGTATACTTAAAAAATGCTAATTCGTGGTGTACATACAAATTTTGAGGGGCAGAAATATCATCACTCTATATTTTATTTGGAATGGTCATAGTAGTGTAATACTAAAACTAAATATTTGAAAGGGCAAAATAAAAAGAAAAAATATATAATGCTTAAATTTGGTAAATATCAACGGATCCTTAACTCTCATACACATCTTCTTCGTAGAAGTGAATGTGTCAAACAACCATTTATTCTTCTTTTTGATTTTCATTGTGGACAGGTTACTACAAAACCATCAACTACAACTTCAAACCAGGCATTGTCGACTAAGTCTAGTACTTAATATCCTCTCAGTAACTATATTTCTTATGATTATTTATCTTCTGTCCATAAACACTTTGTTAATACCATTTCAAGTATCCTAGAATCAACCTCTTATGCTCAGGCTGTCTTAGATCCAAAATAGTAAGAGGCAAGGCAACGTGAACTTGATGCTCTCATTACACAAAATACATGCATGGTCCTTGGTTCCATTGCCTACTGGTCATTGCCCCATTGGTTGTAAAGGGGTATATGGTATTAAATACAATTCCAATAGTACAATTGACCGCTACAAAGCCTGATCGATAGCTATAGGATTTTCTCGACATAATGGGTTAGATTACACTGAAATATTTGCTCCTACAACCAAATTGATCACCACAATTCGTTATTTACTTACTGTTATCGTTACAAGACATTGATCATTATAACAAATGGATGTGACAAATTCTTTCTTCCATGGAGATTTAGAGGAAGAAGTATATATGACTCCACCATTAGGTCTTTGTCGATAAGGGGACAAGCTAGAATTTGACTGTATAAGTCCCTTATGGTCTTAAAAAATCTCATTGCAATTCATTTGAAAAATTTTCTCATGCTATCAAAAAGGCTGGCTTTATTTAAGCACATTCGAATTATTCATTGTTTATGCAGACTAAGGGGTTATCTACAATGATGGTTCTTATTTATATAGATGACATGGTGATAACCGGAAATGATGTAGCTGTAATACACAATCTCAAACAATTTCTTCACCAGCAATTTCATATCAAAGATCTTGGTTTTCTTAAGTATTTTCTTGGGTTGGAAGTTGCAAGGTCCAAAGTAGGCATTCGAGATTCAACTGGAGGTCGATCCTAAATTAGGTTGTTCAACTGGAGGTCGATCCTAAATTACCTGTACGGAATTTGAGATTCAAATCACAGTGTAAGTGTCTTGCCTTCGATGCATTATTCCTACTAATTACTAGAAAAAGAAGAAGAATTCCCGAAACACTAATAGAACCAGTTCTCAAAAACAGAGTGTAGGTACTGTTCTATTTTAGGGAAGAAGAACGTTTCTATTTTTGTAGGTATATCAATTGTGTACAAAAAACATGTAATAAGCAGTTTAACTGCTTGTTAAACTCTTATTCACATGACAGATATCTTAAAAGATAACTGCCAATTCAAATTCATATGGATAACCACCAAATAACTACTAGCAGTTATTTGGTCTTATCCAATTCTACGGGCTTTGAGCTTTGGGTAGTCTCGGGTGGACCCAGCCCATGGCCCATAATAATATATATACCCAACATCTCCCATTCACACGAAATGAACCAACAGTAGTTTGCAAAAAACATATCAATCAAGTCCTTTTTAATAAATATAAAGGTATTTATACGGACAAATACACTGTGTGACCTATGAACAAAAAATAGAATTATATATAAAGGCTCGATTTCCAAATCTCAATTATACTGATTTATAAGAGATAAGGAATTTGTTAATTATATGTCATAAATTCAATAGAATTTTATTTTGTCCAAGCATATGTAATCCCTTACGATTATATGCATGACCTAAATCTCCATTCCATATATTTACAATTATAATTCGTCGACGAGTAATATATGAATTAAATAAAATTCATCAAATCTTCCTGTTCCTTTTTCATCTCTTGGCCAACAAAAATGATTGACACCATAGTCATGTCCCATAGGCCGGATTATCATAGCCATAGAAGACACATTAATGGTACAAACATCACCTTGTCACTTTAAGATAAAGAAAAACAGTCATTGAGGACACAATTCGAAGTTTTTGAATAAACTTCAATGAAATTTACACAATGAGGAATTAGGGATAGTTTCACTCATTTTTCATGTCGGTCAAGATCAAGAACATGCGGTATGAAAAACATGTTACAGTAGATCTTATCCTTAAATAAGGACGCTGTCTTTGCTTATTATATGTTATCCACTATACAGATCTTAGTTCAGTAGCATTATTTGCACCTAACCTAATTTTTAAAGGCTCACTTCCTAAGTACCTATTAAAAATCACATCTAGCCAACTCAAGTTTCACAACGGTGGGAGAAACATTATGAACGGTTCAATAATTAATTTAGGTAGAACCTCATCTTGACTGTATTCAAGGCGACATTTCATATATTTGAACCCTAAGAAGATAGTTCCATGTTTATCTTCTGAAATATGTGTCCCATAATGACTTGCTATCCTAGCAACCAAAGCGATGGTATGTGTAAAAATACCAGTCTTATACCTAATGACATACTTTCATAAGTAGAATACGTGAAATGAATATGTGTTAATATCAAAATGATGAAAAATAATCATTCATAGAAAAAATATAGATAAATATAACAATTACTTCATCATAGTCAACGCAAACCTAAAGACCTAGCATGTGACATAAAAACATCTTTTGTCACAGCTTTCGTGAATGTGTCCGCTATCATTTGATACGTAGATATATACTTGATTGTCACATCCTTTTTCATTACAATATCTCGTACACAATTGTATTTAATCTCTATGTGTTTTGATTTACTGTGATATTTCGCATCTTTGTTGTAGGCAATCGCAGCATGACTATCACAATATACAGTTCCTGGCTTCTCTGCATCAGTTTGCAAATTCAAATTCTCTAAGAATCTTTTAAGTCAGATTGCTTTTTGCACTGTTGCCAAACAGGCTATAAATTCAGCTTCTATGGTGGACAACGCAATACATGATTGCTTCTTACTACTCTAAGAAATAACACCTTGGCCGAGGAAAAATGCATAACCAGATGTAGATTTTTGCTCATCCAAGTCTTCTCCCCAATCAGTGTCTGTGTATCCAATCAGGCGCAAGTTGCTGCCTTAGTAATAGAAGGAGTAATCTGTGATCCCCTTAAGATAAGCTAATATTCTTTTCACGGCAATCCAGTGTTTCTGTCTAAGATTGGATTGATATCTACTTACCAGTCCGATTGCATAGTAGATATCAGGTCTTGTACACATCATTGCATACATAAGACTTTCGATGGCGTTAGAGTAAGGAACTCTTTGCATTTTTTCACGTTCTTGTGGAGTCTTAGGGTACATTTCTAGACTAAGAGTTTGACCTTTTGAGATAGGAGTATCCATGGGTTTACAATCAGCTATATGGAATCATTCGAGAATCTTCTTGATTTACAACTCTTGCAATAGAGCAAGGATTCTCTTAGAATGATTTCTAACAATCTTAACTCCTAAAATGTAGGTAGCCTCTCTCATATCTTTCATCTCAAAAGTTGAGGACAACCATTCCTTGATAGTTGCCATAAACTTTTTGTCATTTTCGGCTAACAGGATATCGTCCACATATAATGATAATATTATGAACTTGTCTTTTACTTGTTTAATATACACACAGTGGTCCTCTTCAATCATCTAAAATCCATAAGATATGACTACTTCATGGAAACGGAGGTACTATTTTCTGAAGGATTGTTTCAAGCTATATATAGATCTCTTAAACTTGTAAACTTTCTTTTCTTGGCCTTTTGAGACAAAATTTTTAGGTTGCACCATGTAAATTTCTTCCTCCAATTCTCCATTAAGAAATGCATTTTTTACATCCATCTGATATAGTTCCAAGTCTATATGTGCGATGATTGCTAATATAAGGCGAATGGAAGCAAACCTTAGCACAAGAGAGAAGGTTTTTTTATAATCTATACCCTCTTGTTGAGTATATCATTTCGCTACTAATCTCACCTTATATCTTTCTATTGAGTAGTCTGTCTTTCGTTTGATATGGAGAACTCATTTATTTCCAATGACTTTTCTATCAAGTGGTAAGTCAACCATGTCTCAGAAATAATTACTTTTCATTGACTTTATCTCTTTTTGCATGGTTTTAATCCAAAAATCTTTGGCAAGTGAATTAAGAGTCTCATTCACGTTCTTTGGTTTATCATCATCATGTGATGCAAACACAAAAGCTTCCTCTTCGATCTCAAAACGACGTCGAGGAGTTGCTTTACGATTGCTTTTACGAGTTGATGAAACTAAGGGAACTGACCCATTGTTTCCTTTACTCCTACTGGGAAAAGATGAAGAAACTATTTCATTAGCTCTCTCACTCCCACTTGGGATAAAGTGTTCTTGTAGCTCTTCATCTACCTCTAATTGGGTGTTCGGATTTGTAACATCATCCGAATCATTCAACTCGTAGAATTGAAAATTCTTTTCAACTTCACCTCTGCTGGAAAATTTATTCTCTAAGAAATTCACATCCCGTGATTCTAATTCAGTTATGCTACCATCTATATTCTCACCTATAAGTACATATCCCGTTGAGGGCTCTGAGTATCTAATGAAGATACACTTTCTTCCTCTAGCACCCAAGTTTCCTAATTTACTTGAAAGATCATATACATATGTTGCGCACCCCCAAGGTCGCATGTAAGTTAGATCAGGTTTCCTACCTATCCATAGTTCATAAGGTGTGGTAGCTACTGATTTAGAAGGTACCCTATTCAAAATGTAAGCAGCAGTCAATAGCGCATCCCCCCAATAAGATATTGGAAGGTTCGCTTGTGCCATCATAGATCTGACCATTTGTAATAAAGTCTTATTCCTTCTCTCCGCTACGCCATTCTGTTGCGGAGTTCTCGGAATAATCAATTGTCTATCAATGTATTTTTCATAACACAAAGTCTTAAATTGTTCAAAAAAATATTCTCGCCATCGGTCAGTGTGTAAAACCTTAACTTTTCTATCCAATTGATTCTCCACCAAATTCAAATATAAATCGAAACAATCGAATGCCTTAGATTTGTGGGAGATCAAATAGACATGATCGAAGTGAGTGTAATTATTTATGAAAGTGATAAAATAAAAGGCACAATTTCTTATTCTTATAGTCATTGAGCCGCAAATATCAAAATGAATTAAATCTAATAGATTTTCAGCCCTAATTTCTTTTCTAAATGGTTTTCTAATTGTTTTTCCTACTAGACAATTTTCATAAATAGGCAATTCTATCTTATTGAAAGACCTTAAAAGTCCCTCTTTTACCAATCTGTTTGTACGATCTTGCCTTATATGGCCTAATCTAACATGCCAAATATTAATATAAATATTCGCAATATCAGCGAAAGATATTAACGAAAAACAACTATTATCATTAATAGTACCACCGACATATTCGATGTCCAACACAATAAATCCATCACTTACATAACCAGTTCCTAAACACACTGAATTCAAAGAAATTATCAAACAGTTATTATGAAAAGTCAAACTATATCTTAGGCTTTAAAGGACTATTACAGATATGAGATTCCGTCGAATCTCTGGAGCATACAAGACATCATGTAGATATAACACTTGGCCATCACGTAGAATCACTTTGCAGGTGCCAATACCTCTAACCTCGACCTTGGAGTTGTTTCCTACATATATCCACTTTGTCTCTCGGCTGATCTGATGGTACTCCACAAATGTTCCTCTGTCTTTAGCTATGTGGTCTGTGGCTCCTGAGTCTACAATCCAAATGGAATGAGATTCAGCAAGAAAAATAGAGCTAGAAACGTGAACATAAGTTAGTGGATTAGAATAAAATGGTGCCTCTTTCTTTGGCTCAGTGCATTCACGAGCAAAATGACCCATCGTGCCATAATTGAAACACTTCATCTTACTCTCGTCCTTTTTAGCCCCATAACGCTTACCTCTCTTGCGCTTTTCGGACTCATTCTTGTTGGGATCGAGATTTCATTTCCCTTTCCTTTTTCCCTTTATGAGAGTTCTTGTTCTTTCCTCCCCTCTTGCGCTTAGAGCCTGAACTCTTACGCACACTGGACTCAGCCATATAAAGCTGCCCTGAAGCTTTAGCTGTCTCTAAGCGCTCATCTTCAAGTTCAACATGACGAGCAATATCATCAAACATTTTGATGTTGTCATTATGAGTCATGTTGATTTTCATGTTTTCCTAGCTATTCGGAAGGGATCGGATCACGGCTTGCACTTGCTGCTCATCAATCAGAACATGACCAGTAAACTTTAGTTCACGAATCATGTTCGACATCTCCCTCAGATGTTGCATCGTGTTATGCTCTTGGTGCTTCCGATAAGTATCGAACTTGATTGTGAGCCTTCTTAATTTTTTGGTCGAAGTACCACTATATTTGTCCTTTCAGGCCAACCAAATGTCCTGTACTGTATCGAATTCTTTATACGCATACATGACTATACTTGACAGCATTGTTATACAATCGATACTATTTTTCTTCCTCCAGGCCTGATATGCCTTCATATCTTTCTTATGTTGAGCAGAAGTACCATGTTGGGCTTCAACCATGGTGTTTGACAAGGTCTTAAGAGCCTCTTGCTCTTCAAGGATGTACTAAATCTTTTGGTGCCAAATATCATAATTGTCACCGTTTAGTTTGTCACTCTTATTCATTTCAGCTATGATTGATTTTGAAGCTGATGCCATTTCCTGAAATGACAGTCATTCCTTTTAGAAACTTAAGGGTCTATATCATTCTATCTTTACATTAGCATAATCAATATCATTTCACTGAATATTGCAGCAACTTACACTCATAAATATAATAAGAGAATCCTCTGGATAGAAGTAAAAAAAGTGATCAAACCACTCATAATCATTAATTTCTAAGAATTCACATTACCAAATATGTGAGTGTTTTCACGCAAAACCAATCCCAATATCAATCAATTTAAGATTCCATATACATATAGAAAACATTCAAAATCAATTATATGGATAAATATTTCAACAAATCGAAATGATTCGATAATCATAAACTGAAATGAATGTTTGTAATATAATATAACTTTTAATTCCTTACTAAAAACAAGAATATTAAAAAGAAATCATCCTAAAACATATCCCGAATCTCAATTAAGTTCTCCTAAAATAGAACGAAATAATAACTCAATCACAGGTATGGGAATATATGTAATATATAAAACCTAATACACCAATCTAAAAAAATGTACTAGATTAGTAGGAACTTTCTCATGCATCGGGTTAGGTAAGAACTGAAAATGATCATTTGGATCCTCAATGTGATCCTCCATAGATGCATCCCTTGGTGCCTCAGCTGCCTGCCCATGCACATGCTCGGGACCCTCCACGGGCGTCCCCTCGAGGACCTCCTTAGGATCCTCCATCTGGACCTCTACTGGATCCTCTATCAGAACCTCCTTCGAATCCTCCTCAGGACCCTCTACCTCATCATCCGATGATATATCAATGATCTCGTGGTCAGAGGATAAATCTATCACCTCTACCACCTCGTCGTCACTCTCATCATCGAAAGAAATATAAATAATCTGGGGATATGGAGGTGGCACATCGTTCCTATAATGATCCATATGGTAGAACTAGACAATGTTTTTAAAATTTTAAATCTGCACACATACAAAAATATGCAAATTCATTTGAATTAATATTGGGTTAATAATAATGAAACTAAGGCAAAATGTAAATCAGCTCCTACTAGAGCGATATAAATAAATTAAACAAATTCAGCTCATCTATTAGAGTGAATGATCAAATATAATGAAATTAATAAAATTAAACAAAATTAAAAAATTAAAATTTATTTTGTTTCCCAAAAAATTGCTGGTGATGGCTGTCACGCACCAGAGGAGTCTTCCACGTGCTAATGCGTGGGCTGACTCGCCTGCTAGGAACCTCAACCAGGGAACACATGGCGACATCTCAGTGTACCACGCGTCAGCTGACGAAACTGCCACCTGTCTCCATGCCAGCTGACACGTGGCGAAACGTGTCACCATGTGGAGCATGATTGGCAAAACCAGCCATGCTCCCTTCCTCACGTGTCGCCTTACCGATTCCGGAAGGTTATCGGACCACCATCAGAAAAATTCAAATTTCATCCTCTTTCTATTTATGCACTTAGATTCCAATTTTAGTGGGTAGTGAATTGTACAAACCTAAGGCCGAGACTATAATTTGTTTTCAACCAAAAAATTAAACAGTTTTAACCTGAAAACAATTCAATTTCAACAGAAACTTTAAATGTCCATAACTTTTTCATTTCAAATCGAAAAATAGTGATTCAAAAGCCTATAGATTTGTCTCGAAGTCTACTTTCACATGCTTTTGAAATCATACAAAAAGAATTTTGTCAATAAAAGGTTATGATATAAACAAGTTTCGGGTTCGTGTTTTATTCTTTAAGCTTTCAACAAGCATATCAAAGTTTTCAATCAATGAATCATACAAAATTATTGAAATCACTATCATACCAGCAAACAACCATAAACGGGGCTCTGATACCAATGAAAGATGGATTCGATCCAAATAAAACAATGCGAAAAAACATTAAATTAGGTTGTTCAACTGGAGGTCGATCCCAAATTACTTGTGCGAAATTCGAGATTCAAATCACAGTGTAAGGGTTCTGCCTTCGATGCATTATTCTTGCTGATTGCCAGAAAAAAAAAAGAAGAAGAATTCCCGAAACACTAATAAAACTAGTTCTCAAAAACAAAACGTAAGTACTGTTCTGTTTTAGGGAAGAATAACATATCTATTTCTGTAAGTATATCAATTGTGTACAAAAAACATGTAATAAGTAGTTTAACTATTTGTTAAACTCTTATTCACATGGCAGTTATCTTAAAAGATAACTGTCAATTCAAATTCATATGGATAACCACCAAATAATTGCGTTATTTGGTCTTATCTAATTTTACGAGCCTTGAGCTTTAGGTTATCTCGGGCGGACCCAGCCTATGGCCCATAATAATATATATACTCAACACTATACTCTTTCATTTGGAATCATTAAGGAACTTAATCGTAGATCATCCTCAAAACATAGGGTTATACAGCGAAATGACTTAAGACTTGGTAGCCACGAATCCTTCAAGACACTAATGTCAAAACCAGTTCCTACTTTCCACTGGATGACTTTTAACAACAGGTCTCTTCCCATAGCAAGCTGCTCCACAGGTTCTAGGCATCATGATGCTTTCTTGAAGCACTTGGCCCTCAAGATTTTACAGATGCGAGACTCTTGATGTTGGTGTAGCTTCCACACTTATTTTGCCAATAAGTCTTGGTTGAATATGGAAAGTTTCCTATAGCTAAGGCTTCCAATTTTTTTAGGTAAAATATGGAAAGTTTCCTATAACCTTGTCCACTTTACACAATTAATTTTCCTTTTCTCATTCCTCATTCCCCACCAAAAGCTTGACATAAGACCACTCAATTCATCATTTAATATCGCTGGAAGCTTAAATATGCTCATAGTGTATGACAGGATTGCTTGCACCACTGCTGCAAGCAATGCCTCCTTCCCATCCATAGAAAAAGATTATCTTTCTAGCCTTATAACTTACTTCATATCCTATCTTTTAGCCCATTAAACGTCTTATCGTTTTCCTCTACCAAAATTTGGAAGTAGGTCCAAGTACTTGTCATAAGAATGGGTGTTCAACAACTGAAGAATCCGACTAACCTCTAACTTTACTTGAGCTTGAACATTTGGGCTAAATGTGATACAAGACTTTTGGAGATTTTCTCTTTTGCCTAAAACCAGCCTCGTATTGTTGTAGAATATCTCTGAGCTCCAAATAACTATAAACCAAAGCTTTCCCAAACACAATACAATCGTTAGCAAACAAAAAATAGCTAATTAAAGGGCTACCATGACAACATCAAAATCTCAAAAGCTCTTGCTTTTGTACAACACGCTGCAAAAAATAAAAGAAAGCTTGACCACAAAGAAGGAAGAGATACATTGATGGCAGTCACCCTTGTCAAATTTCTCTTGAAGGAGTTACCTGTCTTTAAATTTCCCCACTTATGATAACAGCCAGTTCTATTGTTGAAATGCATTCCATTACCAATACAAATCCACTATTAATGGAACTTCATTGTGGTTAATATATGCCTCAAAAAGGACTATTTTACATGATCATACACTTTGCTCAAATCCAACTTCAACACCATATATCCTTTCACTCCTTTGCATCTTTTGTTGATGGGATGAAGGACCTCAAACACAATTGCTATGTAGTCCACATAGATTTCCTCAGAATAAAGGCACATTGATTGGCTTATATGATCTTTGGTAGTACCCACTTGAGTTGATTCGTAAGAGTTTTAGCAACATTTTTATAGACCATACAGCACAAGTTGATTAACCTATAATCCTGCACACTCATAATACCTTTCATTTTGGGAATTAGGATAATATGGGTTTTATTTAAGGGCCTTAAGGAAGTACCATTATATAGAATATTCAAATAAGTAGTGGCAACATCTTCCCTTATCACACTCCAGAATTTTTGTGAGAAGATAACTTGGAACCCATCTAGTTTAGGAGCTTTCAGTGGTCCCAACTTAAAGACTATTTTATGTACTCTAGTTCTTGTAAAAGGCATGTTAAGATTGCTAATACTCCTTGTTGTATTTTAGAGGAGACAAGTTCAACTACTTTGACGAAGTCATCTTGTGAGAGATGGCTGGACCTGAAAATCTAATCAAAATGTTGACAAATCATCATTGTAACCTCTTCTGAATCTTGTACCTATTCTCCACCCTCATGGATTAATATTAGTGTGAAGATGATATTCTTCCATTTACAAGCTGAAGCTTTAGTGTGAAAGAACTGTGAATTGCAAGTCCGGTTCGCAAATAATCTACATGAGATCATTGCTTCCAATGTATTTATTCTTTATCTAACAACTCTTCAATATCCTTTTCTACCTATTTTACTTTCCCTGCTTCAGGAAATCAATGTTGATTATGAATGAGTTAATCAAGTTCTTTATGGTTTGCCTAAATGGTTCTGCCCATAAACCCAAACTTGTTATGGCTTTATTGGTTTAGCTTAATTGTACACCACGAGTTGATTTCGAAGACCTACGGAATCAAGTGTAACTGACCTTTCTTCCCATGCTTCTTTGACAACTAAATAACATTCCAAGTCCTATAGTTGTGGTTCTAGAAATCGCTAATCAATAAACGATCGGCAAAACAGCGGTTAGTGATTTATTAGTTACTCGACGAGTAATCGACGATTAATTGACAAATAATGTTTTGGAGGAAAATTATAATTTTTTAAAATCTAGGGTTGTAAACTGATTTTTTAAACATTAGGGGTTAAAACTCAAATATCGGTGTGATTGTATCAAAATACAGGTGAGGTTTGTATAATTGGCCATTTATATATATATAAACTCACCAAAGCATACTATTTCAGCCACCTCCACCTCTCTCTCTCTCTCTCTCTAAAATGTCGACTTCTTATTATTCTCTTCTTCTTCTTCTTCTTTTTCTTTTTTTTCATTTTTGAAGAACTAATTGTTTGTAAAGAACCAATATGACAAAGGTATTTAATGAGGTCATAGAGCATCGCAACAGGGGTGATAGCATAAACGATGAAGATGCAGACCTCAACCTCATCCATCCACCCGAAGAGGCCTCACCGACCCCTCTCGCACTCTCATCTACCACTATCTCAAGTATGTTTCTTTGTATTTGTGGTGGTTGTTGGATTTTTTTGGTGGTGTCTTATCGTTTTCCAACCAATTTTATGGTCGAATTTTATCTAGTTGATTGAGTTGGATCGATTATTCAGCTAACTCGACTGATTACTCACCCCCGATGAGCAAGACCCTCAATTTAGGGTTGTCGTACCAGTGAGATACCAATCAATAATTCATCGATGAAAAATTCTAATTAACCAGCAATTTTTGGAATAATACCTACAACTAATATGGCTCAAATCTAAATTTATGCATTGTTGGCTATCCATGTTGTAATCCAGGTAGAAGTTCCTAGTTGCAAAATAATTGAACAATGAACAGACAAATGATCTTATGAAAATTGGCTTATCTAGTTTTGATATGCTATAAGATAGTCCAGACATTCCTGTATGTTTTCATTCCCATCCCATTTGTTGCTCCACATGAATTTAGGACCCATGTACCAAAGGTCTTGCAATTTGCATTCATCAACCACCTATCTGAAGCTCTTAATGCTAAAGATGGATTAATTTATCCCCCTAACTTTTCATTAAACCTCAATAGTTCAGTCTTCTCAGTCTCCCCCTCTCCCTTAGAAACCTATGGAAGATTATCCACCCTTCTTAATCTTCTAAATAGTTCCTAAGTAGTTTAAACACCTTTGAGATGGATTAAGAAGCCCATAGAGCCTTGAAAAACACCAAGTCTTACCATTCCTAGTATTAATCCCAACATCAATATGAAAAGAAGAGTACGATTACACCATAACCTATCATTCATCTTTCCACAACAAAACCAATCCACTACTATTTCCAACTACATCAATGAATAGACCTCTTCATAACCTAACTAGCCTTCAATCCATTTGTTGCTTTGTTGCTTTGTTGTGCAACTTGGTTTCACAAGGAAAAACCAAGTTTGGGGAATATTTTTTTATATATACCTTTTATAGGGCTCTGAATGTGTTAGGATTCCTCATTCCTCGTACATTTCAATTAAGAATTTTCTTGATGTCTGACAAGCTTGGTTCCTAGACTTTACCACTCTGAAATGAGACAATGCCTCCACATCCTGTTTTTGTTTCTTAGAACCTACATATTTTCCTACCATTGGTTGTTCCTTCCATTTTCAACCAAATAACTCCTCTTGTACTTGATATTCAATAGCATAGAAGCATAGTTGTCCTAGCATGATATTCCATGTGTGTAACTTTTTTCAATTTTTTAAATGTTGAGGTTGATGGCCCTGATTGAGTCTGTGCATTTCCTTATACTTGGAACCCTTTCAGTGCTGTCACTTGCTGTTAACCATCATATCCTCATCCTTTGCCTGTATTGCTACATTAACTAATGTCATTTGATTTAGCTAATGTCATCTCATTAGAAAAAGTTCCCACCTAAGTAGTAAACAACTCTATTGTCTCTTAGAGATGCTTCCCCTAACTTCCAAAAGTCGAATCTTTGAGCCTTTTTTTTTTTTTTTAATGAAGCCTGGTCCTAACATATTTGTCATACTGGCACTGCTAATAGTTTTCTTTAGTAGTTCTCTATGCCTTTGCATTGGTTCATCTTGACTTTCCTAGGATATGCCATTTGTGCTATTTTCCTTCTTTATTTCATTTTTTTTTTTAATTCTGGCTAAATTTGCCTTATTGGTGGGTTAGCTTTCAGCCAAGGGTCGTATTGCGTAACAACCTTTCCAGAACTATGTTTCTACCTTCATCATTATGTAGTCCTTCAAAGTCCTATTTTACCATATACATAACAAAATTTAGGCAACTTCTCATATTTAACCGAAACACATATTGTTCCATCAAACTCATCCAACTTAAGTTTTACCCATCTTATTAAAAGTTACAATATATCAATTCTTACCTTAATTCGAATATATTTTTTTCGATATTCTCTTAAGTCTATTGGAATTTTCACCATCTCTCACATTGATTCCGCAATAGTTCTAGCTAGCCTCTTGAATAAGCGAGAGGGACATTGTGAACCTAGACCCAAAATTTAACTTTTCAAAATTGTATTTTAGAAATTTCCCTAGATCCTTAAGGTTTTACCAGAGCTAGTAGGCTCTGATCAAAGTGTCATAGCCCTTTTGTCCACATTGATTCCTTATTTGTAGCTTTGTCAAAGTATAACATAAAGATGTTATCTGTAAAACGTAAAACTTCATCCGATGAAAAATAAATTATTTTCTAGTGGATCATATTTTCGAATGGAAAGTGTCCGGGGGAATAATAATTTTTCAAAAAGCGAACTTAGTGAATAAAAAGTTTTTGAAATTTATATTAGAGTCAAAGAAAAGTGAAACGAATTGAAAATAAATTCATTCGAATAGATTTCGAGTAATCCGAAAATTTATCGAATGGAAATATTATTTCCGATTTAAGATCGTATAAAATATTTTTGGAGAAATGAAATAATTTAGAGTGCTCGAAGGTAAAATTTAATTCAAAAATAAATTCTGGATGTGGAAATTGAATTAGAATCGGATTTTCGGATGGATTAAAATGAATCTGAATACGGAACCGGAATGGTGAAATGCATGGAAAGTAATAAGTGGAATGAACTGGTGTATATGTGCCACGTGTAAAGCATGCAAAGATGATGGAGGACAAGTGTTAGAAATTTTCATGCATGAGTGCCATATGTTGGAAATCCATAAAGCATATATATATCATTTGAAAAAAGAAAAACCTTAAGTAAAAATCAAACACCATTCGGTCACTCAAGAACCGAGAGAGAGTGTGAGAAAGAGAGCAATTAAGAGAGGAAATCAAGAAACAAGAGGTAGTCAGTCACCAAGAAGCAAAACCCAAGAGAATCAAGTAAAGAAGAAAAGAAGCAAAGCCGAGAGAGGGGAAGCATGCACTAAATCGAGAGAGCTCAAAAGAAGAAGGTGAAGCAAGAAATCACACATTCTCCATTCGGTCTCCAACAAAGCAAAAATCAAAAGTGAGAGAAAAAGAGAGGCAAGAAGGATTCATGACCAAGAAAAGTAATAAAATGAGCAAAACCCATTCGGTCGTTAGCTTAAACTCGAGAGGAAGAAAGTTGTTTCGGTTTGGAGAAGAGAACAACAACTACCTTAGAGGTTCTAAGGTGATTTTAAAGGAGTTCCAAGCCATTAAAGTTGCATGCAAGAGGTAAGCTTGTTGCCTTGTGGATTCTTATGCTGATTTTGAGTGTTTTCTAACTCATGCACACCTTGGAAATGAAGAGGAAGCATTCGATCGAGGGAAATGAGTGAGAACAATGCCTTGCATATGGGTTTTAAAGTGTTTGTGAGTGATTTCAAGAGATAGTTTTAAGTTTCAAGAGTCTCTTTTATTGATGGAAATGTTTGTGCTAGGATTTTGAAATATTATTGTGAAAATATGTTTAGGTTTAAGGATTTGAAACCTCATTAGTATGGAGGTTCAATTGCATATAATTTTGGTATGAAAATGGATGAATTGTGATGTTGGAAAGTTTGTGAAACTCTGCCATATAGGGGCTGTTATAGTCCAAGTTTATTTTCAATTGTGTTGTCATGGAAAATGATGAATTTTGGTGTGTTTGAAAGTGTTGAGATGCTGTTTTTATATTAGAAAATCGCTTTTTGATGGTTCGGATGATTTATGGATTATTTAGATAAAATGAGAAGTAAAATTATTGATGCCATGATATGTTATTAGTATGTTAAAAAGTTAGACCATGATTTTAAGATGATTTGAATGGTTTAAGTTGAGTTTAAGTCATTCGGATAATTTTCATACGTGCAAACGCGTTTAATTGTTGATTTTTATTGTCGAAATGAGAAGTGAATGTATGGATACTAGGTTGCCATGATTTGATAATGTGTATATTGAAGTGTTAAGCTCTTATTTTTAAATGGTTTAAATAAAATTACAAGTTATATTGATGTTAAATTGATTAGAAAGCGAAAGGAAATGCATGAATTGTTAAAAAGGATAATTCGCAGCGAAATTTTTCGTAATTGCGAAAGTATTTTGTTTTATGGTTTCAATTAAAAATTGCACCATATTGAATATATTTAAGTGTGATTGCGATGAAAATAATCGAAATTGATGGATGGTGTAAAGTTGGTTCAAATTCAGTCAAAGTGATTAAAATGACTTTAAAATTCGGTTGATGCATTGGTATGAAAATTAGGCTTATAACGAGTGATTTACGTGTATTGATGTTAAGATATTCGAATTGCTATTTTGTGTGAATAATCAAAGTTATTATGACTTGAAAAAGAAGAATTTGATGCACTCACATAGTTAAAGTCTATATGTTAATACGTGCATTAATTTTAAACGTAAGTTTGCTCGCTTTATAATGTAGGTGAATCGACAAATGGAAAAAAAGCGTAAAAGAGTGGGTTAGATTGATTGGAAACAAGTTGTGAGTGTGAACTTTATTAAAGTTTTTATGCCTTTTATATCCATTGAATTATATAAATGTGATATTATGTTCGTATTCGAATTTTTATATGCATTGAGTAAGTTCAAGCATATTATTGTTTTACTTTAATGCATGTGTAATTTTATTCAAGTTATCTTATAAACGTATTTATTTTTAAAGTAAAGTAGAAATTAGTAAAATACATGCATAGAAAATACACGTTAATGATATTTTGAAAGATTTAGGCTTTGGCTTTAGAAAGAAAGTATTTCGGATATAAACTGTAAACTAGAGAACAAAATATTTACGAGTTAAATCAATATGCTCTCATGCTAAGTTAACGTAAAAGTTTTTAAGTATAAGTTTTAAGCATGTCGAAATGATTTTAATTGCCTTTGGTTTACCCTAATATTAGTTAAGACCTAGAATCCCTTAAAGATTGAGACCTAAGAAAGGGGTCTATATAAACCGTGAGGGCTTAGAATCTCTTGAGCGCTGAGACCCAAAAAAGGGATTCTTATAAATTGTAAGGGCCTAGAATCCCTTGAGGGTTGAGACCCAAGAAATGGGCCTATATAAATCGTAAAGGCCTAAAATCCCTTGAGAGTTGAAGCCCAAGAAAAAGGCCTAAAGCGGAAAGTTTGATTATAAAAATTCGGGTATCTCATAATGCAAGTTATAGAAAGAAAGTACATCATTGACATAAAATTTAGAAAACGAAAAAGATTTACAACTCATGAAATTGCTATTAAATTTTCATATAGAAATAATTATATTAGCATACTAAATTTACAGTTCTTATCAATTCAAAATAAATCAGTAGATTTTCAAACTATTTTTGGAAAGTTATATTGTACTAGTAATTATCTTAGTTTTATAAATATTGCCCACTCACTGAGTTAATACTCACCACCATTTTCGTGTTTTTATAAAAATTCTTCCCAAATGCAAGTACGAGAAATCACACGAAAGAAACTTCGTCAAATGTGCAAATAGGCTGAAGACGTGACACTACTGCACTAAGTTATTTTGAAAGAACATGTACATGCATAATTTTAAGATTTAATGCAAGTTTTGTAAATATTGTTTTTGGAGTTATATATATAATCATGTTTTTGTATAATGTGTTTAAAATTATATGGGCGCGATGTTTTTATTGAATATCAATGATTTTCAAATTCCTTTTGGAATTGATATTTTGTTTGCGGTTGTTGGTGAAAAGTGAAAAGAGGATCTGAGGCTCAAAAGTTAAGATTTGCATGATTTTTGAAATGTACAGATTTCCTATTTTGTTTTACGGGGTGAAAATATTTGCAAAATAGTCGTTATACTGCCGAATTTTCTTTAAAAATCCTATCTTAAAAAATATCAATTAAAAAAAAATTCCACCCAATTCCATATCTAAAGAAATTATAAAGAGTTTTAAAAGATTTTTAGTTAAAATAAAAAGGTTTAGTTTCACGAAAATCTTCCTGTCGAAGCAGATCCCGACTGAAAGGTCACCGTGAGGTTACCATACAGACTACCTAGTAGTATAAGGGAGTGGGGCCTGTCATTATCGCCTCCCACTTCGATCTCCAATCACCCTACGAAGTCCTAGACTTAACCTATAACATTTTTAAAGGCTTCTTTATTCACCTTTTTATTTGATAATACCTTTGATACTGGGTATTTCTTGTTAGGATTTATTGCCTAAGAACTTATAATATGTAAACATTTAAAAATATATATATTTTGTTTTATTTTATCCTTTTGCATTTATATAATGTTTGTTTCTTACAAATATTATGTAACATTTATGATTACTTATGCAGTCTCAAACTAAGTATATAAATGTTATATATAAGAAGATTTAGCTTGAGATTGTAATTTAAAGAGTTCATAAAAAGCAAATAAAGTTGGGTACTTTATTTGTGGTAAATCTACAGTTACAGTTAATTTCATATTTGATACAATGATCTTATCCAGGATCGTTCATATGGTGATATCAAAATAGAGACATCTTATATAATAAAGACTATATAGAACTGGACCACGATAAAAATGAATTTTTTTTTTATTTTTATTAATATTCGTTAAACAAAGAAATTCATATTTATCAACCTGACAATTATATATGAATTGATCTTAATTCTGAGTGTATTATAAACTCTTATTTGTTGTGTTTATCTTTTTATTTATATGGGTAAGACTGTTATAGATTTACGGTCAATAAGTTTCGTTCAATGAAGATGTGATTTAATAAGTAGTTGAAAACATTCTACACAATAGTGGAATCCACTTCTTCTTGCAAGATGTAGATGGATAGTTCTTTTAAGTATTGATTTAGATCTTGAACAATAAGAGCATTTGACTTTTATTTATGAGTAAACAAAAATATAAATTCATAAATTGTTATAGATTTGCATAATTTTTGAAATGTATAGGTTTCCTATTTTGTTTTACAGGATGAAAATCTTTGAAAAACAGACGTTGTACTACTGAATTTTTTTTTAGAAATCCTATTTTGAAAAATATCAATAAAAATAAAATTCCACCCAATTCCATATCTAAAGAAATTATAAAGAGTTTTAAAAGGTTTTCAGTTAAAGTAAAAAGACTTAACTTCACGAGAATCTTCCTACCGGAGCAAATCCTTATTGGAAAACCACCGTAGGGTTGCCAGACAGGTTACCTAGTAGTATAAAGAAGTGGGGCCTGTCATTATCACCTCCCACTTCGATCTCCAATCGCCCCACCAAGCTCTAGACGTAACCCATAACATTTTTAAAGGCTTCTTTATTCACCTTCTTATTTGATTGATAATACCTTTGCTACTGGGTATTTCTTGTTTGTGTTTATGTCTTAAGAGCTAATAATATGTAAACATTTAAATAAAAAATAAATAAAATATATTTTGTTTTATTCGATCTTTTTGCATTTATATAATGTTTGTTTCTTACAAATATCATGCAACATTCATGATTACTTATGCAGTCTCAAACAAAGTATATAAGTATTATATATAAGAGGATTTAACTTGAGATCATAATTTAAAGAGTCTGTAAAAAAGTAAACAAAGTCAGGTACTTTATTTATAGTAAATCTACAGTTAAGGTTAATTTCGTATTTGATACAATGATCTTATCCAGGATCGTTCATGTGACGATATAAAAATAGAGACACCTTATATAATAAAGAATATATAGAGTTAGATCACGATAAAAATGATTATTTTTTTTTTATTAATATTTGCTAAACAAAGAAATTTATATTTATCTACTTAACAATTATATATAAATTGATCTTAATTCTGAGTGTATTATAAACTCTTATTTGTTGAGTTATATCTTTTTATTTACATGGGTAAGACTGTTATAGATTTACGGTCAATAAACTTCGTCTTTTAAAGATGTGATTTAATAAGTAATTGAGAATATTTTACACAATAGTGGAATCCACTTATTCTTGTAAGATGTATATGAGTAGTTCCCTTAAGCACTGATTTAGGTCTTGAACAATAAGAGCGTTCGACTTTTATTTATGAGTAAACAAAAATATAAATTCATAAGTTGTTATAAATATATTTTTTCATTAGAAAATCATATGTACTTATAGGAATAATATATAATTAAAGAAGTATAACAGATTTTATGGCCTAACTTTAATTATGCATTACTTGTAGATGATTGAATCATATGCAATAATTAGATCGATAGACACTAAAGATTTCATATTTTATAAGACATTTACAATTTTGAGAATGTTGCTTAGATTTTTAGGGAGTAACTTTAAGGTTAATAATAATAAATTATTTAATTAATGAGTTTTAATTAATAATTTCGATATTATTAGAGTTCAAAATTGTAAGTTCATTTGATCTCCTTACTAGCTCGCATTCACTACGAGAAACGAGAAAAGAACAATATAATTGGAGCGTCCAATTATATGTGTTACACGTGTAATACCATTACGTTCACATAATATTTAAATAATGTTAATTATTTAAATTAATGATTATTTAATTAATAATTTTGAATTATTTAATTATTTATCTAAAGAGGTTATGAACTCAAATCTATGTGGTTACATAAAATAATTAATTATTTTATTTAAATAGCCATGGGATTTAAAAAATTAAAATCAAATTGATGAAGAAAGTTGTTACTTCATTAAATTAAGAAAACTTAAGTTTTAATATTTTGATTAATGAAGTAAGAAAACATAAAATTTAATATTTTGATTAATGAAGTAATTCGTTTCTTCATTAAAGTAAACAAAATAACTTAACTTGACTTGAATGAATTTTACTTTGCTCTAGCCATTCAACATTACGAAAGAAAACATCAAAACTCGAAAAGTTTAAGGTTGTTTGAGCACTATCAAGGAAAGAAAAGGGTTAGTCGAATCCTTTCTTAGTTGTTGCTTTCACTGTTTTCTTTTATTATACGTATTCTTTTGAGAAAAGAAAAGTAATTGTAATTTTTTAAAATTGTGCCCACATAAGTTTCTTGGTGAAGAGTCATAATAAAGAAAATCAAATGCTAAAGAATCTACGATTCAAAATAGATAAATTCAATTTTTATGCAATATAAGATTTAATCTTATTAATTTGATTTATTGAATTGATATTACTAGTATTGATCGCATATGTTTTTCTGTTTGGAAAAAATTTTTAAAATTCATATTTCAGCATTAATCTAAAATTGAATTTTCCTTTCATTTCTTTATGACCAACTTACCTTCAATATGTTCTTCCTTCATAACAATTAGCTTTGATACTGCCTCATTGTTTAAGGGCAAAGAGAGAGCCCTACATAGCTGTGCCGGGTCTCTTACATCTATATCCTATTACCCTACCTTGGTTGGATGGAAGAAGATTATAGGGACAGGTTGATTATTATATAGAGCAGTGCATATGGAAAGTTATGGTTAGGAAAGAAAAAGGGGGAAGTAGACACTAGAAGCTTCCAACTGTAGTTTTCACTTGGAAAGAGTTATCGCAACCTGTAATCTCCACTTTCTCGAGAGAGAGGAATTTTTTAATATGATATAATATTGAGTTTAAAATAAATGATATTTATTAAGATAAGATTGAATTCCTTTTCTTCTTTTAACTAATACAAATCACATTATAGTTAATATATATATATATCAGGTTTGAATTTATTAAAAAAAAAAACTGATTTTTCTCATGAGATCTTGGGTTTGCTTTCTCTAAATTTATTATAACAATAATGAATACCTCTTTCTACCCTAAAAAATCAAGAGTTTGAATCACATTTTTGTTTAATTAATACATAAAGTATGCATATGAGTCTTCTTTAAGTAAGAATTATTATCTCCAAAAGAATTGTTATCTCCTAGTACGATCCTTTTATTTGTAAAAGTACCAGTCAATTGTTAAGGATGCACCGATCCATTTTTAACAATCGGACTATCCAAATCAAGATCCGAAAACCCATTTTCCAATTCAAAGCAAACTTCCAAAAAAACAAAAAACCAATACAAAGCTTCAGAGTCTCAGAGAGCCTGCTCTCTCTCACTATAAAAACCCAAAAAATACTCGAATCACACCAAAAAAAAAAAAGAAAAAGAAAAAATGGTTGGATCAAATTTGAAAGCAGAGACAATGACTCTAATGGAGAAGCGAAGCGCCTTGGAGGCGGAGATGGACGCCATCATCAGCCGCCTCTGCCGCCCCGACGGCCCAGGCCTCTCCGGCAACCTCGTTGACGCCGAGGTTTTTACTCGCCTTTTCAGCTCTTGTATTTTCACTCAATACCTGAAGTATTTTAGTTTCCTGTGAGTGAACTTGGATTTTCGTGTTGATGATTCTTAGGGTTTTCCTCGTACGGACATCGACATACCTGTAATTCGAGCAGAACGGCGTCGTCTTTCCGGTGAGCACTTTGCGTCATCGATTGAATTTGCAATGTTTGTATGTGATCTTTGTATGCATGTTTATTGAATTGTTGATTGTGAATGAATGCAGAGTTGCGAAACGATCACAAGATGATTACTGACAAAATTGACCAAAACATTCAGGTTCTGCATTCCGCCAGGCTCTCGCTGTCTGTCAAAAATTCCGGTTTGTGGCTGCAATTGAATAGCATTGTTTTAGTCAATTTATTAGTTTCGTTAAAATTGTAATTTTTAGGTTATATTCAGGTCGGTGGTGTATTGGTGATTAAAGCTTGATATGTCTGAATTTTTTAGCAGTTATAGGAATATGTTTACATAGGTAATCTGGGGTTTAGACGTGAGTCTTGTGTCTGTGCTTCAAGTTTTATGTTGTTTGTGTTAAGGTATCATAATCTCAAGTCTTCAATGCTATAGTTGGATCCTTTCCTATTAGTTTAAGCTTTTGGATTTAGTGATAAATGATATGGAATTAGAACTTGAAGGTTTTTGGTTCAAACCCCTTTTTCCCCCTTTATCTATCATCTTGTTGCACATATTATATGATAGGGGATGTTTAACATATGTACGTCATCTGTTATCAGTCATCTGTCTATGTTGTACGTGAGAGGGTGGTGGTTACTAACAGTTTGTAAGTATGTTGTGTTTGAGTACATGGTAGTGGCTGTTTTTCTTGGAACTGCTTTGGTTAGTGAATAAAGAAGTGGCATTTTGGATTCAGTGAAGTGATTGTGGTTTTTATGAGAGTAATGAGACATCGATATAGTGAATTGATTGTACTTTTTGTTTTTTGTTTTGTTTTTGGCCTTGTTTTGAAGATATTGGTGCTGGGTCAACTAATCAAAGCTCGTCAGTTGTGAATGGGGTGTCATCTGCATTTCTGCAGAATGTTGTTTCAATAGATTCTCCAATGGATGTGGATGTGATTGTCAGCAAACCCTTTGCTGTGATTGATGAGATTACTGATGCATCCCCAGCAGCGGAGGATGGTTTACAGCTCGGAGATCAGATTGTGAAATTTGGGAATGTGGAAGCAGGTGATAATTTGCTGGGAAGGCTTGCTACTGAAGGTCGGACTAATCAGGGTCGTGCAATACCTGTTGTGATTATGAGGCAAGGCGCGACAATCAACTTAAATGTGACGCCTCGAACATGGCAAGGCAGGGGTTTATTGGGGTATGCTACGTTATATCTATTCATTAAATCTTAATTATCTTTGCCTTTAGTTAATAGCATCATCTTTCATTTCTGAAATTAACCATTTTGCAACTATTGCTTTTGATGATTTTCCGTTTACGTACTTCTATTGCTTACATCTGAGTTCTGTGATTCTTTCTCGGGTTAATGGATTTTGGTCCTAGTTTCCAAGATCCTCTTTCATGGATTTCTATAGATCAGGGAGTTGGGTCAAACTTTCAAATATGAAGCATTGTTTCTAAAAATGTTACATGAAAATAGCAGTGCTCTGGAAAAACTTATCTCCTCATGAATTTCAATTCCTTAAAGATTTTATTTATCAACAGACTTTCTGTTAGGTCACATGAGCCATTCCCTTTTGTCCTTTCACATACACTAAAATTGGGTATTATTATCATGTAATGCCGATACTGTTGTGACTACTCATGAAATTTCTAATTTGTGGCTTATGTTGCATTCTTGTAGATGCCATTTTCGAATGTTGTAGCTGGTCGTGCTTCCTATTCATGGATCAGAGGATATGTTTGTAGTTGAAGTGTTTTCTCTCACAGTTGCAGTAGGGTGCTTGGGTAGGCATGTTTGGCTCGGATTTCCTGTTTCTGTGGTTTTGACATCTGTTCAAATAAATAATACTATATACATCATGTCTACCTCCCCTTTCATTAGTTAATGTTTGGTAAAGTTATTTTTTTGGGCTATCATCTATTCCTCTTGATTCCTTTTGACTATATTTGTTTGGTACTGTGAGTGCTGCTTGCTTTATCTTATGTATGAGTTACAAACTCTGAGCCTCATCTTGTATGACCTAAAGAAAAGTTTCACCATCACCATTATTGTGAAAACCTTAGAAAACATGTCATGAACAGTTGAAACCAGTTCTTAGGGGTCGTTTGTTTTTTTCATTTAAGATTTAATAGTGCTAAATTGTACTTATTAAGTTGTTTTCGTTTATTTTTTTTTTATGTAATCATTTAAAACTACGTAAAAACAACTGAAAAAATTAAATAAGAATTTTTAACTTTTTACTTAATTGCAAATCACTTAATAATATTTAAAATTTTTTATTCCAAATCTAATCATTCTCAAAATAGCATAATTTTAAATTTATTCTAATTTTATATTACTCAATTTTTTTTTTCTTTTTTTCTCTTGATATTTATAAAAAATATATTTGAAAAGTAAAATTTAAATATATCTTATTTCAAATTATCTTAGAATTAAATAATATATTTTAATTTACAATTTAAACATTAATTTTTTTAGTTATTTTTTTAAATATATTAACATATTTAAATATTATTAATATTACTATATATTTTTAATTATATTTTAATTATGAACAAAATATTATTAATATATACTTAAAAAATGTTTTAAAATTTATTAAATTATTTATTTTCATATGTTTGTATTAAATCAATTAGAATTACATAACAGTAAATAGTAAAAAAGATATAAACGTCAAGTTATTAGTTTTATTCAGAAGTAAGGGAAAAAAAAATAAACATGTTATTCAGATTTTAGATTTCAGTCACTATTTATTCAGTCTTCAGTAATACTATTCAATTTTTAGATAAAAAAAAATAAACAATCCTTTAGTCTCATTGTAATTTGCAAGTTGGTAAGCTAACATGGAAGGATGTGCATTGCCTTGCCAAGTTATTGAAAGAGGTTTTTCCCACGAAACTGAGTTGGGCAGTCCAGTCTTGACATGGGCATGTTGTTGGTGCAAGGTGTTGGGCCTGTCCAGCTGTTCATTCTCATGTAGGGTACGATTGTGATGTGTTGAGTAGTTGGTCCAGTATGCAGTGCAGGACATATTCGTGGATATGCTTTCCGGCCAAGGTATAACATATGTAGCACGCAGACCCAATGCCGTTGAAAAAGACTGAAATACTTTGTGTGAGACGTGACATGACAAGTTTTTTCCTTTTCCAATTTGAAGAATGAAATACATATGTAGCTTTTTCACTGTGCTTACTTGACCACACACCATGCTTGAGAAAGCATTGACCTTTCTATTGCTTTTGTTGCTTAACCACTTTTCATTTTCATCTTCTCTCTTTTACTGTTGTACTAAATTTAGGATTAGTCAATCAAATCTACTAAATTCTCTCAAAGTCTTTGATTGAATTGGCATCTCCATCTCCATGACCTGTCTAAATCCAGTTATACTTTTTCCATTGTTTTGTTGTAATTGCACTTTCTGGCCCAATATGTGAATCTGCTAACAAGTACTTATTAAAAATTAAACAGATTGTTTTATCAGTTAGAGATGGCGATTCCACCCGTGAACAAGGGGAGTTTCACCCGCCATGAATGGGTGTGGATCTTTTAAATGAGTTTGTGAATGGGTGTGAATGTTAAATTCCAAATCCAAGGTGTTCGATTTTGTACACATGGATCCGTAATATTAAATTTCTTTAAAAAAAAAAAATACACATGCATGCAATGCTCAAAATGATTTTTACTATTGTATATATAAAAATTTTTTAGAACCGTAGACATATGTAGTTGGCTAATGCTTTGGTATATTTTGTGTTTTATTCAGATTTATGTTATTTATTGTGATTTCACTATGTAAGATGTTAGCACTTATGGTGTATTTACATGTATGTAATCGGAATGATTTATAATCGGATTGGCTTGGAATCGGATTAATGTATTGAAATAATAATAAATTATTTACTTTAATTATCAAAATCGTAATTTGAATCAACGATATTCCTTTTGAGATATTTAATTTATTTTGAATCAGAATGAATTGTTTGTAAGTTATAAAAATGTCATTGATTAAAAATATGTATTCCTTTAGCATTTTTGAAAAAAAAAATTATGTTCTTTTTTTTTGGTCATCAAGAAATATGTACTTATTAAACTATTTATTATTAAAATTTAATATTATCTATTACAACATTGGTAAATATAATAAAGGTTTTTTTTTCATTTTTTTTATTTTCAATTTTGTCTCTTCCTTTTTTTTTTTTGGTTTTTAAATAGAGGTATAAAAGACTTTTTAACATTTAAAATGGAATATGAATAAGAATTCTTAGAGGAGTGAAAGAAATGGTAACCTTATTTCATAACCCAAATTTTTATGGGACCTACAATTTCATTTTTATTACAAATTAATTTAAAGTAAATAAATACATCTTTATTCTCATTATATAATCTCACTGGTACACACACTATTAGTATTTAGGTTGGATTATTAAGTTAATTCTATTTTGTAATTGCTACTGCAGTTAGGATTTAAAAATTATATCCATCCTTTGTGTTGTGCTTATAAGGTGATATTTGAGGCAAAAAAGTTGTAGAAAAATTAGTACTAATAAAATTTGTTGAAATGTTGCACGTTCACAAGTGTGGTTCGGGTCTACCTGAACGTGCTAAGTTTCACAACTTCGGTTACGGGTGTAAAATTTTTCCGTAGATTCAGTTGCGGGTTTGGACAATTTCCTCAAACTGGACTCGTTGTTATCTTTATTTCTAGTATACTTCTCACATCTATAGTACGCAGTCATGAGTTTAAGTTATATTTCATTTTTGCAAACTACAAATTAATTATAATCATTATTAAAACTAATAAAAGAAGTTGAATTTTTGCAATCCTTTTAGCCTCTCTCTCTAGTTTCGGTGTGTCACCATTACAAACAATTAAATGGGTATTTAAGAGAGTCCAATTGAATGGGGAAACAACTTGTATTTACAATATTGATGGTCTAAGAGTTACTAGGTCAATGTCATATTGTTAAATTCAGCATGCGATTCTCTTCTCATTTAGATTTTATTTAAGCTTTTCTAAAATTTAAGATTGATTGTCATGAAAGGATTGAAATTATTGTTGATAATATTGACGTGACACTATTTCTAGAAATGTTAATACTGCCAATGCAATCGTTTTATGAGGATTAGGATATTTAAAATTAAATGTAATATGTAAACTTAGTAGATAATCTTTTAGGTAACCTAAAAATTTAGTTTAATCATAGATTTAAAGTTTAGAATATACGAAGTTAGTTTGACAATATATCAAAGTGCTAGTTTAATTTATCCAATCCAATCTTTTTACACTTTCTCAGTAAAGCTAGATTTTGCTTATTAAATTGAATTAAACTAATTTAGTATTCTAATCACTCGACATTTAACCAAAAGAAATCTACTCTACCTCCCAATTGGATCGTAAAATTGGAGAGCTGTGATTAAGGTGCCAGTACGGATAAAAAATGAATAAATAGTTTATATTTATATTTTTAAAATATTTAAAAAAAATAATAAATAATTTATTTATTCTATTCTTTGATTCTTAGGGGCATATTAAGAGATGTAGAAATTATTAAAAATGTCTCACAAATCAGTATAAATTTGTTTTTCAAAAAGGCAAAAAGTTAATTGTTTTTTTTTTTTTTTTCTATACAAGACTGCGTTTTCGGCCTGTTTGAATTCTGTACAATACTTCAGCTATAGGAATTGTTGCGTGGAATTCACATGGGTCAAAAACAATTATTTTTTTTTTTTGTCAAAAACGAATTTCTTAAAAAAATTTTGGCCAGAAATAAATTTGTCCCTTAAGAGACTCCAACTTTTATGAAATAAACTTGTCCCTTAAGAGATTCCATCCTTTATATCTAGTTTGGCTACACGAGCGATTAAGATAAATAACTATAAATAATATCTAGTCAAGAAGTATTGAAAAACATAAATATTTAATTTCTAAAATACATAAAAATTATGTATTAAAAAAAATTAATTTTAATCTTAATTAAATTATAGGAGTATTTAAGACTATCTGCTCTATATTATGCATGAAGCATGGAAATCGAGAACTAAAAGATAGGTTTTTATTTTTAAATGTTAAATATTGACACTAAAATCGGAGGTCCATCCAAAATCTATTAAGAGAAAATATTATACATGTACATTAAAAATCTACTTCCATAATATATGTTGGCAAATAGACATAATGAAATTTGAACAGAAAAAGCAGTATTGACAAGACAAAAACAAAGAAGGAAAGAAAGAAAATAAAGTAGGTGAAAATGCTTTTTCTGGGAGGAAAGACAGGCTGAAAACGAAAGAGTGAATCTACTTGTCTTTGGTGATTTGTTTCCCACTTGGGCTTAAACATCATCATCTTTGAATTCAACTTCACCGTAAAGTAAAGCTACTATTCTCCAGTCAAGCTTGGTACTCGAAAAAGATCTGCCACTTCCAGTCACTTATATATAAAAGAGAACATAGACATGAAACTCTTACAAATATGACAATCGAGATCTTCAAATATATATATTATGGTGCGGCCCGAAACAAGCTTTCAGAAATTGGGAGGAGAGTTCCATACATAAGTAAAAAATTGTCTCAAACTTAACCCATATAAGTGAGAGGTATGACTCGAACTTAATCTCTCAATAGAGAGATAAATAAGGTGGTGTCAACTGCACTCTTTACCAGCTTACATAGACAAGAAACTTAAAAACATATGCTTGTTGGATCTATTTTAACTCAAAGTTATGTATATACCTCTTTATTCGTACGAACATAGTGTTTTTTTTTTTTTCAAAGCACTTAAAAAACTTTAACCCAAATCAAAGTAATTGCTCATGAGATAGGTTTTTACTTTTTATTTTTATTTTTTTTTCACTCTTATGCGGAAATAGAATTACTTCTATCACAAAATTTTCTTTTCCTTTCTTAAAAGCCCTCCAAATAATGAAACTTTAGTGTGGATGATTGATAAATTATTCCATTCATATTTAATAAAATCAGCATTACATGAATTACAAAGCAAAACGTTTATTCATAACTAGAGTGTTCAATGCTAGCTCTTGTCACATGAGATAGGGATTCAAGTCAAGTGTCACAATACCTATTTACCAAATAATCTTATTATGTTTATGATTAGTGTTAAGTTAGCGTATAATAATATTAAAAAGGTTAGTATTAACCTTTTGGATATATGTTAATATCCACCCATAACAATAAATGGAAGCAAGACAAAGAAAGAGACAAAAAAAAAAGAAGAATAAATTTATTAGTTTTAAATAAGAGTTTCATTCCAAGTTTTTAGAACACATGTTAACATTATTATAAATAAATAAGTAATGTTAGACTTCTCAAATTTTTTGTATTGGAAAATCTAACATTGCTATTAAATTTAGGTTTTGAGACAAATAGTTTGTGTTAATGTTTTGTGTTAGATCTCAAAATTTCTAATCACATTTTCTATAATTGTTTTGTGTTTGATCCCAAACTTGAGTCTAGAATCAAGAGAGCCGAACCGACCGTGTTAGGTTCAGGTTAGTTTCAACTCTTATTTTCTACACGTTCGATCTTCATGATCTTCATGTGGAGAATCAAACAAAAATTGGTTTTAATTTATTTCCAATCGAACATCATGTTGCACTCCATTATAATAAATGAGTAATGCCACATTTATTCAATCTTCATGTAAAGAATCAAACAAAAATTGGTTTAATTCAGTTCCCATGGAATATCATGTTGCACTCTATTATAATAAATGAGTAATGCCACATTTATTCAATTTTTTGTATTGTGAAACCTTGTATTACTCTAAAAAAATTACGTATCATTTATATTAAATATAAAATATAAATATCAAGTTTTAAAAATTTGTAGGTTGAATTTTTAAAAAAAAAAAAATAGTTTTTTTTTTCCTTTTTCGGAATTTTATAAAAGGGAATTTAGCAAAATTACCCCAAATACATATTGAAAGTACAAAAATACCCTTTGAAGGAATTAAATTACAAAAATACCCCTAAATGACTAAAATGCCCTTAAACTTAAACCATCAGCCTCTCATTCATTTTCTCACGGCAGACCACTAGAAGACTACAACTCCCATTGAACACTTCACAGTAGACTAATCCCCCTTCTCCATTGAACTACTTCACGGCAGACCACTCCCCCTTCTCAAACCAACATCTCCATCACGGCAGCCCCACACTCCCATTGTTTGGAATCACGGCAGACCACAACTCCTTCTTTGTTTTGCTTCATCGCAAACCACACCCCCCTCTCAATCCAACCCGATTCTCCACCTTCAGAGCAGTCCAACACCATTCCAAGGTGCACCGAAGTCAAGGCAAGAGCCACCCAAGTGAACCAAGCTCCATTCACGGATGGAAACCGCCACCACCCGCCACCAACCGCCATAGAAGCTCCACCCGAACTCGTCCAAAGCCCAACCGTCGACCTATCCGAACCATTCCACACGAATTCGCCCAAACTCCAACCACAACCATCCATCAAAGTTCAACCACAACCGATCATATAAGCCCAAGCCGAGGAAGACACCCACAACCAGTCATCGAAGCCCAAGCGGAGGAAGACGCCCACCAAGTGTTCGACGAATGATCAATATTGATTTAGTTTTTGATGTTGTAGACTTTCCATGGAAACTTATAAAGATAGAATGTTGAACCAATGCTAGCTTTTACTATATGTATGTAATTGAGTGCTCTTTTCTCCTAAAAACATTATCTCTAGTTCATATGTCAATCACTATCATGCAATGGATATGTTTATTTCTTTCTTGATGGAGTTTTTTTTAACGTTCTCTTGTCTGCATTTTGAATAAATTCATTAGTTACTGAAGGAAAGGGTAGTATAATTTAATGGTCATGGATCCTTGTAATCAGATGAGTTTCTTTCAATAGTAACCTATACATTCTTTTAATTTATGCTTCACTAGGTTAAGCTAAAAAGGTGGAGTAAAATTGCCTCTTCGGGTCAGCATCTGACCCGATTTCGGTTCAAACCTGACCCGAAGAGGCAATATTTCCTCTTCGGGTCACATCTGACCCGAAATCGGGTCAGATCTGATTTTCATTAATACACAAACTAACTAATTAATATAAATTAATTACTTACCTACCAAATCAAACCATCAAATAAAATCAACAAATCAAACCATCAAACCTTCATTTGATATGTTTGAAAAAAAAAATGATGTTACTGCTTCGGGTCGGAGGCTGACCCGAAATCGAGTCGCCCTCTGACCCGAAGAGGAAATATTTTATCTTCGGATTAGAGGTTGACCCGAAATCGGGTCAGCCTCTAACCCGAAGAGGCAATATTTCCTCTTCGGGTTAGGTCTAACCTGATTCGGGTCAGAGGATGACCCGATTTTCGGGTCAGCCTCTGACCCTAAGACAAAATATTTCGTCTTCGGGTCAGAAGCTGACCCGAAATCGGGTCAGAAGCTGACCCGAAATCGGGTCAGCCTCTGACCCGAAGACAAAATATTTCCTCTTCGGGTTAGAAGGCGACCCGATTTCGGGTCAGCCTCCAACCCGAAGCAGTAACATCATTTTTTTTTTTTCAAACATATCAAATGAAGGTTTGATGGTTTGATTTGTTGATTTTATTTGATAGTTTATTTGATGGTTTGATTTGGTAGGTAAGTAATTAATTTATATTAATTAGTTAGTTTGTGTATTAATGAAAATCAAATCTGACCCGATTTCGGGTCAGGTCTGACCCGAAATCGAGTCAGATGCTGACCCGAAGAGGCAATTTTACTCCACCTTATTAGCTTAACCTAGTGAAGCATAAATTAAAAGAATATATAGGCTGCTATCAAAAGAAACTCATCTGATTACAAGGATCCATGACCATTAAATTATACTACCCTTTCCTTCAGTAACTAATGAATTTATTGAAAATGTAGACAAGAGAACGTTAAAAAAAATTCCATCAAGAAATAAATAAACATATCCACTGCATGACAGTGATTGACATATGAAGCAGAGATAATGTTTTTAGGAGAAAAGAGCACTCAATTACATACATATAGTAAAAGCTAGCATTGGTTCAACATTCTATCTTTATAAGTTTCCATGGAAAGTCTACAGCATCAAAAACTAAATCAATATTGATCATTCGTCGAACACTTGGTGGGCGTCTTCCTCCGCTTGGGCTTCGATGACTGGTTATGGGCGTCTTCCTCGGCTTGGGCTTCTATGACCGGTTGTGGTTGAACTTTGATGGATGGTTGTGGTTAGAGTTTGGGCGAATTCATGTGGAATGGTTCGGATAGGTTGACGGTTGGGCTTTGGACGAGTTCGGGTGGAGCTTCTATGGCAGTTGGTGGTGGGTGATGGCGGTTTCCATCCGTGAATGGAGCTTGGTTCACTTGGGTGGCTCTTGCCTTGACTTCGGTGCACCTTGGAATGGTGTTGGACTGCTCTGAAGGTGGAGAATCGGGTTGGATTGAGAGGGGGGTGTGGTTTGCGGTGAAGCAAAACAAAGAAGGAGCTGTGGTCTGCCGTGATTCCAAACAATGGGAGTGTGGGGCTACCGTGATGGAGATGTTGATGGAGATGTTGGTTTGAGAATGGGGAGTGGTCTGCCGTGAAGTAGTTCAATGGAGAAGGGGGATTGGTCTACCGTGAAGTGTTCAATGGGAGTTGTGGTCTGCTAGTGGTCTGCCGTGAGAAAATGAATGAGAGGCTGATGATTTAAGTTTAAGGGCATTTTAGTCATTTAGAGATATTTTTACAATTTAATTCCTTCAAAGGGTGTTTTTTGTACTTTCGATGTGTATTTGGGGTAATTTTGCTAAATTCCCTTTATAAAAAGATAAGAAATTTTAATAAGGTCACTCCAAACACTACCCTGTGGATTTCTAAAAATAATAAAAAAAAAAAAGCAGAAAATAACCGGAGACAGCCGGTAAAAGAGTGGAGGAAACGGGGTGTTCCAGTGACGAACAATAAATAAAGGCCAGTCTATCTTTCGCTTTCTTCTCTCTCTCACTCATAACTCATTTAGTCTTTCACTTTCTCTCTCTAAAAAAAACCATTTTTCTAGAGAGAGAAAATCCAATCTTCGGTAAATATAGATCGATCGAAACCTACCCACATTCTCTGATCAACCAACCAACTCATTTTCTCGGGAAACAAACAAACAAGCAAACTAATCAAGGAGTGTAATAAAAATGATAAATGTGTCAGCTTTTGGATGTGGAAGCCACTGAAACGACACGGTTTCAAAAACCCCACAAACAAAACCCAACTTTGCTTTTCAGGTAAAAATGTTTGTTTACTTACACACTCTCCTCTCTCGTTTTTAACAATGCAGACTGGAATCTTTGTGTTTCGAGGCTCATTTTGAATTGCTGTCATTTGAACTTGTGTGTATATGTGTCTGTGTGTGGTATAAAAATGGGAGCTTTTTGTTTTTTGTTTTGAAGTTTATAGCTGCTTCTTGTGAGTGTTCGGTGATGGGGTTTGTGTTTTTAGAGTGTAAGGATGGGAAAGATGAGAGCATGAAGTGGTTTTGTGAGGTGGGAGTTGAAGGAATGGTGGGAGTGGCAGGAGGGTAATTTTGAGGTGGGTTTGTGGTAAAGAGTTGAGATCTGTGTTGATGAATTTGGTTGGTTTGGTTGAATTGGGTGGATTTTGATGATTAGGGTTTTTGAGACTATGGATAGGAGGGAAGGCAGTAGGTTTTAGAATTGCAGAGGGTGGAGTGGTTTTGTAGGGTTGAAAAGAAGGGATCTTTTTGGATTTTTTTGTTGAACCAAAGTTGATTGCGTCCATGTCGGGTGCTCCTAGAATGAGATCAATGAATGTGGCTGAATCAGAGACAAGGTCGGTCCTGGGACCAGCAGGGAACAAAGCGGGGTCATTGAGTGGGCGGAAGCCTGCTTCAAAGCCGTTGAGGAAGGTCGAAAAATCACCTGTGGAGGTCAATAGAGCAGAGGAGAAGAAAACCCTTGTGCCACCATCTAAGGGTTCTACTGCGTTGTCACCTAAATCACATTCCCTTAGTGTTCCATCAGTGCTTCGTCGCCATGAGCAGTTACTGCAGTCCAACTTGTCACTGAATGCTTCGTGCTCGTCTGATGCATCCACGGATTCGTTTCACAGTCGAGCATCTACTGGGAGGTTGACACGGTCAAATAGTCTGGGGAGTAGGAGAAAGCAATTTGTTTCGAAGCCGAGGAGTGTGGTTTCTGATGGTGCGTTGGATTCTCCTCCCTCTGATGGGTCACAGACCAAGAAAAGGTGTGCGTGGGTGACGCCAAATACTGGTTCGTTCTTGCTCTCATGATTTTAGAGTATTTTGTTATTGTTTTGAAGTGTGTGTGTGTGTTATGTTTGTGGTCGTATGTTTAACTAATAATTGTTCAACATCTGTGTTTTTCCAATGCGAATCATGTGAAATGCCAAATGACAGAATTATGTATGTGCAATTGAACCATTCACATTATTTTAGAGCCCAGAAGCATATTGCATATCTCTGCCTTTCCAATTCCGACACATATAAATGGAATGAGATGGAAATTGATTCAACTTAAGTACTCTTTCTAAATTATATTGTTACTTTTATTGCTTGGGTTGGGATTTTCTCTTTTTCTAAGCATCTATCCAAAAGTAGCCTAACTGACTAGGGTTGCATCTCATTTGTTTGACCTTCTAAAATGGAAATGAAGCCATTCTGTACCTGAAGCCTACCTCCTTTGGCTTGAGTCTTAATTGAAGTTGGGGAGGATAGTTTATTTGTTTCTCACTGCATTGATTGTGATTGATGATCTAAGTTGGTCTACTGCAGTATCAAGTGTTTTTTTTTTCCTTTTTTAAGCTTTGAAAGATGCGTATTGGTTTATTACTATATTAACATCACTTCAAACAGAATAAATAACAATGATTGAGAGAGTTAGATGAGACATGATGACTTCTGATTTATGGAGGATTGGGTTTGGATAGTGTACGAAAGATAATCTATATGCCCACTCAAGTGGATAGATATAAAACTTTGCTGAGTTTGACATCCATAACTTTTATCATCTTGTTGTGGAAAACTAAAATCAAGATAACTGATTGCAGCAATCCATCTAATTTGCAACACTTACCTAGTGCTATTTTTATAAAAAAAGTCACTGTTTAATTTAATTTAACCATACGTATCAAGGCCTAACATGTTTTCAGTGTTATCATTGCCATATTGCTTTGTATAATTGAAACTGTAGTCTGACAAGTGTTTATGCACAGATTTTGCTGTGAGACATTTTGTAAGGCCTGAGAATGGTTGCATTTAGCTTTCTAAGAATAGATATTTTGAACCAACTATTAAGTGAGGTGGTGCATTACCATTTTTTATATTTTCCTTCACTTGGTGATAGAACTGGAGATTATTTTACGAGAAATCTGTTTTCTGTGAAAGAATATATGCATGTTTGTCAATAATTGAATGTTTAGATGCCTTGCTTATAGTGTATGCTGACTGATTTTCATTTACTGAAATCAGATTCCTGTTATGTTGCTTTCCATGATGAAGAATGGGGAGTTCCAGTACATGATGACAAGTATGGGATCATAATCTTTGTTTAACAGTCAGAAGGACTTTCACTTCTTTAGATAAACTGTGTTTTACAGTTAGTTTGCTCAATTTTCTTCTCTGCATGCAGGAAATTGTTTGAGATTCTTGTACTCTCGAGTGCTTTGTCTGAACTTACGTGGCCTGCTATACTTAGCAAAAGGCACATTTTTAGGTATAGTTCGTATGAAACTCCTTTGTTTCTTTCTTATATCAACTCTTGAGTGCCGAAGTAAACGTTCTAATAATGTATTTTGATCCTCTAATCTTGTACTCATCTTTTGGTCTTTTAGTTTCTCTGTTTTAATGACTTTCTGATGCAGGGAAGTTTTTGCGGGATTTGATCCAATTGCAGTCTCGAAATTGAATGAGAAAAAGATTACTGCAGCAGGAAGTGCTGCAAGCTCCCTATTGTCTGAACTGAAGCTGCGTGCTATAATTGAGAATGCTCGGCAAATGTCTAAGGTAGAATCTCATTTCTTTTACCATTGTTTTTACTGTTAAGTAGCAGAAAATACTCGTACAGTGTTCAGTAAATTGTTATTGGTGTGCGGACCATATTAAGAACATACTTATGAAGAGAGTTGTTTATTAGGAAGACAAAAAAAAAAGAAGTTATCATGAATTTTCCTTTTTGAAGTTGCCTCAAGTGTTTACCGACAATTGAACTCATTTTGCAAGATGGGAGCCATGCCAAAGTTGTCTATTTCTAAAATTAGGATTAGTTATTGGGCCAATCTTTTGGTTTTAAAAACTTTGATTGGTTGGATATATACTGCTTTTCTTGTCAAAAAGTTTTTGGGGATCAAATACGGTGGGCTTTTTTGCTTTTTTTTCTACAAGCAATTAAATGGCACATAATGGGCGCTTAGTGACCATTTGAATCAATGGGTTAGGTGAAAAAAGTAGTTGAATGGTGGTCCTGATTCCTCAGCAATTAGTCTGACCCATATATGACAAAACATAATATTACCATCCAACTTGATGTGGAATTATTTTATCTTATTTGAAGAGTTACTCATGCAACCTAATTATTCCTTTCCTTGAAGATGCCAGCTTTGCTTAGTTGGTTAGTCTCAAGTCATTCATCTGACTTGGGGCTTTTCTAGTCATTAGCCACTAACCTTTGTTACCGAAGTAAGTGCCATTATTGCACACTCCATGGTTGCTATGATTATGATTGCAACTAACTTTTTGCAGGTTTTGCTTGCTGATGCCAGGTCATAGAAGAGTTTGGGTCATTTGACAATTATATTTGGAGCTTTGTGAACCACAAGCCTATAGTGAGTAGATTACGCTATCCTCGCCAAGTTCCAGTGAAAACCCCCAAGGCTGATGTGATAAGCAAAGATCTCGTGAGAAGAGGATTCCGGAGCGTGGGGCCCACTGTCATCTACTCGTTCATGCAGGTGGTGGGGATAACAAATGACCATCTCACCGGTTGCTTCAGGTTCCAGGAGTGTATAGCTGCAGCAGAAGCCAAGGAAGAAAATGGCATTGCCGACAAGGATGGAGACAAGAAAACAGATGGTGTGATCCAATCTGAATTATCCATTGCTATAGATGTATTAAGTTTCTCCTCCGAATGAGCTGAAAATGTAGAAATCAGAAGCCGGCTAGTAGTGGCAGATGGAGCTCTGGGTTCGGTCATCATCGCTTTGCTATTGACCCATTCACAGCTATGCTTTACTTTTGGGTAGTAATGAAGGTGGATTTGTGTATAAAAACACTTCATGAATTCTTATGCATCCATGGATTTGTAGATTGTAGATTACAAGTGAATTACATTAACTGATGATTGTGGTGATGTTTGAGGCCTGTCCATAGAGCCCTCCAAATTGATGTACAATTTTTTGTACAGTTGAGAAAGTTCAGTAATTAGAAGAACTATCTATTTACATAAAAACTCCAGCAACCACTAAAGAAGTGGAAAACAAAAGTTTTCCCTGGTTTGATCTGTCACCATCAGATTCATGACCATACTACAGACCTTTGGCTCCCTAAACGACTGCCTCAGACTCTGCTGTACAGCTAAAACTGAGACTGAGCAGTCCATTCTGCTTTTATAGGTGATAGTGATCGACTAGGGGGCACTATGTTTTTCTGTCCTGATAGGACAGGGAAGAACTCCTAATTTTGGGAAAAAGTTTTGGAGCTGCTGGGACCAAGAATTCTCCTGATAGGGATAATTCTTAAAAACTTTCCAAAAATCAAAATTTTGGGATTGTGATTTTTATTCAAAACCCTTTCTACTATCAACTTTCAAACAAAAATGATAAGAAAAAGTCAAAATTTCGAATTTATCCTGCAATTAAATGATATTAAAATGTAGCAACGTAAGAAATCCCAAAATCAAAATAAATAATATTAAAATATAAAAAAATCAAATAATTAAAATAAATAATATTAAAACATAAAATATAAAAAATCAAAATAAATAACATTAAAATATAACAATACAAATAATGTTAAAATTATCATCTTCAATTATCTTTAACCTGGGGACCATCATCTTCATGAACCTTTCTTCTTCATCATCTTCTCTCTCCTCTCTAATCCCTTTTCTTCTTTGTCAATAAATCCATCTTAAAAAAAAAAAAAAATCCATAAAAAAAAGTAAAAAACCATTAGATCTGAATACCCAAGTTTCAGGTTGGTGGAGACTATGGTCTCCACCGTCAGAGATCCAAATCTAATTTTCTAACGATGGAGATCCAATTCAAGTCTCTATCGTGAAGACTTAGAAAATTGATTTTGAACCTCCATGATGGGGACACAAACTACATCTTCACTTAGGTCTCCACTGTTCGGAGACCAAGGTAGTTTTCAATAGAAACCATCTTGGTCTGCATTAGAGACCACGACAGAGACGGAGATCATCTCAAATGGTCTCCATATTTAGGTTGGAAATCAATTCGTCCTTTTTATTTTTATTTTAAAGTATAATATTATTCTATTAATTAATTAATTTTATTAAATTATATCTATTTATTTGTTTAATGAGGTGTCACCACTAACACCACTCATTATTATCAATTTTTTTATTTATAATTCCACCGACTTTTTCATTTTTACTTCTAGAGTCAAACAATCAATATTTTTAGTTAAATAGAATTAGTGTGGTGAAAGACATTATTGTCCTTTCACACACTTTCAAGAGATATTTATATTAACATAAGAAGAATTTTGGATAAATTTAAGAGTAAAATGCACATAACCCCCCTTAGGTATACCTTTAAACTTTCGTAATCAAAGTTTGGGTTTTATAACATAATACCCCAACTTTCACGGTCAAAGGGAGTTAAATATAACATTTGACTGTATTATGTGATAAAATGACGAAAATGCCCTCAGAATCACCTCAGCATCGTCATCAAAATCGAACCCAGTATCATTCATTTCTTCTGCTCACCCAGAAATCCAGAAATCTAATGGCAGAAATCCAGAAATCCAATGGCAGAAATCCCAAACACATTGTCATTCCAATCATCTACTACATCAACCCCAAACACTCACCTACTGTAAACCCATCCATACATCATCTTCAAACACATGCAAATAAAAAACCCCAAACATTATCTTCAAACATATCATCTGCAACCCCAAACATCATTTCATTCAAACCCAAAAATCATCAACAAACCTATTCAAAATGAAATCTGGGTTCGATCCAAACCCAGATAAAATTTGGGTTCGACGAACCCAGACGTCTGGGTTCGTCGTTGCAAACCCAGACGTCTGGGTTCGTCGTCGCGAACTCAGATTTGATCTGGGTTCGTGACGATGAACCCAGATCTGATCTGGGTTCGCATCGTCGCGAACCCAGATCTGAACTGAACCCAGACGTCCAACGAACCCAGACCAGATTTGGGTTCGACGTCTAAGTTCTGGGTTCGTCAAACCGAGACGAACCCAGATCCGTTCGACGAACCCATCGAACCCGTCTCTGGGTTCGTCAATCGAACCCAAATCTGCGAGAGAAGAAGAAAAAGAAGAAGAAGAAGAAGAAGAAGAAGAAGAAGAAGATGGGAGGGGTCTGTTGGGTCTGGTGGTCGAACCCAGATCTGGGTTTGTTGACGAACCCAGGTTTGCGAGAGAAGAAGAAGAAGATGGTGGAAGGGTCTGCGAGAGAAGAAGAAGAAGAAGAAGAAGAAGAAGAAGAAAATGGTAGAGGGGTCTGCGAAGTGGAGGCGTCTGGTGGTGGAGGATGGTAGAGAGCATCAGAGATGAAAATTGATTTTAATGTGTGTCAGTTTCCTAACATAATGGCGAAATTACCCTTCATAAACTAACGTCCACTAACAGCTGCAAACGGCTGGAGGGTTAAATTGTTATAAAATCTAAATATCGACTCCGCGTCTTTAAAGGTTTACCTCGGGGGTATAATGCATTTTGCTCTAAATTTTATTTAAATTAGAGGAAACAAAATAAAGATTTATGCAAACTACGGACGATTTTTAAGGATGGGCCCTTCCTGATGTTGTAGGGTGCACCTGTTCACAATATTTTATTATGTTATTATCGACATAATGACAGCCTCACCTCTGTCTCAATTTATCTATAATCCCCACCAAACAGAGCATGGTGAGGTGTTGTGGCTGATAGTTGCTTGTCTTGGAAATCTTTGCTTGCTGCTTCTAATTCATCCATAAATATAATTTACAGCTCATAGTGTTCTGGGTTCAGACATTATATTAATTTTTCCTACCAGATAACACCACACTGCCAACAGTAACTCCCAATAAATCTCTATACGACTTTCTTATCAAAATGACAACTTTCCATCAATTTTGGATAACTCGCCGACACAAAAGAGCCGTCAAAATACCAGATAGTTACTGGATTGAATTCATTTATGAGTGCTAACTACTCTCCATAACATATACTGGTGAAAGCTCTTGATAAAATTACTTTGCCAGTAAGGTAACAAGACCGACAAGATTTACGACTCACCAATCAAGTTAGCTAGCTAAAGTGAATAGAAACGAGTTTGAATATCAAAGCAGATTTCATTCTTACGCTTAATGGCAGCTTCAACCCAAGAAAGCATTGCCAACATTTGATTGCTGATGCAGCTACTGTGATCTCCTAATTCATATGTTGATAATCTAGAACTTACTGTTCAACAAAATTGATTCTGAATAGCCAATGCAATCTGTCCTGCCTGTTAACTAATTCTCATAAGTACATTAAAACCCAGCTGAAAGAGCACACTGTGAGTCATTTCAAATCTAATCCAAAACTGATAACTAAATCCATTACTTGTATATAAAATTTCAATGATATCACAAGTTCACAACTCCATTTTCTATACTTGCAGTTCAACACAGAAAACCTGCTCCAAGAACTCACACATAACACAGTTGAAGAGAAAGCGAAAATCAAAAGCAAAACTAATCGTATCTCATAAATAGTGACTATTAGTCTATTACTATAAATTTGCTCACCAGTACCCTGATGGATGATCTTTGGCAGCCGATGTTGCACTGATTTGTTTCATGTGATTTGGGATGCTGAAATGCATCTCCAAAAGAGAGCAAAGACCCAAGAAAAAGCACAATCTATATTGTTCCTCTACTTTCAATCAGTCCAGATACAATACCAACTATACAACTGCTCAGTGAAAAACTACATAAATAAGAAACTAAAAAAAAAAAAAGAGATACAAACATGAGAAAATCAAACCTGAAAACTCAATAATTTGTATGGAAACAGATGCATGATTTCCTTACATAAAAACCCACTAATACTCTATTGTAATCTAAAGCCTATGAGAGAGCAAGCTATCAACAAGGCTTTATTTCAAATCCAATGCTCAAAAGAGTTCGAGCTGATTCCATTGCCTTCTCACCTCCAAGGTCCATGGCTGCACCAGTTAATTCACCTTCTGTACCAACAGACCACTGGGTTGAAGTCATTTGATTCTGAACCGTGTCTGTTTTCTTAAATTGCAAACTGTTCATGGAAGCTGGAGCAGCAGCAGCGACAAGAGGAGCACTTGGTGGGCCATGTCGCTTCTTTGGAACAGGCATGTCATGGTCGTGTACCCCCTTATACGTTATAATGACAGCATTTGTGTTATCTACAGCTGTCTCAATGTGCTTACGGACAGGGCATCCAGCAGAAGTGCATCTATAATAATTCCTGGAAATTTATTGAAACAATAAATACGCAAAACAATTAACAATAAAATATGTGAAAATATTATTTATTAATTTATTATTTTGATTAAAATGGGAGAAGGAAAAATTGATTGAAGAAAAAATACTCGTGACCAGTAAGGCTATGTGGCATTAGCACCAGAGAAAATGTTTAATACTATGAAAAATGTTGGCAGAAGCATGTGTATCCAACGTTGAAAAGCATGTCCAGCTGGTTGAATTTCTAGTTTAATGGTTAATGGTACAATATAGTGAGACTTAATTCAAACAAATATATATTATATGTGCAATACAAACTAGGATGCTTGTAAGCAATGTTTTATCGAGACAATCATAGCATGGTAGCCTTAAAAGCTAAAAACAGTGTGTGTGTGTGTATCTGTGGGTGTTGTTTCATGGGGTGGCCGGGTGGGTGGTGGGGCTGTTTGGAGGAGGAGATGAAAGTGAAACAAAAACAATGAAGCCTACCACATAGACATTGACAGAGCACTAATACCACAGCTTTACATGATGATTTAATCCATTAAAATCATCAAACCAAAAAAAAAATGACTAGATATAAACATGAACCTGGGGTTAGGATTTCCTTTCACCATTTTCTGTCCATACTTGCGCCATCTGTATCCATCACCAGAGATCCCAACATCACCCGCCGCATGCACAACAAATTTAGGCTTTTTGCCTGGTTTTAGGACAGGACTTGAACATGCTAAGTTGTCTTTCTTTACTCTGGTCATCAATACAGTATCAAAGCTAGATTATCACAAATACTGTGCAAAATACTATTGAAAAAGGTAAACATAATCTGAACTTAGGAACAAACTTGCCGTCTTTTTGGCTCTGGTTCATGTGCATGCTCCTCCTTGACTAAATTTTCGCCACTTCCATCCACACCACTTAAGTTAGGTCGTTTTTTGTCAGGAATTGTGGTTGTTTCCTGTATATAATCTTTTGAAGATGTAGATGGATCTGAATCGTTAAGCGTTCTGACAGGTTGTTCTGAAACATTATTCTGCAAAACAGTACCAACAGATGGTGGTGCAACCCTACTTTCCCTAATGCAATTATTCTTTCGAGGTGGATCATGGCTGTGCGTGCCTTTATTAACAATCTCAATGACATGGCCTGTGTGATCTGAACATTCAATCTTTTTGGCACAACACTCAGAAAATGTGCACTTGTAATAGCTTCTAGAACCTTTAGGACTCTTTACTTGCTTCTGACCATATTTACGCCAATTGTAACCATCTGAAACAGGTGTCTTTACAATGTGAACAACAGATATACTTTTTAAATCAGAAGAATTTTGCTGGTCTGCTTCACGCACAGATACAGAGTCAACCTTTAGCGGTGACAATTTTTTTCCTGGTAGAGTTGGACTTGGTGCAGATGATATGGATTGTGTAACAGAAGTTGGAGATAAATCGGACATGGGCGTGGGACAAGCGGATACCTGAAGCTGATTTTCTGTGTGAGCTTCAGCACCCCTGTCTGTTATATTGACCGAAACTTCATTGTGACACACGTTAACTTGCTCCTGAGAAATATTTAACAAGTAAATACATGATAAACAGGGTAAGTTATCAGAAAAAAGATAAAACACAACATATCAAGTGCATGAAAAAACAGCACTCCTGCTATGGCAACCCTCCAAAATATTAAGAGTAAAAAGAAATTTCAACTACAATGAATGAGAACATGAGTCAATCTTTAAGGCCCACAGAAAATAGATCAACCACTATTTAAATTGAAGTTCAACTATTTAGTTTACATGGGCTAATGTTCAAAAGTCTAGGGTTAAATATTAACCTTTAAATCTTGATGCTAATCAATACAAAAGCTACTCAAGCTACACCTTACTTTGATACATGTCATGTTTGAAAAGTCTACTCTTCTTAGCTTGACAGGACTCTTCTGCTGAACACGAACTTTAAGGCATATCACTACCAGACTACACCATTCTCTTAATTTTGTTGCATTCGACAGCATATATACTTTGCACTATTGTTTATTTATTTATTTTTTTAAGTGGTTATAGATTCCTCACCGCTCTCTCTGAAATACCCTAATTAAGCATGATAGAGATGGTTTCAAAGCGACTGATGTTGTGTCTTCCAGAAGACTACCACCACAATGTACCATTAGCACACAACATTACCACATACAACTATTTCTCTAGGAATAAAAGGTCCAATGATTTCTCTTATGAACTAACCTTCAAAAACACTCAACAGTTTCTATGAAGAGACTTCTGTTTCTCACACATTAAGAAATTCTAATTTTACCCTATAACTCTAATTTAAAAAATAACTCCAACAGTTTTTGTCACATTTTGTCAGTCACTTCATTTTCCTATAATTTTGCTCAGGAAAGCATTGTTAGAGCACAACAATTTAGTTGACATTAGTAAACACAAGACATAACAGGGAGGACAAACTCCATATTTTGACTTACAGGTTTAAATCATCAGTTGCAGATAAATTCTAAGAGAACTAAATCCGAATTTCACTGGCATCGGTCAAACAGTTTACTCCTCCCACGAAACAACTAGCAGCAATAACAACAACAACAACAACAACAATAACAAAACAAAAAGATCAAAAATAACATAATCAACAACACATAAATTCTCTTATCATAATCAAATTCAAACCCAACAAAAACCTAAACCCCTAGTAATCATCATTTGATCAAACTCCCAAAACTCAGCATATGACACCACCACAAACCATATATATCATCAACTTTTCCACTCAAAACATATCTCTATATTCATCTATCAACTTCGCTAATTTATTCTAAACACAACAAATAAAGAATCAAATTTCAAAACAAAATTTTAAATTTATATAAAATTTTCAAAACATAAAAACAAACTCAGCTGCTGCAACTACTAACCTTCAATTCTGCTCCCTCTTGTGATTCCAATCCACAATTCACTTGTAACCCTGCCAGATCACTCACTATCAATAACAATAACAGTCATAATATACACATAAAAAAAAATTAAAAAGAAAAGAGTTATGTTTTTTTAAAATAAAAAACTGTTTTTACAAAACAATAAAACGTACCTTGACTTGGATCATTTACAGGGAGATTCTGTTCTTGTAACTCACTGAGTAGACTCGCTCCTCCTACTCCTCCCCCTTCGTTGTCTTCGTTTATCAACAATTCTTCTTCTTCTTCTTCATCGTCATCGTCGTTGTCGTCTTGTTCGTCGCCTGCTACTACGTCGGCGTCGTTTTGGAGGTTTCGCTGTCGTTTTAGAGCTTCGGAGCTCTCACTCTCAGCCATGGCGAGAAAACGAAAGAGAGAGAGAGAGTAAAGTGAGAGACCAAAACCAACAGTTTCGTGCTTTTCGTCTTTCGTCTTTTATACTGTCCGCGACTTTGGAGACCGAAACGTTTCCCCCAAAAAAAAAAAAAAACCGTTTTCGTTGGACCGGAATGGTTCGCGGTCCGGCCATATTAGACATTATTTGCACAGTCCAATTTAAAAATTTATTTCCATAATGATAAAATTAAACACTATATATAAAGCACTGTTCAAGAATCTACTTTTATAATATGATCTAAGAATCAAAGAAATTTACTTTCATAACAAGGTTAAACACCTATATGTGGGTCTGATTTAAAAACCAACTCTTATAATTTCGAGAGAGGGGAGAAATCTACTAATATGATAAAATTAAAAATATTAGGTTTGGTTTGAAAATTTATTTTCATTGGAGATGAGAGAGATTTACTCCCATGATTAGATTAAATATTATATATGAAATTTGATTTGAAAAATGTCCTTCTATAATATTAAGAGACCGGTTCAACCTCTTCTTATAACAAAACTAAACAACACATAAATTTTGATCTAAAAAATTATTTTTATAATACTAAATGATTGAAAGAAATATATTTTAATAATAAAGGAAATTGTTTTATATAGATATGTAATAAATATTTGTCACGGTTACGTATGGAAAAGAAAAGATTGTTTGGATTTTATTATTTTTTCTTTTTTTTAGTTTTAGAGAGAGAGAGAGAGAGAGAAGGGAATTTTGTTGCTTTAATGGGAAGAGAGAGAGGGGCATATATGTCCTTGACTGGAATTGACTGGTCTCGGTCTCAGGTGGTTTTTGTGTAACGAAAACGCCGTCTAAATCTCTCGCGTTCATTTAGTTAGTGGCCGGATGTAACGCCGCTCGAACGGCGCACGTGGCAGGAATTTTTGACTCTCCACACAACATTATTATATTTTATTACTAATTATTTTATTTTTCGTTTTGATTTATATATATTCTAATTTTAGATTTTTGTTGGGGACATGTGCCTTAATTTGTGCGTTATTATTGTTACACATTCTTTAGCGGTGGCAGAGAGAATTTTCATTCAACGAAAACTTGGTGCGAGGACACTTGGTTTCATATTTTGAAATTATTGTACAACAAGGATAAATTTAAAACTAATCATATAGAAGAAAAAAAATTCGGTTTTAACCAGAAATGAGAATCTAATAATTTTTAATCACCTTGAGTCAAAAAAATTTGGATGAATAAATGAGGGAGTAGAAAGATTAAAGTATGTTAAAGAATAGGGATTAGGATGAAAATAGATCAAATTGATATTGTCCTATATTCCACCTAGGACCTTAATGGATAACTACTTTCCATCCAAAACTCGTACTCGTTTAGGGTGTTTTGCCTTAAACTCAATTTATTTTGACCGATAATTTATGTTAAAATAAATGGACAAACAATAAATAAACATTAAAATTTTGAATAACTCAATCCTTAAATTCATAATAGCATCACATCTAAATAATATCGATATAAAGTTAATGAAAAATATAAATTCATTACAAACATCAAAATAATAACTATTATATAATAAAGTTTCACTACATACACCAAAATAATAATTAATACATAACAAAGTTTCATAATAAAATTTTCTCCAAAAAAAAAAAAAAAAATCATATCAAGATAATAATGCACAACACCTAAAATAAACAACAATAATAATGCTAATAAAGATAATATTAGTGTGTAATAAAAATATCATAAAACAAGTTAATCGGATTAAACATAGTCAAAAGTGTTTGACCCAACCCAAACCTCCCTCTTATATCAAACCAGGTAAAAAAAATTGATAGAAACCTGGTCAAAAAACCAATTTAATGTCCAAATTTGTCCTATACAGATTGGAGCCTCGCCAGTTTATATCGGATCAGGAATTTTTGTTATTCCTAGGAGGAATAGAGAAGCAGAAGAGAAGAAAGACAATGATTATGTTAGGCAATGCTTTTATTATATTATGTTACAAAGTGAAAATCCTTGTTTCTTTAAAGTGGTTAAAAACAATTGAATTTTTATTTTTTGACAAATATATATTAAATTATAGATCTTACAATTAGAACCTTTTGAAATATATTCTAAAGTGCGGCTCGAAATAAACTCTCATAAACTGAGAGAAGAGGTCCATATATAAATGGGAAAATGTCTCAAATACAACCCATGCATAGGTGAGATCAATGTTCGAACCTTGCTCTCTAAATAAAAACAAGGAAAGTGGTATCAATTGCACCTCTCACAGACGAGCAGCAATTGAATTTTTGTTTACCACTAAAAGTGAATTCACATTATCTTGCAAAATTATTTTTCAACCGTTTCCATTTTGTTATCAATATTTTAAATGCAATTTTTCCCTAAGCTATAATTCACCCATTGATCTCTCATTTAACTTCACTAACTTTATCAAATATTATTTTTTCTTACATTCAAAGTTAAGAAAATAGTAATTTTATCGATTAACAAAAAGTGTTTTATTGCCATTGCCATGCATATAGTGCTTAAAGATTTAAAAATTTATACATGCTTAACTACTTCAGAAATTAAATAAGGATAGCAATTGAATTTGGACTCATTTATTATAAACAACATAAATTTTAAGTGCATTTTCGATAAGAATCACAGGACATTACATATGGCAACCTCCAAACAAAACTAAGTCCAAATTAAAGTATATTTCCAAAAATATAAAAAATTTGAAATTAAAGTAATTAATAGCTCTAAAACAATATAAAAGAATGATAAAATTTACAAGACAACTATTAGATATAAGAATTTATAATCGCTTTTCACTAATAGCATACTATATAAAATTTAAAAGAAATTCAACATATATATATATTGATTTTAAACTATTAACTTGAACTAAATAAACAAAAAGAGTTAAAAACAAAGATGACCTAAAAAATAAGGGATGTTATAAAAAATAAATAAATAAATAAGGGATGCATCATCAGTTATATCCCAAAAAACTTAAAAGATCATGTGTATCCTAAGGTTATAATTTCATACCAAAATACCCTTTAAAAAAAAAAATTAACTAACTTACTTCTTCATCTCTTTCAACTCTAGTCATCATCTCTGGCGTCCGATGTATTTTTTGGTGGAATCTCTCTCTTCTCCGTCTCACATCTATCATCTCTCATTTTTTTCTTCTTTGTCTTTATTTTTTTGCACCTTCCTTCTTTTTCTTCTTTCTTCTTTCTTCTCCTTTCTTCTTATTCTTCCTTCTTCTACAAGAAGCATGAAGCTCTTCACTAGAATAGTGGACTTACAAATTTGTAGATCTATGTTTGTGACTCTTGGCAATCAAAGTTATCGTTAGTGATCGCTCAATGTATTGTTGATTTTCCTGATACATTGTCGCTTGTCACGGCAAACTACCATTAGTCATGACATGTTGCCATGAATCATGATGTAATACAATGAGTCATGACATATTTGTATTATTATGACTTACGACGAGTTTTCTTTTCTATCTTTTCCAACAAATTTGAAAATCTATCGGAACAAGAAGAAGAAGAAACAAAAAAAATGAGGATGTGTAGGATGTAGAGGAGGATAAAGAGGAGGAGGAAGAGGAGTGTAACACCCTTACCCCAAATTCCCGTCTGTACGAGGATCGAGGCGTGGGATGTTACTCTTTTTCTTATTTCAAAATTTCTTTTATAAGAATTTTCATTTTCAAAAACTCTTATTATACTTTAACGAAATTTCGACAGAGTTTTCTCTATTTTTTTTTCTGAAAATCCAAATTTAAACCTGTAGAGAAAACACACTTCTAAATCAATTCATTTCTCAACTTCCTGGTTTCGGACCTCTCGTCCGTTTCCAATCCACTCCAACACACAATCATTTGATAATAAATATTTTAAATATTTTACAAAGATAATACCATATAAAATCTTTTTCAGCGAATAATTTACAGAAGTTATTACAAGTGATAAACGTTAAATCCACACAACATGATTATAGCCAAAATAGGATATTCCTACAACACAACAATAATGATTACCAAAATGATGAGGGCGGATGTGACTTGAGGGAAACTGCAGCTATTTTTGTCTTTGTCTTTGCTTCAAGCCCTATTCAACTACCTGCGCGCGGTAAATCCAACGCGCTAAGTCTTTCGACTTAGTGGGTGTACTCATATAATATTGAAATCATATAATTTTCAAAATACAAGCATAAATTAAAACAATATGCACGATCATAATTTATTTATCAATAAAACACACGGTACCCAATTTCACAAAATAAATCATAATCCTGTAGCTTTCCAATACATTTTATTTCAAACGCAATCACAATCGAATTCTTACAAAATCAATTATCAAATAAATTCACAAGATTTTCTTTATTCAATTTATTTTAGCCCTTCGTAAAGTCTATCACGATACCATGGATCGGTAACGGGTTTACTGACATCAGCCAGACTAAACGGCAACCCCGGCAACGGCCGCTCGGTGTCTATCCACCGGGTCGCATATCACAATCTGTTTCCGTTTCAGGACCGGGCATTCGGTGCCTCTCACAGTCCGTCATACAACGTCTATAAGCAATCATAACGGTGCAGTACTGCTAAAAATCACCCTATTGGCTAGCCAACTACCAATCCCCACCTACCGGTGATTAGTTTTACTTGGGCCCTTTAAATTTTTCAAAAATACAGAATTTAACAAGACTTTAATCACATAAACATTTTATTTCATATTTAAATCTGTTATTCCAGATTCTTCGGGGTACCACTCGTGATCATTTCAAATGACCATTTCGCCCCTAATCTCATTATCACATCTTAATAAAATTATTATCCCTTTTTCTCATATTTTTGGGACGATCCCAAAATAGGATATTCTCAAAATTTTTCATTTCAAATATTAAATCCATCAAACATACCACCAATACATCACATAATTAACATCTCAAACTAACAATTAAATCAACTATCACAATAATAAATATATATTAAAATTCGGAATTAATAAGCAACATTTTTAAAAATATGAGTACACCAACCTTTGGGCTTTCTACTAGCCTCTAACAGCTCCCAATTGATCCCTAAAATCTTTAATTGAAATTTCTGGGATCAGAATCGCGTATTTCTCTACCTGGGGTTTGAAAAATTAAAGAAAATCATGCTTGAGAGGTGATTAAGCTATCATATAATGTTATTGATGCTTTCTAAATATTCTAGCATGCTTCTACATGAATTTCTACACGATTTGAGCTCTCAATGGGATAAAAAAATTAACTTACCCGAATTTCACTTCACTGACAATTTTTCAAGTCTAGATTTAGACACCCAATAGCTTGAATGAGGTTAGATCTAGGTGTTTTGGCTAGGAAATGGGTTGAAATGGGTGATTAAACTAAAAGAAATAAAGAAATTAGAAAATAAAATAAAAAAAATCAAAAATTCGCACCAGAGACGCAGCCGGCTTAAGGAAAGAGAAAAAGGAATAGTGCCGGTCACTATGCTTGTCTTTTTATATAATTTTTTTATGTCAAATTACAATTTAGTCCCTCAAAAATTTAAAATGCTAAATCGACCCCTAAACTTTTTAAAATTCTCATTTAAAACCCCTCGAATAAGAAATATTCCTAACTTGATATTTTCTTTCATTTCTTATTCCATCTTAACCCCAAGATCAACTACTTTATTACCTTTATGTCACTCATTGAATTTTTATTTTAATCCTTCTTGAAAATAAAATTCAATATATATATAAAAAAAATTCAGAAAATTTTGGGACGTTACAAGGAGAAGGAAGAAGAAGATGATGATGATGATGATGAGGAGGAGGAGGAGGAGGAAGGAGAGGTACCGGATGGAGAAGAGAGCAATTTCATTGGGAAAGATGCTGGACGTTGGAGAGGATGATGGACGTTGGAGAAAATGACTGGTGGTGGAAGAGAAGGAGAAATTGGTGGGATGTTGGAGAGGATGACGGACGTCGGAGAGAATGACTGATGGTGGAAGAGAAGGAGAAATTGGTGGAAGAGTAATTTTATTAAATGTTATGTGAATTAGGACACAAATGATGCTTTAAGTTTTTTAGGGCACAAATGATGCATACCTCTTTTCTTAGGCCCTGTGGAAACTTAACTTGATAGAATTAAAAATCTTTGCAAGGGCATCATGTAAAAGGCCACGTGTACAAAGTTTAGATAGGATGGAATCTACAAATAGAGAAACTCAATTCATAAATTCCGCAATAGTAGAAATTCCGAATAAATTTTTATTCTCAAATTTTATGTGATAAGTGAGTGTGGGGTTATTCATGTCTCATATCCATAAGTGAAGAATAAAAGAGCAAAAGAGGTGGCAATCGATAACTTATTAAAAACGTTTTGGGACTTTGAACTTTAGTTGCAATGTTTTTAGATGATAGATTTATGTAGAATTATACTTATTAAAGTAAATGAGTTATTTGGGAGAATCAAGTTGAAATTATAAATCAGTTAAAATTTAATAATTTTTTAATTTCTTCAAAAATTGTTACTTATTTAAAAAAAAATTAAATAATTCAAGAATTGTTTTTGTTTTTTTGCCCACCGTGGTCTTTCCCTGTTTTCTTGTGTCTTGATTACATAAATTTTAGTTTTTTATACACTTTTTCCTATTTGTAGGTGCAAAAATGTACTTAAAGATTATCGAATTATACTTAATTCTATGGTTATGCCAACAAATGTTTTTGTATGATCATAACAACCCAATTTTTAAATAAATTATTGATATTTATTCTTTTAATATATTAAAATAAAAATAATTAACTTTCTTAATAACATTTTTATCCTCATAATTTTAACATTTTCCTTAAATATAGAATTACATTCTGACAAACACATACCGATAATAAACTAATTAAGGGTGGGGGCTTTGACTACATCAATTATATTACAAGTTTGCAGTAAAAGTTTTCATTTTATTGCAGAATTACTTAAAAAATTTGGATGTTATTGTAATAGGATAGGAAAACTCAAGTTCTTTCCTGTTTAATAGTCAATTGCCACAAAGATCGAATTATTATTAAATTTGGTGTTAATATATACTTTAAAACCATATCTAATTTTTTTTTTCTTTCCTTTTTTTGACTATAAAAACATATGTAATTATTATGAAGGAAACACGATACTTTTGTTTTTCTTAGAAAGACAAAGCAACACTCTTGTTCACATCTATTTTCAATATACCTTTTTATTTTACTAATAAACCTATAGAGCAAATTTACTTATAAAACCCTTTGTTTCATCATCATCATTTTACCTGTTAATTTATTCGATAAATTCCCATTTCTTACAAACGATGCTCCCAGTCAATCTGCTTATGAATTTATGAATCATTTAACCTTTCTTTAATGGGCACTTCTATTTGTTATGATGTTGTTCAAAGTTACTAAGGTTCCCAAACACTATAAGAATCATACATACTTTTTTTTTTTTTCATTTCAATGGTTGGGGAGGGATATTAAATTTAGATATAATTATATACACTTTATGTTTTAGGATAAAATTGAGACTTGAACCTTCGATAATGAAAACATATATATATATATATATGTAGTTGTTAATTTATTATAATTAGATTTACCGGTTGATTTTGTAAAATATATAAAATTACACCTTAAAACTCCAAAAATCAAAATAAAAAAGATCCATTGATAGTAACAGATTTAGGAGATCTTAATGGCCTTTTTTGGGGAGAAGATCGACATATTGAATGTGATTTTTTTTTTTTTTTTTTTAATTGGGGATCAATCTATACTTATGAAAATTTATTAGGTCATTTTTAGAATTCCAATTAGGTAGACATGTAATCATAAAAAAAATTCAAGATTATTTTAGGATTTTTTTTTTTTTATTTTACTTGATAGATAAAATGACAATTTTATTCTTGAACCTCAATTCCTCAAATCAACTGTAAGTTCGAATATGGTTAACTAACCATAAAGAATGTTTTAACAAGGTTATTTCTCAATTATGTTGTATTATAAAATTCAGGGTCTATAGTGTAATTTGCCCTAAAAAGATTCGAAAATGAAATGAACCATCCTTTACAACAGTCAATAGTTCGAAATTCGGGTATGGTCAGACTTTTAGATGTCACTAATCAAGGTCTAAGAAATAAAATTGAAAGTAAAAGGTCTAATAAATAGAATTGAAAGAAAAAGACCCATGATTGAAATCTGGTTGATAGCGGCAGATAGAGATGTATCTTGTAATTGTGAAACTTCTAAATTTCCTCTATTTTTGCAAACAAAAACATTGTGCGAAGAGAAGTTGAGGAAAATATATTAGATCAATTGAAAACTTTTTATGATATATACAATGTACAGTATGAACTTGGAAACATATTTTATAGTTGACAATAAATCCATATCAGATCATGCATGAATCTATATATACACCCTTTTGGTAAGTATGCCTCATTAAATATAAAAAGGAAAAAATCCTAATTTATGTTAAAAAAATAGTTTTGATGATGTTTAATTGTAATATATATATATATATATATATGAAAAGATTAACTACAAATATATAATACAATAAAAATTAAAGTAATAAATTTTTTTATTAAATAGATTAAAATTATAAATTATAATTTTTAAAAAATAATATTAAATTAGATATATATACAAAAGAGTGTACTATAAACCGTTTTAATGGGGTGTAAATTCCATCGTTCTTTAAATGTTAAAAATATAAGTGGCGCTATTTCCACGCCTTGTAAATTGTGTGTACGCCCATTTCATAAGTACATTTCCTCAAAATATATGAAAAGTCTTTAATTTCTAAATAAACCACAAATAATATCAATATTATCTTTTTTCATTGTTTTTGTACTATATTTTTATAAGAACAACCCACAATTCTTATTTTGTTATCTAATTAACTTTGTTAAAATTTTCAGAATTTTTCTCTAACAAACAAGACAAGTAGATAATGATTTCCTAATAATAATAATAATAATAAATTTAAAACTTATTATTTTACAATAAATTTCTTAAAAAGATTTAAAGTATTCTTCACACTTTATAATGAATTAGTATTCTTTTAAAAAATTTGATATTTGGGAAAAAAAGTTAATATAGAGAAGATTGAATTTGAAAAACTATAGAGAGTTTTATCATGATTGAATTTTTGATTGAATTTAATTTTTGAAGTTATACGATCGAATTCAAATAAGGTTTTTGTTATTTGATTAAGATATATGTTGTGGGTATATCTGACGTTGCATAAGTGGGTTTGTAAAAGTCAAACCAACTGATCCAATGAATTAACCAAATTGACAAAAGCCTAGTCCACTACTGTCCAGCTCGCAAAAACGAGCTCTCAATTCGTTAATTGCAATTTTAACGTCGTTAGTCAACCATGGTCAAGACTGCCTTATGCTCAGTTCTAGGTTGCCCAGAACGAGGTTTAGTTTGCAGCTCGAAGTGTTCATTAATTTTTTTTTTTTTCAGAAAGGTAACAACCTAATTTGAGGAAGAGTCAACTGCCAGATTTAAAAGTAAAATCAAACTTCTTTTTTGGCAGGATCTGTCCCTAAATTGATGGCCTCCAATTTTGAAAGTATAATTAATGTAGAATTGTTTTCTATTCTTATTGTACTCAAATTGTAACACCATATGCTATAAATAAGAGTGTAAAATTCATTGTAAAGGAATAATGAACGATCAATAATATACTGTGACTTTATCAAAATAACAAAAGAAGCAATCATGGGTGTAGGCATTTTTTTATCCGAACTACATAAAACTCCTTGCATTCATTATTCTTCATTTTCTCTTTCTTTTGCTTATGTCTCTATTTTGCCTTATTTATAGTATTGAGTTAAGAACTTGGGTCGATTAAATTTAAACATCGATATTTTGGCGTTAGAAGGAGGGTCCAGAATGCAATATTTTGAAATTTCAATTGCCATGACAAGAGGAAGAACCACCAGATGTTTTGACTCGGTGGTTGATCAACAAGAAAGGCAGATAGATCAATAACAGCGTGACATCCAACAGATGAAGGATATAACTATGCCTATAGCAGACGCATCTCATGTTCTCATAAACGACGCTCTCGTGGGTCTGCCTCCACTAACCCCTAGCCAACCAACACCGATAGACCCTACAGCCAAAGGGCTATAAGTGTGGAACCAGTGGCAAGAAGCATTAGAAAATACAGTGCAGCAACTCGCGGATACAGTCAAGGCGCTGGCACAGGTCTAAGTACAAAACGTAATTAGACCTAAGGCTATTGCTCATATAGAAATTTACTAGTAGTAACGAGAGGAATTGTCAACTCCTGAAACACCCAATAGAGAGGTGTCGCGACCTACTAACTCAGTTCGTTCCTCCAACTCCAGTTTGAGAGCTGAAGGTTGTGGAGCTCATGAAGATGAGGAAGTCCCCTATCCTGCGAGCTTAAGAGTGAGAGTGAGTCAGGATGGGAGCCGCCACGTAGAGGGTGGCTGTAACCAAGTTCGAGCCGCGTCTCAGTATGAAGAGGATAAAGTAGACCATCATTGATATGTAGAGTCGTACCGAGCTAGCAGCTCGTGAAGTCAGGGATATGTTTCAGACCGTAGCTTTTCAGGTCGCGAGCACAAGAGAGGGCCCAAGTCTCAGGACCCAAGGATAGAGAAGCTCATTCAAAGGGTTTAACAACTTGAGGTACGCTTTGGTACATTAAACCAGCGTGATTAATATTGAGAGAGGACCTCATTCACCAAGGAGATCGAGATACAGCCTCTCCCTCACAGATTCAAGGTCCCCAACATTCCTCAATACAATAGAATTAGCGATCATTATGATCACTTAGACGCATTCAATGTTCAAATGGATCTCTAGACGGACAATCCGTTAGTCAAGTGCCATATTTTTCCAGCCACTTTAGGAGACGTTTCAAGGACCCGGTTCAAGAGTCTCCCAACTCGTAGCATAAATAGCTGAGAGGAATGTCAACGAAAGTTCACCAGCTAGTACAGAGCTCTGAGGAGGCAACTCGCGCCATCTTATCACCTTGTCATGGTCGTCTAGTAACAAAACGAATTACTGAAGGATTACATTACCAGATTCAGATGCGAAGTCAGCAATATAGCTTTAGACAAAAACATCTTAACTGTGATCTCAGTTAGGCTTTGCAAAGATAGGAAACTATATGAGAACATCTACAAATCTCTAGTGAAGGACTTGAACAAGCTACTAAGGAGATTAGATGGAAGGAGACCTTTGGCCCCAAACAGGATAACCAAAAGGGTGAAGCGGACAGTTCAAACCAACCAAAGAAGAGAAATAATTGTGGGAATTGAAGTGAACGTCGGAACAATGGCTGAAACAATCAGGTTATTAAGAAGGCTACAAATAAGCCAAAAAATGCATGACTTCAGCGTTAAGGTCGTCATGATAGCTACAACATCCTGTTAGATACACGGAATATGATCTTTGTAATGAAGAGGAACAAAGAGGACTTCGAGAAGCCCAATCTTATAAAATCTCCCATTAACCTCATAAACAAGAGCAAGTTTTGTGCCCATCATAATGAGGTCAGACACAACACTTCTAAATGCTAGACATTAAAAGACGTCTATTAAGGATCTAATCAAGAGAGGTCGCTTGAGAGATTATGTGATATGACCAGCGAACTTGCGACCTCAATAGTAATGACCTCAACAACCACCACAGCTAGCATAACAGCAGTTCCAACGAGCTCCTAAACAAGAACATGAACTCGCAATGAGGACCATCTTCACTATATATAGTGACCCTCATATTGTAGATACATCCAATAGGTCGCATGAACGTTACGGACGGGAAGTTATCGAATGACAAGCCAGAGGCACGTCACTTGCGAGCTAGAGCATATCGATATTGCACCTACGATGATATGCTATATAAGAGAGGATTCTCAACTCTACTCCTGAGATGCATTGATGGCTAGGTTTACTCTGAATAATTTCTTTATTAAATGCTAAATATAGAAGTGAAAAGCGATCTTTCCATCAAGTTTCTCTTTGGTACAAATTTTATCACGCTATGATAGTTGAGGTTCCGACCTACTGGACATAATTCGCCAGAATTTTATTATTTTATATTAACTGAGGTTCTGACCTACTGGATAAAGCTCGTCAAAATTTTATCATGCTATGTTAGTTGAGGTTCCGACTTACTGGATATAGCTCGCTAGAATTTTATCATACTATATTAGTGGAGGTTTCGCCCTACTTGATATAGCTCGTCAGAATTTTATCATGCTATGTTAACCCAGGTTCCAACCTACTAAACATAACTTGAAAAATTTTATTATGATATGTTCCTCAGATTCCGACCTATTGGACATAGCTCGAAAAATTTTATGATGCTATGTTACTCAGGTTCCAACCTCTTGAATATAGTTCGAAAAATTTTATTATACCATGTTAACCCAAGTTTCGACCTACTGGGTAAAGCTCGAAAAATTTTATTATGCTATGTTACTTAGGTTCCAACCTCCTGGACATAGCTCGAAAAATTTTATTATACTATGTTAACCCAGGTTCCGACCTACTGGACAAAGTCTGAAAAATTTTATTATGCTATGTTACCCAGGTTCCGACTTACTGGACAACTACTTGACATAACTCAAAAATTTTATTATGCAGCTCAAAAAATTTTATTATGGTATATTAACCCAAGTTCTGATCTACTGAATATAGCTCGTCATAATTTTATTAAACTATATTAGCTGAGGTTTCGACCTATTGAATATAGTTTGACTTAAACTTTTCGAATTAAACTATAATTTGTGAGCTATGGTGCATCAAGATCAACAAACTCCTAGGCACTCACTAGGTTTTATTAGCACTGATTTACAGATTGATTACTTTATTTCTTAGCTTGCAAGAAATTTAAAGACTTCAAAAAAAGAAAGTGGAATAAAAGCACCACATAACCTTGAAGTAAAGCAAATAAATTCAAAATAAACCTCGCAACGAGATGAATCATGCCAGCAATAATAACCTCAAAATGTAGTCAAAATATCTATTACAGATAACCTCACAAAGCGAGGTGAATACAACACAAAATCATGGAAAAATTTCAAAGAAAGAAAAAAAAGGTTCAAGTTACATGAAGGTTGTATCATGTGAGGTTACATCTAGATGCACGGTGACCTGAGTTGTCTTATCTTGAAAGGTTACACCTAGAAACTCTGTATTCTGAGGAGCTGCAATTAGGATAGTTGAAGATCGAGTAGTCTACTCCTCGTATTTCTCCACCTTTATGACTGCCTCCTAATAAAAGAAGGAGAAGTCCAATTCGGGATGAACTTTCCATAAAGTGTAGATGAACATACTGGAGGTCTCCGATTTTACTTCCTCCTTAGCTTTGATGACCGGTATCTCGACTTCCTCCCTAACTTTGGTGATCTTCTTTTTGGCAAGTGCGACCTACTTCTTAGTCTCCTCGATTTCCTTCTTAGTAGTCTCAGCTCGCTGCATGGCCTGCTCCAGATTGCTCTTTGCCTTGTTCAATTTCTCTTCACTCTTGAGGAGCTTGATGGTAAAATCTGTTCTCGCAGATGCATGAGTATCTTCCTCGTGAGTCAGAGCATCCTCAGCTTCTTTTTTCGCTTCCTCAGTATTCTTTAGCTTGGCCAGAAGGAGTTACTATGATTTCTTGGCCCTTTCAGCCTATATAGTCATGAACGATAACTCGTCCTTCAACTTTTTCTTCTCACTCTCGAACTCTTTCTTCTCCTCCTCAAAAGTTCGAGCTTCCTCCATCTGCTTCATCGCTCCCATAGCTGTTTGAAATGAAACAAGTTAATATTTAAGCGAAGGAACTAAGAAAGCAAGAAAAGCAAAGGTATTGAAGATTACCAGTAGTCTGTGACGAGCCATCTAACCGAATAAAAAATCGTCTCTTAAGCCCTCTTTGTCTAGGTTCCTGACTGTATTTATCAGAATTTTAGGTAAATTATCGAGGATGATGTCGAAGTAGATCCCCCCTGACTCGACTTCGAGCTGCGCCCTGGCCTGCGACTTAACTCTTCTATCTATGACCACGGGTTGCTTACCTTTATCTACTTGAGATCGTTTGGCCGGAGAAGGCTTGGATGCTGACTTCTTTTTTGTTGCTCCACTGCTTAGAACAGCTTGAACCTTGCGAGTAGGAGCTCCCACGTGCTTATGTCGAACTTCAATCACTTCGAGCTGAGAAGTGGAGACCTGAGCTTTAGAAAGTCTTGAAACTGGTGCTGAAGCGGTTACCTTAACAGAGACAACATTTAAAGGGATTGTGGACTTGGCAGATTGAGTTGTAGGGGGCTTACGGAGGGTAAGCTTTACCATCTTTGGAGTTTCTTAAAGGATAGGAACAGCCTCTACTTCACCAGCAGCTTCGGGGCAAGTTTGAGTTCACCTCGAATTTCGATATCTTTATTGTTGTCAAGAAGCTCTCTGTTCAGAAGATGAGCTACATGGTAGGCCCTGAGGAGCTCATCGTCGAACGCGTGATTGGTTATTCTTTTCCTTGAATCCGTAAATGTCCTAAGAGATTAGATCTCCTCCCTAGTAAGGATTGCCCTATCTCCTGTCATGTTTGTGAGGTGAAACAAAAAGAATTAAAAAAAAAAAAAACTGTTGTAGCTTATAGAAGTCATTCCCATCTATCTATATGTACTAAGAGCGAAATCAAAATTTTGGAACTATTTATGAGAAAGGTAAGAGATGTAAAACCAATTCGACTTGTAATCGCCTGCGTTGAACTTGCCCTTCGCATTACCCTGAGGTAAAAGGTTCCTAAAGTCCATCTTTCGAGCTGCGAGATAATAAATCTCATCTCACATTCCTCATTTTAAGCTGCCGACACTCCCCTAACTCTTTATCTTTTATCTTCAAGGCGTAGCGGGTAAACATCTCACGAGCTCTTTTTTCCTCTATAACTTCGCGAGCTCATCGTTCCTCAATGGTCTGACGAATTACTATGGGGTCAGCTTGAACTACAAATTCCTCAGTGACCTCACTGCTCAAAGAGGTAACTTTTTCAACAATGGGAACATCCCCCGAGTCGAGCTCTTCTGAGCTGGAAGAGTCATTATCTCTTATTTTATATGACTGATGTCTGCGATCTAAAAACATCTACATATAAAAGGGAGCAATTAGGTTGCTACATGTAGACCATGCCTAAAAATGTAAGTTTCTTATTCTTTAACAAGGGACTTCCTAATCTATAAATCACAAATGACATACAGATCATTAAGACCATGGAGAGCTCGACCTATAATCTAACGACTTACGAGCTGATGACCTACAAATATCTCATTCTGTAGTTCGTATACATAAAGTTACAAACAACAAACAGCTTACAAAAGGCCAACCAACAAGATCAAAGCAAAAGAAAATGAAAAGTCACAATAACTAATAAGCATGCAATATTAAGAACATGAGACATTTAAGCCAATATTCAATCTAGAAAAAACGCACTGTGTACAGAAGATGGCAATCGAAAAATCAAGAGTTGGTTATGGAGACTTATTGTAAATGTTGTAAATCTTAATCGCATGAGAATGATGACATTGATCTTCAAAGAAAGTAAGAGAAAAATGAGATGTCTTGGGTTTGAAAATAGCAGAGTAAGAGTGAAAAGGACGATGCCTCCACTTATATATAGGAGGCGCAAGACTCCAACCATTAGATTTAAGGGCCAATCAACCGCCCTAGATCTAACGGTGTTGCTCGAGTTGAGAGATTTGTTATTATGGGCTGACAATGGATTTGTCATCATGAGCTGACAATTGAAAAACGTGCGCATTAAATGCGCATAAAACGAGACGTGCAGATGGTATGGTTACTCAAAGAGTCTCCACGAGCTAAGTAATGTGATAGAATTTAAAAAGGTAGCACGGTAGGTTGTGACACATCAACTTTTACCAGGGAGCTTAAGCTCCCAGTCCACAGATCGCACTGAAAGCTAAAGGATTAATGTTATAGGTATATTCGGGGCTACATAAGTGGGCTGATAAAAGTCTAATGAACTGATCCAATGAATCGACCCAATTGATAAAAGCCTAGTTTGCCAACGTTTAGCTTGTAGAAATGAGCTCTCAGTTCGCTGATTGTAGTTCTCAAGTCGTTAGTCAACCATGGTCAAGGTTGTCTTATGCTCAACTCTAAGTTGCCCAGAACGAGGTCCAGCCTGCAACTCAAAATGCTTATTAAAATTTTTTTTCTAAAAAGATAATAGCCTAACTTGAGGAATAGTTAATTATCAAAATTGGAAGTAAAATCAAACTCTTATCTCGGCAAGATCTGTCCCTAAATTGATGGCCATTAGTTTTGGAAACATAATTAATATAGAATTTTTTTCTTTTCTTATTGTACTCAAATTGTAACATCTCACGCTATAAATAGAGATGTAAAATTTATTTTAAAGGAATAATGAACAATTATAATATACTATGACTCTATCAAAATCAGTAAGAGAAGCAGTCGTGGACGTAAATACCTTTTTGAGTCGAACCACATAAAACTCTTTACATTCATTGTTCGTTCTCTTCTCTTTCTTTTGTTTTTGTCTCTGTTTTGATTTATTTGCAGTATTGGGTCAAAAACTTAGGTCGACTAAATTTAAACGTCGACAATATACTTTTTAATCTTAGTTTAATGAATGTATTGCATTATGAAGAAAAAAAGTTTGAATTGATCAATGATTCTTTGTGAAGTATTTGAAATAAAACAAACTTTTTGATATATATATTCTTATTATTTTTTTGTTCCATTCCAACATGTTTTTCTTTTTCATTTTTTTCTTTTAAACTAAATACAATAATTTCATCATGATTTGATTCATTTTCAATATTTTGTAATTAATTTGTTTCTTCAAAAATTATTTGATATTTAAAATTAGTATTTCAAAAATCATTGTCAATATTTTGTAATTAATTTGTTTTCTCAAACATAGTTTAATATTTGAAATTAATATTTAAAAGAGAAGCTAAGGGTTTGAGAAAACAAAAAGATTTTATCATATACATGAGAAAATAATTAATCTTTATAGATGTAGTTACAAATTATTTACTATTTTTAATAATTTTTTTAAGGATAATATTGGATTTTTAGAAATAGGCCGTATTTGGGTGTACATAAAATTTTTTAGGGGTGTTATTATCATTACTCTAAAAATATTTAGAAGTCTTACATCTAAAATACATTCATTAAATATGTCAAAATAATAATAATAATAATAATAATAATAATAATAATAATACATTCATTAAATCTTGTGGACCAATTAAGCCCAAACAAATAAACCCACTCTGTATAGTTCCGGGCCTTTGAGAATATTTAAAACTTGGGAGTGGTGATATTTCCACCCCTTGAAAATGGTATATACATCCATTTTCGTATTTACAACCCCATTAAAATTTTTAAAAATTCATATTCTATAAATATATCCTATTACCAATTATTTCTATTAATTTATTTCTCTTTTAAATATTATAGGTAAATATCAATAAAGATAATTAAATTAATTAAATTAAAACATTAAAAAACTCACAACTTTTTTTTTTTTTAAACTTGTTTTGAAACTCTATTTCATATTCATGGCTTCTTCATTTTATATTTTCTCTCATTTTCACTCAAAATTCTTATAATTTATTAAAATCCTGTGTAAAACTATCAGACAAAACTAAAAACCTCCCCCTCTCTTGACACCAAGAAAAAAAAAACACATACACACACACAAAACCTTGCAAATCTAGATCACCATTTTCATTATTTATAAAACCTCTAAAAATAAAACAAAAATCTCTCATCTTTGGCTACCTTTCATCAAAACAAATCAAGTTTCTAATTGAGATTTGAAGTTAGAGTATTCAATTTAATTATAATAATAACAAGATCATCTTTTAATTAAAGTGTTAATGATTTAATTTAAGGGTAATACTGTAATATTAAAAACATAGAGATTAAAGGAGTGTGCATACGATTTTAAAGGGGTTGGAGTATTGCCTCTCATAACTTGGTTCATACTTGGACCTCAAGCCCAATCAAGCCTTAAAATTTTGGGCCTACCAATTGACACCTTCGCAATGATGTAGAAGTAAACAATTTTTTTTTTTTTTTTTCCTTCTTCAACAATACTTTCCTTTTTTTAATATTAACCTTTTTATTCTCTACTTGTTTCCATAATATATCTACACTTCTATGGTATAAATTAGTGAATCTTAATCTTTCAACAGACTATTACATTCTTTCGAAACATTATATATATATAGTTCTTAAGTTTGATCTACATTTAAATAATAAACTTTAACAGCTAACATGTAAATTTGTGATATCAAGGTTATCGATATATTACCATAATTGTCTCTAAGTTTTTTTTTTTTTTTAAAGTTTTACTTTATACATAATCAATAAAGTAACAGAGAAAACAATTAAAAAAAAAAAAAACTCAAAGAAATATTCTCTTGATGAAGCAATTTATATAGTATAAGATATTTTAAATTGTTTTATTTAAAAATTTATTTGAGTGTAAGATTATCAAAGTTCATTTACTAGAAGAGCTATTTTTATTATAATTGATATAAACTTTCTTGAGCAATCGATGGTTTCTTAAGAAATATTATATGGGTAGACGTTTATCAGGTTAAGTTGGGTTAAAAATCTCTCAACCTAATATAAATCAGATTGAAAAACTTTCAACACAATCCAACCCAATAATAGTTGGATTGAGTTGAGTTAGGTTAATCGAGTTAGATATTAATTAAAATACCGAAAAATTCTTAATGTTAGAAAAATGAGCACAAACACCTATTTTAAAAAACCTTTTATTGGGTTAGAGATCTTGATTGTGATGGATCAAGATGAATTTGTGTTCTCCTTTATGTGAACATTGAAAGTGTACATTCATATGCGATAAATGGTATTTGAATGAATGATAATTGAATTATAGATTTAATTGTCAAAATGTAACTGCTAATTTAAATGTTATGCATTATAGCTATTGAATTTAGAAAGTTAAAATTATAGAATTGAATTGCAAATTTAATTAAAAAAAAAAAGCATCTACTTAGATTTAAATTGGTTTAATGATCGATTTTAACAGAGGGTTGTAATAGCCCCTATATGGTGACTATAAATTGGTTCCTTGTCTTAGAGAAAAAATATACTTGCAAACACTTTCTACTTTTCCTTTTTCTTTTTATTGTATTCTTCACTCTTCTACTCTAGATTAAGAAATCTTTAGTGATAGATTCATGTATAGTTCAGTTCACCAATTGTTTCTGGTTTTAAATCGTTATATCCTAGAAGACAATCACTGATCTTAATGGTGTGAATTGAATCTGTTTTAAGACATTGTGTTCCTATGTAGGGCTCAATTTGTTTTTCTCTATCTATCGATTTGTTTCCTTGTTTTTTTTTTTTTTTTAATTTTGTTTTCTTTTGTTTTATTTTATATTATGTTTTTAATGTCAAGTTGCTATCAATTTTACCATAATAGTTTATTTGATACATATTGTGTGTTCGATAGATATACAGTACATATTGTGTATTTGATAGACATGCATTTTGTGTTCGATAGATATGCACTATGATTTTAATGCCTAATAGTTAATGACTACAAAAACCTTTTTTTTTTTTTGTGTTTTTTGAGGCAACACAAAAAATTTCTAATATTACATTATCACATATAAATTCAATCAATACAAATAACGAATACAAATAAAAGTTCAATTAATAAAACAAGTATAAATAAAGATAATCTATAAAGTAATTGCAAACAAAAGCTTAACTCATTAAAAATTACAAACAAAAGGTCAATGCATGAGTAGTGACGGATCTAGAAATCTATTTGGGAGGAGAGGGGGAAGGACACTTTTATATAATATTTATAACATAAAAAAACTAAACTATATGAAATTTTCTTTACAATATTTACTTCAATTGCTAGAAGAAAGTTAGAAGAAATAAAACCTAATCAATAGGAGATATATAGTTTTATCCCTTACAAGATAGTGATCAAAATTTCTTAAAAATAATATTTTTGATACAAGTATAAAAATAAAAACATACCAATTGTGAATTAATTGTATACTCAATCCCTTCTTCTTACTAAGAGATGTTCGAATTTCATATTACTACAAAAAAAAAAAAAAAAAAAAACTTAATTTAGGGATATATGTCTTTTATGATAGGAGTTGATATTTAGATTACAAATAAACATATATAATCAAACTACATAAATTTATTATGAAAGTTACTAATCAAGCTACACTTGTAGTCTTTTATCTAATAAATGTATGTGAATTTATAACAAAGTAAAATAAAATAAAAATTAAAGATAAAAATAATTATAGTTTACAAAAGTTTTTTTATTTGTGAATTTATTATATAAAATAGTTTATTTAAAAAAAAATAATTCACAAACCAATAATCATAAATAAATCAGGACCTATTAAGATTAAACAATACTATATATATATATATATATATATATATATGTTTTATTCTTAATAGTTTGTGACAAAAGAAAAAAGTAATTTGAAATGAACATAATAATTAACGAAGTCAAAATATTTGCACGTGCCCTACAATTAGCGAAGTCAAGTCAAAATGTATGCACGTGCCCGTGCCCCACTTGGCTCTAAGCTAGATTTGCTCATGTCCATGAGCCACAAATGTATATATATATATATATAAAACTAAAAAATTATATAATTATCCTTGTTCATTATCCTTAGCAAATGTTCTTTTAGATGGAGGAGAAATCTTGGATTTGTGATTTTAGTTATTTAACAGTATAAGGGTTGTTTATTTTTATGTTTGAAAATTAAATAGTACTCAAACTTACTAAAAATTGTATAACGATTGAAATTTAAAATCTGAATATCATGTTTGTTTATTTTTCACCTCCAGATGTAGTATAAGTTTATTTGTTTTTTAAAATAAAAATTGTCTGAAAAATAATAATTTAACATTTACAAATTTTCACCGTTAATTGTTTAAAATTTAATTTAATATAATATAAACAACTAAAAAAAATAATTTATCAATTTCTAAAACACTTTTATGTATATATTAATAATATTTTATTTATAATTAAATACATTAAAGATATAGTAAAATTAATAATATTTATATGAGCAAATTACAAATTAACTACTTGATTGAAACTATTTCACAAATGGAATAACTTTTATTAATTTATTATAATTTACCTACCTCCTGTTAATCAAAGATTGTTAACTTAAACCTTTGACTGTGTCTAAAGAATAAAAAGATAATATTTCCAAGATTATGGAGAAAGCAGTTACGTGATTAGTACAATTAATAATGACTATACAAGCCAATTGTAACAGTCCGTCCATTCTTTTTTAGGCTGAGGCCGGTCAGGCTGGGGCTTGCTCTCGGGCGGTTAAGATCCGATCACCTAGTAGGTACTGTCTCCCTGCTTTGAGGGATTTCTTACGTCTCCCTCACTACTCGAACCCAATATCAAAGATATATAGTCATTTAGGAAGCATGGTGAGTACTATCCGAGCTACTAGGGAGGCGTAAGAAATCCCTTAGAAAGTAAAGGGATAATACCTACTAGGTAGTTGGGTCTTAGTTGTTCGGGGGTAAGCCCTAGCCTAACTGGTCCAAGCCCAAAAGAGAATGGACGGACCTTTACATAAAAAGTCATCTGGGAAGTATGATGAGTACCATCTAAGCTCAGATGGTACTCACTATACTTCCCAAATGACTATATATCTTTGGTCTTGGGTTCGAGTAGTGAGGAAGAAGTAAAAAATCCCTCAGAAGGCAGAGGGACAATATCTGTTATGTGGTCAGGTCCTAGCCGTCCGGGGGCAAACCCCAGCCTGACTGTCCAAGTCCAAGGGAGAAGGGACGGGCCATTACACCAATCATTAAAGGAAATAAGGAGAATGACCAAGGAAACACTAGAACGGATAGAGATGAGATTGGCGGAAGGAAGAGGAGAGAGGAACATTAGATGAACTCATAAAGAAAAATGTCGATCCAAAAGTCATGTATAGATGTGAGATGAATGTGATGACAGGTGGGTTAGATGAAAGCAATTTGCATGTATTGTATGGAAGATATAGATGTGAAGAGAAGATTAACGCATTCATCGAGAATAATCTAATTAAACATATAAAAGTTGCTAAAAATGCTGCAATTTTAGAGTCATAGCAAAAATGATATGTTTTATTAGAGAAGATGAATGCTAAAAAATCTCAAGTTGACGTTGAAAATGAATTTTTCAAGGAAAATATTGTATCACATGAGAAGAAATTAAATTTGCTTAAGCCTGAGTTGCATGTAGTATCTAAGGAGCTTGATATTTTGAATGAGGAGAAGAACGTGTGTGTGAAGTCAATGGAAGTTGCGAATAGGGGCCTAAAGCCTAATTCAAGTCCACTACAAGAACTTAATTCTTCAAATGTGAAATTCTCAATAGTAGAGCTTGAGTTTGATGCAAAGAATCCCATATTATTGAAGCTTTATTCAAAAATTTACATTATGCTTGAGTCTAATTCTTAAGATTTTGACATCGGGAAAGTTTTGGAGGAAGGTAGGATATTGTTACATTCAAATGAAGTCTTTAGATATCGAAGTTGGAGGTAAGGTCGTGGGAAATTAAGCTTTGGCGAGTATGGGTTTAATGGAAAAGAGTGTTTAAATAAGAAGCATCTTGAGAAGATTATGATGATCGACATGATAGAGAGATTTTCAAAACTTACCCTTGAGGACAAAGATATTTTTGAAGAACGAATGAATGATGAGAATATGAGGATAATCCGTCAACTGCAACTTTTTTTTTATTTTTTATTTTTTTTTATGTAGTTCAAATATTATTTGTTTAGGTTTTGGATTAGTTTGGATTTCCTATTCTTATTTAAAATATTATTATTATTTTTATTTTAGACTTTAATAGTATATCTTTATTAGTTATTTTTATATTAATTCTTTTAGGTTTTTATTTCTTTAAGTCATTTGATTTATTTTTCTTTTAGGTTTCTATTTCTTAAGGAAGACTTGTTTCTTAGGAAAGTTAGAATTGTTTTAGGTTTTTATTTCCTTAAATTATTTGATTTTTTTTTTCTCTTTTAGGTTTCTATTTTCCAAAGAAGACTTAATCCCCAGAAAAGTTAGAATTAATTAGCTATAAATAGGAGATTAATTTAATGTTGTTATGGTGATTATCTTTTTGACCTTTGAAAAATTAATAAAATCTTATAATTTTACGAGATAATTATATTTTGATTTTTTTTTTGGTTATTTTATTTTATTTTATTTTTGTATTGATCTTGCTTTCAATTGTTTGAGCTAAAATTAGATTAATTTTATAATATAATTCTAGAGGATTAATCTATCAAATTATGTGGGCTAATTGATTCGTTATCTATTTTATCGTATGATGTGAGTTAAGACGATTAGAGTTTGTTGTTAGATCTATAAATAGGTCCTCAACACATATCCATTTAAAGTAATAAGCAGAAAGATGATAACGAAAAGAGTACTTCAAATTCATAAGTTTCTATTGTGCAAATTTAGTTTAGGTATTTGTCTTTTTTTGATTCTCTGTGTAGAGAGAAATATTAAAAGACAAAATCCTTAGATCTCCTAATTCTGCACAAAAGACTGATTAAATAAACATTATTATTGAAGAGAACTGAAGCCATCTCAAAATAGACTTTTGAGGCACATTAGATGGACGTTTTAGATGACTGATGCCAGTCGACGAAGCGTCCGAGTGTATCACAATCAGCTCTGTAGTGCTTCTGTGTAAATTCCAACAACTCTGACCAAGTGAAATCTGGATACTTCCTTGACCCATCTCTGTCAACCAGTTCTTGTAGGGGTGTCACCACTTTGTCTTCTTTTGGATTTACAAAGAAAGCCAATGACTTCCTCACTAATGCATTGTTCACCAATGCCCTATGCATGCAGCTTTTGTAATTCCCATTAGTTAATGCCTGCACACAAAAAAAAACATATGCCGTTAACTTACATATTAGTTATCTAGATCGTAAAATTAGCTGTCCAAATTATACAGTAGTTTAAAAGTGAGTTAACGAAAGATACCATGAAGGTGTCACCAATGTTGATGACAAGGGCACCCTTTTGAGGTGGGATGGCTTGCCACTTGCCATCAGCAAAAACTTCAAGGCCTCCAACTTCATCTTGGTTTAGAATTGTTATAGATGTTGGGTCAAAGTGGGGGCCTGTGCCTAGAACCATCCCTGGATTAACGCAGGTAGGATAATAGTTGCACCTTACTATTCCGTATCCGTCTTCAAAAAATTTTTTAAAGTGCAAACGATCTTCAAGCCCCAAGCTTACTGCCAATAGCTCGCAAATCACCCCTGTAAGTTTCTTCATTCCTTCACTGTACTTCTGATAAACCAACCTAAAGAAAATCATCTTTCATATATTAGTATTTTATTCATTGTTATGGTGCAATGTAGTCAATAACTAAGAAACCAAGACATTGGAAAAAGAAAAAAAAAGAAAAAAAGTGGATCGATGACTTGAATCTGAAATATTATGGTTATGATATCATATACTAGTAATCACTCAAACAAATTAAACAAAATAAGTAAGGTTTTGAAATCAGTACTTCAAGCTTACCCTATTCGTTCAAAGTCCGGGCCTAAAACTGATTTGAAGTAGTTAACCACAATAGGATCGGAGGTATTCTCATGGTAAAGGAAGGAAAATGCCTCTTTCCATGGAAGCTTAGATGAAAAACGGTGGGAATGAGAACCTGAGTAACCCGCAACCGAGCCAGGCTGTCGCGGAATGCTAAGCTTCTTGTCAAGGGGCAGCTTGAAAATGGCATCCAATTCTTCCTTTGCTGCTTCGATGAGACTTTCATCCACACCATGGTTGATTACCTGGAAAAAACCATGTTTCTGACAAGCCGTTCGAACGAGCTCGGCAGCTTCCAAGATCTCCTTTTCATCACCTCTGAGGAACACTCCTAGGTCTACCACGGGCGCGTCGAGCTCTTGAGGGTTGGCGCTCGGCAACTCCTCTTGAGACCACATGAACTGGCTTGGCAAGGTGGATTCGTTTTGCAGCTTTGATAAATCAAAAACAGGCGCCTGCTTTTGCTGAACGTTCTGCACGATATCAGTTGCCATATTTGATATTTCCAACACCTCACGGAAACTGTTTGTATATACACACACAAAAACAAAAAACACAAACACAGAACCATAACAATTATAATTAGAGTCAGTGTAGAGGAGACATAAAAACTAATGAAATATTAAAAAACAAAAACGGAACCTTAAAGAGAGAAAGGCTATTTGGTAACTTTATATGGAAATGAAACCAAGTTAAGATGACTGCATATGCAATATTGCACCAGTCTCTACCTTCTTATAATCTCATCTACTAGGTGACCAAGTATTTTTATAATTAATTAAGTTCTTATCTTTTTCCTCTAGTAATGAACCATTTATAGTAAAAACAGAAAGGATTCATTGAATATGAACTGGCAGTTGGATGTAATCCAGATTTATATCAAAGCAGTAATAATGTATATACACATCTCATGTGTATATTTGGAAATCATTGAAGTATTCTTTTGTACATACATACTCGATTTTTAGCAATAACCTTTTTTAGTTACCTGTAATTACTAATTTGTCATCCTACCATAAATGAATTTCCTTAATTGTAAAGCCAATAAGGAGGTAAACTAATTGGCTATACCATATATAGAAAATGATAATAATTAATTATACCATATATAGAAAATGATATTATCCTGGATTTTACAAATTTTTTTTACTGTTCCTATCTGAAAGAGAAAAATGACTTAAATAAGTTTGCTGTCAATTTTTTCCTTTTAAAGTAGGAAAGCAGAAGATGAATATATTTTTACAGTTAAGGATAATAATTTTCTATATTGGAGAATTACAATTAAAGAATTTCATTTATGGTAGGATGACAAATTAGGAATTCGCAGCAGCCAAAAAAGGTAGTTGCTATAAAAGAGTATATACATAGAATATGAGAATTAATATAATCATATATAGAGTCTAAAATTCAATGAATATGATTTTTTTACTATTAATAGATAATAATATTAGAATAGGAGAATTATAATAAAATAAGTATTAAATAGATAACCATATATAGTGTTCCCTCTTTAATTATCTGGTCTAAATAGAGACTGTTCAAAATTGCATATATAAAGACTCGTTTCAACTTTGATTCATATCAAATAGTCTCTGCTGTTGGCTTCTTTTCACTCTCTTTTATAAGGTGTTTATCTTGGTTTTGTATTTTATTGTTCTCTATATATCTTCACTCGTTATACATAATATTTGTAGTTCTTATAGCTCTAGTTTGTGTTTGTGTTTCTGTGTGCATATACAAATAGCTTCCTTGAGGCGTTAGAAATATTTCCATCGATGGAGCACCAAGAAAACCAAAAGGAGTGCCTTGTCTTTGATGCATCAAAGCTGCAAAAGCTACCCGACTTGCCAGCCGAGTTCAAGTGGCCAGAAGAGAACTTGGCGGTCACTGACCCGGAAGAGCTGGACGCGCCCTTGATAGACCTGGAAGCGTTCCTAAGAGGTGATGAGAAGGCGATTTCGGAAGCTGCTGATCTCGTTCGAAAGGCCTGTACGAACCATGGTTTCTTCCAGGTAATCAACCATGGTGTGGATCAAAGTCTCATCAACGCAGCGCGTGAAGAAATAGATGCTGTTTTCACTCTGCCTGTTGAAAAGAAGCTTAGTATCGTTCCCCGAGGGCCCAGTACTGAGGGTTACTCATTCGCTCATTCCCATCGTTTCTCATCTAATCTTATGTGGAAGGAGACATTTTCTTGGGCTTATCTTCATGGGAATAAATCGCGGACTGCTGTGGTTGACTACTTCAAGTCAGTTCTGGGACAAGATTTTGAATCAATAGGGTAAATTATAGTTATAAGCGGTTAACATGTCAAATTGCATACATATATTATTATATGTAGTCCTTTTAACCCAAATTTCACTTCACTCATTTTCCTGATTTATTGATTATCGATCATGTTCATGATAGGTATGAATATGAATAATATATGATTTTTGCAGGTGGGTTTTTCAGAAGTATTGTGAAGCAATGGAGAAACTATCAGGGGAGATTTTTGAGCTGTTGGCTGTGAGTTTGGGGGTTGATCGTTTGTTCTTTAAGAAGTATTTTGAAGATGGCAAGTCGTTATTGAGATGCATCTATTATCCTCCATGTCATGAGAAGTCAGAGATGGTTCTAGGCTCAGCCCCTCATTGTGACACAACATCCTTAACAATTATTCACCAGGACCAAGTAGGAGGCCTTGAAGTTCTTTGCAATAACAAGTGGCAAGAAGTCCGGCCTCGAGCAAATGCCCTTGCCATCAATATTGGTGACACCCTTATGGTATTGTTCAGTGACTCCATTTTAATTTGAGAAACTTTCATTTTAGTCTCTGTCTTTTAATTAAATATTATTTTTTTTACTTACGAATATATTTTTAATTCTCATCATACCTAACGTTTGATAAATTCATTCGATTAGTCTTTTAGTTAGTTGACTGTTCGTCAAACTTAACAATATGAGAGATATTTTGATATTTAATTAATTATATAATGACATGTGTGTGGTGGAGATTTGATGAAAAAATTAAAAACTTTAGATCTCCACCATCCATCAAAATTGTGATGGATGGTGGAGATTTAATTCAATAAAAATTAAATTAAAGATAAATTAAACATTTTAAAATTAAATAATAAATTTCAATGATCATATATTTTTAAAAAAAATTAATTTGAAAAAAAAAATGAAAACCTAGTGATGAGTCCCACATCGGTTAGCGAGGGTGGTCTTGGGTGTTGTATATATGGGTTTGCAATCCTCCCCTTGTAAGCTAGCTTTTGAGGAGGAGTTAGGCAGGTTCGTATCATATGGTATCAGAGCCACACCTCGTCTGGTCGGTGGGCCATGTACGAAGGTTCTATGCACGAGGACGTGCAGTCTAAAGGGGTCGGGAATGATGAGTCCCACATCGGTTAGCGAGGGTGGTCTTGGGTGTTATATATATGAGTTTGCAATCCTCCACTTGTAAGCTAGCTTTTGAGGAGGAGTTAGGCAGGTTCGTATCACCTAAAAGACAAAATCTCTCTCTTTGGTTCGAAAACGATGTCTATCTATTCACAACACGAAAGCCAAAAACTCAAACTTTGATTAGAGAGGATGTGAGAGAGGAGGGCTTGGCTTTGGTGTCGTAGACGTTGATTAGAGTTTTGAATCTGATAAGCAAGGTGTCGATTTCTATTGTGATGACGACAGAGGAAAAGATGGTGTTTTGTTGTGATTTAGAGGTGGGGTTTTCGAGAGAGAGGAGATAGAGGATGACAGAGGAGGAGGTGATGATTGTGTTAGTGGTGGAAGTGAAGGTGGAAATGGAGGTAATGTTGAAAGATGAGGTGGGTTCGGTGGGTTCTTGGTGCTTGTTTGAACCTAAAGATGAGAAAAAGATGTGTGTGTGTCTATGTGTTGGTGCTTGTTCAAATCCAAAGGTTGAAATGATGTGTTTGTAATGGTGCTTGTTCAAATCCAAAGATTGAAGATTTGGATTCAACCTAGATTTTCTCATTTTTTTGGTTAAAAAAATTATTATTATTATTAAAAAAAAAAATTGAACCTAAATCTTCAAAGAACCTTCCCAGTTTTTCTTAAAATTTTAATTTCTTTTTTCTTAAAAATTGAAGATCTGAATTAAAACCTAGATCTTTAAAGGATTGATGTTTAACCCAAATCTTCCCTTTTTTCCTCCTAAAAAATTTCATTATTTTTTCAAAAAGAAATTGAAGATCCGGTTCGAACCAAGATCTTTAATACTTCAATCAATGTAATCTATAATTAATCCATATAAGGATATGTGTTTTTGATGTGTGTAGGCATTAACTAACGGGCATTTCAAAAGTAGCGTGCACAGGGTACTTGTGAATAGGGAAAAATCAAGAAAATCAGTGATTTTCTTTGTGAGTCCAAAGGATGACAAAGTGGTGCAACCTCCACAAGAGCTTGTTTGCAAAGAAGGGTCAAGGAAGTATCCAGATTTCACATGGCCGGAATTGTTTGACTACACACAAAAACACCGTAGGGCTGACGCTACTACACTCCCAAACTTCGTCAACTGGCTTCAATCATCCCAAGCATCCATCTATTAATAGAATGTGTAGCTATTCTCATGTGCTGAATATTGAATTTTTAGGATTTTGTTTTTTAATAATGCATCTATACACAATCTGAGAGAATGGGCTTGTTGCATAGAGCAGCACATCTGAATGACAAAAACCTAAGTTATGTTGGCACATGAGAGGTGTGAACCAACTATATTATCTATTTCTTTATTTTCTATTTAAGTTATCTATTATGGGAGTATTATGGGAGTCTTGTTGTTTATGCATGCCATAAAATTTTTCTCAATTTTACTTAATTTGCTCTTTCAATTAGTCCATGTGGATGTTTTTGCCCTTGTGCTTGAAACTTACACAATCATTTAGAATCAGAAAATATATATGTTATTGTAGTAGTATTTTCATTTTAAAAAAATGTAATTATATTTTAATAACATTAATATATCATAGGGTGACTATTCAAAACATCTTTTTCCACACCCAAGTTTTTGATGAAAATTTTTATTATTTAAAGATTTAGTAAATAATACAATACCAGGTTTGCCTTTTTAAATTGATAATTAACATCACTAAAGACTGATATTGGTACCTTTTTTTATTGGTAAAGGAGTTTTTATCATTTTATCTTACTTTTTGTATTATCATTTTTGTCTCTTTTTAACGTATTTATCATTTGTGTCATAATGTTGCTTTTTTGGACAAAAATATCATTTGAAAAAAAAAAAAAAACTTCATCTTCTTCTTTACTTCCATCATCATTTTTTTACGTCTCATGTTTTTTCTAAGAAAATCTCTCCATTCTCCCTTCAACAGCTCTTACATCTCTTTCTTCTTCTTCCTTTTTTCCATCTTTTTCTTTTTCTTCTTCTTTCTCTTATTCCTTCTTTCCATCTTCTTCTTCTTTTTTTTTCTCTTTTTTTTTTCTTTTTTTCTTTTTTCCTTTTTTCTTCCTCCATCTTCGGTAATGAGCACTCCTCACTGGAAATGTAAATTAGTTGATGTATCTACTATGCTATAAATCTACATATTTTACAATCCTCCTCCTCATTCTTCTTCTTCTTTTTCCTCAATCTTCGATAATGAGCACTCTTCATTGGAAACATAAATTTGTTGATGTATTTACTGTGGTATAAATATACATATTTTACAAAGAGCACTCCAAGATGGAAATGGAAGAAAAAAAGGAAAAAGAAAAAAGAAGGAAAAAGAAGAGGACAAAAAAAAAAGCAATAATGAGTGAGAACGTGTGTATCATGATAATGGAAGCTAGTTAGAGAATGAATAATGGAAGCCGGTTTAGAGAATAAAGCAATAACAGAAGAGCCATAGAAGATGTTGCAAAGTTAAAGGAACAATGAAAGCTATATGGAAATCAGAAGTTGTTTGGAAGCAACAAGAGATGAGAATAAAAGCAAGAATGACAGAAGAGATAAGAGTTAAATGAGAATGAAGCAACAATGGGTTCGAATAGCTTAATGGGTGTGTAGTTACAGCTCCTTGAGATGCTGAAGAGTTTTAGGAAAACAAGAATGTTAAAGCCGACAAAAGTTCAACAAGAGTGAAGGACCAATGATCAAATGACTCCTTCAACCAGTAAACTGAGTGTCAATAATAGTTGGTACACCATTTACCTGTTCAACAAGTTTCTCAATTAATTAAAGCATTGGTTCATTAATAAGTCCTAGCTTTTAGATCAAATCACTTAAAAAAATGAATAGTCCAAGATTAGAAATTTTTAAAAGTGTATGAATATCCAAGTATATACTAGATTGTGCTTATATATATATATATAAACAATAATTCTATCATTAGTACCTCTTAATTTTGTTTAAAGTTAAGACCAAACAATTTCAATTGTAAATTAAATCTAATGGACAGAAAAATAAAATACAAAAATAGAAATAAATAATTATGTTATATTAGAATAATAAAATTCTACGATTCACTTCAATGGATTATTATATTAGAGTAATAAATTATATATATAAGAGTCCCCTTGGGTATATTTAGGATATGCATACACTTAACAAAAAAAATGCATGATTATATTTTTTAAATGTGTAATTGTTATTTATTATATATGATTATAATTAAACATGTATAATTACAATCAGTAAATATGATCACATTTATTGATTGTAATAATTCATGCTTAATTGTAATTATATATAATAAATTACAATCATACATTTTAGAATATAATTACATATATATATTTTATCAAGTGTATGCATACTCCACGTGTATACTAAAATGTGCCATATATTAATAATTATATGTGTGTAAAGTAATTCTACTATGAGTACCTCATAACTTTAAAAATTAGGAAGAACCAATCAAATTTATTCATTGCATTATTTTTCCTAAAATAAATTATCTCTCCTATTTAATTCAAATAGAAAAGATGAATTTAATTGGTTCTTCCTAACTTTTTAAAGTTACGAGATATTGATGATAGAATTACTTTATATACATATAAATTTATTCTAAGCACAACTTTGAAAGCTGTGTGTTTGTTTTTGTATGCATATAACAGTAGCTTGCTTGACGTGTTAGAAATGGCTACATTGATAGAGAACAAATATGATCAAAAGGGGACCCTTGTTTTTTATTTTACAAAGCTGCAAAAGCAACCTGACTTGCCAATCGAGTTCATGTGGCCACAAGAGGACTTGCCTAACCCTCACCCGGAAGAGCTCACTGCTCTCTTGATAGACTTGGAAATGTTCTTGAGAGGTGATGAAAAGGAAATTTTGGAAGCTGTTAAGCATGTTCGAATGGTTTGGACCAATATGGTTTCTTCCAGGTAATCAACCATGGCGTGGATTGCAGCACATGAAGAAGTGGATGCTATTTTCAAGTTACCTCTTGAATCTTGACAAGAAGCTCACGATTGCCCATAAGCCCGGTTCAATTCCGGGTGGGTTACTCAGGAGCTCATGCTGAACATTTTTCAACTAATCTTCTATGAAATGAGACATTTACCTTCCTTTACCAGTATGACAGCTCAGAGCCGGCTGTGTTTGACCACTTCATATCTGTTCCAGGACAAGATTTTGAACTAAAAGGGTATGTCTTAAATCAACTTTTTTTCCCAAGCATCATAGTTATCATGTATTTTTTATATCAGAACCATGAGAGATTTCAGGTTCAAGTCACCCATCCACATTTTTTCTCTTGGTTTTTTCAGTTTTGACTATGTTGCACGATAGGTTGACTGCTTACTGATATGAACGATGATATTTTTAGGTGGGCTTATCAAAAGTTGTGCGAAACAATGAAGAAACTAACTGGAACACTTTTAGAGATATTGGCAATAAGCTTAGGGGTTAAAGATCTCATGCACTATAAGAAATATTTTGAAGACACTCAATAACGAGATGCAACTGTATTGTCCTTCATGCAAAATTGCAGCACTGGCTCTAGGCACAGGCTCTCATTGTGGCCCAAATTCCATAATTATTCTTCACCAAGACCAGGAAGTAGCGGGCCTCGAAGTTTTTTGAAATAACAAGTGGCAAGCCGTCCTGCCTCAGCCAGGTGCCCTTGTCATCAATATTGGTGACACCTTTAAGGTATTTTTCATTTGCTCCCGGTTAATTTCAGTGAAATCAATTTTGTGATCTGGATAATTGATGTAAGACATAAGCTAAAGTAACCTATAATGAATTTATATGTGAGGATGTAATTGTTGAAAATATAAACTTGTTATAGACTTGTTTTGAGCAAGCCCATTACCAAGTCCATTACCAAGCCCAAGTTCATCAAGAAGAACCTTCTAAGGTTAGGTATAAGGTTAGGTGTAAGGTTAGGTGAGTCAATTTAAACGTATTTGTTTGGTTGGTGAAATTGTGTGGTTAGGATTTATTTGTATTTGTTAATTTGAATGGTTTAGATTAATTCTCTAACACTATATATAGCTCCTCTTGCATGAGGTTTTATCATCACAAAGAAGAAGAAAACATAAGAAGAGAAGCAAAGCTTCTAGTGAGTGTGTGAGAAACAAAGCAAAGCTTTGTATTGTGAAGTTTTGAGTGTAAAAGTTTTATTTTTGTTTTAGTGAGAATTTTGATCCAACAAAGTGGTATCAGAGCGAGGTTAAGTGTCTTATAATATACCAAATCGAAGCTCTCGACGAGAGGAGCACAACGCCGCAAAAATCATCCCAATCGGAGGTTCCACGCGCCCGCACGCCCAGCCGGAAAATCGCTGCAGAAAACTGAGTCAACTCAAACGAGTTGAACCGGGTTAACAGATCGAGCCGAGTCGAGCCAAGCCGAACCCGAAGCCGAGCCGAGCCGCTGCTGACAAAATCCAAACAGGTCCCGTTGACTTTGACCGTTGACCGAGTTGACCGTTGACCAAAAGTTGACTTTTTGGCTCAAGTTCCGGTTGAAGTTTCTTGACGTTCTGAATCCATCCGTGCAATCAGAATTTCGAAATTCTAAACATATTAAAAGGTATGGCTAATGGTATGGTATCCTTTCAAGTTCCAACACTCAAGAACGACAACTATGATAATTGGAGTATCAAAATGAAAGCACTTCTTGGAGCACACGATGTCTGGGAGGTCGTAGAAAAGGGCTACACCGAATCAGAAGATGAGTCGACACTATCCCAAACTCAAAAGGATAGTTTAAAAGACTCAAGGAAGAGAGACAAAAAGGCTCTCTATCTCATCTATCAAGCATTAGATGATGATGGCTTTGAGAAAATTTCAAGTGCAAAGTCCGCTAAAGAAGCGTGGAATAAGCTACAAACCTCTTGCAAAGGATCTGAACAAGTGAAGAAAGTTCGTCTTCAGATTTTAAGAGGTGAGTTTGAATCATTACATATGAAAGCATCTGAATCTATTTCTGACTACTTCACAAGAGTGTTAACCGTTTCTAATCAATTAAAAAGAAACGGTGAGACACTGGAAGATACCAGAATAATGGAGAAGATACTCCGCTCGTTGGATTCCAAATTTGAATATATCGTTGTGACGATAGAAGAGACTAAAGATTTGACAACCATGACAATTGAGCAACTTCAAGGATCGTTGCAAGCTTACGAAGAAAAGCATAAAAGGAAGCAAGGTATCAATGAATAACTCCTCAAGTCCCAACTCAAAGAGAAGGAAGAAATCCAAAGCCACGAGAGATACCAACGTGGTCGAGGCAGAGGAAGAGACCGAGGACGAGGTACAGGTCGTGGTCGTGGACGAGGTTGGAATTATAACAACAACAATTCCAACAATAGCTATGAGAGAGGAGAAAATTCAACAAGAGGTCGTGAGAGAGCCAATTCGAACACAAGGTACGAAAAATCTCAAGTTCAGTGTTATAATTGTCAGAAGTTTGGACATTATGCTTCAGAATGTAGAATTCCAAATAACAAGGTTGAAGAAAAGACTAATTTTGTGGAAGCAAGAGCAGAGGAGAGAGAAATTCTGTTATTAGCACATAGAGGCAATGATGGTGACCAAGAGAATACTTGGTATCTCGACACTGGTGCGAGCAACCACATGTGTGGAAGGAAAAACATGTTCATAGAGCTCAACGAATCTGTGAGTGGCAATGTCTCATTTGGAGATAGTTCTAAAATTCCGGTGGAAGGAAAAGGTAACATTCTTATTCGTGCTAAAGATGGTAGTCACCAATTGATTTCAAATGTTTATTATGTGCCCAACATGACAAGCAACATCTTGAGTTTAGGTCAACTTTTAGAAAAAGGCTATGATATTCACATGAAAGATTGTAGTCTTTTTTATAAGAGATGACATAGGAAATTTAATTGCTAAGGTGAAAATGTCAAATAATAGAATGTTTTCGTTGAACATTCAAAATGATGTTGCAAAGTGTTTGAAAGCTTGTTATAAAGATGCATCATGGTTATGACATCTTCGTTTTGGGCATCTCAACTTTGGAGGATTGGAAATGTTGTCTAAGAAGGAAATGGTGAGAGGACTACCTCGTATTAATCATCCTGACCAACTTTGTGAAGGGTGTCTACTTGGGAAGCAATTCAGAAAAGGTTTCCCAAAACAGTCAGAATCAAGAGCCAAGAAACCACTCGAGCTCATCCATACTGATGTGTGCGGTCCAATCAAGCCAAGCTCTCTCGGTAATAGTAATTATTTCCTTCTCTTCATTGATGATTTTTCAAGAAAAACGTGGGTATATTTCTTGAAACAGAAATCAAAAGTCTTTGAAGTATTCAAGAAATTTAAAACTGCTGTGGAGAAAGAAAGTGGCTACCAGATAAAAGCAATGAGATCTGATCGAGGAGGAGAGTTCACCTCAAAAGAGTTCCGAGAGTTCTGCGAAGCAAATGGAATCAGACGTCCTCTAACCGTTCCGAGATCCCCTCAACAAAACGGTGTTGCAGAAAGAAAGAACAGAACAATTCTCAATATGGCACGAAGTATGCTGAAAAGCAAAAGATTACCGAAGGAATTTTGGGCGGAAACTGTATCTTGCGCAGTATACCTATCAAATCGATCTCCAACAAGAAGTGTGTTGGGAAAGACACCACAAGAAGCATGGAATGGAAGGAAGCCAGGTATTTCCCACCTAAGAGTCTTTGGAAGCATAGCTCATGTACATGTACCAGACGAGAGAAGAAGTAAGCTTGATGACAAAAGTGAGAAGTTCATCTTCATTGGGTACGATAATTATTCTAAAGGCTACAAGATGTATAATCCAAACAATGGAAGGACTATCATCAGCCGTGATGTTGTATTTGATGAAGAAAGCACATGTAATTGGAAAACACATGATAAAGATTACAGTTTCCTTCCCTACTTTGAAGAAGAGAAGAAGGAGCAACCAAGAATGGAGCAAGCAGAACAAGAACCCACTACACTACCAGCATCACCAGCCTCAACAGATAATGGAAACTCACCACCATCATTTCTGAATGAAAGAGATGTGGAGCGTACAAGAAGCTTGCAAGATTTTTATGAGGTAACTGAACAACCTGATAATCTCACACTTTTCTGTCTCTTTGCTGATTCCGAACCAGTGAGCTTTGAAGAAGCTGTACAAAATAAGAAGTGGAAAGATGCAATGAATGAAGAAATCAAGTCCATGGAAAAGAATGATACTTGGAAGCTCGTAACACTTTTAAAAGGACACAAAGCAATTGGTGTCAAATTGGTGTACAAGATAAAAAGAAATGCTAAAGGAGAGATAGAAAAACACAAGGCAAGACTTGTTGCAAAAGGCTATAGTCAAAAAGCTGGAATTGACTATGATGAGGTATTTGCTCCTGTTGCTCGATTAGAAACTATAAGACTAATAATTTCTTTGGCAGCTCAGAATAAGTGGAAGATTCATCAGATGGATGTAAAATCCGCCTTCCTAAATGGAGTCCTTGAAGAAGAAGTCTACATTAAGCAACCATCAGGCTATGAAGTCAAAGGCCACGAAGACAAAGTTCTAAAACTAAAGAAAGCTCTTTACGGGTTGAAGCAAGCACCAAGGGCATGGAACAATCGGATTGACAAATACTTCAAAGAGAATGGCTTCACCAAATCTCCTCATGAACATGCTCTCTACATCAAATTCAAAGATGGAGATGTTTTGATTGTATGTTTGTATGTGGATGATTTAATCTTCACCGGTAATAATCCAAGTTTTTTTTGAAGAATTCAAGAAAGCAATGGCCAAGGAATTCGAGATGACCGACATCGGATTGATGGCATACTACCTTGGTATCGAAGTCAAGCAAAATGAAGATGGCATCTTTATCTCCCAAGAAAGCTATGCAAGGGAGATACTTAAGAAATTCAAGTTGGATGATTGCAATCCAATAAGCACACCGGTGGAATGTGGAGTCAAACTGTCTAAGCATGATGAAGCAGAAAATGTGGATCCAACACTCTTTAAGAGTTTGGTTGGAAGTTTGAGGTACTTGACTTGTACAAGACCTGACATCCTTTATGCAGTTGGACTGGTGAGTCGTTATATGGAGAATCCAATAACTACCCATTTCAAGGCAGTTAAGAGAATCCTTCGCTATATCAAAGGTACAATTGACTTTGGCTTGTTCTATTCATTTTCAAATGACTTCAAACTTGTTGGATATAGCGATAGCGATTGGGGTGGAGATACAGATGATAGAAAGAGCACCAGTGGGTTTGCATTCTTCATGGGAAACATAGCTTTCACATGGATGTCAAGGAAGCAACCCATTGTCACACTATCCACCTGTGAAGCCGAATATGTAGCTGCTACTTCATGTGTTTGTCATGCAATTTGGCTCAGAAATTTATTGAAGGAATTAAGCTTGCCATAAGAAGAACCAACTGAGATTTGTGTAGACAATAAATCAGCCATCGCCTTAGCAAAGAATCCGGTGTTCCATGACAGAAGCAAACATATCGATACTCGTTATCACTTCATACGAGAATGCATAGCAAAAGGAAATGTGCAAATGGAATACGTAAGGTCAAAGGATCAGATCGCAGATATTTTCACCAAACCACTAAAGTTTGAAGATTTTGCGAGATTAAGAAGTTTGCTTGGCATGGTAAAACAAGTTTAAGAGGGGGTGTTGAAAATATAAACTTGTTATAGACTTGTTTTGAGTAAGCCCATTACCAAGCCCATTACCAAGCCCAAGTCCATCAAGAAGAACCTTCTAAGGTTAGGTATAAGGTTAGGTGTAAGGTTAGGTGAGTCAATTTAAAAGTATTTGTTTGGTTGGTGAAATTGTGTGGTTAGGATTTATTTGTATTTGTTAATTTGAATGGTTTAGATTAATTCTCTAGCACTATATATAGCTCCTCTTGCATGAGGTTTTATCATCACAAAGAAGAAGAAAACATAAGAAGAGAAGCAAAACTTCTAGTGAGTGTGTGAGAAACAAAGCAAAGCTTTGTATTGTGAAGTTTTGAGTGTAAAAGTTTTATTTTTGTTTTAGTGAGAATTTCGATCCAACAGTAATTGTATGATGAAATTAATTAATGAGTTAATAGTGTGCTTATGTTTGTATGGTGTGTAGGCATTTTCTAATGGGAATTACAAAAGTTGCCTGCATGGGGCAGTGGTGAATACTGAAAGACATATATAGGAAGTCGATGGCTTTCTTTGTGTGTCCAAAAGATGACAAATTGGTGAGACCCCCTTAAGATCTTGTTGATGGAGATGCGTTCAGGAAGTACCCGAATTTCACATGGTCAGATTTGCTCAAAAAAAAAAAAAGTTGATGGTGATACGAGCAAGCATTTTCTGTCCTTTTTATTTTTTATTTATCGAATAATACGTCAGTATAATTAAAAAAAATGATCATTATTGTTAAATTTTTTCTCTTTTATAACATTAGTCAAACTTAAACTCTTCTCATAAAAAACATAGCACAAATAAAAAATTAACAGAGGATTCTTGCTCTGGTGATACACTCCAATGCTTCGTGGACTGGCTTGAGTCATCACAAATGTCCATCTCACATATAACTCAAGAGTGTAGTTTGGACATTTGAGACTTCTGTTTCATTGCATTAATGCTCCTGCAGTCATTTCTCATGTTTAGAAATTTTTTGAAAATTTATGTTGTTGTCTTTTAAATAGTTATCTTCGCAGTTGTAGAAGGTGAAGATATTAGTTTAAATAAAATCTCACAAGAGAAAAATTATCTATTGTTATCATCTCTCTACCTATATTCCTACAAATGGGTATGTTTTGACTTTTGATAGCGTTTTGATCGAACCAGCTAGTTTATCTGCTTTTTGAACTTGTTGCAGATTACATTGCATTAATTTTCCATGACTTTGTATGAAATTGCACTTTACCCTAGAGTATTGGTTTAATTACAATAATTTCCTATTAAACTATTGACTAATGGTTGATCATTGTTAAATTTAATAGTTAAAATGAAATTACTTTTTTCTTCCTAGAGAGATAAATTTACCCTTAATATTTATTTTCTTATTTTTTAAATATTTAATTAATTGGGTTTTGAAAACATATTGATTCTAAAATGTTTAATTAATTAATTTAAACAAATTGTGGATTTGAAACTCTAGTTTTGTTTGATTTTCATTAATTATTTGTTATTAAATTTGATTCAAGATAATATTGTGTTGAATAAGAGATCTGAAAAATGTCCATATGAACAAAAATCCCCTTTTTTGATCAATAAATATTTTGTTAAAATTAATTAATTAAATATTTGATATTTTTTTAAAATTAATTTATTACCTATTTAAGAAATAAGAAATTAAAAATATTAAAGATGAATTTATCTCTTGAGGCAAAAACCTTATTGTAATTTAATCATTAAATTTAATAGTGATCAACTGTTAGTCAACGATTTAATAGAAAGTTAGTATAATTAAACTAATATTTTAGGGTGAAGTGCAATTTCAAATAAAAATTAGGAAATATTAGTGCAATTTACCCCTTGCCTTGTATTCATGCCTTTTCATGTAGCAACAATGGCATATTATTAAAAAAAAAAAAAAGTGAAATTATAAAAATTTATATAATTTATGTGGCTTTTAAAAGAAATTGATATAGTAGATGTGACAGGCAACAGCTATGTGGCTTTCTTTAAAAAATAAATAAAAAATAGAAAAAATGTTTATCATTTTTAAAAATATTATCAAACAACCCCTTCAAAGTGAAAATATTATCAACCTACCCTCATATTATTCAAATGTTCCCCAAAGTTCCCCAACTGTTAGTTCACCATCCAAAAAGTAATGTTTCGATTATCGTGAAAGAGCACTATGGTAAATGGATTTTTACATATTAATTAATTTTAAATCAAATTAAATTAAATTAGTGCCAACCTATTCATTCACCCTCCATCACGTCTGTCCATTACACCTCAATCACAATCATCCGTCATTCCTTCATCACAACCCTCCATCCTTCATCATCAACGTCAACTTCTTTATCGTCACCCTCACCACTTATCATCATACATCCTTCAATATCCCCCCATCACCTCTTATTAGAATTGTGCAACCATAACAGTAGTGTTTGAATTTTTTTTTTTTTTTTGAAAGAAAGTATTGCTTGGAATTATAATGTTGGTGAATAGTAAAAACAAAATTTAATAATTCATGAACTTTAGTATATAATTTATAATAAATCACTGTTAAAAGCAAATGCCTTAATTTTCTCTTTAAAAAAGACAAGGAGAATGAAGGAAGATTCAAGGCTCAAAAGTAAGACTGCCCTTAAAATTAGAGCACTAATTAAATTTGTCCTTCCCAAATAATTATAGGTAACCCTGTCATTATAGATTCATGAAGAACGACGCTTGGAGACTGCTGTTAGGTTGAGAGGGATTAGATTTCCAGCCTTTAACTGAAACTGGTTTGATCATTCAAGTATACTGGATTTCATTTGTCATTAAGAGTTCAAACTGATTGTAAAACCAAAGGAATATTTCAAGGCATTATGCGGGAATCTCATAGATTGCAGAACCTTTTGCAATATTTAAGGAGCATGATCCCCAATTTAGCATGCCAAAGCTGTGAGTTTGTCTTCGAAGCAACAAGAGGATCAAACTTACAATTGTTAACATGTTCAACATGTAAACCATAAGCGGAATTAAAGCCTTTACTCTGAACAGTTTTAGACAAACAAGTAGGAGTTGGCTCAATCTTGTGAGTAGCAACCAAGGAGACAGACTTGAGTATGTTGTAGCTTCTTGGTGTTGCTTCCACTAGATGTAGCTTGTAGAGACCATCATGCAGTGTTCCTTCCGACAGGATCTTCTTGATCAGTAACTGATTCTGGAGTGGCATAACAGGCTGATGTGGATCCTTGATGATGGATCATTTGAGAAAGCCGAAAATTATCTTGAGTGTAGGACTGTGGAGGTACAGAACTTTGATGATCATATCCTGAGTGTATGCCTGGAACTTGATGTGTGTGGTGACGTTGAATGTGTCTCAAATGAGCTTGATTCCCTTGAAATGGTCCTGTAAACTACAGGTCAAAACGTTTACAGCATTGCTACGCTCCATGACCAGGCTTGGCGCATAATTGACAATAGATTCTTTCGTTAGACCTACCTCCAAATCTTTCTCCTCGATTTCGTCCTCTACTATGTCCTCTTGTACTAGTATATCCACCTTTGAAATTGTTGTTTTTGTTATTGGAACCAGAATTGTTGGAAGTAAAATGAGCTGAGGGATCGATATTTGCTGATGATTTTAAGTCCTTTGCTCATGCATCAAGAACAACAATTGAGCGTCCTCAAGTGTAGGGTTCTGTGCTAAGAAGAGATGAGAACCACCACAAAACCATATTCATGGTCTATATTATTCATGAGACTAAGTGTACGTTTGGTACAGTTTATCTATCGATAAAAAATAATTTTTTAATGTTAAAAATTCTACTTTATTTATTTTACGTCATTTGGTTGACATCCTAATAAAATTTTTGAAGGATTAAAAAAACTGCAAAATATATACTTAAAAAAACTCAAATTTCAAGTTTTGTCCAAATAAATTTTTTTGAATTTTTTTAAAATATTAAAATGTTTAATATACCTTTATTTTACTTAGTTAATATCTCTATACTCATATAACTTTATTATACTTTCTCTATAGATATAAATACATAACATTCACATTCATTCACTTTTTATTTTATAAAAACATATGAGAACTCTTCTTTAACCAATAAGTTTTTTATATTTTGTGTTTTTTTTTTTTTTTTCAATTGGTTTTGATTGATACATACATATATATATATATAAATATACTGCAATTTTTTTTTTTTTTTTATCTTATGCTAATTTTTTTTTTTTTTTTTTTTTGTATATATGCATTTATACTACATATAAAGATACTACGTGTGTTTATATATATATATATTTATATTACAATTTTATTTCTTATGACTAATTAAATCAGGAGTGAGTAATAAAATCTTTATTACTACTCCGATTAATTAATTTTTTATGATTGAGGTTGAAGCAATATATTCCTAGAATGAATATACTACTGCTCTCTCTTATGTGTTTTGTAATAAATTAATAATCTAAAAGTGCTTTAAAAATAATTTTACCAAACTGTCTATAATTTAAAAAAACTTTTTTAATTAACAACCAAACAATCAATAACTTTCTTCCAATAAATCTATTTTTAAAAGATTTAATTCCAAAAAATATACTTTTAAAATATCAACTTGAAGAAACTGTATCAAACAAAATCTAAGAATTAAGTCTATCTCACTCCCTTCCAATCTAATCCGAGGTGTCAAGCGAGATCTTAGAGTTAGAGTTAGATTCAAATGTACTATTTTTGTTAATGAAGAAAAATTCATGTTAGTCGTAGAAGATGGTGCTCCAGTTGAATTTGAAATGTTATCAACCATTGACATAAGTCTATAACCCCGATACCATGTGAAAATTAAATAAATGTTTGTTATGCGGGTGATGTAGGGAAGGTGCTTGATGAAATGCTTCAAAGAGAAAGAGAAAAAGAAGGGCTGCTATTGCCGAAATTTTTGAGCTCTTGGTCGAAGCTTGATAACAAACTCCTAACTAACTGTCAATTCTATCGTTATTCCCACATCAGCATGTAAATAAGCCCCTCAGCTAACCTATCTTAACTAATTCATCATTCTTCTGATCATAAAATGAAAGCTTGTGTTAGTGCTAATCCGATGATCATGTTTATGGCCTAGATTAAAAAGCGGTTCAAATTTGTTGTGTTAAATAGGTTTTAGAAGTGGATAATTTTTCTTAACTTGCTGAAGAGACATGATCTCATTGCCTTTCTCGGGTACACAAAATACATCAACTCCCTGCATGAATATCAAGAACAAATGAGACAATTTAAATTTTGTAATATATATATATATATATATATATATATATATCTTGTAGGTAAATATTCACAAAGATATTACCTCCAGACTACGATTTGTTTTAGAATTATATGACTTAAGTTTCTTCAAGACTTGATCTAGATCACGCCTTTTACGTATGGTGGGAAATTTATGCCATCCTCTAAAAGCAACCAAGAGTGTCACCTAAAAATATATAAATTCAAAGCAATAAATAATTAAAAGAAAGGAGAATAATAAATCACATTTTATTATCTTAAATCCTATTGACTACAAAATAATAATTTACTTCCTATATATTTATCCACCTGATCATCAATTTGATAATATCACGTTATTTATCATTTCATTATACCATTCCAATAACATTTCTAAATCAATTACCACAATAGTCGCAATGAAAGTTATTGATATAAATTTGGAAAAATAAAAATAATACTACTCTGTTGGATCGAAATTCTCACTAAAACAAAAAATAAAACTTTTACAACACTCAAAACACCTCACAATACAAAGCTTTGCTTTGTTTCTCACACACTCACTAGAAGCTTTACTTCTCTTATGTTTTCTTCTTCTTTGTGATGATAAAACCTCATGCAAGAGGGGCTATATATAGTGCTAAAAAATTAATCTAAACCATTCAAATTAACAAATACAAATAAATCCTAACCACACAATTTCACCAACCAAACAAATACTTTTAAATTGACTCACCTAACCTTACACCTAATCTTACACCTAACCTTAGAAGGTTCTTCTTGATGGACTTGGGCTTGGTAATGGGCTTGCTCAAAAAACAAGTTTATATTTTCAACACCCCCTCTTAAACTTGTTTTACCATGCCAAGCAAACTTCTTAATCTCGCAAAATCTTCAAACTTTAGTGGTTTGGTGAAAATATCTGCGATCTGATCCTTTGACCTTACGTATTCCATTTACACATTTCCTTTTGCTATGCATTCTCGTATGAAGTGATAACGAGTATCGATATGTTTGCTTCTGTCATGGAACACCGGATTCTTTGCTAAGGCGATGGCTGACTTATTGTCTACACAAATCTCAGTTGGTTCTTCTTGTGGCAAGCTTAATTCCTTCAATAAATTTCTGAGCTAAATTGCATGACAAACACACGAAGTAGCAGCTACATATTCGGCTTCACAGGTGGATAGTGTGACAATGGGTTGCTTCCTTGACATCCATGTGAAAGCTGTGTTTCCCATGAAGAATGCAAACCCACTGGTGCTCTTTCTATCATCTGTATCTCCACCCCAATCGCTATCGCTATATCCAATAAGTTTGAAGTCATTTGAAATTGAATAGAACAAGCCAAAGTCAATTGTACCTTTGATATAGTGAAGGATTCTCTTAGCTGCCTTGAAATGGGTAGTTATTGGATTCTCCATATAACGACTCACCAGTCCAACTGCATAAAGGATGTCAGGTCTTGTACAAGTCAAGTACCTCAAACTTTTAACCAAACTCTTAAAGAGTGTTGGATCCACTTTTTCTGCTTCATCATGCTTAGACAGTTTGACTCCACATTCCACCGGTGTGCTTATTGGATTGCAATCATCCAACTTGAATTTCTTAATTATCTCCCTTGCATAGCTTTCTTGGGAGATAAAGATGCCATCTTCATTTTACTTGACTTCGATACCAAGGTAGTATGCCATCAATCCGATGACGGTCATCTCGAATTCCTTGGCCATTGCTTTCTTGAATTCTTCAAAAAAACTTGGATTATTACCGGTGAAGATTAAATCATCCACATACAAACATACAATCAAAACATCTCCATCTTTGAATTTGATGTAGAGAGCATGTTCATGAGGAGATTTGGTGAAGCCATTCTCTTTGAAGTATTTGTCAATCCGATTGTTCCATGCCCTTGGTGCTTGCTTCAACCCGTAAAGAGTTTTCTTTAGTTTTAGAACTTTGTCTTCGTGGCCTTTGACTTCATAGCCTGATGGTTGCTGAATGTAGACTTCTTCTTCAAGGACTCCATTTAGGAAGGCGGATTTTACATCCATCTGATGAATCTTCCACTTATGCTGAGCTGCCAAAGAAATTATTAGTCTTATTGTTTCTAATCGAGCAACATGAGCAAATACCTCATCATAGTCAATTCCAGCTTTTTGACTATAGCCTTTTGCAATAAGTCTTGCCTTGTGTTTTTCTATCTCTCCCTTAGCATTTCTCTTTACCTTGTACACCCATTTGACACCAATTACTTTGTGTCCTTTTGGAAGTGTTACGAGCTTCCAAGTATCATTCCTTTCAATGGACTTGATTTCTTCACTCATTGCATCTTTCCACTTCTTATTTTGTACAGCTTCTTCAAAGCTCACTGGTTCGGAATCAGCAAAGAGACAGAAAAGTGTGAGATTATCAGGTTGTTCAGTTACCTCATAAAGATCTTGCAGGTTTCTTGTACGCTCCACATCTCTTTCATTCAGAAATGATGGTGGTGAGTTTCCATTATCTGTTGAGGCTGGTGATGCTGGTGGTGTAGTGGGTTCTTGTTCTGCTTGCTCCATTCTTGGTTGCTCCTCCTTCTCTTCTTCAAAGTAGGGAAGGAAACTGTAATCTTCATCATGTGTTTTCCAATTCCATGTGCTTTCTTCATCGAATACAACATCACGGCTGATGGTAGTCCTTCCATTGTTTGGATTATACATCTTGTAGCCTTTAGAATAATTATCGTACCCAATGAAGATGAACTTCTCACTTTTGTCATCAAGCTTACTTCTTCTCTCGTCTGGTACATGTACATGAGCTATGCTTCCAAAGACTCTCAGGTGGGAAATACCTGGCTTCCTTCCATTCCATGCTTCTTGTGGTGTCTTTCCCAATACACTTCTTGTTGGAGATCGATTTGATAGGTATACTGCGCAAGCTACAGCTTCCGCCCAAAATTCCTTCGGTAATCTTTTGTTTTTCAGCATACTTCGTGCCATATTGAAAATTGTTCTGTTCTTTCTTTCTGCAACACCGTTTTGCTGAGGGGATCTCGGAACGGTTAGAGGACGTCGGATTCCATTTGCTTCGCAGAACTCTCGGAACTCTTTTGAGGTGAACTCTCCTCCTCGATCAGATCTCATTGCTTTTATCTGGTAGCCACTTTCTTTCTCCACAGCAGTTTTAAATTTCTTGAATACTTCAAAGACTTCTGATTTCTGTTTCAAGAAATATACCCACGTTTTTCTTGAAAAATTATCAATGAAGAGAAGGAAATAATTACTATTACCGAGAGAGCTTGGCTTGATTGGACCGCACACATCAGTATGGATGAGCTCGAGTGGTTTTTTGGCTCTTGATTCTGACTGTTTTGGGAAACCTTTTTTGAATTGCTTCCCAAGTAGACACCCTTCACAAAGTTGGTCAGGATGATTAATTCGAGGTAGTCCTCTCACCATTTCCTTCTTAGACAACATTTCCAATCCTCCAAAGTTAAGATGCCCAAATCGAAGATGCCATAACCATGATGCATCTTTATAACAAGCTTTCAAACACTTTGCAACATCATTTTGAATGTTCAACGAAAACATTCTATTCTTTGACATTTTCACCTTAGCAATTAAATTTCCTATGTCATCTCTTATAAAATGACTACAATCTTTCATGTGAATATCATAGTCTTTTTCTAAAAATTGACCTAAACTCAAGATGTTGCTTGTCATGTTGGGCACATAATAAACATTTGAAATCAATTGGTGACTACCATCTTTAGCACGAATAAGAATGTTACCTTTTCCTGTCACTGGAATTTTAGAATTATCTCCAAATGAGACATTGCCAGTCACAGATTCGTTGAGCTCTATGAACATGTTTTTCCTTCCACACATGTGGTTGCTCGCACCAGTGTCGAGATACCAAGTATTCTCTTGGTCACCATCATTGCCTCTATGTGCTAATAACAGAATTTCTCTCTCCTCTGCTCTTGCTTCCACAAAATTAGTCTTTTCTTCAACCTTGTTATTTGGAGTTCTACATTCTGAAGCATAATGTCCAAACTTCTGACAATTATAACACTGAACTTGAGATTTTTCGTACCTCGTGTTTGAATTGGCTCTCCCACGACCTCTTGTTGAATTTTCTCCTCTCTCATAGCTATTGTTGGAATTGTTGTCGTTATAATTCCAACCTCGTCCACGACCACGACCTGTACCTCGTCCTCGGCTTCTTCCTCTGCCTCGACCACGTTGGTATCTCTCATGGCTTTGGATTTCTTCCTTCTCTTTAAGTTGGGACTTGAGGAGTTGTTCATTGATACCTTGCTTCCTTTTATGCTTTTCTTCGTAAGCTTGCAACAATCTTTGAAGTTGCTCAATTGTCATGGTTGTCAAATCTTTAGTCTCTTCTATCGTCACAACGATATATTCAAATTTGGAATCCAACGAGCGAAGTATCTTCTCCATTATTCTGGTATCTTCCAATGTCTCACCGTTTCTTTTTAATTGATTAGAAACGGTTAACACTCTTGTGAAGTAGTCAGAAATAGATTCAGATGCTTTCATATGTAATGATTCAAACTCACCTCTTAAAATCTGAAGACGAACTTTCTTCACTTGTTCAGATCCTTTGCAAGAGGTTTGTAGCTTATTCCACGCTTCTTTAGCGGGCTTTGCACTTGAAATTTTCTCAAAGCCATCATCATCTAATGCTTGATAGATGAGATAGAGAGCCTTTTTATCTATCTTCCTTGAGTCTTTTAAATTATCCTTTTGAGTTTGGGATAGTGTCGACTCATCTTCTGATTCGGTGTAGCCCTTTTCTACGACCTCCCAAACATCGTGTGCTCCAAGAAGTGCTTTCATTTTGATACTTCAATTATCATAGTTGTCGTTCTTGAGTGTTGGAACTTGAAAGGATACCATACCATTAGCCATACCTTTTAATATGTTTAGAATTTCGAAATTCTGATTGCACGGATGGATTCAGAACGTCAAGAAACTCCAACCGGAACTTGAGCCAAAAAGTCAACTTTTGATCAACGGTCAAAGTCAACGGTCAACTCGGTCAATGATCAAAGTCAACGGACCTGTTTGACTTTTGTCAGCAGCGGCTCGGCTCGGGTTCAGCTCGACTCGGCTCGGCTCGGATTCGGCTTGGCTCGGATTCGGCTCGGTCTGTTAACTCGGTTCAACTCGTTTGAGTTTACTCAGTTTTCTGCAGCGATTTTCCGGCGGCGTGTGTGGGCGCGTGGGACCTCCGATTGGGATGATATTTGCGGCGTTGTGCTCCTCTCGTCGAGAGCTTCAATTTGGTATATTATAAGACACTTAGCCTTGCTCTGATACCACTTTGTTGGATCGAAATTCTCACTAAAACAAAAAATAAAACTTTTACAACACTCAAAACACCTCACAATACAAAGCTTTGCTTTGTTTCTCACACACTCACTAGAAGCTTTGCTTCTCTTATGTTTTCTTCTTCTTTGTGATGATAAAACCTCATGCAAGAGGGGCTATATATAGTGCTAGAAAATTAATCTAAACCATTCAAATTAACAAATACAAATAAATCCTAACCACACAATTTCACCAACCAAACAAATACTTTTAAATTGACTCACCTAACCTTACACTTAACCTTACACCTAACCTTAGAAGGTTCTTCTTGATGGACTTGGGCTTGGTAATGGGCTTGCTCAAAAAACAAGTTTATATTTTCAACATACGCTTCTCCGTATCATCAAAATTTATACTACCCTCACAATATATAGCTTTAGTAAATTAAATGACCAAAAATGTAATCAATCATACTACCTTAGGAATCTAAGGTTTAAGAGCTTTGGCCTTACCACCATATATGTATTGTTGAAATCATCATGTTGTTGTGTACTACTAGTTACGCTTATTGTATTCACATTTCTTAAATTACGAGGTCTCTTCTTATCAAATCTTTTCCCTTCTTCATATGAAAGTTTCCAGAGATATTCTCTTCCTGTGAGTGAAAGCATAAAAACAGTACCCTGCAGCATAATCACATATGAGATACATTGATGATAACCTATAAAATTAAAAAATAATAATTCAAAAAATGAAAAAGAATCCCATCACGTGAAGAGACTTCAAATTGATCATAAAACCAAAGGAAGATTTCAAGACATTGAGCAATTAAAATGCTAATCAGAACTCAAATAAAAATAAGAGTAAATTTATTTGAGAAAGGAAAAATTATAAGAGCATAAAACAATTACCAAAACCTAGTTGAGACTTGGTGGTTGGCATAAGGAAACAAACTTAAGTTAAAATCGATATCGACCTCTTACATCATTACTCGTTAATGTGGTCTCATTAAAATTAACTTAGGTTGATCATGAAATAGACCAAAGCACTCTTACTATACCAATTAAAGAAACCAAAACTCTCTTTCATTATTACACTTCACAGTATTACCGAAGCAAATCTAAATATGAATGAAACATAATATCCTCTTTAATTAAATAAAAGAAAAAAAAGAAAAGAAAAAAGAAAGTGGATAATAATGAAAAGATATTATAAATGCCACATCAAGTTTGGCATGAGATGTGAAATCTTACAAAAAGTAACAAAATTCACTTTAAATTGAATTCAATAATTATCTCAAAAGATCTGAAAAAAAAAAAAAAAAAAAAAAACACAAATTGAGAAGCTAAAGAAATAATCAAAACGAAATAAAACAACATTTCATCTTAAAATCTAAATTAAACAAAGTAAAAGTAATTCATAGCAAAATAATAAAGAAAAGGCCACAAACTTAAAGAGGTGATCATGAAATATAAAATGTGAAAAATAACAAGAAACAAAGATTGCCAGCCAGAGCAAAACCAACTAAAATCATCCTGAAGAATCAAAACTTACAGTGAAAAATCAGAAAAACAAACAATCAAAGACTGCAACACAAAACAGAAGCAATAGTGTAAAACAAGGTTTCATCAAAGCAGGAGCCACATTGGAGCGAAATTTGAGGCTGAGGTGTGCGCCTCCGCTGCTAGTTTTTGTGGAGATGGCTTCCACCTCCAGTTTTAGAAAACAGTTGTTTCCTTTTGTTATAGCCACACCTCATAGATGTTTGAGCAATTTGTTACACAATTTGTTAATTCAAGTATATTGGCGACAAGTTAAAGGCTGGCTAGACATTCACTTACATATGAATAACCGAATTTCCAATTATTGCGATGCCAATTCAAAACTTCTATTACATCTACAATAAAGAAGAGAAAAAATTACAATAAGACGATTTACATAAAGAAACAAAACACAAAAATGAAGTAGCTTGATAGGTGACAAGTGACAAATAATAATCAGTCCAAGAAACCAGTAAGAAACAAACCTTCCACTATAGTGTTCCAAGCAGACGAGGTGCATTTTTCAAGAGTTTTTGTAATTAAATTAAGATCCCTCTGAAGATCTTTAGTAACCAATAGCCCCACCTAAAAGAACAAAATTATCAGTCAAACATCATAAACAGCTGTTCTTTACAACTATTGTCAAATTTTGTTAGATTTTATGGGGCCTCAATAGACAATAAACAAGATCTTCTTTTTCTTATATCGAATATCAGTCTCTATGATGTGATGATAACAGCCAAACTACCATGATAACAACATCATCTCTTTCTTATGCAGAGATTACTCTAACGAGTATTAGTACCTGAATCTTGAGAATGCTACACGAGCTTGAAGTGATCAAATCCAGCGTGAACCCACCAACAACAATGACAAGACCATAAGCCAAGGTTCCAAATATCAATACATCAACCAAAAACATCCAAGGAGACTCCTTTGCCGAATGCCTACAAGGAGACTCCTTTGCCGATGTATCACTACTAGCAGGCAACTTTAAACAGAATATACACCCATTTAAACATAATGGACACCCTCTTGCAGATGATGATGACGCCGACGCCGCTGCCGCAGGTGAAGAAGACGAAAACGGAGTTCTAGCAAAGGCTGGTTTATGACAGTTGATCATCATCATCCCCAGCATCAAGCATGAAGCCATCACAAGTGAGGGCACTTTAGATTTCAACATGTTGAGAGTCACTTCAAACGGGTACGTGGCATTCGTCTTATTCAGGTCAAAGCTTTCAACTTCATCAGAGAGTGCAACATTGTTGTTTATTCGTGTACTTGAAGTCGAATTCAGCCTCAAGCTTTCAACTTTACAGCTTGAGACATTTGAATTTGCCCCACCAAATTGCAGACGACAAAGGCTGCTACGAAGATTGTACATGTGCGTACGCTTCGACGACAATAACAACAGATTGTTGTTTAATTTCCAAGTGGTTGCCATGGAGAGAGAGAGAGAGAGAGAGATAAAGAGTCACTTCTGCATTCGGATTTATTGTTGTGGCTGCCCTCTTTTTCTCACGATTAGGGTTTATGCAATTGAATCCTTGTGTTTGCTATTGTTTATCAACCAAGAGAGGAGCGGTGGCGGAAATGGCAAAAAGGAAATTAGGGTTATATATATATATATATATATATTTGTATGTCAAAACCGAATTAAAAATCCGATTTTTATGAAATGAGCCGGACCAATCCAATGTATCTCTCAAGCCGGTCCAAAACCAATTGCGCATGTATTGGACCGGTTCGCTTCAATATTTTTTATTTTCCCTACCCCAAGCAATAATGATAAGAAAATAAAAGACCATTAGTCTTCACTGTTACGTGGAAGGTACCAAGTCATCTTAATTTTATTTTCCTTCATTTTTTTTTTTCATTTGGTTATTATTGTTATCCATTTATTTATCCTTTTAGAGTATTTTTATTAATTTTAAGTACCCTCATTGTTTTTATTTTCATTTTATTTATTCGTCATTGATAGTCTCTATATAAAATAACGGAAAAATTACCTCCAACCTACCTGAAATTTTAATATTCACAAACACATATAACTTTTGATTTGTTTGTAGCGTCCTCCTTTGGAATAATAGATTAACCAGTTTAATCGTTATTGGATATGATTGACTGAGTAAAAATTATTAAAAGATAAAATTACCCCTCAATAAATTTACTTTTAAAATAAATTTTAAAAACATTAAACAAATTAAAAATAAATTTAATCTGATCTCTACTGTCCATCTAAAAATGGACAATGAAGATTAATTTGAGAAAAATTTTATAAATTAATTAAAAATTAAAAATTTAATAAAAATATTTTTTAATTAAATCTTCATTGTTCATCTGAAGATTGATGATAAAGATTAATTTTAGAAAAAATAAATTTAAAAAAATAAACACAAAAGCCCAATCATCGTCTCTCTCATCTTTTTCTTCTTCTTCTTTTTCTTCTTCCACTAGTCATCGTCTCTCTTTTCTTTCTTTTTCCTCTTCTTCTTCTTCTTCTTCTTCTTTTCCTCAAACCAATTGAACTATTGGGTTTTAATTGAACCCATTCAAACCCAATTAGGGTTGTTTTGGATTGTTTTGGGGTTGATTGTGGGCTATTTTAGGGTATTTTATGTGATTAAACACTGATTTTTATTGATTGATTGATGATGATAATTTTGAGTTGGTGACTGATGTTGATGATTTAACTGGATTGACGATGATTTTGGTTGAAGATGAGAGGGAGGAGAGATTGAAAATGATTTCTAGTAGAGGTTTCCAGGATTGAAGATGATTTTCTAAGATTGAATATGATTTTCAAGTTCTTCAAACTGTTATTCATTCCCATATGGTTCGGATCTCCGCCGTTGATGGAAAGTCCATCAACTACTAGATCTCCACTAGTTTCTTTTTTTTTTTTTTTTTTTTAATTTTTCAGTTTTGTTTGAAGATTATCCTTATCTTTATCTTTTATTTTTCGATTTTTTTTTTAATTTTTTAATTTTTTTTTAAGTTTTGGTTTTTAAATTTGTTTTCAACTTAATCTCCACTGATAGACAGTGGAAATATGATTAAAAAAAAGTTTTTATTAAATTTTTAATTTTTATTAAAATTTTAAAATTTTTTCTCAAATTAATTATCACTGTCCATTTTCCAATGGATGGTAGAGTTCGGATTAAATTTATTTTTAATTTATTTAAAGTTTTTAAAATTTATTTTAAAAAAATAAAAAGTAAATCTATTGAGGAGTAATCTCGTCTTTTAATATTTTTAATGTGGTCAACCATAGTTAATGACGGTCAAATCGATCAATCCATTAGTCTAAGTGAGGATGCTGTAAATAAACCAAAAAGTTGTATATGTCTGTGAATATTAAACTTTTAGATAGGTTAGGGGTAATTCTCCCATAAAATAACATTTTTTTTTGTTAAGGGAAAACATTATTATAAACCAAAAGCATAAGGGAAAATACAAGTTACATTACCCTCATGCCAACTTAGAGTCTTCGAAAAGGACAAAGCTAAGAAAACTAGTTTATGTGTCAGACAGTTCCTATTTCTAAAGATGGTCTAATACTTACAAATGTCAACTTCTTTACGAAGATGCTTTACATCATCAACCACAATGCTAGTTTCTCCTCGGGGACAAACTACATGAATTAACCTCTAAAGCTACATTCATTGCATCTACTTTAACCACCTTGAGACAGAGGCTTAATGAACAGGCCATCAATAGCCTTCACTCAGAGCTTTCACTTAAAGCTAACAGCTCTCCAATTTTAGGACTAAAGACACCTGTCCACACTGCACTTCAGATATAATCTTCACAAGAATTATGGCTTGTGAAATAACAAAAGAAGCATAGGATAAGCTCAAAAAAGAGTTTCAAAGCAGTAATAGATGCAAATGCTAAGTTTGAAGAAAGAATTTGAAGTTCTTAGTAGGAAGAAAGTGAGATCATTTAAGAGTATATGACAGACTCATGAAGATTGTAAATCAAATTAGACTACTTGGAGAATAATTAACTAAAAAAATAATTGTTGAGAGGATGATTGTTGGTGTATTAGATAGGTTTGAGTCTATGATATCTTCCTTAGAATACTCAAAAGACATATCTTAGTTAACCTTCTCAAAAGTGATCAATAGTCTTCAAGCTTTTGAGTAAAGGAGAGCATTCAGACTTGAAAAAACTTCATAAGAGCCTTTGCTGCAAGCAAAGTTAAAGGAAAAACAGCTAAGTAGTAGTGTAGAAAGAAAACAATCGAAAAACAAAAAATAGAAGGAATAGAAAGAAGGTGTCAACTACCAAGGTGATGCCAGAAAAATAAAGTATTTACATTGTCCTCACTGTAAAAAGATCAAATACAAAAATTTTTTGTTGATACAGACTTGAAGTAAGATGCAGAGATGCGATCAGCTTAGTCGTATGAAGAAAGTGTGTAAAAACAAGCCTAACTAGGAAGGACAATTGTTGAGAATCAAAAACAAGAAAAAGAAAACTTATTTGTTGTTTTTTGTTATGCAGTAAATGGTAACAAAAAAAAAAAACTTGACTTATTGATAGTGGTTGCACAAACGACACGACTTACAATGTTAAACTCTTCAAAGAGTTATATAGGTTTTATACCTCTAAAGTTAAGATTAGCAATGGAAATTATGTTGATGTGCTGAGAAAAAGAGTTGTTACAATTGAGACTCCTTCAAGCACAAAACTTATTCACACTATTTTGTTTTATTATTTTTAAGATTTGCTAAGTGTTGGATAAATGCTTGAAAAACAATATCATCTGATTTTTTAATAGTAAATGTGATTCTGACTATCGATTATTATAAATGAGATTTGACTCATCTAACTATAGTTAGATATAATAAATTATAATTAGGAATTTTAGAATGCAATCACTTTTTTTTTTTTTTTGGGTCAAGTGTATCAATATCTCAGAAGTATCCAAAATGACTTACATATATAGTGGTGACATGATTTGATGAAAAAAAATCAGTAGTCAAAACATTAGTCACACCAAGATACTCGAATGTTAATAATGTTAATTACGTTGATGTGACTAATAGTGTCATAAGTTTATGGAAAAAATAGAAGTAGGAAAGGTGCATAATGGAATTGGGGGTTACCAGAAGTTCACAAAATGAGAAGGGAATACGCCTTCGCCATATTTTGTAATACTGTTGACAAAAATGTGATGTAATTGTCAATAATGATTAGCACATTTATATACCAATATATATAAATTTAATTTAAGATGCTATGTTACATTCGTGTTTTTGACGAATATATTTTGCGTTACTTTGAGGTGTTCTGTTAAACTTGTGTTATGGAACATATTAAGTTGAGAAAAACCAATAGACCAAACACTAGTCACACCAAAGTGACTAGCATTAATAATGCTAGTTGCCTTGTTGTGACTAGTGGTGCCATGAGTTGATGGAAAAAAACTAGCTAACAAAACACTAGTCACACCAATATACTCGAGTGTTAATAATACTAGTCATCTCGGTGTGATTAGTGGTGCGATGGGCATAAAACCAATAGGCAAAACACTAGTCACACAAATATACTCGAGTGTTAATAATACTAGTCACCTCGGTGTGACTAGTGGTGCGATGGGTACAAAACCAATAGGCAAAACACTAGTCACATCAATATACTCGAGTGCTAATAATACTAGTTACCTCAGTGTGACTAGTGGTGCGAGGCAAGACACTAGTCATACCAATATACTTGAGTGTTAATAATACTAGTCACCTCAGTGTGACTAGTGGTGTGATGGGCACAAAACCAGTAGGCAAAACACTAGTCACACAAATATACTCGAGTGTTAATAATACTAGTTACCTCGGTGTGACTAGTGGTGCGATGTCTTGATGGGCACAAAACCAGTAGGCAAAACACTAGTCACACAAATATACTCGAGTGTTAATAATACTAGTTACCTCGGTGTAATTAGTGGTGCGATGACTTGATGGACACAAAACCAGTAGGCAAAACACCAGTCACACAAATATACTCGAGTGTTAATAATACTAGTTACCTCGGTGTGACTAGTGGTGTGATGTCTTGATGAGCATAAAACCAGTAGCCAAAATACTAGTCATACCAATATACTCGAGCATTAATAATACTAGTCATCTCGGTGTGACTAATGGTGCGATGAGCACAAAATCAGTAGCCAAAACACTAGTCACACCAATATACTTGAGTGTTAATAATACTAGTTATCTCTGTGTGACTAGTGGTGCGATGTCTTGATGGGCACAAAACCAGTAGCCAAAACACTAGTCACACCAATATACACAAATGTTAATAATACTAGTTACTTCGGTGTGACTAGTGGTGCGATGTTTTGATGGGCACAAAACCAGCAAAACACTAGTCACACCAATATCTAGAGTGTTAATAATACTAGTTACCTCGGTGTGACTAGTGGTGCGATGTCTTTATGGGCACAAAACCAGTAGACAAAACACTAATCACATCAATATACTCGAGTGATAATAATACTAGTTACCTCGGTGTGATTAGTGGTGCGATATCTTGATGGGCACAAAACCAGTAGGCAAAACACTAGTCACACCAATATACTCGAGTGTTAATAATACTAGTTACCTCGGTGTGACTAGTGGTGCGATGTCTTGATGGACACAAAACCAATATGCAAAACACTAGTCATACCAATATACTCGAGTATTAATAATACTAGTTATCTCGGTGTGACTAGTGGTGCGATGTCTTGATGGAAAAAAAAAAAAAGCAGAAGCCAAAACACTAGTCATACCAATATGCTCGAGTGTTATTAATGTTAGTTACCTTAGTGTAACAAGTGGTGCGATGTGTTGATGGAAAAAAATCAGTAGGCAAAACACTAATCATACTAATAGTGACGAGCGTTAATAATGTTAGCTATCTTGATGTGACTAGTGGTTGGATCACTATTTTGAAACAAAACCTTTAGATAGTGACCCTCTTTAATAAAAAGATCACCGAACACAAAGACACAAACAGGTATCATATTACAGTAAGTATGAAGATAGTTATTTATTTGATACAAATAAAAGCAAAGGTACTTAAACAAACAAAAAATACAAGGTTATGTTTGAGATTGTTTGGTATAGTGGGTCGGGGAGCATTGTTACAAGTTTTGCTATTGTGTCTTGATTGGTGGCAAGTTCGACACTTTCATCGTCTTCTTACTTGGGTAACGAAGCCTTCACTATTGTTCGTAGGGGGCCGTTGACACGAATGTGGATTACGATAGTTTTGTCGATAGTGGCCTTTTTGCCCATAGTGAGAGCATTTCAAAATCCTTCTGTTCTCGCCAGCAGATGGAATTCTTTTCTTTCTAGGCCTGCTAGCTTGCGGACGCTATGGTGGTGGTAGAACAATCATGTTTCGATGTATTCTGGAACTGTCTATTCATCCGGGTCAGAAATCGGGAAGATAACGTCAGCATATGCAGCCAATAAATTGGGTGTTTTATAACACTCGGATATATAAGGAATGAATGACCTATTACAATGCTTGTAGCACCGAAAATAATATTAAACTTTTATTCTATAGTTAGATCAAATCATATCAAAATATATGTCTTATCTTAACACCGCAAGTGCATGCGAATATGGTAAAAGATCCATTTTAAATGCCACACAAGTACACGTACTTTCAGTTAGATTAACAATGGTCTTCCTACTCCCATCCTGCACTGTATACTTGGTATCATCGATTTGTGTGACCGTATAAGTTTGTGAGTCTGTATTATACTGTGCAATTTTCTTCTTTGCTCATTCTGTTATCTCTGGTGACATTTTTTCTACATTCTTCTGTTGTTCATAAAACCATCTTTGCATTATACCTTTAATATAGTCCACTAAAGTCGTTATTGGATATTGGCGGGTTTTAATCAAGCATGCATTTATGCATTCAACAATGTTGGAAGTCAAAATGCAGTAACGCCTTATTGGAGTCATTGCTAGTGCCCATCTATGTGGTCTAAGTTCGATTAATTCTTTATGCTTATTTGGGTGTATTTTTCTGAGGTCTTCCATCATGGCTCAAAACTTATATTAACGATAACACCTTAATGCGTGATGGAATAATCCGATGACAATCTTATTTTTGTATGAATTTTTCATATTTTGTGTCATGAGATACATGCAAAGGCCATGATGTGCATCAAGGTTCATTTTTTTCATGACAACTTTAATTTCAAGATGCCGATCAGATATGAACATGCAATTCTCTGGACACTTAATTACATTTCTCAACTTCGACAAAAACCATTACCATGATTTTTCATCTTCAACATCCTCAGACCCAAATGCTAATGAATATATTTGCTCATTACCATCTTTATATGCCGTAATGAATATAATCCCATCGAATTTCCCTTTCAAATGTGTTCCATCAATGACAATAACTGATCTAATCACTCTACAAAACCCAGAAATACTAACACCATAATCAATAAACATGTGCATAAACTGGTTATTGCCATTCATCTCAATGCTTGTGATTGTACCTGGGTTAGCTAACTCCAACTGATAACAATACACATGCAACTGTTCAAATGACAACTCCGCACACCCAAAAATGTTTTCTTCAGCATGATCTTTGGCTCTCCGACATTGATTATATGCCAAGTTAACTCCATAATTAACTTGTATTTCTGTTATAATTTCTTTAGGTTTCATGCTTTGACCACTGACTTGCAATTTCGGACTGATAAAGTCTCTGATTAATTTTGCACTCACTTTTCTTGATTGTCGATGTACACTATCGAGCGAACAATAATGTTGTTTTTGAAATTTCTGCACCTCCTATTGGTCTCCAGTCTTGGTTTTGATGGCTATAAGTTGAAATTTACAGTTCTCATTCTTGCACCTAACGTCATAACGAATGTTGTTTGATTTCTTGACTTTTCTATAAAAACCCTCCTTCAATGCATACATCTCTACAGTTTTATCTATATCACGCTTTGAAGGAAATATTTTCCCTCTGAAGAAATAATGGTCTTCTCTTTTTTACTCTTTAGTGGCGATTGTACAAAATACGAAAAGATCTATTATAGGAATGTGTCATTCACTACTTACTCTTTGTTGTGTGTTATTATCATCATTGGCTTGACGAGAACACCTAATACCATCATCTCTAACATTGTCATGTCGATCATTATCATTATCTATATTACAATCCTCATCACGAACATCATGACTAAATCCACCACTACTGTCACCATTGCCACTTAAATCTTCTGCCATAACTGCATGTCGACTTTGTACATCTCCTGTGAAAATATTAGTGGTTATAAGAATACTTTTAGCTGGACGGTAGTATTCAGAAAACTCGTTTGAATCAATATCATCCAACCAATATTTTGTAAAAGGATTATATTGACTGTCATTTAAGTTATACTTACCGTATGAATCAACATTATCTTATTTTTCTTTATCATCATCATCATTGTCGTCATCATTATCATCATCTTCATCTCCGTCTTCATCTTCGTTTTCATCTTCAATGTCACAGTCCTCATGGAGTGGAACTTCATTGATTGACGAAACAGACTTGAATTGAGAAACCAATTGAACAAATCTTTAGTGTTGTTCTTGGTTTATGAATTGGATTTGTGGTTGGTTTGGTAGTTGGAACTGTGGTATGATTGGTTGCCGTAAATGGATTGATAGTTGAATTTGTTGTTGGATTTGTAATTGGACATTTCCCTTATTTGTCACATAGTCATTTATGTTTTTTGGAACAACAGTTACATAAACTTCAAGATTTGTTTCATGTAGCTAGAAAGATACAACTTTATCAATTGTTAATCTTGGTATGACCGACCTACTGCAAGTCTCCACCAATATGTGTAACTCATATGTACTCTTTATTGTATCAATTCGAACAATATCCTCAATGGTCTTTTTTAAGTCATCAAGCGTCGCCTTCGTTGAAACAAATACTATTTCTGATTCACCACCCTCATACTTAGAACCAATCCATTGTCCACCATGGGTGACTATAATTCTAGTTTCGTGCATATCACTGTACATAAATAAATGATCGAATTTAGTAATTAAGCTCCAAATCAAGACTACCAATATATCGTTACTCATACTTTGATAAAATTAAGTAATTAAACTACCCAATAAATGCTCATAATATGACACTAATAGTTACACCAAATTGATTTACATTAAAAATGCAAGTCACTTTCACGTGACTAGTGTTTTGGCTATTGATTTTTTTTTTTCTTCATAAATCTATGGCACCACTAGTCACACTGAGATAACTAGAATTATTAACACTAGCCACATTGGTGTGACTAATATTTTGGCTATTGATTTTTTTCCATCAAGTCATGGTACCACTAATCACACTGAAGTAACTAGCATTATTAACACTCGTCACCTTTGTGTGACTAGTGTTTTGGCTACTAATTTTTTTTCATCAAGTCATGATACCACTAATCACACCAAGATAACTAGCATTATTAACACTCGTCATCTTGGTGTGACTAGTGTTTTGGCTACTGATTTTTTTCAATCAAGTCATGACACCATTAGTCACACCGAGGTAACTAGCATTATTAACACTCGTCACCTTGGTATGACTAGTATTTTGGCTATTGGTTTCTTTTTCCATAAACTCATGTCACCACTAGTTACACCAAGTTGACTTGTGTTACTAATGCAAATCATCTTAGCATGACTAATGTTTTCGCCTTTGGTTTTTTTACTAGTTTACTAAGTCATGTCATCACTAATCACACCAATATAACTTGCATTAATAACATTATGCAATATGGCATTTGCAACAACATACACAGAAATACTAACTTCGTAAACCCTAAAACCAATTCCAATAGCTCAATATCAACATAGCTAACCACAATAACTAATAAAAACTGAAAAATATGTGTTCAAAAGTTAAGATATTTTACCCGTAGTGTAAAAGAAGATTATGGATGGTGGATGTGAAGAAGAAAATGAAGATGGATGATGGCGATTGTACGAATGGAAGTGGTTGGATACTGAGGGACGAGCGTTGGCGTTGATTCGTAGTGTAAAAGAGAATGAAGATGGCTAGTGGATGATTGCTATGAAAAAGAAAATGAAGATGGACAATGAATGCAAAAGAAAAAGAAAAAGAAAAAAGAGCAAAAATATCGAAAGAGAAAGGCGCCAAAGAGAGAAAAGAGAAAATGAGTTAAGGGTATTTGTGTAAAAAAAAAAAAAATTTGACACACAATTGTTAATTTTATTCAAAATGAATGAGATTGTCTAGTCAACATTATTAAAGGCCACCGGCTGACATTTCTTCTATCTATTAAGTGCACTTTTTTTTTTTTTTTTTTCAAATAAAGGGAATGCTAGCGTTTTTTTAGATGATGCACAGGTTCTATGTAAAGAGGTAGGTAAAGTCAGTGCCACCCAATCTAGCTCTACGCTGCAAATGAGTTGAATCATCACCCTGCCTCTTTGGCCTTCTTGTCTAAGTACGAGCTGTATTTCATGTATTTTTCCTTCTTATGATGCTGATTTTCCTCAAAAGAAAAAAGAAAAAAAAAAAAAAACATGTTTTGACTAACATGCATTTCCCTGCAATTAAAGATACTACCTAAAACTACAACAGAGTATATTTTGCAACATCATTTGCATACATAAATCAAAGATTAAATATCCTATTAATGAATTTGTTGATTGTTAAAAGCATAGTTAGTTGTGTTAAATAGGTTTTAGAAGTGGATAATTTTTCTTAAGTTGCTGAAGAGACATGACCTCATTGCCTTTCTCGGGTGCACACAATACATCAACTCCCTGCATGAATATCAATTACAACAAATGAGACAATTTCAATTTTGTAATATATATATATATCTTGTAGGTAAATATTTACAAAGATATTACCTCTGGATCTTGATTTGTTTTAGAATTATATGACTTAAGTTTCTTCAAGACTTGATCGAGATCTCCCCTTTCACGTATGGTGGGCAATTTATGCCTTCCGCTAAAAGCAACCAAGAGGGTCACCTAAAAATTAATAAATTCCAAGCAACAAATAATTAAAAGAAAGGAGAATAAGAACTCACATTTTATTATTTTAAATCCTATTGACTAGAAGATAATAATTTACTTATTTATTTATCCACCTGATTGTCAATTTGATAATATCACATTATTTATCATTTCATTATAACATTCCAATAACATTTTTAAATCAATTACCACAATAGTTGCAATGAAAGTATTTGATACAAATTTGGAAAAATAAAAATAACACTACCCTTCTCCATATCATCAAAACTTATACTACCCTCACAGTATATAGCTTTAGTAAATTAAATGACCTAAAATGTAATCAATCATACTACCTCAGGAATCTAAGGTTTAAGAGCTTCGGCCTTACCACCATATATGTATTTTTGAATTCATCTTGTAGCTGTGTACTATTAGCTATGCTTATTGTATTCACATTTCTTAAATTAAGAGGCATCTTCTTATCAAATCTTTTCCCTTCTTCATATGAAAGTTTCCAAAAATATTCTCTTCCTCCTCGCCAAAAAATATTACCCTGCAGCATAATCACATATGAGATACATTAATGATAACCTATAACATTAAAAATATAAATAAATAAAAAAGAATCCCATGACATAAATAGAGTTCAAATTGACTATAAAACCAAAGGAAGATTTCAAGACATTGAGCAATTAAAATGTTAATGAGAACTTAAATGAAAATAAGAGTAAATTTATTTGAGAAAGGAAAAATTATAAGAGCATAAAACAATTAATTACCAAAACCTAGCTGAGACTTGGTGCTTGACATAAGGAAATAACTTACGTAAAATTGATCTTGACCTCTTATATCATTACTCGTTAGTGTGGTTTCATTAAAATTAACTTAGGTTGACCATGAAATAGACAAAAGCACCCTTACTACAACAATTAAAAGTACCAAAATTCTCTTTCATTATTATACTTCATAGTATTACCGAATCAAATCTAAATATGCATGAAACATAATATCCTCATTAATTAAATAATAAAAAAAAAAGAAAAACAAAAATGGATCAAAATGAAAAGACGTTATAAATCCCAAATCAAGTTTGGCACGAGATGAGAAATCTTGCAAAAAGTAATAAAATTCACTTTAAATAGAATCCAATAATTACCTCAAAAGATTTTTTTTTTGTTTTTTTAAAAAAAGAGAAGCTAAAGAAATAATCGAAACGGAATAAAACGACATTTTATCTGAAAATCTAAATTGAACAAGTGAAAGGTTATTCATAGTAAAATAATAAAGAACAGACCACAAATACAAAGAGGTGATCATGAAATATAAAATGTGAAAAATAACAAGAAACAAAGATTGCCAACCAGAGCAAAACCAACTAAAATCATCCTAAAGAATCAAACCTTACAGTGAAAAATCAGAAAAACAAACAATCAAAGACTACAACACAGAACAGAAGCAATAGTGTAAAACAAGTTTCATCAAAGTAGGAGCCACATTGGAGCGAAATTTGAGGCTGAGGTGTGCGCCACCCCTGCTAGTTTTTGCGGAGATGGCTTCCACCTCCAGTTTTAGAAAACAGTTGTTTCCTCTCGTTATAGCCACACCTCATAGATGTTTTGAGCAATTTGTTATTTGGAAATACACAACTTGTTAATTTAAGTATATTGGTGACATGTTAAAGGCTAGCTAGACATTTACTTACATATGAATAACCGAATTTCCAATTATTGCGATGCCAATCCAAAACTTCTATTACATCTACAATGAAGAAGAGAAAAGATTACAATAAGATGATTTACACAAAAATGAAGTAGCTTGATAGGTTGCACTAGTGACAAGTGACAAATAATAATCAGTCCAAGAATCCAGTAAGAAACAAACCTTTTAATATAGTGTTCCAAGCAGAAGAGGTGCATTTTTCAAGAGTTGTTGTAATTAAGTTAAGATCCCTCTGAAGATCTTTAGTAAACAATAGCCCCACCTAAAAGAACAGAATTATTAGTCAAAAATCATAAACAGCTATTCTTTACAACTATTGTCAAATTTTGTTAAATTGAAAGGAGCCTCAATAGTCAATAAACAACATCATCTGTTTCTTATAGCAAATATCAGTCTCTATGATATGATGACAACAGTCCAACTACCGTACTAACGTAAATGAAGTGGCTTTTGCAGAGATTCCTGTTACGAGTATTTGTACCTGAATCATGAAAATGCTACTCGAGCTCGAAGTAATGCAATACACCAGTATCACCACACCAAAAAGAAGAGCAAGACCATAAGCCAAGGTTCCAAACATAAATATATGAATTATATCCTCCAAAAACTTCAAAGGAGACTCCTTTGACGAATGCCTATAAGGAGACTCCTTTGTCGATATATGACTACTAGCAGGCAACTTTAAACAGAATATACACCCATTTAAACATAATGGACACCCTGTTGCAGATGATGATGACACCGACGCCGACGCCGCTGCTGCAGGTGACGACGAAAACGGAGTTCTAGCAAAGGCTGGTTTATGACAGTTGATCATCATCATCCCCAGCATCAAGCATGAAGCCATCACAAGTGATGGCACTTTAGATTTCAACATGCTGAGAGCCACTTCTAACGGGTACGCGGCATTCTTCTTATTCAGGTCGAAGGTTTCAACTTGATCAGAGAGTGGGACATTGTTGTTTATTCTCGAACTTGAAGACGAATTCAGCCGCAAGCTTTCAACTTTAAAGCCTGAGACATTTGAGTTTGCCCCTCCAAATTGTAAACGACAAAGGCTGCTACGAAGACTGCGCGCACGCTTCGCAGACAATAACAACAGATTGTTGTTTAATTTCCATGTGGTGGCCATGGGGGGACAGAGAGAGAGAGAGTCACTTCTGCATTCAGATTTATTGTTGTGGCTGCCCTTTTTTTCTCACGATTAGGGTTTACGCAATTGAATCCTTGCGTTTGCTATTGTTTATAAACCAAAAGATGAGCGGTGGCAGAGACGGCAGAAAAGAAATCAGGGTCTTTTATTATGGGGAAGGCACCAAGTCATCTTGATTTTATTTTCCTTTATTATTATTATTATTATTATTTTCCATTTTGTTATTATTATTATCCTTTTATTTATCTTTTTAGAGTATTTTTATTAATTTTACATAGCCTCGTTGTTTTTATTTTCATTTTATTTATTTTGTCATTGATATTATCTTAATATAAAATAACACTTTTTTTTTTTTTCCAATGAAAACATTATTATAAACCAAAAGCACAAGAAAAAATACAGTTTACATTGACATCTAACCAAGGCTTTATTTGGTACAGTTTTTCCAAATAGATCTTTTAGATGTAGATTTTTTGAAAATAGAAATTTTAAGAAGAAGTTATTAGTTATTTGGTTGTCAATTAAAAAAGATCTTTTAAATTATAAACTGTTTGGTTATATTATTTTAAAAATATTTTTAGATTATAAATTTACTAAAAATGACATACGAGATAGGAGTAATGTACCTCATTGTCCTCTTGTGATATGAATATGAGAATTAGGCAGTTCTGCAAGTATGCCTCATTGTAGTAGAAAATGTTTGATATGAGCAGCAAAGTGCAATTTTGTTCTAGCTAGGATTGAATTAAAAAAGTTGTCTCGTAATTTTTTTATGTAAGGCTGAGGAGGAAGAAAGAGAACAAGAAATTGCCAAGTTAATAAATGCTTTGGATGTGCTTTGGTTCTGGCATCCTATTTGAAGTGAAACATACATATGTTTTTTCTACCATGAACCTTATTTCCTTTCCCTTAATGTCTACTCGCCGAGCATTCTGAGTTGAAAGAATGATTAAGTGTGATCTTGGTGCTATTGTATTTAATTTTGTAATGTTTGAAGCTGCTAAAATTCTTAAATTCATCAAAAATGCATGTTGGCAATTTTTCTATTGAAATCTTGAATATCTCATTCATTATGTTTTCCTTGTCATTTGCAGAAAAGGTGGGATGTGTAATAAGTAATATCGCTTTTGAAAAAAAAAAAATTGAAATTCTTTTCAACTTAGATTCTATATCAAGCTCAGGTTTTTTTTGGTACTCAAGCGAGGTTCAGGCTTTTTAACCAATGTTCTTCTGAACTTTCATAGTTTTGTTTCATATGGATTATCACTTTAACAAGTTCGATTTGTTCTTTCAAGACTTGAATTGAGAATTGAGAGATGTGTTTTTTGTATCTACTTTTTTGGATTCATAAAATGTTGGCACTAAATTGGTCTCAGATGTTTTTATGAAACAAATCATGAATGAAGTTGGAGGCTATGTGTTTATGTTTTTAAATAAAATATATTAGGGTTATAAGAGTATAAAGATATTAAAAAAATAAAATAAGGATATATTAGAAATTTTAATATTAAAAAAAAAAAACTAGAAAAGATCTACTTGTAGAAGCTCAAAATTTGAACTTCTCCAAGTAGACATTTTTCAGTTTTTTTAATTTTCTCATAGTTCTGTTGTATTGACAACCAAACGATGCAAGAAAAAAAAATCAAGTAAAACTTTTAACATTAAATAAGTACTTTTAGTCAATAGATAAGTTATACTAAATATACACTTAGAGTCTCTGAAGAGGACAAGACCAAAAAGGCTAGTTTATGTGCCAAACGATTCCCATTTTTAGAAATAATCTGATATTTATGAACACCAGCTTCCATACAAAGAGCCTTTATATCATTAACCAAATGCTCCATCTCTTCGGGACAAACTACATGATTGACCTTAGAAGCTACATTCGTTGCATCTACTTTAACCACCTTGACACAGAGGCTTAAAGAACACGCCAGTAGCAAACCTTCACTTAGAGAAAATTTGCACTCAAGCTTATTGTTGTAGCTACCCTCTTTTTTCACAATTAGGGCTTGTGATCTTAAACGAGAAGAATTTCCATCTCGTTAAAACTAATGTCTTTATGAAAGAAGATTTTGAAGAAGTGCTCACACATTTCTTATTAATTTTGATTAAATTAAAAATTGAATTTTTTCATTCAGTTTTCGATTCAATATGTTAAACTGAAAAGCAATTTGAAACCTAACATATATATTTACGTGTGTGTGTTTTTGTGTATCTATATATATATATGTATGTATGTATGCATTAAATATCTATGAGCAAATTACAATTATATATCTATTAATTGTATATAAAAAAAATGAGAAAAGAATGATAAAGAGTAGTAGATTTCAACACCTTTGGATTTGTTTGAAAGTAAAATTGCATTTTTGTCCTCATATATTGCAATTGTTTGCCTTTGTTTGAAAAGGGTAAAGAAGTAATTGGAGTGTTTGATAGTAGTTGTCTCCTCCTGTCCACGTTTGAACACACACTCATTCATTCTCTCTCTTTAATCTTTTTCTCCATGTTAGAGATTATTTATATATATATGTATGTATTTTTGACACTATGACATTAGGTCAAATAACAATCGGAATCTAATAAGGATAGAACACTATCCAACAACTCGAAAATCTACTTTTAAAAATGGGAGAGGATTTAGCAAGAATAGAACATCGCATGGCCCAAAAATCTACTACTAAAATGAGAAAGGACTACTCACATAATTAGTGGAACAATTACCTCATATGTTTGCTAATGGTAGTGCTCAAACCTACCATTACATATATAGACAGATGGGTTGTTGTCCATCATAGCAACTTGCTTAGAGGAGTACACTTGGCTTGCTTTTTTTTTTTTTTTTTAATTTTATTTTATGTTTTTTGAAATTGAATATACTTGGCTTTTATCATTAAAATTCTGCTTAAATTTAGAATCCATTAAGACTCAAAACTTCTGCCTTCTATCATCTGTAACTCCATAAAGAGCCAGAGACCAAGCGAGCAAGAAAGAGATTGATAGAGGAGATTTTTATTCCACATCATCATCATCATCATCATAATCATCTCTTACGTGGTTTGCAGTGTTTAATGATGCTAATGCCACTGCTTTAAAGAGGTCTAGCTGGCCTGATAAGGTTGTGGTGTTTGCTCTCACCACATTTCCTATTATTGAGCTTCGTGGTGCTATTCTTGTTGGTTACTGGATGCAACCAAGCCTATATTGCTCACTCTCTTATCTATTCTCGAGCTTGCTTTTTATAAAAACCTCAACAAATTATAGTTTCATTTAATTTAAGATTTTTATTAGTTTAGATTTATCATGTTTAAGATTATTTTTATTGTAATTATCTTTATTTAATAATTATTATAAATTCGGATTAGATTTATCTTTAGTTAATCTTAGATAACTAGGATTAGAATCATCTTTAATTTTTCGATAAATAGAATTAGTTTATCAGTTTATCTTAGAGTAGCAGTGGAGCTATAAGTAGTCATGTTAACTTAGGGCTGTAGTCAAGTTTTTGATGAATGAGCATTAGTAAAATCCTACAAGTTGTCAGGTAATTTATTTTGTGTTTTTTGGCTTTTTTTGAGTAGTTTTACTTGGATTTGCTTATGGTAGATTTCAAGACAATTATGTTGGCTTAAATATAGAGAATTAATTTGTTCATTCTATGAGTAAATTGGTTCGTAATTTTTCTTGTTGTTGGATCTAGATTTAGGTCCTTAACAATTTGGTGTTTTCATTGAGATTTTGCCGATGATAATTCATTAGGAAATTTGAGTGAGGGTGGTTTAAAAAAAAAATGATGGAATTGAGCAATAAGGAGATCAAAGATTGGAGGCTTTAGAAAAAGGCCAATTGAAATTGTTAAAGTCGATGGCGAATTTGTCTACTTCGATGGTGAATTTGTTAGAGGTTGTTAAAGAAATTTGAAGAGCTACCTTGTGAATGATCATGGATAAACTCATGGTAAAGGGCTACAATCACACGTGCCATTAGTTGAGAATGGAGTTCCAAATGGGCTTCATCTAAAATCTAAAGGTTGTGAATTGACCACTGTAGTTTGTGATAAAACGTATCTGATTGGTGAGACCAACGAATCACTTGGAATTAAGATTCATGACAAATCAACCCTTCTAACACAACAACAACAATGTTGCCAAAATGACAACAATGATGAAGAGAAGAAGAAAAATGAGGTTGTGACCGAGTCATTAATCAACCACCAACCTGCTAGGTGACTTTGTACGGAAAAAAAATTCACCACTCAAGATCTCCCTTAAAAACCTGTTTTCTATAAGAATATCTAAAATAATAGAAAAATAAAATAGAAAATAATAACAATCACTATAATACAAGAATTTATGTGGAAAACTCTAAAATAAGAGAAATTTACTATGTAAAAAATTATTACAATCATACAGACTATTCTCTTATAACTCATGACCTCAATATACTCACACTCTTCAAAGCATACACAAACCCACACCTTTCTATATTATAAAATAAGAATAACAAGAAAAATTTTTTAACTAAAGTTAAATACAATGCTTAAAGTATCTTTGATTGGGGCAATTTGAAACTAAGACTTTAGGCTCCTTTTATAACCTTCCAAAAAATCGTCCTCCCTTGTTTGTTTTCAATGTGTTATTGGCACCACTTTTAGTTTTGCCGATTTTTAAACAAACTCCACCTTGGCAAAATAAAAGAAACTTCTACTGTAATCATTGTTGTCGTACAAAAGCGCAAGTGGACGAGCCGAACAAATAATAAAGTGATAAGAGAAGTATTGTCCCACGAGGATTGTTGTTAATTAATGCCTAAAATTAAAATAACTCAACTTTTATTTGGTAGACGAAATTTGAGTAAATGAGTTGAAAACTACAACTAAATTTAATTGCAAATGTAAATAAATAAAAATTCTAAGGTTCTGATTTCACCATAACTAATCTGTTCCTCTCCTTTATTCTTTTTAACAAAAATTAATTATCCGGTTACTAGTCGAGATTCCCTGAATTATTCACATAGCCCCTCCCGAGGTCTATAGAAAATACCTTATAAAGTTTAACTGTTATGCTCCTATGCAAGTTAAAACATTAATGGATTCATTAAGATTTATAGATTTCTTTTATAGACTACACAAACCATACAGGTACATTCCTATCATGTATGTAATTTATGACATTCAGTACAATGAATTAGACACATAAATCAGCTTCCGCTATCATTATGATTAACAATTCAACTAAATAGTGATCAATTATTTAGAAGCATTAAACATAGTATTAAATGCATCAACCAAGATAAAAAAATCCTTAATTTAAATTGAACAAAGGATCGGAACATTAAAGTTAGACTATATCATAACCTTAGAAAAATAAATCTACTCCATATTAGAATTTACAAAGACTAAAAAATTAAACATAATAAAAGATAAGAAAACTTAGTGGATTGAAGTTTCGCTGTAGAATTTCTTCCTCTACTTTGCTCCTCCTCTCCAAGCTCTCCCTCTCTTTCTCTAAACTACTTGTTGTTTTGGTTTTTGATGAGATGCTTGGAATGGTGATTCTAAGACCTATTTATAGGCAAAGTTCACATCTAATTACATCATGCATACATCATCTTTTCCTAAGTTTCCATCATTCTACATCATTGCTTACATTATAGTTCATCTACCTTATTCAAGTCAACTTTTATATTACATCATGTGAAAGGACCCAACCCGGATTACCCCTATAAAGACCCGAGCGGAGCCCTCCCGGCACCCCACAGAATCCTTACAGTCTTTATGCAGGTGACTAAAAAGGACTATGTGAAGCAAAGCCGTACAACAATTTCATTTCTTAATCATTTAAAATTTAGGGTGGAAAAATTTCGGCAGCACAACAACTGTTTCTCCGATATTTCCAACCTTTTCAAAACCTATAAAATAATTTATAAACATTTCTAAATGCATACATTCTTTTCACTTCCCAAATAGGATCTTAGGTCCATCTCAAAATCAATGTTCAAACACAATTCAAGTATTCAAAACCAAAAGCATTTCAAACTTAAAACATTCCACATGCATGACAACGTAATCATTATTATAAAACTTAAACATTTACATGACACTAAATCCGTTATACATCAAAACATTTAATTTAATTTCATAGTGACAGTCGTCCGATAAGCTCGCCTAGCCTTAAACTGGAGATTTGTCGCCTAGAAGACTCGTGCCAGCACCTGAGGAGGTTTTAAAAAGAATAAACAAAAAAAAAATAGTGAGCTAAAAAGGCTCAGTGAGTGTTACGCATAGCTAAATAAGCTTTCCTTTAAAAAAATATGCTCTTTACAATCCTTTGAAAATTTCTAAGTTCTGTAAAATCGTTATTTAAAACATGAATTTCATGTTATTACATAAATTTGCTTGAAAACAGGATTATATGCATCGTAAAAATTCATTTCGTAATATATCTCATTTGAAATTTATTCATAACATAATCTTAAATTCATAATTTCATAAATCATATCCTCAGTCATAAAACATGTATTTAATGGGACCCAGAGAAATCATAATCACCGTCCGGTCCTAGGAAATCGATGGTGGGGACGTTCAATCTCAGTCATAACCACTATGTCGCGGAATGTTACCTCGCTGCACATAGGGTATCAGTCATAATAGTACCTTATATACGCGTAAAGGGCGACATGACAGACTCGATCCCCCCATAGTTAGTGGACTTTCCCCCACAGGCATGCCATACGCACAATAAAGCACTTCGGCTGCATAACAGTCATATTTCTGTCATATAATGGGGATAGGGTAACCATCGGTTTTGAAATATATTGACATGCTAAAATAATTGTTGTATAACATATTTCTTCGATTAGAAATCAAAACATAAAAGTGCATTTTAATAATAATTTATGCGATCAACATTGCTTTAGATGCATATATAAAAACATTTATAAGCGTACATCGTTCACATAAATTCATTTGAATATTAAAAACGTTTCAATCTTTCATGAAAGTATAGTAATCATAGTGCATTTATCATTTCATAAAAAAATTTACACTTACTGATTTCTAACTCACAGAAACGTCCCGATTTTCTACCTCGCGATACTTCCTCAATTTCGCTTTCCTTCGCCTTATTGCCTATATAATTTAACATTATAATATAAGCATGTCGTAACTACACTATTCGAATCTAAAGCAACATCATCGACATTACATTCTCATGGATTCAACAAAAAGGATATTCGAATCTAAACCAATAACATAAAACTCACGCAATTTCGACGACCTACCACGGATTATCGTTTTTAGCGTTTCGCGCAATTACATCAATTCTAATCAAGCTTATCGTTAATACCACTCGCGACTATACTTAAATCATGGAAAACGAATATTCAAACACTTTAAAACACAAAAATGAAAATCATGGCAGCAAGCTAAACGATTATTCATTTTTTGATTCGACTCCGAAAATCAAAGATTTCTAATGATCGCGCGCAACGAAACTATCCGATTGACTTTATTATAATTCATACTATCCAAATGTTAACATTTATCATCTTAAAGAGCTTAATAATATAAACGACAGCTTACTAATCATCAATTACATAATCACATTTGACAACGGAACTCGCAACTAAATAACATTTGCATTCGCGGAAAACTTACCCGAATCGCTCGGAAACGATTTCTTGATTATCGAACGACTATTCAATCCTTTAAAATACACTAATATGCATCATTTTTCAAAATGACGAACTCGAAAGTAAAAACATAACTTAACAGCCCCTAATCTCTACATAACAGCCCCTAAAACACATTTCACACAATTCCAACATCGAAAATCATCCAAAATTGCATTAACATTTCAACCGAATGAACTTTCACACTAACGAGGTTCTAAATCCTAAAACTCAATCATAACATGATCAATTATCATCCATAATTCAGCCTAATCATTATCCATCCAAACAAAATCAATAAAAACTTAATATACCTTTCGGAACTCAATTCGAAACTTCGAAACGATCGCGCGAGGGTACTGCCCACTTTAACGCTTTTATCCGCGAGTTCCCTTCAATCCAAATTAACTTATAACCAATAAAAACTAATCGAAACTTCAACACGAAACCAAACGGAACATCACTTACCTTTGCATGTGCTGATATTCATCAAAACAGCACCTAAACTTGTTTGATCGCCAATTGACGTCCACCAGAATTCATGGTAGCAAGCAATCTCCTTCCTCCCTTCAAGAACAGCCTGTCATCACTAAAAAAAAAAATGTCATTCAAAACCTTCATCCAGCTGCTAACCCATGCACAAGACAGTCCTCTCAAACTCGTTTTCATGGCGGAACTCACATGCAAAACAGAACAGCCTTTCAATCCTCTCGCACGAGCTCACTCCTTGCTTGCATGTGTTGCCTTCTTCTTGGTTCTGCTCCACCTCAGGCCTGACAGCAGCTGCTCGACAACAGCTCACGACGGTAGCAACACCAGCTCTCGGCAGCAACAGCACCAGCTCTCGACAGCAAAAGCACCACCACGGCAGCAGCTCACGGCTTCACTTTCTCCTTGCATGCACATCCTCCGGTTCAGATCTGCTCCTGGGTTGCTTGGATGACACATGCAACTGCCGCATTTAAGGATTCACTTCCACATCTAGTTGAAGACCGAATGAGAGAGAAGAAGGATGGTGATTCTTACTCGGATCAGCTCTCGGTTCTGCTCTCATCTCCAAGACCAAGCAGCTCTCAACATCTCCAAGTTCTTCTCTTCCTTCAAGAATGATTCTCGGTCCTTGGGTGAAGGATGACCGAACTTCTCCCCTTGCTTAACTCTCTCTCTTTCGATTTCTCTCTTTCAATCTTATACTTTAGGCTTTCAGTTTTAGCTTGATGAATGGTGACTGAATATGGGATTCGATTGAGCTTCACTTACTTCTCACTCTAAACTCTTTTTCTCAATCTAAAATCTCTCTCTTGGCTTTAAACAAATAAGAGGCCGAATGACTAAAACATTTATTCCTTCCATTCCTGCCTTTTTCAATTGATATATCTATATATATATATATATAATATTTTGTCCTCTGGACACTTGTCATGCTATTATTCAATTTCAAGCCACTTGTCTTGATTCCTTCCCTACACGGTGACACATGTCCTTTATGCGCCGATTTCGCTCTCCACTTGCTTTTCATACTTTCCATTCCGCTTTCGAAATTCAACTCGATTCCGCTCATTCGGGAATTCGCTTATAACTCAATTACGCCTCCGAAATTATTTAAAAAAAAAATCAATTTTCGATTTCAACTCCAAGCATTCGGAATTAATTAATTTATTAATTAAATTATCATTTTCGAAACTTTTGGAACTTTTCTCAATCCTCATTGAACCATCTGGAAATTATACTGGACTACAACTTATACATCCGGGTCCATATGGAAATCTTATTAAACCCTTTCTGGATAATTTTGAAATTTTATTGGAACTTAGTTTACTCATTCGAGCTCTCCGAGAACCTTATTAAATCTTTTATGATCTTTCAAAAATTTACTAATCATCTCCAAGCCATCCGCAAATTTTCTTAATCATCTAAGTACTGCTCGGGAATCATATAGAATTTCAATCTCACCTCTAACACTTTAATTTATTTTATTACTTCACTAATATAGGCATATACTATTTCATACCTATACCATACTAGGATCGGGAGGGTATGTTACATCATGGTTCACCTACCCCATACAAGTCAACTTTCATATTACATCATTGCTTACATCATAATTTTTATTACATCATTTCTTACATCAACATGACATAATATTTATTTTTAGAATACTCGATTTTTAAACTGTGATAACTTCTTTATACGATCTCTAATTTGAGTAATTTTTGAGGTGATGAACTGCTTCGAATGACATTCATTTTGTAGCGATGATCTTATCTCGAACAATAACATTTGGTGGGGTCCACATGTGATTTTTTCACCAATTTTATTCTGAAAATAAAAAATGCAAAAAGATGTAATAATTTATTTAATAATAATAAAAATATCAAGTACTAATCAAGAATTCAAGTTTAAAAAGGTAAAATAACTCTATAAAAATAGAGTTATCAATTGTCTATACCAATAATCATAATTCTCAATCTAAGGAGTTATTACTTCACCATAAAAGGGTACACTCACTTAGAATCACATATTTTAATAATTTCACTTTGGCATATGTCGAAAAACCTACTGAAAATTTATGGTGCAACTTCCACTTTTGGCTTTATTAGAAGTTCTAAGTTCATCAGCTATCGATATACATTCTACCACACACCTTGCATCAATGCCAAACCAATTCCTGTGCGCAATTGTGGATCTACTAACAATACCACATTCTCTTCCATGGCAATGCAGACATATCATGAAGATGTACTTCTCACTTCTCAAAGGAAATCATCTTCTCGTATGAGAGAAACATTGCTAGCTTCTACCTCGGAGCCTTTTGCTGAACTCGCTTCACTTTAACAATTTTTCTAACGTGACCAAATTGTCCATACCCCTAGCAAATTATATTCTTCTCGAATTTCTTCTTTTTCCAGTTGCTCCCATTTCTAACTACTAACATTTAGTCTATTGATAAAGTATGATCTCGACTCTTCAACCTTCTTTTCTTAAAAAAGAGTTTACTTGTAACTTTTGCAAATTTCAGAGTCTTCTTCCCATATATCAAAATACGTTTCATGTGCTTATAGGAAGTGAAAGAGACAAGATGAGCCCTAACATTTTGTCATCTTCTTCAATTTTAAGTCCGATAGTCTCATGTTCAAAAAGGATACCATTAAGAACACTAAGATGATCTGAGATTATCGTACCTTTATCGATACGTGGAGTATGAAACTATTCATTTAGGTACAAGCGATTTGAGATGCCCTTCGCTTGATACAACTATTCTCCTAAAGTTTCTTGGCTATTGATATTATATGTACGTTTACAAAAAATTTTTTGGTCAAACACAGATGAATTGCACTTGCATAACTCAAATCTAAATCCTCTCAATCTTTATCGCTCACACTAGTCTTCCTAGAATCTTTGTCTTTACTGGAATCTTCGTTAAGAATAGAGTTTGATTTCTTCTCCAATGTCTTGTGTAACCTATATTGTATTAGCACATCCTTGACTTGCACATGCCACAAGGCGAAATTGATTATTCCATCAAATTTCTCCACATCAAAACTCATAGGGCTTGAAAACTTCGACAAAACTATATATTAGAATAGTACACTCATAGTTCGTGAATAGTATAACTGGTAAGTTATCAGGAAAAAGAAGTCGGTTATAATGGATACAGTGAAGTACCAAGCCTTTCCTAGCTAAAACCCTCCCTAGACATGCAGTTCCATATTACCACCCTTATTTCTAGCAATCAAGAATAATTTTTTTCTAATATGGAAGATTAAATAATTTTACAATCACAAAGTATACTAAAAATTTTCTTAAACATCTAACACTATACCAACTAGGCAATCGGGCTCCGATACCACTTGTCGGGAAAAAAATCACCTCTTAAGACCTCTTCTAAAAACCCGCCTTTGTAAGAAAATCAATAATAACAGAGAAATAAAATAGAAAATAATAACAATCACTATAATACAAGAATTTATATGGAAAAATCTAAAACAGAGGAAAAACCACGGCCCTCACAAAGAAATTCGCTATGTAAAAAATTGTTACAATTACATTGATTTTTCTCTCACAACCCAGACTCTAATACATCCACACTCTCCAAAACATATATAGACTCACACCCTTCTACACTCTAAAATAAGAATAACAAGAAAGAAATTTTAATTATAGTCAAATACAATGATTAAAGTATCTTTGACAAGGGTAATTTGAAACCAAGACTTTGGACTCCTTTTAAAGCCTTCCAAAAAACCATCCTCCTTTGTTTGTTTCCAATGTGGGATTGATACCACTTTTATTTTTGCCAATTTTCCTAATAGACTCGGTGTACATCAATAGAAAACTTCACCAACTACGACATGAATGCAAGGGTCGCGGTCTTAGCTTTTCAAAAACTAGGATTCTCTTGACTTTTTGACTCGGACTCAACTCAATAAGTACACCACCAACATTGAGTCAAATGAGACAACAACACTTCTTTTGGGTATGTTCACCAAGATTTTCAAGTCGGATGATGAATTCAGGATCGTGGAGCACCACAAAACCGCCAGAACTATTGATAAAGCTGGCAAGAAGCCACGATAAGAACTTGTATTAGAGGAGCTTGAACTAGGTTAGAAGGGACCTAAGCCGGTTGTTTACGTGATGTTTCGATGCAATTATTTTGCATTCACTCCATTGTTACCAAGTGTAACCAATGGAACCATTAAAGCTAGTAGCATTGTTGAACCGATTCACAATATAATGATGAAGGAAGGTATGGAAGATATGAAGATGCAGTCACTCGAACCAATGTTGAAGGAGTAGGAGGGGTTGATCTGGGGCTAAGTGCACATAACCCAATTTGTAAGCAACAAGCTTATGTTTGTGGTGTTGAGACATGGAGGTTTCATGGTGCAGTGCATGATAGGCCCCGTTTCTGCACATTCTATCCGTACAGATGGCAGCCCACCGTCAACCCCATGGTGGCCCTCTAGTCGATACCTAATCCGACTAGAAGGTTCCTGTAAAGTTAAGTAATTTTTCTTTATTTAAAAACTTTACATTTTCTTTTAAAAATCACTTTTCTAATGGAAACAGACAAATTTTTTTTTTTATTATATAATTACAAAATAGTTTTATAAATTTTGGGCAGTATAATGACTGTTTTTCTTGAAAATACCACCTTGCAAATTTTTTATAAAATTTATACACGTTTAAAATTAAACAATTTCCCCAAACTTCTAAGTCTAAAACCCTCATTTTATCAATCCATAAGCAACCACAAATATATTATCAGATTTAAAAATAATTTGAAACACAGTCACAAGTCATGCGTATATTTATTTATACACTTTTCAAAACTATATGAAAATTTACACAATCATTAATATACAAAAATTTCAAGGCATTCTAAAATAAATAAATGGAAATACAATAGCACAAGCAACTCGACCAGCCTAATCTTAAGCTGGAGTCCCTGCTACTGATGCATCTATCTCTATGCCTGTCCATGGGGAGGTTTTATTTATAAAATATAAAATAATATATGAGCTACACGAGCTAAGTGAGTGTCATAGATTTTCGTCTTAAACTTAACTTGTAAAATAAATCTCCCTTAAGTTTTAAAACAATTTACAAACCTTTAATTGCTGTAATATCAAAAATCAATTTTTCTCTAAAAACCATTTCTTAATTTAGCATATGGATAAACATTTATTTTAAATAAAAGTTTAGACATTATAAAAATTGAATTATAACATAACATGCTGTGTGATTTCAATTTCCCGTCATAAAATGTAAACAATGGTGACGATAATGCTTTCAAAAATTTTTGAATATAAATAAGGTAACCAATACCAATTCGTACCATATGATATCCTAGACATGGAGTAAAATTTTGCCTCGCTCAGGCCATCTAGGAATTTTTCCTCGTTCAAGCCATCTATTTGATTTTACGTAGCGAAATTTTTTTTTCCCTCAGTACGGAACGACATTTTTCCTCACTCAGATGAAAGCTAGCTAATAATATATCTTGTACGTGCATTGAGCGACACACTAGGCTGGACTAATTAACACAGTCCCTTCCTACGGGTTTTCTCTTGCTATTAGTGACAGATACCCCCGATACTGCCAATGCATACTTAGGGTACTCAACCTCAACCAGAGATATCTGTAATACCTATTAGGCATTCCATAGATTCATAAATATATTTCCAAATCCATATGATCCATAGCTCATATAATAAATTTTACAATCTATGCAAAAACATTTTATATAAAATTTAATTCAAAATCAATTTTGAACATATCATGACACATATTTTTAATACATCATATCAATCATTTTAAGGGACACTCACCTAGTATTAACTCATGGTAATTCACGTTTTAAGGTTCCGTCGATTCCAAATTCTCCATATATTTTCAAATTCTATGTTTAGGCAACATCACAACTAATTTAACCATACATATATACAACCCTTGGTGCACTAACCTGCAAAAAACTATTTAACTATGCGGGGATCCCAAACACCTATTATCTAAGTCGTAATGACTCCATTTATTCATATACATTTTTCGTTTGAATTTCTCGATATTTATACATGCAAAACATCTCAATTGGAGTTTAATTTTTACATCAATACATTAAACAAACTTTTAGACCATTTTACCCTTAGATTGGTCGAATATACATCACCTTTCAACCCATCCATCCAATTCAATATTTCTTACCAAAATCACATTTCAATGCATGCAATATATTATATAGAATTTAATCAAACTCATAAAACATCACAATTAAATAACATGGCATAGTTTGGCAGTGACATGCATCCTTTAATATCCAATTGAATTCTTTTCAATTCCATGCTAAATTCATTATTAAAACAAACCATGAAATCATCTTAATCCTAATTTATCACAGGAATTAAATAAAGAAAATTACAATAAAAATAACCCTAAACATGATAAATGTAAACCAATAAAAATCTTAAATTAAATGAAACTCCAATTTGTTGAGGTTCTCATCATTGCTTGTTCTTAAAAAATACATTTATCCTCAATGGTAGAATCTAAAACCTTCTTTGCCGAATTGTTAAACATGTAAGTTCCACCATAAACAGAAGGTGCAAGGGTAGCCAATGACTCTGTATAGTGCTTCATTCGCTTCACACAATCCAAAGCAAGTTAACCTAAATAACTATCTTCAATGTGAAGTGCCAAGGCATGACCAATAAAGTCAAGCTCATCAAGGCTATATTTTGAGATAATTTCTTTAACTACAACTTAGTTCAACTGCAGTTCAAATACTTCTACATATTTCTTCTTCCTTACAAAGTAAATAGCTCCAACAACTACTATAAATATCACCACCATAACTACAACCAAAACAATCATTACTGGATCAATTTTCTTACTTGTTTTTCCTTGTGGGGGATGTGGAATGAGTTTTGAAATATCGAAATCTTATGCTTCTCCATTTTTATTGAAACTCCATGAACCAAGCACTGACAATTCAACCTTCAAGTAATCACATGAGTCATTAACCAAGTCTGACTTGCACTGTAATACACCTTTCCAATTTTAACAATGTAAATGTGTTGTACAAGTATGCCCTCATTTATGGAATAAATAAATAATTTAAAGTGTTCAGATGTGTAATCAGATTTTGGTGAAATTTTCGAATGTCAAATGGTATTTCAATAAAATTTTCGAAGTAAACCGAAAACAATTCAAAAATGAGAAGTGGTATGGTGATTTATTAATAGATATAATGCAATTAGTGTTAAGTAGATTTCCAAGAAAGGACATGATTTACTAAATTGATTAGAAATATATATAAAGGCATAATTTGAAATTAAATGTGTGAAAGAGTGTAGAGAAATATGTGGCAAAATTGTAAATTTAAACCAATGGCATGCTTGTAATTAAGCGTCAAGCTTGAAGGGCAATTTGTTAAGGCAAATAAAGTCTATAAATATGGGATGAGACTAGAAGAATTGAGAGAATTTTTGAGAGAAAAAGAGAGGTGAAGTCGGCAAAAGAAATAGCAGGGACAACAACTGTTCTTCAAGCATTCTAAGCCCCTTTTTTGTGGTTTTCAAGTCATTAAAAAGTGGAGAACAAGTCTAGGGATGATATCCAATAAGGGTAAGTGATTTTCAAGTGAAAAAGTTAAAGTTTTCATGAAGTTTTTGTGTGAAAAATTTTGATCAAAGCTATCAATGGACTGCATGTGATGTTGATGAAATTTTTATGCATAAATTTAGAGTTTTGAAGCCTTAAACTTGAAAGAAAGCAAAGCAAGTGATCAAGGACAAATTGGTAAGCATACTAACTAAGATGATCTTTGATTTAAATTCGGATTGATAATGTTTAGGATGTTGATTTTATTACCATAATACTTGGTGTGAGTTTACATGAATTTCAAGTGGAAAAATTGAAGATATTTTAGTGTATGTATGGGTATAGTACACGACCAAAGGAAGGATGATATGATTCAAGTTATGTTTTATTTGTTTGAAGTGATTTCATGCATGAAACTATGCTAAATTATCTACTTTGAATGTTGAAATAAAAATCAAAAGCATGGTGAACTAGTTGCTATGTATTCGGCCAAGATAGAGAACTGATGGTCCAAGTTGTATTTAATTTATCTAAGTATGTTTTATGCATGTAAAATGTTGAAATGTCAATTGAAGATGTTAAACTCAGAAGAAAAAGTTGGTACGATCATATATTTTGCATTCAGTAAGGAGCCTTATGTGATGGATGATTGTTCGATTAGTCTTCACCAGTTGAGATGTCTCCAAAACACTGACTTTGTGGCTTCATTCTTTCACTCACTACCCATTCTTCTAGAGGAAGTAACAAGCATGCCATCAATAGATCAAATACGACCACCACTACAAACTGTGCTAGATGAATTATCCTCAGTGCTAGTTATTCTTCCAAGTCCACATACATATCGACTAGCTGACCATCACATACATCTATTACCGGATGCACCACTTATTAGGGTTCGACCATATTGATACTCTTATTTCAAAAAAGAGGAGGTAGAAAGGTTTGTTCACGAAATGTTGGATATCGACATAATTCATCCCCATTCTAGTCCATTTGCTTCATCAGTTTTGTTGGTCAAGAAGAAAGATGGCACTTAGCATTTTTGTGTGGACTACCCAGCTCTCAACCAAGCTTCCATTTCGGACAAATTTCCTATGCCTATTGTGGATGAGATGCTTGACGAACACATGGTGCCTCCATTTTTTCCAAAATGGACTAGTGCGCTGGTTATCATCAAATTCAAATGGCCTCGGAAGACATTCACAAGACCACTTTTCGAACTCATGAGGGCCATTATGAGTTCGTGATTATGCCTTTTGGTTTATGCATTGCTTTGACTACATTTCAAAATGTGATGAATTCCATCTTGAGGTCATATCTGAGACAGTTTATCATTGTTTTCTTTGATGATATTTTGATATATGGTACTTCCCTGGAAGATCATGTGCATCATTTACACTTGTTATTAAATTGCTTGGTTACTAATTTTTTGTTTGCTAGGCAATCGAAGTGTGTGTTTGGTCGTTCGGAAGTGGAGTATTTAGGACATATGCTAACTTCACTAGGTGTTCGACCAGATGATACAAAAATTCATGCGATTGTCCAGTGCAAGCGGTCTGTCACTGTCAAACAGCTTCAATCTTTTCTCAGTTTGGCAGGATATTACAACAAATTTGTTCACAATTTTGCAAGCATTGCAACTCCTTTAATGTCTTTATTGCAAAAAGATTCCTCCTGGTGATCTACTACCACAAATGATGCTTCAAAACAACTCTTACCAAAACATTAGTCTTGGCATTACCAAACTTTATTCTCCCTTTCGTCATTGACACCAATGCTTCTAGGGTGGGCATTGGGCGTAGTTCTTATGCAAAATGGACATCCTATTGCCTTAGTAAGAAAATCAATCCAAAAATGCAACAAGCTTTTCCTTATGTCAGAGAGCTTTTCACAATCACTAAAGCAATGGCTAAATCACAACCATATTTGTTAGGTAATCAGTTCAAAATTCGTACGGATCAGAAAAGCGTTAGGGAGCTGGTTAATCAAGTTGTCCAAACACCTAAGCAACATCGTTTCTTGGTTAAGCTTCTTGGTTATGACTTCTCTATTCAATACAATCCAGGTTCGTCGAACAAGGTAGCGGATGCTCTATCATGTTTACCTATTGCTTTAGCTGGTTTTAACATTGAAACTTTCTAAATGTGCTTGCTAACTTCTATTATAAATAATCTCATTTCTAATTTAAAAGCCGAAACGGCTACAAACCGTCAGCTGTAGGATTTGGTTGCAAAAATTCAAGCTCAAACTACACGTTATTTGCACTTTTTGATCCGCGATGGGTTGGGGTTCTTCAAGGGACGGATTGTGTTGGCATCCAATTCTACTCTCAAGAATCGAGTGTTACAGGACTGTCATTCAAATCTTACAGATGGTCATGGGGGTTGCCGTAAGATGGTCATGCATATTTCTCCTCTCTATTATTGGCCAAACATGCGTGAGGAATATGTGTCTATGGACTTTGTGGCGGGCTTGCCTCCTTCTAATGGGAAAACGACTATTATGGTAGTCGTCGATCGGTTGTCACAGTATGTCTATTTTTCACCTTGGCCAAGCCGGATTTTAGCTATTTTGGCTGCTCAAGTCTTTGTCACAGAAATTTGCCATCTCTATGGGATACCCATGTCCATTGTCTTTGACCGTGACCGTATTTTTATGAGCCAATTTTGACGTGAACTCTTTCGTCTTTGTGGTTCTTGGCTTCGCTTTAGCACTTTAAATCATCCATAAACAGACAGTCAAATAGAGGTCACGAATCGTGGACTTGAACAATATCTCAGATGTTTTATAATGAATAATCCAAATTCACGGCTTTTTTTTTTTTTTCTTGCCTTGGGCTGAGTATTCTTATAATACATCATTTCATTCTTCAACAGAGTATTCTCTTTTTCAAATTCTATATGGTCGTTCTCCACTCGTTATGCATCTATATGAGGAGCTGAGTTCTTCTGTGGAAGTAGTAGAACATGTTTTGCTAAGGCGGGATGCCATTCTCCGTGAGCTCAGAGAAATCTTGAACAGTCCTCGCAATTGAATGAAGCAACTTGCTGATAGGAAGCGTAGAGACATAACATTTCAAGTTGGTGATTTAGTTTTGGTCAAGCTTTAACCTTTTCGCCAGAAATCAGTCCGAGAGCAACAATGTTCAAAACTAAATCGTCGTTATTATGGCCCCTATCCAATCCATGCAAAGATAGGTGCAATTGCTTACCTTCTACAGAAATCAGCCTGACAGGATGATTACAAAATGTAGCAGCTGGAAAGTGGATGTGGTAGAGGCTGAATGGAAGAAAGTTTAGAGACTGAGTAGAAGATCGCTTAGTATATTCCATTTTAGTTGTTGACTATTAGTGTTGTACATGTGTCCATCATGTGTTGGTGACCTTAGAACAATTTTGTGATAATATAGTTGAGGACTAAAGTAAGAAAAGCATGCAAATCTTGATAAACTTATTTGTTTCTTTCTCTTTAACTTTGAAGTTGTGGGCATCCTCGATTTGCTTAGTTACTAACAATAGATAGCTAACAGACTTGATAATACAATGATATGAAATGTGTCTTTATGATTTGAATAATGAGGTTTTAATTCCATTACACCAAGCTATAGGGTGGTATCCGGACTAGTATTTGTTTTTGATTTGATATTGCAATATGATATGAAATATGTTTTATTTTATGAAAATTAGATTCCAATGTCTTCTTTCGATTGTGTTTTCATTGTGTGGGTTTAATAGCTATAGATAAAACAGAGTTATCTATTTTGGTTGTTAACAATGAACAATGGATTTGTATCTATGTGTATACAAATGTGTATATGTGTATGTGTATGCATGTGTAAATATATATATATATATATATAATAAAATTTATAAATAATCTTGTCACTTTTTGTTAATCACATCAATGTTAAGTAAGTTTTCAATTCTTAAAAAAGTGATAAAAACTTAAATTTCACTTTATTTTTCATTAATTTGAAGAGTTAAAATCATTTGTTTCAAGTTTCAGTATAAATTGAAGGGTCCATATTAAGGCCCATATATGGTCAGTCAAAAAGAACAGGAATTTTGAGCTGTGGGTACTTCGTCAGTGGGATGGTTGCTTGATAATGCAATTATAAATGTTTCCAAATTGTGTGAATGTCTCGATAAGCTAATTTTGATGCTATTTAGTCCAAGTATTTGATGCATATTTAACTTGGTCCAATCCTATTACCATAATGTATTAATAAAAATTTCTTTAAATTTTTCATGTTTAACTTGGTCCAATCCTATTACCATGACGTATTTATAAAAATTTATTTCTAATTTTCATGAATGATCTTAAAACGTCTACCACTTGTGATTTAAGTTGCTGGATGGGAAGGTTAGGGGATAACGCATGTCAGAAAGAAATATGTGACATGAATTTTATGCTAAATTCTGTGATAGATTATACAAATTGATTTGATAAGTTACACCGCATCATAAAACTACAAGGCCAAAGATTTTATTCTTCGTTTTTTCTTTTTATTTGCCACATACATAGATTTTTCATTTTGTAAACTTACTTATAAAATACAGTGATAATGAAATTTGAAATCCTGACAACTATTAACATTATTATACCTACGAGTCTTAAATAAATAAAATATAATAAATTATATTATACAAATAGATACAAAAATTAAAATTGTTTTATAGGTTGCATTACAAATAATTAACAAACAGTTTGACAGAATTGATGGGTTACCTGAGTAGCAAATAAATGAATTGATATTATATATTTTTATTATTGATATTTATATCATACAAGTAGATACAAAAATGAAACTGTTCATTACCATTAGGTCTCCAATTTCCATTCCTATCTTTCTTGGCTGTATGGATGCATAGGATCGTGAGAGGGGGTCTCCCTCTGCTAACAAGTGCGTTGGTGCAATCATCACGTTCCCTTCAAATGACCCGTTGGGTCTAGTTTAATTGGTGTGGGCTTACTGGGTTTTTTGCAAAATCCCCTTCACGACAAATCTTTGGCGTGTGATACATTCATTTTTTTTTTTTCTTTGACATCACCAGGATAGATTCCTTTTAAACTCTTACGTACATAATTAATATATCCAAGATTGGGGTCATAATCCTTTGGCAAAATTGGCTGCGGCAAATCCTGTCTCACAATTTCCGACTTTCGCATATGCTGTGCAAAACCACTCCCAATCTTTAATTAGACATATGAATTATGTACTCATAGTTTAAGGGCAAATTATACCAAGTTCGACCTTAGGTGAAGTTATACGTATGCAAAAGGTTTGAGCATAATTACATAAAATTTGCTTCAACTTTTGAAAATGCAACATGAGAATGCCCCTAACGCTAGAGAGCTGTCTTAAATTCTAATGGTCAATGATCAAAAAGACTAAAATGCTCATCATTTTCAAAGGTCAAACGTTTATATTTTTTCAACTTTGAAAACTTCAAAGTAAAAATTTTTATTTTCATTTCATTTTAATTTTTAAAAAATTAAAAAAAAAATGTATATCAACAAATTTCCTCCAATTAGAGGAGAGTTGTGATGATCAGTGATCTCCGCTAGTAGAGGAGATTGTCGCATGATCTCCTCTAACAAGGGGAGATTGATCTCCTCCACTAATGGGAGATCGCAAGTGTCGATATCCACCTATTGGAGGAAATTGACACAATGACCTCCTCCATTAGAAGATCATGCCATGTTGGTCTCCTTCATGGGGAGATTGTCGTACGCCTTGATGGAGCCATCAAGCTCTATCACATCTTTGTGCGGGTTTGATTTATGAGTTCATGTTTCATGTTTTGATTTGTGTTGACATTCAGATCTGGTCAACTGAGATTCTTGATACCCGAAACTATAGATAACACAAACAAAGTGAAAAATAGAATAAGCAAGGCAGAGAGAAAGAAGAAAACCACAAGCTTTACGTGGTTCGGCCTTAAGAATAACCTACGTCTACGGCACTGACTATGGTAAGGAGATGCAATCATTGTTATTAATAGTTTCAGGTTGTAGTGAGAGAGAGGGAGAGAAAAATCCCTCTTTTACAATAATATTCTCCCTTATTTATAGAGAAGGGGGGTGCTACAATTACAATGCAATTGATACACGCAACATTTATTGTTTTACACTTTCAAAGACCGACATCTACCAAAGTCTTCTGCCAAAGCATGGGTTTCTGACATAACCCACGCATAGGGATTGAGAAGTCACGCTGCCACTGACTCTGGAAAGACACAACGTGCATGCCACGTAATTCCATGAAATGGTTCTGCTTTGGGCGAGCTGGAGCTCATTAGGCAGCTCTACTCGAGTAGCGACCTGAGGGAGAAAGCTCCTGCACGCGAGCTGAGGTTGTGGTCGTGCGGTCTGAGCCTTCGAAGGCTTATAACAATAAGTTGTTGGTCATAGACGAGTTCGCTATTACAAGTAGGATGCTTCTATATGCGCTTATATGCGAGCTGCTTCTGCGAGCTAAAACTTGGCAGGCTAAGCCCTTGTCTACTGGATCATTTCATTGGACCATTAGGTTTTTATCAGCCTATTTGACGTAGCCCAAAAATACCTATAGCATAAGCCCTCAAGCTCTTAGTTCATTTACGGGCTGGGAGTTTGAATCTGTTGGTAAAAGCCGACGTGCATGATCTTGCTACTTTGTCTTCATCAAAGTCATTTACCTTATCAAGCTTCGGACTCGAGCTCCTTTAGAGTAAGAAGGAGTTGAGTCGGAGGGAGAAGTGAGCTTGAAGAGATTGCTTTTGATCTGGACAATAAGGTGGAGAAGCCGTGGGGAAGGTTGCCTGATTCACTTTACTGCGATGTCTGATTGGCTTTTGCTTGCTTACTTTAGCATTGTTTTTTCGTGCTTTTATTGCACCAAGTCCTAGAACTTTCCTGTGGACTTAAGAAATAAAGCCATTAGTAATAATGAGCCTCTTGAGCTATACTCAGGGGGTGTTGGAACCCATTAACATAGTGAGAGTTAAGGAGAATGAAACCTCAGCTACACTCACAGGATTGTAACCTGAGCCGTACATCAAGCTATGCCCATAGGGTCGTAACCCGAGCATATATAGCGAGCTGAGCTCAAAAGTTGTAAATCCGAGCCGTATAGCGTAATGACTTCTCGAGCTATGGTCAGACAGATTGTAACCTTAGTTAACATAGCGAGAGTTAAGAATGATGGAACTTTGGTTGCGCGCATAGGATTGCAACTCGAGCTCTACAGCGAGTTGCGCTCACAGGGTCATACCCGAGCATTTACAATGAGCTATGCTTAAAAAGTTGTAAACCGAGCTATACAACATAATGTTCCTCTCAAGTTGTCCAGTTAGGTCACACAGATGGTTCCAAGCCAGCGTGGACGGACCTCAGCTAACAGCGTAACATAAACCTTTCAGGCTACACTCAAAAGGTCGTAACTCGAGCTCCATAGTGAGAGTTGGGGAGGTCATAACCTCGAGCTGCGCTCACAGGGCCATAATCCAAGCTGTACAGCGTAATTTCTGATGAGCCGTTCTGAGGGTCGTCACCCGATAACATCGTTACTTTGGCAAGCTATGCCCAGAAGGTCGTCACCCGTAATATAGTTCGAGCTAAACCCCAAAGGCCTTTAACCCCATTTGGGGGACTCGTAAGCGTAAACAGGACGTCCGCGAATAGGATCAACAAATTGTTATAGCATAATAATATAATAATTTCATAATATTTATTAGCATTATGAAATTGAAGTAAATACATACTAATTCAATTGCCTAATATAAGGACATACCCGTGAGGTGAGATTCACCATGTATGGTGAAGAAATCACTTATATTAGGTTCATACTATTGTTTGGGAGCTCGTTAATATGCGAATTGTTGAGCCTATTGAGGCTGTGAGCTTACTGGTGCCACCACATATTCTCTCAAGCGACCTTGTTGTATGAGCTCTTCAATTGCATTCCTCAAGTCTTTGCACTCTGAGGTGTTATGCACTTGTGCCCAATCTCATTGCGGTAGTCGCAGAACTTGCTCTGGTCTTTGCGATGAACATAAGTCTTCAGAGGGTTGGGCTTCCCGAAATCTTTCTTGTCTTTTTTAGCTTCATAGATTCTATCTTGAGTGTCTGATAGGGTGTAATAGTGATAATGATGATGAGGTCACTTAGCCCTTGGCTCTTTTCTGACTTTCTTAGCGACCTGATCGCTTTCATCACTAAAACTGTTTGTTTCATCTTCCTAGTTAGATCGTTTGAGATTGAAAGCTTCTTCCTATCTGACCTCTTTGACAACTCATTCATAAAACTTGCCTAAGTCCTTAACTAGAGACTTATATATGTCTTCATACAGTTTTTCATCCTTATGGAGTCCAGCTGAGATCGTTGTTATGATGGTTTCATTTAAGGGATTTTCTACCCTATTGCTTTCGCATCTGAATCTGGTAAGATAATCTTTTAACAATTCATCTTTTCACTGGAAGACTATGGCGAGGTGGTAAGGCGGTATGAGTTGCTTCTTTAGAGCCTTATACTGGCTGATAAATTTTCTTTGGAGCTCTTCCCAAGCTGCCTATGCTACGAGCTGGTAGGCTCTTGAACCAAGCTTATGGGATGTCGTCTAAAGTTGCTGGAAAGACATGACACTTGGCTAATGGATCAGTTATTTGAAAGTATATCTAGACATTGAAGGCATTTAAGTGCTCGAATGGGTCGCTATCCCCATTAAATTGAGGAATATTGGGAACCTTGAGCCTTCTAGAGGTCACGTCTCAATTTCTCTTGTGAGAGGGGTTCTTTCCTCATATTGATCATTCTGCCCCTGAGCTCTAGGTCGCTCTTCAAGCTGGCGAACCCTTTGGAGGAGCTCTTCAACCATTAGGTCGTGAGGCCTATATTCTTTGCTGAGCTCGCGATCTTGAGAGTTGTAACTTGGGACACTTCACCTATTTCGTGAGCTGATGGCTTGGTGTGACTCTAACCGTTGCTGATATTTAGCTCCCTCTTCTCAAGCTCGACGATCAATAGCTCTTGAATGAGAATTGGAAGGGCGAGCTAATACTTGTTCTTGCTGCTACTGAGGAACAATAGCTTTTGATTTGGGCATGCCCTGCACCTAGGCTTAAGTCAGCATCCTGACTGCATCTACGAGCTACTATATTGAGCTTTGCAATACTTCTTGCCATTGGTGCCATTCCCAAAGCCCCCCAACCATTAGGACTACCAGAGCAGATTGACGGGAGGCTGTAGAGATCTCGCTTTCAGCAGCGCTGCCTGGAGGGGCAGTGATATCCTCTGTCGCTTAGGCACCTTGTTGTTTGCCTGGGTGTTAGAACTTCTAGTTCTTCTTCCTCTTGCCATGGCGTTTGAAGATTTGAAAAATCTTGTAATTGGACCCTCCTTCTAACGCCAAAATGTTAAAGTTCAAATCTAGTCAACTGAGATTCTTGATGCCTAGAACTACAGATAACACAAACAAAGCAAAAAATAGAAGAAGCAAGGCAGAGAGGAAGAAGGAAACCACAAGCTTTACGTGATTTGGTCTTAAGAATGACCTACGTCCACAGCGCTAACTCTAGTGAGGAGAGGCAATCACTATTATTAATAGTTTCTGGTTGCAGCGAGAGATAGAGAGAGAAAAATCCCCTTTTTACAATAATATTCTCCCCTATTTATAGAGAAATGGGGAGTTATAGTTACAATGCAATTAATACACGCAACATTTATTGTTTTACACTTTCTAAGACTAACATCTGTCAAAGTCTTCTATCAAAGCATGGGTTTCTAACATAACTCATGCTTAGGGGTTGAGAAAGTCACGCTACCACTGACTTTGGAAAGACACAATGTGCAGGCCACATAATTCTAGGAACTAGTTCTGCTTTGGGCGAGCTGGAGCTCGCTAAACAGCTCTGCTCAAGTAGCGACCTGAGGGAGAGAGCTCTTACACACAAGCTGAAGTCGTGGCCGTGCGGTTCGAGCCTTCGAAAGCTTATAACAATAAGCTATTGGTCATAGGCGAGCTCGCTATTACAAGTAGGATGCTTCTATATGTGCTTGTATGCGAGCTACTTGTCCAATGTTCTAGTGAGCTGTTTCTGCGAGCTGAAACTTGACAAGCTAGGCCCTTGTATGCTGGGTCATTTCATTGGGCCATTGGGTTTTTATCAGCCTATTTGACGTAGCCCAACAGTTTGGCTCCAACTTTTGATGGATTTTGACTTATGGGCTCATGTTATTTATATTTAGGGTTTGGTTAATGATTTTTTGTTTGGATAGGATTGAACAAGAAGAAAATAAATACTTTTATGGGTTAATATATGAGTTTCATTGTAGTTGATTCATGATTTTTTTTTTTTTTTAAACTGAATGAAGAAGTTAAAAAAAAAAAAAAAAAAAAACCGTTGTAGATTTTGATAAAGTTGAAAGAACAATGTTTAAAACACTTTTATTATAGATGGCAATAGCTAATGTAATCATTTTATTGATGAAAATTTAAGATCTATATTTGCTTATTTGGAAAGGTTATGAATTAGGTTCAATTAAATTGTTATTGAGCTAATTTCATTATTTAAGAGCAAGTCCAATAGTTAGAAATTTTATGAGTGGTGATATTTTCACCCCTTAAAAATTGTATGTACACCCCGAATTGGCATTTTTTTTAAATATACAATATTGTTTTTAAGTAAAATTACTAAAAAGGTACTTATTATATTTTTTTATAAATATACCCACCAATTATTAATTAAAATATCATTTATATTATAAATCTTTTCTCAAATTCTAATTTTTATTTTTTTATTTTCTCAAACCTTAACTTTTCTTAAAATTTTAATCTTAAACACCAATTAAAAAGGCCTCTGTGAATGATGCCAGTATTATTCCACTTATAATCTTCCTATTTGGCTTCCAACTCTATCAGAGAACAGCATTGGAATGTTCACTGTCCAGTCTATATTTAGCTACTGCTCTCTTTCGTTTGTTTGCTAATTTGGTAAAGTTCAAAGCACATGGGCCTCAATATTAATTATGATAGTTATGATAATCAAGTTAGAGGCTTTTTGCACGTGGAGATTTACTTATGCGTCTGTATAATTCCTTTTAATTTTATTACTTGTCCACAGAATATAATATAACTGAAATTTTGCAATTTGTTGCTTAGTTTATATCAAATTTACTATGAACTTCTCTTTTGTTATTAGTATTATTATTATTTTACCTAGAAAGAAAAAAATTGAATCAAATTGGAGATGAACTTAAATCAAATTGGAGATGAACTTAACTCTTTCCTACTTTTGAATGTCATTCAATCAAGCGCTGACATTTGCTATATCCTAATTGATGTTGCTCTTATTTGCAACATTGATGAGCATTTGTTAAAATTAGCTTTTGTAACTAGGTGATTGATGTTTCATTGATCCATCATTGTCGCCCTCCTCCATCTCCCTTCCCTTTCTTTGCTCTCATCATGATTGACCCACTCCAATTTGGGTCTTCAGAGATAGAGACCGTCTCCATGGTCGAGGTCTCCATAGCTTGAGACTCAATTTCTAATGATCTGACTTAAACTATGTTGAAAATATAAACTTGTTTTTTTAGCAAGCCCATTACCAAGCCCAAGTCCATCAAGAAGAACCTTCTAAGGTTAGGTATAATGTTAGGTGTAAGGTTAGGTGAGTCAATTTAAAAGTATTTGTTTGGTTGGTGAAATTGTGTGGTTAGGATTTATTTGTATTTGTTAATTTGAATGGTTTAGATTAATTTTCTAGCACTATATATAACCCCTCTTGCATGAGGTCTAAGCATCACAAAGAAGAAGAAAACATAAAAGAAGCAAAGCTTCTAGTGAGTGTGTGAGAAACAAAGTAAAGCTTTGTATTGTGAGGTATTTTGAGTGTTGTAAAAGTTTTATTTTTTGTTTTAGAGAGAATTTCGATCCAACAAAGTGGTATCAGAGCAAGGCTAAGTGTCTTGTAATATACCAAATCGAAGCTCTCGACGAAAGGAGCACAACGCAGTAAAAATCATCCCAATCGGAGGTTCCACGCGCCCGCACGAGTTGAACCGGGTTAACAGACCGAGCCGAGCCGAGTCGAGTCGAGCCGAGCCGAGCCTAGCCAGACCGAGCCGAGCCGAACCCAATCCGAGCCGCTGCTGACAAAAGCCAAACAGGTCCCGTTGACCGAGTTGACCGTTGACCAAAAGTTGACTTTTTGGCTCAAGTTTCGGTTGAAGTTTCTCGACGTTCTGAATCCATCCGTGCAATCAGAATTTCGAAATTCTAAACATACTAAAAGGTATGGCTAATGGTATGGTATCTTTTCAAGTTCCAACACTCAAGAACGATAACTATGATAATTGGAGTATTAAAATGAAAGCACTTCTTGGAGCACACGATGTCTGGGAGGTCATAGAAAAAGGCTACACTGAATCAGAAGATGAGTCGACACTATCCCAAACTCAAAAGGATAGTTTAAAAGACTCAAGGAAGAGAGACAAAAAGGCTCTCTATCTCATCTATCAAGCATTAGATGATGATGGCTTTGAGAAAATTTCAAGTGCAAAGTCCGCTAAAGAAGCGTGGAATAAGCTACAAACCTCTTGCAAAGGATCTGAACAAGTGAAGAAAGTTCGTCTTCAGATTTTAAGAGGTGAGTTTGAATCATTACATATGAAAGCATCTGAATCTATTTCTGACTACTTCACAAGAGTGTTAACCGTTTCTAATCAATTAAAAAGAAACGGTGAGACACTGGAAGATACCAGAATAATGGAGAAGATACTCCGCTCGTTGGATTTCAAATTTGAATATATCGTTGTGACGATAGAAGAGACTAAAGATTTGACAACCATGACAATTGAGCAACTTTAAGGATCGTTGCAAGCTTACGAAGAAAAGCATAAAAGGAAGAAAGGTATCAATGAACAACTCCTCAAGTCCCAACTCAAAGAGAAGGAAGAAATCCAAAGCCACGAGAGATACCAACGTGGTCGAGGCAGAGGAAGAAGCAGAGGACGAGGTATAGATCGTGGTCGTGGACGAGGTTGGAATTATAATAACAACAATTCCAACAATAGCTATGAGAGAGGAGAAAATTCAACAAGAGGTCGTGGGAGAGCCAATTCGAACACGAGGTACGAAAAATCTCAAGTTCAGTGTTATAATTGTCAAAAGTTTGGACATTATGCTTCAGAATGTAGAACTCCAAATAACAAGGTTGAAGAAAAGACTAATTTTGTGGAAGCAAGAGCAGAGGAGAGAGAAATTCTGTCATTAGCACATAGAGGCAATGATGGTGACCAAGAGAATACTTGGTATCTCGACACTGGTGCGAGCAACCACATGTGTGGAAGGAAAAACATGTTCATAGAGCTCAACGAATCTGTGAGTGGCAATGTCTCATTTGGAGATAGTTCTAAAATTTCGGTGGAAGGAAAAGGTAACATTCTTATTCGTGCTAAAGATGGTAGTCACCAATTGATTTCAAATGTTTATTATGTGCCCAACATGACAAGCAACATCTTGAGTTTAGGTCAACTTTTAGAAAAAGGCTATGATATTCACATGAAAGATTGTAGTCTTTTTATAAGAGATGACATAGGAAATTTAATTGCTAAGGTGAAAATGTCAAAGAATAGAATGTTTTCGTTGAACATTCAAAATGATGTTGCAAAGTGTTTGAAAGCTTGTTATAAAGATGCATCATGGTTATGGCATCTTCGATTTGGGCATCTCAACTTTGGAGGATTGGAAATGTTGTCTAAGAAGGAAATGGTGAGAGGACTACCTCGTATTAATCATCCTGACCAACTTTGTGAAGGGTGTCTACTTGGGAAGCAATTCAGAAAAGGTTTCCCAAAACAGTCAGAATCAAGAGCCAAGAAACCACTCGAGCTCATCCATACTGATGTGTGCGGTCCAATCAAGCCAAGCTCTCTCGGTAATAGTAATTATTTCCTTTTCTTTATTGATGATTTTTCAAGAAAAACGTGGGTATATTTCTTGAAACAGAAATCAGAAGTCTTTGAAGTATTCAAGAAATTTAAAAATGCTGTGGAGAAAGAAAGTGGCTACCAGATAAAAGCAATGAGATCTGATCGAGGAGGAGAGTTCACCTCAAAAGAGTTCCAAGAGTTCTGCGAAGCAAATGGAATCCGACGTCCTCTAACCGTTCCGAGATCCCCTCAACAAAACGGTGTTGCAGAAAGAAAGAACAGAACAATTCTCAATATGGCACGAAGTATGCTGAAAAGCAAAAGATTACCGAAGGAATTTTGGGCGGAAGCTGTAGCTTGCGCAGTATACCTATCAAATCGATCTCCAACAAGAAGTGTGTTGGGAAAGACACCACAAGAAGCATGGAATGGAAGGAAGCCAGGTATTTCCCACCTGAGAGTCTTTGGAAGCATAGCTCATGTACATGTACCAGACGAGAGAAGAAGTAAGCTTGATGACAAAAGTGAGAAGTTCATCTTCATTGGGTACGATAATTATTCTAAAGGCTACAGGATGTATAATCCAAACAATGGAAGGACTATCATCAGCCGTGATGTTGTATTTGATGAAGAAAGCACATGGAATTGGAAAACACATGATGAAGATTACAGTTTCCTTCCCTACTTTGAAGAAGAGAATGAGGAGCAACCAAGAATGGAGCAAGCAGAACAAGAACCCACTACACCACCAGCATCACCAGCCTCAACAGATAATGGAAACTCACCACCATCATTTCTGAATGAAAGAGATGTGGAGCGTACAAGAAGCCTGCAAGATTTTTATGAGGTAACTGAACAACCTGATAATCTCACACTTTTCTGTCTCTTTGTTGATTCCGAACCAGTGAGCTTTGAAGAAGCTGTACAAAATAAGAAGTGGAAAGATGCAATGAATGAAGAAATCAAGTCCATTGAAAGGAACGATACTTGGAAGCTCGTAACACTTCCAAAAGGACACAAAGCAATTGGTGTCAAATGGGTGTACAAGATAAAAAGAAATGCTAAGGGAGAGATAGAAAAACACAAGGCAAGACTTGTTGCAAAAGGCTATAGTCAAAAAGCTGGAATTGACTATGATGAGGTATTTGCTCCTGTTGCTCGATTAGAAACTATAAGACTAATAATTTCTTTGGCAGCTCAGAATAAGTGGAAGATTCATCAGATGGATGTAAAATCCGTCTTCCTAAATGGAGTCCTTGAAGAAGAAGTCTACATTCAGCAACCATCAGGCTATGAAGTCAAAGGCCACGAAGACAAAGTTCTAAAACTAAAGAAAGCTCTTTACGGGTTGAAGCAAGCACCAAGGGCATAGAACAATCGGATTGACAAATACTTCAAAGAGAATGGCTTCACCAAATGTCCTCATGAACATGCTCTCTACATCAAATTCAAAGATAGAGATGTTTTGATTGTATGTTTGTATGTGGATGATTTAACCTTCACCGGTAATAATCCAAGTTTTTTTGAAGAATTCAAGAAAGCAATGGCCAAGGAATTCGAGATGACCGACATCGGATTGATGGCATACTACCTTGGTATCGAAGTCAAGCAAAATAAAGATGGCATCTTTATCTCCCAAGAAAGCTATGCAAGGGAGATACTTAAGAAATTCAAGTTGGATGATTGCAATCCAATAAGCACACCGGTGGAATGTGGAGTCAAACTGTCTAAGCATGATGAAGCAGAAAAGGTGGATCCAACACTCTTTAAGAGTTTGGTTGGAAGTTTGAGGTACTTGACTTGTACAAGACCTGACATCCTTTATGCAGTTGGACTGGTGAGTCGTTATATGGAGAATCCAATAACTACCCATTTCAAGGCAGCTAAAAGAATCCTTCGCTATATCAAAGGTACAATTGACTTTGGCTTGTTCTATTCAATTTCAAATGACTTCAAACTTGTTGGATATAGCGATAGCGATTGGGGTGGAGATACAGATGATAGAAAGAGCACCAGTGGGTTTGCATTCTTCATGGGAAACACAGCTTTCACATGGATGTCAAGGAAGCAACCGATTGTCACACTATCCACCTGTGAAGCCGAATATGTAGCTGCTACTTCGTGTGTTTGTCATGCAATTTGGCTCAGAAATTTATTGAAGGAATTAAGCTTGCCACAAGAAGAACCAACTGAGATTTGTGTAGACAATAAATCAGCCATCGCCTTAGCAAAGAATTCAGTGTTCCATGACAGAAGCAAACATATCGATACTCGTTATCACTTCATACGAGAATGCATAGCAAAAGGAAATGTGCAAATGAAATACGTAAGGTCAAAGGATCAGATCGCAAATATTTTCACCAAACCACTAAAGTTTGAAGATTTTGCGAGATTAAGAAGTTTGCTTGGCATGGTAAAACAAGTTTAAGAGGGGGTGTTGAAAATATAAACTTGTTTTTTTAGCAAGCCCATTACCAAGCCCAAGTCCATCAAGAAAAACCTTCTAAGGTTAGGTATAATGTTAGGTGTAAGGTTAGGTGAGTCAATTTAAAAGTATTTGTTTGGTTGGTGAAATTGTGTGGTTAGGATTTATTTGTATTTGTTAATTTGAATGGTTTAGATTAATTTTCTAGCACTATATATAGCCCCTCTTGCATGAGGTCTAAGCATCACAAAGAAGAAGAAAACATAAAAGAAGCAAAGCTTCTAGTGAGTGTGTGAGAAACAAAGTAAAGCTTTGTATTGTGAGGTATTTTGAGTGTTGTAAAAGTTTTATTTTTTGTTTTAGTGAGAATTTCGATCCAACAAACTATTTATTTTAAAAATAAACGATAAAGATTTTAAAAAATGTATACAAAGATTTTTTTTAAAAAAAAAATCTCTTTTCTATAATATTTATTTGATCTCCATCATCCATCTTAGAGATGGACGGTGAATCTATTATCTTTATTCTTTAAAAAATTAAAAATTATTTTTTTTTGAACAAATTAAATATTAAAATTTATTTTTAAATTAATCCTCACCGTCCATCAATAAAGATATATTTTTAAAATATATATATTTATTATTTTAATTTTTATTTATTTTTTATAATTATTAATTTTGATTATTTAATTTTATTTTAATTAAGTTTAAATCAGAGGTAAAAAAGTAATTTACCGTTCCAAGTTAACCTTTCAACAGAAAAACTAACGACTGGTGTAAAATTGCTAATTACGAAATCATGGGGAGTATATTCAGATTTTGGTTGATAAACAATAGCAAACACAAGAAACTCATATTGTGGCCCCAAAAAAATCCTAATTTCTTTTGTGCCATCTCTGCCGCCACTCATCTTTTGGTTGATAAACAATAGCAAACACAAGGATTCAATCGCATAAACCCTAATCGTGAGAAAAAGAGGGCAGCCACAACAATAAACCTGAATGCAGAAGTGACTCTCTGTCTCTCTCTCTCTCTCCATGGCAACCACTCCAAAACTAAACAACAATCTATTGTTATTGTCCTCGAAGTCTACTCACAACATTCGTAGCAGCGTTTGTCGTTTCAAATCCCTACCATGTGGCGTAAATTCAAATATCTCTGGCTTTAAAGTTGAAAGCTTTAGGCTGAATTCGACTTCAGGTTCAAGAATAAACAACAATGTCGCACTCTCTTTCTATTCAGATGAAGCTGAAACCTATTACCCAAATTCGCTTTCATGTTCGACAAATACGAAGAATGTGACGTACCCATTTGAAGTGGTAAAAAAAGCTCTCAACATGTTTAAATCTAAAGTACCATCACTTGTGATGGCTTCATGCTTGCTACTGGGGATGATGATGGTCAAGTATCATAAACCAGCCTTTGCTAGATCTCCGTTTTCGTCTTCGTCACCTGCGGCGGCGGCATCGTCATCGTCTGCAAGAGGGTGTCCATTATGTTCAAATGGGTGTATATTCTGTGTAAAGATGCCTGCTAGTAGTGATACATTGGCAAAGGAGTCTCGTTATCGGCCGTCGGGGCCTCCGTCTCGTTATAAGCGTTCGGGGCCTTCGTCAATATTTTCTCTCATTCTATGGTTTGAGCTTGCTGCTTGTGTTGTCCTTACGATGATTCCGCTGATAATCATATTTGATGGCTCAAATTCAATAAGCATTTTCAAAATCCAGGTACACATACTTGTCTACTTGTACGAGAAATTTACCAATATTTTTTACCTTAGAATGGTTTATAGTTGAAAGTTTTGTTCTTTCAGGTGGGGCTATTGGTTGGTGAAGATCTTCAGAGAGATCTTAGCTTGATTGCAGAAACCCTTGAAAATTGCACCTCTTCTGCTTGGACAACTATATTGGAAGGTTTGATTCTCATAGTTTATTTGGACCGCTTATTGATCATTTATTTGTCACTAATGCAGCCTATCAAGCATTTGAAGCTACTTTCTTTTTGTGTTTGTTTATCTTTTTATGTAATTCTACTTATTGTATTTTATTTACTTCTTTATTATAGAGACTACAGAAATCTTCAGTTTGCACCGCAATAATTGGAGATTCGGTTATTCATATGTAAGTGAAATATCTAGCTTTTAATATATTTGAACAACAAATTATGTTTTTTCACCTAAACACATTGCTCAAAACCTTCTTGCGTGTGGCCCTAACAAATTGAAACAACTTTTTCTAAATTGGAGGAGGTGGAAGCCATCTCCACAAAAGCTAGCAGTGGACGTGCACACCTTTGCCACTAAGTCCGCTGCATTGTGGCTTCTGCTTGGATGAGTCTTGTTTTTCACTGTTGCTTCACAATTGATTTTATTTTGTGTAGTGTAGGTCTCTTGGCTATATTGTTTGACTTTCTAATTTCTCAGTTTAAGGTTTGATTATTTGGGTTGATTTTAGCTAGTTTTGATTTGACTGGAGATTGTCATTTCTTGATGTTCTTTATCTCTTATTATTCTTTTATCATCTCATTACATTTATGATTCTTTCTTTACTACTTTGATATGGATTACCTTTTACTTGTCTAATTTGGATTTTAAAATGATGTGTTGTTTACTATCATTCAATATGACTTCGAGGTAAAGAGTCTTCATTCAGATTAATAATAATCCTAATTTAAATAACTATATCACAAGTGGCATTCAGAAAAAAAAAATGTTTTTGTTTTTTTCATTTGGTTTTTCTTGAATTTGATTAATATTTCTTTTACTTCTCAAATTTAACTTGGGTTTTTTAAATTTTTGAGTTAATATTTAAAATTCTATTTCAAGTAAATTTTGTTAACTTTTGGAAGGTTTCTCATCTCTTGCCAAACTTGTTTCTTTTCATTTTGATCAATTTTCTTTGTTCTTTGAATTTAATTTGGAGAAGATTTCATGTTTCAATCACCTTTTGATTTGATTCGGCAAGTGTAAATATTGAAGGGAATTTCAATATTTTTAATTGGCATAGTAAGTTTGCTTTTAGTTATTTCACACTCAAACTAGTCAAACGGTTAAATCTAATGAAGCCACACTACAGGCAAAATAGGTCCATATCAATTTTAAAATAAGTTGTTCCCGTATCTCAAGCTTTTAACTCTCAATGAGGTTTTGAGTAATTTGATCACTTCCCAACTCATTGTAATTAGCTCATGGTAATTGTTTTTGCTCTTGTAATCCTTCCTTTCCCGAATAAATTTACTTATATTTCTTATTTAGTTCTGATTAGCATTTGAATTCCTCACAGTCCTTCAGTTTTATAATCAATCTGTAGGTCTCTTTGCGTTTTATTTTGCATTTTATGTAATCATCAATCTATCTCACATTTTGCAGGGTAATATTGTAAGGGACGATGATGGAAAAGCTTTTTTCCAGAGACTTAAATATGAAGAACAAAAAAAATTTGATAAGGAGAGACCTCTTAATTTAAGGAATGTTAATACAGGAAGCTTGAGTACTAGTTGTACAGACGATGTCGATAAATTAAAGAATACTTATATGGTGGTAAGGCCTAATCTCTTGAAGCTTAGATTTCTTAGGTAGTATGAATAATCATATATTTTGTCATTTAATATATTAAAGATTTATATTGGGATAATATCAGTTTTTATCATTTTGATATTGGTGTAAGTGATATTATTTTTCTCAAATTCATATATCAAACTTTTGTTGCAAGTGTTGTGGTAATTAATTTAGGAATGTCACGTAAGTGATATATGAAATGGTGAATCATAAAATATTACTGAATTGATTACCACGCATGAGTTAGGATAAATCCCTGAGCACTCAAGTATTATATATAGAGTCTGTTGGATATAAAATAGTATAATGTGATTTTATTCTCTCTCTCTCGTTTTTTTTTTTTTAATTAATTGTTTCTATGAACTCATTTATTTCTAGGTAACACTATTGGTGACTTTTAGAGGAAGGCATAAATTACCCACCATACGCAAAAGGGGTGATCTAGACCGAGTCTTGAAGAAACTTAAGTTATATTACTCTAAATCAGAACCGGAGGTGATATTTTTGTCCATGTTTATTTATAAGATATTGGAATTTTTTAATAAAAATAAAATTATATCTCATTTTTTCTTGGTATTCATGTAGGGAATTGATGTGTTTTGGGTACCCCAGAAAGGCATTGAAATTATGTCGCGTCAGCAACTTGAAAAAAATTATCCACTTCTAAGACCTTTTAACACAACTAACAATTCTTCAATGTTCAACAAATTTATTAATAGGATATTTAATCTTTGATTTAGTATCCTATTATATGTTGTTGCATAGTATACCCAATTTGGTGTTAACTTTAGGTAGTATCACTAGTTATAATTGCAAGGAAATTAATATGTGTTTGTCAAAACATGTTATTATTATTATTATTATTATTTTGACATGTTAATATTTAGTTGCTTCATTTAGTGCTATATGTTTCTTTCTTTTGGAGAAAAACTTATGAGATGGGCATGTGCTCTACCACATTAAGAAAGCATACTAAGAATAAAATCTTTGGTACGTATATCAACTTTAGGATGCTAACATGTGTTGGATCGAAATTCTCACTAAAACAAAAATAAAACTTTTACAACACTCAAAACACCTCACAATACAAAACTTTGTTTTGTTTTTCACACACTCACTAGAAGCTTTGCTTCTCTTATGTTTTCTTCTTCTTTGTGATGATTAAACCTCATGCAAGAGGGGCTATATATAGTGCTAGAAAATTAATCTAAACCATTCAAATTAACAAATACAAATAAATCCTAACCACATAATTTCACCAACCAAACAAATACTTTTAAATTGCATTATTGACTCACCTAACCTTATACCTAACCTTAGAAGGTTCTTCTTGATGGACTTGGGCTTGGTAATGGGCTTGCTCAAAACAAGTTTATATTTTCAACACCCCCTCTTAAACTTGTTTTACCATGCCAAGCAAACTTCTTAATCTCGTAAAATCTTCAAACTTTAGTGGTTTGGTGAAAATATCTACGATGTGATCCTTTGACCTTACGTATTCCATTTGCACATTTCTTTTTGCTATGCATTCTCGTATGAAGTGATAACGAGTATCGATATGTTTGCTTCTGTCATGGAACACCGGATTCTTTGCTAAGGCGATGGCTGACTTATTGTCTACACAAATCTCAGTTGGTTCTTCTTGTGGCAAGCTTAATTCCTTCAATAAATTTCTGAGCCAAATTGCATGACAAACACACGAAGTAGCAGCTACGTATTCGACTTCACAGGTGGATAGTGTGACAATGGGTTGCTTCCTTGACATCCATGTGAAAGCTGTGTTTCCCATGAAGAATGGAAACCCACTGGTGCTCTTTCTATCATCTGTATCTCCACCCCAATCGCTATCGCTATATCCAACAAGTTTGAAGTCATTTGAAATTGAATAGAATAAACCAAAGTCAATTATACCTTTGATATAGCGAATGATTCTCTTAGCTGCCTTGAAATGGGTAGTTATTGGATTCTCCATATAACGACTCACAAGTCCAACTGCATAAAGGATGTCAGGTCTTGTACAAGTCAAGTACCTCAAACTCCCAACCAAACTCTTAAAGAGTGTTGGATCCACCTTTTCTGCTTCATCATGCTTAGACAGTTTGACTCCACATTCCACCGGTGTGCTTATTGGATTGCAATCATCCAACTTGAATTTCTTAAGTATCTCCCTTGCATAGCTTTCTTGGGAGATAAAGATGCCATCTTCATTTTGCTTGACTTCGATACCAAGGTAGTATGCCATCAATCCGATGTTGGTCATCTCGAATTCCTTGGCCATTGCTTTCTTGAATTCTTCAAAAAAACTAGGATTATTACCAGTGAAGATTAAATCATCCACATACAAACATACAATCAAAACATCTCCATCTTTGAATTTGATGTAGAGAGCATGTTCATGAGGACATTTGGTGAAGCCATTCTCTTTAAAGTATTTGTCAATCCGATTGTTCCATGCCCTTGGTGCTTGCTTCAACCCGTAAAGAGCTTTCTTTAGTTTTAGAACTTTGTCTTCGTGGCCTTTGACTTCATAGCCTGATGGTTGCTGAATGTAGACTTCTTCTTCAAGGACTCCATTTAGGAAGGCGGATTTTACATCCATCTGATGAATCTTCCACTTATTCTGAGCTGCCAAAGAAATTATTAGTCTTATAGTTTCTAATCGAGCAACAGGAGCAAATACCTCATCATAGTCAATTCCAGCTTTTTGACTATAGCCTTTTGCAACAAGTCTTGCCTTGTGTTTTTCTATCTCTCCCTTAGCATTTCTTTTTATCTTGTACACCCATTTGACACCAATTGCTTTGTGTCATTTTGGAAGTATAACGAGCTTCCAAGTATCATTCTTTTCAATGGACTTGATTTCTTCATTCATTGCATCTTTCCACTTCTTATTTTGTACAGCTTCTTCAAAGCTCACTGGTTCGGAATCAGCAAAGGGACAGAAAAGTGTGAGATTATCAGGTTGTTCAGTTACCTCATAAAGATCTTGCAGGTTTCTTGTACGCTCCACATCTCTTTCATTCAGAAATGATGGTGGTGAGTTTCCATTATCTGTTGAGGTTGGTGATGCTGGTGGTGTAGTGGGTTCTTGTTCTGCTTGCTCCATTCTTGGTTGCTCCTCCTTCTCTTCTTCAAAGTAGGGAAGGAAACTGTAATCTTCATCATGTGTTTTCCAATTCCATGTGCTTTCTTCATCGAATACAACATCACGGCTGATGCTAATCTTTCTATTGTTTGGATTATACAGCTTATAGCCTTTAGAGTAATTATCGTACCCAATGAAGATGAACTTCTCACTTTTGTCATCAAGCTTACTTCTTCTCTCGTCTGGTACATGTACATGAGCTATGCTTCCAAAGACTCTCAGGTGGGAAATACCTGGCTTCCTTTCATTCCATGCTTCTTGTGGTGTCTTTCCCAACACACTTTTTGTTGGAGATCGATTTGATAGGTATACTGCGCAAGCTACAGTTTCCGCCCAAAATTCCTTCGGTAATCTTTTGCTTTTCAGCATACTTCGTGCCATATTGAGAATTGTTCTGTTCTTTCTTTCTGCAACACCGTTTTGCTGAGGGGATCTCAGAACAGTTAGAGGACGTCGAATTCCATTTGCTTCGCAGAACTCTCGGAACTCTTTTGAGATGAACTCTCCTCCTCGATCAGATCTCATTGCTTTTATCTGGTAGCCACTTTTTTTCTCCACAGCAGTTTTAAATTTCTTCAATACTTCAAAGACTTCTGATTTCTGTTTCAAGAAATATACCCACGTTTTTCTTGAAAAATCATCAATGAAGAGAAGGAAATAATTACTATTACCGAGAGAGCTTGGCTTGATTGGACCGCACACATCAGTATGGATGAGCTCGAGTGGTTTCTTGGCTCTTGATTCTGACTGTTTTGGGAAACCTTTTCTGAATTGCTTCCCAAGTAGACACCCTTCACAAAGTTGGTCAGGATGATTAATACAAGGTAGTCTTCTCACCATTTCCTTCTTAGACAACATTTTCAATCCTCCAAAGTTGAGATGCCCAAATCAAAGATGCCATAACCATGATGTATCTTTGTAACAAGCTTTCAAACACTTTGCAACATCATTTTGAATGTTCAACGAAAACATTCTATTCTTTGACATTTTCACTTTAGCAATTAAATTTCCTATGTCATCTCTTATAAAAAGACTACAATTTTTCATGTGAATATCATAACCTTTTTCTAAAAGTTGACCTAAACTCAAGATGTTGCTTGTCATGTTGGGCACATAATAAACATTTGAAATCAATTGGTGACTACCATCTTTAGCACGAATAAGAATGTTACCTTTTCCTTTCACCGGAATTTTAGAACTATCTCCAAATGAGATATTGCCACTCACAGATTCGTTGAGCTCTATGAACATGTTTTTCCTTCCACACATGTGGTTGCTCGCACCAGTGTCGAGATACCAAGTATTCTCTTGGTCTCCATCATTGCCTCCATATGCTAATAACAGAATTTCTCTCTCCTCTGTTCTTGCTTCCACAAAATTAGTCTTTTCTTCAACCTTGTTATTTGGAGTTCTACATTCTGAAGCATAATGTCCAAACTTCTGACAATTATAACACTGAACTTGAGATTTTTCGTACCTCGTGTTCGAATTGGCTCTCCCACGACCTCTTGTTGAATTTTCTCCTCTCTCATAGCTATTGTTGGAATTATTGTTATTATAATTCCAACCTCGTCCACGACCACGACCTGTACCTCGTCCTCGGCTTCTTCCTCTGCCTCGACCACGTTGGTATCTCTCGTGGCGTTGGATTTCTTCCTTCTCTTTGAGTTGGGACTTGAGGAGTTGTTCATTGATACCTTGCTTCCTTTTATGCTTTTCTTCGTAAGCTTGCAACGATCCTTGAAGTTGCTCAATTGTCATGGTTGTCAAATCTTTAGTCTCTTCTATCGTCACAACGATATATTCAAATTTGGAATCCAACGAGCGGAGTATCTTCTCCATTATTCTGGTATCTTCCAGTGTCTCACCGTTTCTTTTTAATTGATTAGAAATGGTTAACACTCTTGTGAAGTAGTCAGAAATAGATTCAGATGCTTTCATATGTAATGATTCAAACTCACCTCTTAAAATCTGAAGACGAACTTTCTTCACTTGTTCAAATCCTTTGCAAGAGGTTTGTAGCTTATTCCACGCTTCTTTAGCGGACTTTGCACTTGAAATTTTCTCAAAGCCATCATCATCTAATGCTTGATAGATGAGATAGAGAGCCTTTTTATCTTTTTTCCTTGAGTCTTTTAAACTATCCTTTTGAGTTTGGGATAGTGTCGACTCATCTTCTGATTCGGTGTAGCCCTTTTCTACGACCTCCCAAACATCGTGTGCTCCAAATCATTTTGATACTCCAATTATCATAGTTGTCGTTCTTGAGTGTTGGAACTTGAAAGGATACCATACCATTAGCCATACCTTTTAATATGTTTAGAATTTCGAAATTCTGATTGCACGGATGGATTCAGAACGTCGAGAAACTTCAACCGGAACTTGAGCCAAAAAGTCAACTTTTGGTCAACGGTCAAAGTCAGCGGGACCTGTTGGGCTTTTGTCAGCAGCGGCTCTGCTCGGCTCGGCTCGTGTTCGGCTTGGCTCGGCTCGGCTAGGCTAGGCTCGACTCGACTCGACTCGGTCTGGCTCGGCTTGGCTCGGCTCGGTTCGGCTTGGTCTGTTAACCCGGTTCAACTCGTTTGAGTTGACTTAGTTTTCTGCAGTAATATTCCGACGGCGCGTGCGGCGCGTGGAACCTCTGATTGGGATGATTTTTGCGGCGTTGTGCTCCTCTCGTCGAGAGCTTCGATTTGGTATATTATAAGACACTTAACCTCGCTCTGATACCACTTTGTTGGATCGAAATTCTCACTAAAACAAAAATAAAACTTTTACAACACTCAAAACACCTCACAATACAAAGTTTTGCTTTGTTTCTCACACACTCACTAGAAGCTTTGCTTCTCTTATGTTTTCTTCTTCTTTATGATGATTAAACCTCATGCAAGAGGGGCTATATATAGTGCTAGAAAATTAATCTAAATCATTCAAGACAGACCCCGTTTCTGCACTTCTATTTCCGTACAGACGGCAGCCTGCCGGCAACCCCACGGTAACCCTCCAGCCTATATTTAATCCGACTAAAAGATTCCCGTGAAGCTAAGCCGTTTTTCCCTATTGAAAACTTTTTTTTTTAATTACACATTTATATAATAGACTTAATAAAAATTTGGGCAGCATAACGACTATTTTTCTAAGATTACCACCCTGCGAATTTGGTAAAAACTTTAAACACTTCTAAAATCAATTGGTTTTTCCCAAACTTCTGGGTCTCAGACCTTCAATTTATCAATTCACAAGCAACCACAAGCATGTCATCAATTTTCAAAATAATTTAAAACACAAAACAGTATGTCATGCATCTATATTTATTTATACATGTTCAAATATAAGAAAAACTTATATATTATGTCATATACAATTAAGTATTTTTCAAAATAAGATATATACAATCACAGCAGTACAAAGCACTTTCGACCCAATCTGTCTAGTTCTGGACTGGAGTCTCTGAGCTTGATGTACCTGTACCTGTACCTGCATCTGCCCCTGGGGAGGTTTTGTTTATAAAACATAAAACAGTATAAGCTACACGAGCTCAGTGAGTGTTGTAAGTTTTTATTTTCATTTTATCTTTATAAAAATTCCTCCCTTAGTTTTAAAATACTTTATAAACCTCTCATCGCTATAATATGAAAAATCAATTTTTCTCTCAAAACCATTTTTCAGATAAATACATGGATAACTTATTTGTGTAAACATCATTTAATTCCATTATAAAACTAAAAGATACGATAAATTATCATATAATTTCAGTTTTCTGCATAAAATATAAATAGTGGTGGCATTATTATTTTTGAAAAGTCTCTGAATAAAACGAGCCAACCACTAATGGTCCGTACCATATGGTATCCTAGGTATGGAGCGAAATTTTGCCTCGCTCCGGCCTTCCCGAAATTTTTCCTCGTTCAGACCATCTAACCGGTATTACGTAGCGGAATTTTTCCCTCGCTACGGAGCGGCATTTTTCCTCGCTCATGTGGAAGCTAGCTAATAATATACCCTATACGTGCATTAGGCGACACACTAAACTTTATAATTAACTCGATACAATCCCCCCTGCGGGTTTCCTCCCGCTGTTAGTGATAGACACTCCCAACACTGCCAATGCACGCTTCGGGTACTCAACCTCAACCGGAAATAACTGTAAGATCTACCAAGCATACCATATGTTCAATATATATTTCCATCAAATAATTTTTCACCATAAATACTTATCTCGTATAAACTTTTCAAATTTAAGAAATCCACATCTCATATAATCATTTATAGTCTATGCAAAATATTTTTCATATAATTTCATTTATTTCAAAATCAAAATATAACATATCATAACATAAACTTTAAAACATTATATCCAAAATATTTTGAATAACACTCACCAATTATTGATTCACAAAATCACACGCTTTCGGGTTTCCTCGATTCCAAATATAATTATCGCCGTCCTAAATTAAATCTACAAAGTAATATAATATATAAAATTTTAGTACGGCTGCTATATAAGAAAAATAACCCTAAAAATGAATTCTACACTTAAAAACGAGTCCGTAGACACGTCGGGAGCTAAATTTCGAGTTCGGGAGGTCGAAAATCTTACCTCCGCCGTACGTGGTGGCCGACGGCGACTTTTCGGCGTCGGATTCCGGCGACCTCGGTGGTGGGAGGTATGGTTAGGTGGGTTTTGTTGTCCTCGACACACTAATCACGAAAACGAGGTCGATCGGCGTCGGAATTGCTTCGTTTGGCCGGAATCTACAAAAATAAAAGTTGGTTAACCGCCTTATTTCGTCTACTGAAACGAAGACCCAAACGGTGATAAAAATTGATAAATTTGGTACCTATAGAATCTACGTCGCACAAGCTTCCCAACGGTACCAAGATCGGCCAAAACGGAGCTCGGATGAGGTCGGAACGAGAGATTGAAGTTGAGCTCGCGGAGAGGAAAGTTGCTGGAAATCTGAGGAGAGAAAGAGGAATGGCTCGGCTGGAGGAAGAAGATGACGATATAATCCGGTCGAATTGCGATTTGCCCCCTCAACTTTTTCAAAATTACGATTTCAACCTAAACTTTTAAAAACATAACTTTTTAGTCCTTACACTATTGCCCAATTTTTATAACATTTTTCAATTTCACCCTTTTCTTCAATATTTCTTTTAATACTATTTTCATACCTCTAAATCAATTATTTTACCATTTCTTGAGCTCGAAATCGCATCCATAAATTTCATCATAATCCAATTTTATATTTGAGCACTCTAAATTATTATTTTATTCCATAAATGAAACATACGTGTACAATACGTATATAATACTAAAATAGGGATGGCATATTACAATTTCTTCCCCCCTTAAAGAAATTTCGTCCTCGAAATTTACAAAACTCATCGATGTCTACTGAAATAATTTGGGATATTTATGTTTCATTTGATCCTCATGCTCCCATGTGGCCTCCTCTATATCGTGATTCCTCCACAATATCTTCACTAAGGGAATGACTTTACTACGTAGAACCTGTTCTCTACGATCTAAAATCTGAACCGGTTCCTCTTCATAAGCTAAGTTTTTCCTAAGCTCCACAGGTTGCTCTCTAAGTATATGAGAGGGATCGAAGATATATTTTCGAAGCATGGACACATGAAACACATCATGAATTTTATCCAACTTTGGTGGCAGCTTCAACCTATACGCTACTGATCCTACTCTGTCGATAATCTCATACGGCCCAATATAACGCGGACTCAGCTTACCACGTTTTCCAAATCTAAGTACGCCTTTCCAGGGAGATATCTTGAGGAATACTTTATCTCCAATCTCGAATTCGAGATCTCTACGGCGATTGTCTGCATAACTCTTTTGCCGATCGCCTGCTATCTTGAGTCGGTCCCTTATAACTTTAACTTTATCTGTAGTGATCTGAACAAGCTCAGGACTTATCAATTCCTGTCACCTACCTTATCCCAACACACTGGAGTCCTGCACTTTCTTCCATAAAGTGCCTCATATGGGGCCATACCTATACTGGTCTGGTAACTGTTATTATAAGCGAACTCCATAAGTGGTAGATGTATATCCCAACTACCTTTGAATTCCAGAACACATGACCTGAGCATATCTTCAAGTGTCTGGATCGTTTTCTCTGACTGACCATCCGTCTGCGGGTGAAAGGCTGTGCTGAAATTTAGCCGAGTTCCTAATGCTTTCTGTAGACTGGGCCAAAACTTCGATGTGAATCTAGGATCACGATCTGAAACGATAGAAACCGGCGTACCATGAAGTCTGACTATCTCATCAATGTAGAGCTGCGCTAATCTGCTAAGGGGGTAATCACTCCGGATAGGCAGAAAATGGGCGGATTTCGTTAATCTGTCAACTATCACCCATATCGCATCATGCCCCCTCTGACTGCGCGGAAGCCCTACTACAAAGTCCATGGTGATCTTCTCCCATTTCCACTCAGGAATAGAGAGAGGTTGCAACAGTCCTGCCGGCTTCTGGTGCTCTGCCTTGACTTGTTGACAGGTGAAGCATCGGGATACAAAAGCTGCTATTTCGTTTTTCATCCCTTTCCACCAGTAATGTTCTTTTAGGGTATGGTACATCTTCGTGCTGCGCGGATGCATGGCGTATACTGAGGAATGAGCTTCTTCCATAATTGCCTTCTTCAGATCCTCTACATCCGGCACACATAAGCGTTGTCCCATCATCATTGTACCATCTTCCCTGATAGCGAAATCTGTTCTCTTTCCATCTTCGATTTCTTTCTTTAATTTGACCAACTGAGGATCCTGTTTTTGCAATTCTCTTATCTGATCCACCAAAATGGGACGAACATGGAAAATAGCTAACAATGCTCCGGAGTCTGCTACATTTAATTTTACTCTCAACGATCTTAATTCCACCAAAAGCGGAAGATACACAGTCTTCAATAGTGCTAGGGAGCTCGTAGGTCTCCTGCTCAAAGCATCAGCCACTACATTGGCTTTTCCGGGGTGGTACTCTATCGTACAATCATAATCTTTAATTAGCTCTAGCCACCTCCTTTGCCTCATATTCAATTCCTTTTGAGTGAGTAGGTATTGTAGACTCTTATGATCTGTAAAGATCCGACAAGGAACACCATATAAGTAATGCCTCCAAATCCGCAATGCAAATACAACTGCTGCCAATTCTAAATCATGGGTAGGGTAGTTTTGCTCGTGCTTCTTTAGCTGTCTAGAAGCATAAGCTACAACTTTATCGTTTTGCATCAACACACAACCTAAACCCTGTCTCGAGGCATCACTATATACCGTGAATCCATCTGTTCCTGTTGGTAATGTCAAAACAGGAGCTGACGTTAATCTTTTCTTCAATTCATCAAAACTTTGCTGGCAAGCTTCTGACCACTCGAACTTTTCTTCCTTTCTCGTCAGTCTAGTTAATGGGGTTGCTATTTTGGAAAAACCCTCAACGAACTTTCTATAATAGCTTGCCAACCCGAGAAAACTCCTAACTTCAGTCACATTTGTGGGTGGTCTCCAATTCGTGATAGCTTTAATCTTTTGGGGATCCACACTAAGCCCTTCAGCTGAAATGACATGACCTAGGAAAGCAACTCTATCCAACCAAAATTGGCACTTACTGAATTTCGCATACAACTGGTGCTCTCTCAGGGTCTGCAACACAATCCTGAGATGTTCCGCATGCTCCTCATAACTGCCTGAATATACCAGAATATCATCGATAAACACAATTACGAACTTATCCAAATAAGCTCGGAAGACCTTATTCATTAGGTCCATAAACGCGGCTGGGGCGTTTGTCAACCTAAATGGCATAACTAGAAATTCATAATGCCCATACCGAGTTCTGAATGCAGTCTTCGAAACATCTCCCTTCCGAACCTTCAGTTGATGATAACCCGATCTCAAATCAATCTTCGAATACACCCTGGATCCCTGTAACTGGTCAAATAAATCATCAATCCTCGGGAGCGGATATTGATTCCGTATTGTCACCCTATTCAGCTGTCTATAATCAATACACAGCCGTAAGCTCCCGTCTTTCTTTTTCACAAACAAAACTGGAGCCCCCCATGGCGAATGACTAGGCCTTACAAAACCTTTTTCCAATAACTCTTCCATCTGTACCTTCAGTTCTTTCAACTCAGCTGGCGCCATCCTGTATGGAGTAATCGAGATTGGTTCAGTTCCCGGAACCAAATCTATCTCAAATTCTATCTCCTTATCTGGTGGCAAACCTGGGAGATCCTCCGGGAATACTTCTAAAAACTCTCTGACCACCGGAATATCTTCCAATCGAACTTCATCCTTCTTCTGTTCAACCATATAAGCCAAATATCCTTGATATCCTTTACGAAGCATCCTACTGGCTATTATGGCGGTGACCATACTAGTGGCAAGTACTTTTCGAATTCCACGGAATACCACCTCTGGTTCCCCTGGTCTGGCCAATCTAACTTCCTTCCCATAACAATCAACTGTGGCTCGATATCTGGATAGCCAATCCATCCCCAATATCACATCAAAGTCCCGAATATCTAATACAATCAGGTCAACTGGAAACTCTTTATCTTCTATCACGATTCTGCTATCCACAATCACCTTCTCGGCCAATAAGGAATTTCCAGCAGAGATGGAAACTACTATACTACCCTCCAAGGACTGTAATTCCGCTCTAACCTTTGTTGAAAATGGTACGGACACAAAGGAATGTGTGGCTCCAGGGTCTATCAGTGCATATGCATCATGATCTAGAACAGAAACCTTACCAGTAATAACTTCTGGAGCGGCGTCCGCCTCCTTCTGTGTGACAGCAAACACTCGAGCCTGGGTGCGGGGTCTACCTGGCTGACCCGCTGAAGACACTCCTCTACCCACTGCACCTGTAGCCGAAACTGAAGAGCCACGTCCTCTAGTCTGAGAGCCTCTACCTCCCTGTCTCTGGCCCACACTGGCTTATGAAGAGGCTGTTGAAGGTCTAACCTCTGAACTGACTGAGGTGATTAGCTGTGGACATTCTCTCCTAAAATGACCTTCCTGTCCGCAATGAAAGCAAGCTGTGCTAGAACTCCTCATCCGACACTCGCCCGGATGTCTCTTCCCACATGTACCACACTCTGGTATCAAATTCCTGGTATTATACCAACGAAAGTCTCCAGGCATTGCCGGTGGTCTAGCTGATCCCTGACTAGATGATGCTCCTTGGCTCATTTTCCTACCACTAACCCATCTGGACTTACTCTGTCTTCTGACAAACTTGCTAGGCACTTCCTGTGGTAGATTAGATCCGCTACGTTTGCCTTCTGGTTTTCCCTGTTGAGATGCGGCTGTTACATTTTTTTCTACTTTAAATGCAGCCTCCACCAGCTCTCCATAATGCGTCTGAGGAACCCATGACAAATGAACTCTGAGGTTGGGATTCAGACCTGCCATAAATTTCTTACACCTTTGCTCCTCATCATCTGAGATGAAAGGAACAATCCGGACCAATTCGAAAAATTTCTTTTCATAGTCAGTCACGGATGTCGAGCCCTGCTCCAATCTGAAGAATTCCTCCATTCGGGCATCTTTGTAGCTTTTTGGGTAAAACCGATCTGTAAACTCTCGTTGGAATATCTCCCATGTCACTCCTCCCGGATGTCGCCTCTCCAGGGCTTTCCACCAATCCTTTGCTCTGTCTTCTAGGAGGAAAGAGGAGAACAGAACTCTTTGCTCATCGGTACATCCCATTACTCTGTAAATCTCTATAACCCGATCCAACCATGCTAAAGCACTCTCTGGGTTGCCACTTCCGTCAAATGGCTTTGCTACCAACTTACAAGCACGTTCTATCGAGCGTTTCGGTTCTTCGAGGGCCTCCCGCGGTTGACGTACTGCCGTCATTAGTATCTGAGCAACCTGTTCTGCATTAAAACCCCCGCCGGCTGGTTCTACGGGTGCCGATGGTCCCGGACAGCTCTGATCTATAGGGGCATTTATCGACCCTGACGCGTGCTCTACCCCTTGGGCGGACGGTAACTCAGGTACAGGAGCCTCTGAAGTGGCTCTACGAGGACCCCTACGACCTCGTCGGTGCATAATGTTGTGATTTCCATAAAAACAAGATAGTGAAACATTTGAAATTTTGAAAATCATATGCATGACAAATAAAATAACCGAAACATGTTTGGGTTGCTTTATTTATAAAATAAAGTAAAATAAATAATTTAATCAATTAAAATCTAAAGCATGAGATCTCATTTCAAAACCAGGCTCTGATACCAACAAGACAGACCCCGTTTCTGCACTTCTATTTCCGTACAGACGGCAGCCTGCCGGCAACCCCACGGTAACCCTCCAGCCTATATTTAATCCGACTGAAAGATTCCCGTGAAGCTAAGCCGTTTTTCCCTATTGAAAACTTTTTTTTTAATTACACATTTATATAATAGACTTAGTAAAAATTTGGGCAGCATAACGACTATTTTTCTAAGATTACCACCCTGCGAATTTGGTAAAAACTTTAAACACTTCTAAAATCAATTGGTTTTTCCCAAACTTCTGGGCCTCAGACCTTCAATTTATCAATTCACAAGCAACCACAAGCATGTCATCAATTTTCAAAATAATTTAAAACACAAAACAGTATGTCATGCATCTATATTTATTTATACATGTTCAAATATAAGAAAAACTTATATATTATGTCATATACAATTAAGTATTTTTCAAAATAAGATATATACAATCACAGCAGTACAAAGCACTTTCGACCCAATCTGTCTAGTTCTGGACTGGAGTCTCTGAGCTTGATGTACCTGTACCTGTACCTGCATCTGCCCCTGGGGAGGTTTTGTTTATAAAACATAAAACAGTATAAGCTACACGAGCTCAGTGAGTGTTGTAAGTTTTTATTTTCATTTTATCTTTATAAAAATTCCTCCCTTAGTTTTAAAATACTTTATAAACCTCTCATCGCTGTAATATGAAAAATCAATTTTTCTCTCAAAACCATTTTTCAGATAAATACATGGATAACTTATTTGTGTAAACATCATTTAATTCCATTATAAAACTAAAAGATACGATAAATTATCATATAATTTCAGTTTTCTGCATAAAATATAAATAGTGGTGGCATTATTATTTTTGAAAAGTCTCTGAATAAAACGAGCCAACCACTAATGGTCCGTACCATATGGTATCCTAGGTATGGAGCGGAATTTTGCCTCGCTCCGGCCTTCCCGGAATTTTTCCTCGTTCAGACCATCTAACCGGTATTACGTAGCAGAATTTTTCCCTCGCTACGGAGCGGCATTTTTCCTCGCTCAGGTGGAAGCTAGCTAATAATATACCCTATACGTGCATTAGGCGACACACTAAACTGAATAATTAACTCGATACAATCCCCCCTGCGGGTTTCCTCCCGCTGTTAGTGACAGACACTCCCAACACTGCCAATGCACGCTTCGGGTACTCAACCTCAACCGGAAATAACTGTAAGATCTACCAAGCATACCATATGTTCAATATATATTTCCATCAAATAATTTTTCACCATAAATACTTATCTCGTATAAACTTTTCAAATTTAAGAAATCCACATCTCATATAATCATTTATAGTCTATGCAAAATATTTTTCATATAATTTCATTTATTTCAAAATCAAAATATAACATATCATAACATGTTATAAAATTAAAATAAATAAATAAAATCAAGGGGTTAAAGAGAAGTTTACCAGGGACTTGAGATGAATTTTGAATAAAATAATGTGATAGCTGTGTGAGAGAGACGAAAGAAACAATAACAAAAGCAATAAAGTGGAGAGAGAAATGAGAATAGGAGAAAACAGAAAATTATGTTTATTAACACGGAAACTTTACATATATATAGATAAAGTGAGTCGGTTATAACCGACTTAAATAATATATTATTATAATATTATATTATCATCAAAAGTTTCACAATACTCCCCCTTTGATGATTATATTATATTATAATATATTTAAAATTCCTACCAGTAAAAGCTCAAAAAATATTTTATGATCTGCTGGATCAAAATGTTATAATCTTCTGGATTTAATAATATTTGGATGTGCTTAAAATGACTGCCTCATTAAAAACCTTATCAGGAAAACCCAGTGGGACAAAACCTGATTGAAGGAAAAAAGAGTGCAGTGCACATATGTCCACATTGATTTAATATACTCCCCCTGAAAAATACTTCAAAATTAATTATGTAATTTATATACTCGACGCATCCCAATGCCATAAATCAATTTCTCGAATGTTGATGTTGGTAATGTTTTGGTGAATAAATCTGCGAGATTATCTGGGGAGCGGACTTGCTTAACATCAATCTACTGGGTTTGTTGAAGCTCATGAGTATAAAAGAACTTTGGTGAGATATGTTTGGTTCTATCTCCTTTGATGTATCCTCCTCTGATTTGAGCAATACATGCAGCATTATCTTCAGATATGATTGTGGGAGAACTTGAAGCAGTAGATAGTTCGCATGTACTCTGGATATGGTGAATAACAGATCTCAACCATATACATTCTCGGCTTGTTTCATGAAGTGCAAGAATTTCAGAATGGTTGGAGGATGTGGCAACCAAAGTCTGTTTTGTTGAGCGCCATGAAATTGCTGTATCATTATAAGTAAAAACATACCCGGTTTGTGAACGAGCCTTATGAGGATCTGAAAGATATCCAGCATCAGCATAACCAATCAAACCTGCACCACTATTAGATTTTGAATAGAATAACCCCAAGTCTGTTGTTCCACGAAGATAACGAAAAATATGTTTGATACCATTCCAATGACGCCGTGTTGGTTCAGAACTGAACCTGGCCAACAAATTCACTGAAAAAACAATATCAGGCCTAGTACATTGTGCTAAATATAATAAGGCACCAATTGCACTTAGATATGGTACTTCTGGACCAAGTATTTGTTCATCATCTTCTTTAGGTCGAAATGGATTCTTTTTAGGATCAAGAGATCGAACAACCATAGGGGTACTCAAAGAGTGAGCTTTATCCATATTGAACCGTTTTAGGATTTTTTCAATATATGCTGATTGATGGATAAGTACTCCGTATGATTTATGCTCGATTTCCAAGCCGAGACAATATTTCGTTTATCCCAAATCTTTCATCTCAAATTCTCTTTTTAAATAGTCAACAGTTTTTCGGAGCTCTTCAGGTGTTCCGATTAAATTCATATCATCAACATAAACTGCAACAATAGCAAATCCAGATTCTGTTTTCTTTATGAAAACACATGGGCATATAGGATTATTAATATATCCTTCATTTGTCAGGTATTTGCTAAGACGATTATACCACATTCGCCCAGATTGTTTTAATCCATACAAGGATCGTTGCAATTTAATTGAATAAACATTGTTGGCTTTTGATTTGTATGCTTCAGGCATTTTAAATCCTTCAGGAATTTTCATATAGATATCAGTATCAAGTGACTCATAAAAATATGCTGTCACTACGTCCATAAGCCGCATTTCGAGCCCTTCTGAGACTGCTAAACTGATTAAGAATCTAAAAGTAATTGTATCCATCACTGGTGAATACGTCTCATCATAATCAATCCCTGGTCTCTGCGAGAAACCTTGTGCAACAAGCCTTGCTTTATGTCTTACAATTTCATTCTTTTCATTACGTTTCCGTACAAATACCCATTTGTATCCAACAGGTTTGACATTTTCAGGCGTTTGGACTACAGGTCCAAAGACTTTACGTTTGGCTAAGGAACTTAATTCTGCTTGAATTGCATTTTTCCATTCAAGCCAATCGTGTCTTTGTCTACATTCATTAACAGTATGTGGTTCATAATCATCGTTCATAACTTTCAAAGCTACTGTATATGAAAATATATCATCGATGATTATTTCATTACGATTCCACATACCTTCAGCACAATTGATTGAAATTTCTTGATTTTCAGAATTTTGTGACTCATCAATTGTTTATACCTCTTTGGAGGTTTTAGTCTCTTCAGGGATTGACAACTCTTCTGGAGTTGATCTTTCAGAGATAATGGATTTTGTAGCTTGAATATTATTTTCAAAAGAATCAGAATTTTTCATTCTCCGTTTCCGGGGAATACTATCTTTTGAGCCCATTGGTCTACCACGCTTCTGGCGTGCAGTAGATGATTCATTTGCTGCGTTCTGATTACATTGTTCTACAGGAACAATTATTCTAGCTGGTGTATTGGCAGCTGGTATGTGTGATTTTGTCACTTTAGCAGCATCAGTAAATGCATCTGGCAACTGATTCGCAATCATCTGAAGATTAACTATTCTTCGTACCTCACTTTCACATTGGGTAGTGCGAGGATCCAGATGAGATATTGTTGTCACATTCCATGATAGCTCATTTTTCTCTCCAATAGTGACATTTTTCTTGTTCTTCTCTTCAGGAGAAATTTTTTCTCCCCCTAATGGTGGGAAAGTTGTCTCGTCAAAATGACAATCTGCAAAACGAGCAGTAAAAAGATCACCTGTCAATGGTTCAAGATATCTGATAATTGAAGGTGAATTAAAACCAACATATATTCCCAAACGACGTTGGGGTCCCATTTTGGTTCTTTGAGGAGGAGCAATAGGGACCTGTACGGCACAACCAAAAATACGTAAATGAGAAATATCAGGTTGGTGCCCAAGTACAAGTTGTAATGGAGAGTACTGGTGATAAGCTGCAGGCCTAAGTCGAATCAATGTTGCTGCATGTAAAACAGCATGTCCCCAAGCAGAAACCGGTAATCTGGTTTGTAACAATAAAGTTCTAGCAATCACCTGGATACGTTTGATGAATGATTCTGCTAGACCATTCTGGGTATGTACATGTGGGACTGGATGTTCAACATCAATTCCGATTGATGTGCAATAATCATCAAATGTTTTTGATGTAAACTCACCAGCATTATCTAGTCGTATACTCTTGATTGGATAATTTGGAAATTGTGCTCGGAGTCTAATGATTTGAGCAAGCAATCTAGCAAAAGCAATGTTACGACTGGATAATAAACATACATGTGACCACCTTGCTGATGCATCAATTAATACCATAAAATAACGGAATGGTCCACTGGGTGGATGAATGGGTCCACATATATCTCCTTGTATTCTTTGCAGGAAAGATGGAGATTCAAAACCAACTTTAGAAATAAATGGTTTAATTACCAATTTTCCTTGTGAATAGACAGTGCATATATTGTCATTGGATAATAGAATCTTCAGGTTCTTTAATGGATGCCCATGAGAATTTTCAATGATTCTACGCATCATCGTAGATCCTGGATGACCAAGACGGTCATGCCAAAGTCGAAATATTATTGGTTTAAACAGCTTCTGGCTTGAAACTACATAAGTTTCGATTGATCTCATAATTGTATAATACAACCCAGATGAGAAAGCTCTGAGTTTTTCTACAATTAGCTTCTGGCCTGAGATAATTTTAGTAATGCATAAATATTCAACATTTTTCTCATTTGTAGTTTCAATATGATATCCGTTACTACGTATATCTTTGAAACTGAGTAGATTTCTTCTAGATCTACTAGAGTATAATGCATCATTTATATATAATTTAGTACCATTTGTCAATAAGATTATGGCTCTTCCAGAACCTTCAACCAGATCTGCAGGACCTGATATAGTATTTACCTTGGCTTTGGCTACTGTCAAATTTGAGAAATATTTCTTATTCCGAAGAATAGTATGTGTTGTTGCACTGTCGACAATACATATATCTGCACCTTCCTTTTTGAGAATAGATAATTCATCCATATCCATCTTTCATCAGATAAACCATATGTTAGTACATCATTGATAACAAAATATAAAACAAAATAAGTTATCTTACTTCTGGAAGATTACAAAAATATATACTAATATAATAAAAGTTAATATGACTATATTAACTAGGCAACTTTCTAATTGGTATGGATATCTCCATCACCAATTGAGTAATCCACTTTTTCATCCGCATTATCAAGAAAATCCGATAATTCCAGGCTTGTGATATCTACAGGATCATCACCTTGATCTGCAAAATTTGTATCAATTTTCTTTTCTTTCCCCTTTACAGAGGCTTGATACAGATCAACCAAATGCTTAGTCGTACGACAGGTACGAGACCAGTGTCCAGACATACCACATCTGAAACAAACATCTTCATAATTTTTAGGGGCATTTTTCTCTACATTTTTGCCCTTGTTATGTTTAGCATTATAAACATTCCACTTTTGAGAGATGTTTTTCTGGTTTCGATTACCTGAAAATTTATACCCCCCACGACCATGATTACTACGTCCGCGTCCACGTCCACGTCCACGGCCTTTACTTGTACTAGCATTTGCTTCTGGAAGTGCAACTGCGCCAGCAGGGCGAAGTTCATGATTTTTCATCAGAAGCTCATTATTTTGTTCTGCCACTAAGAGACATGAGATTAATTCAGAGTATTTTGTAAACCTGCGTTCTCTATATTGCTGCTGCAGGAGCACATTAGATGCATGGAAAGTAGTATATGTCTTTTCCAACAGATCTGCATCAGTCAGTATTTCACCACACAAGTTCAGCTGTGAGGTTATCTTAAACAGGGCAAAATTATAATCAGCGACTGATTTGAAATCTTGGAGTCTTAAATTACTCCACTCATGCCGGGCTCTGGGGAGGACGACGGTTTTCTGATGGTCATACCTATCTTTTAGATTTTTCCACAGAGTCAGTGGATCTCTAATTGTGAGGTATTGAGTCTTCAGGCTCTCATGTAAATGACGGTGGATAAAGATCATTGCAGTTGCTTTATCCTGTAGAGATGTTTCATTATTATCTCTAATTGTATCAGCTAAGCCCTTGGACTGCAGATACAGCTCTACATCAAGGATCTATGAAAGATAATTATTTCCTGAGATATCCAGTAGAGCAAATTCTGGTTTTGCGATATTTGACATGACTATACACATAAAATATCACAATTAGTGACATAATCAAAATGATATATTTGAAACTTCAGGTTGCCAAAAATTTCATTTATATTTTTAGAACTTCAGGTCAAAAATAATAACTTCAGGTTTTAGTAATATATATTTAGAACTTCATGTTCTATTGATTCAGATCCAGAACTTCAGGTTCTAGTACATTATAAATTTAAGAGAATAAAATATAAAGATATAACAGAGATAACAAATCAATTAATTAATATAAATAATATATTGAGCCGGCATAGCCGTGCATGAAATATATAATAAAAATAGTAAATAATAATAACAGAACTGCATATATAGTATGTAACAATAAGTAAATAAATAAAATTAAATAGTTAGATCTGTAATGCATGATAATAATAAGTGAGTCGGCAGAGCCGTACATTGTTTGAGTCGGCAGAGCCGTACATTGATTGAGTCGGCAGAGCCGTACATTGATTGAGTCGGCAGAGCCGTACATTGATTGAGTCGGCAGAGTCGTACATTGATTGAGTCGGCAGAGCCGTACATATATTGAGTCAGAATATCAAGAACTTCAGGTTCAAGATCGTGCTGATAACGTGTTATAAAATTAAAATAAATAAATAAAATCAAGGGGTTAAAGAGAAGTTTACTAGGGACTTGAGATGAATTTTGAATAAAATAATGTGATAGCTGTGTGAGAGAGACGAAAGAAACAATAACAAAAGCAATAAAGTGGAGAGAGAAATGAGAATAGGAGAAAACAGAAAATTATGTTTATTAACACGGAAACTTTACATATATATAGATAAAGTGAGTCGGTTATAACCGACTTAAATAATATATTATTATAATATTATATTATCATCAAAAGTTTCACAATATAACATAAACTTTAAAACATTATATCCAAAATATTTTGAATAACACTCACCAATTATTGATTCACAAAATCACACGCTTTCGGGTTTCCTCGATTCCAAATATAATTATCGCCGTCCTAAATTAAATCTACAAAGTAATATAATATATAAAATTTTAGTACGGCTGCTATATAGGAAAAATAACCCTAAAAATGAATTCTACACTTAAAAATGAGTCCGTAGACACGTCGGGAGCTAAATTTCGAGTTCGGGAGGTCGAAAATCTTACCTCCGTCGTACGTGGTGGCCGACGGCGACTTTCCGGCGTCGGATTCCGGCGACCTCGGTGGTGGGAGGTATGGTTAGGTGGGTTTTGTTGTCCTCGACACACTAATCACGAAAACGAGGTCGATCGGCGTCGGAATTGCTTCGTTTGGCCGGAATCTACAAAAATAAAAGTTGGTTAACCGCCTTACTTCGTCTACTGAAACGAAGACCCAAACGGTGATAAAAATTGATAAATTTGGTACCTATAGAATCTACGTCGCACAAGCTTCCCAACAGTACCAAGATCGGCCAAAACGGAGCTCGGATGAGGTCGGAACGAGAGATTGAAGTTGGGCTCGCGGAGAGGAAAGTTGCTGGAAATCTGAGGAGAGAAAGAGGAATGGCTCGGCTGGAGGAAGAAGATGACGATATAATCCGGTCGAATTGCGATTTGCCCCCTCAACTTTTTCAAAATTACGATGTCAACCTAAACTTTTAAAAACATAACTTTTTAGTCCTTACACTATTGCCCAATTTTTATAACATTTTTCAATTTCACCCTTTTCTTCAATATTTCTTTTAATACTATTTTCATACCTCTAAATCAATTATTTTACCATTTCTTGAGCTCGAAATCGCATTCATAAATTTCATCATAATCCAATTTTATATTTGGGCACTCTAAATTATTATTTTATTCCATAAATGAAACATACGTGTACAATACGTATATAATACTAAAATAGGGATGGCATATTACAATTCAAATTAACAAATACAAATAAATCCTAACCACACAATTTCACCAACCAAACAAATACTTTTAAATTGCATTATTGACTCACCTAACCTTACACCTAACCTTAGAAGGTTCTTCTTGATGGACTTGGGCTTGATAATGGGCTTGCTCAAAACAAGTTTATATTTTCAACAACATGACTGTTAATATTTAAAAAAAAAAAAGCTTTTAATTAATTATATTTTTTTTTCTTATATTTTATTCTCTTAAAATTATTTATTTATAAATTTAATTATATTAAAAGAATGAAGATTTATATATATATACATATATACACATATAAAAGCAGAGACATAGGAGGTCACATGCCTCTTACCAACATAGGAGTAGGTGCAAACCTACTCCGCATAAAAAGCAAAAAAGGGAAACCCTTGTTTGTGTCGTGGCACCTCATATGGTGCCTCTCCCTTTTCTCATGTTAGTAATTGAGTCCGAGTGTTAATGTTCGTAAAATCACTTATGAACAATTTAATTGGTATTACTCTTGTTTTTGCAATTAAAATTTGAATGAAGTTTCTAAATTTACATAATTACACTAACGAACTAACCACTCTCAATGCTGGTATCGTAAGTAGAATCACATTGTTTTGTTGCACAAAGCAATATGATATATATATATATATTTATTGGAAACTACAATATATATAGTTTTTTTTTTTATAGTCTCCATACCTTGGATCATAGCATCCAATTGGCATACGTTGTTATCGTTGAACAAAACAGTTAATATGGCTGATCTTCTAGGTTTCCATTCAGGAATTTTAGTTGCTTATAACAATAAAAAGAAAATGAACGTTAGTTTATCATGATGGCCTTCAACATGTCATTTTTATGTTGAATTGATGGTTTCTTCATTATACATCTCTATCCTCTTAAGGAAATTGATTAGGTGAAAAGAACAACTGAAAAAGATGTAGGATTGAAGGAGAAGAGGTTGAAGAAGCTGCAGAACATTAAGGCTTGAATGGAGATTGATACGAGAACTCCTAACTCCTTGAAAAGTACTTGTCTTGATATGTTGATTTTCCTAAAAGCATGTCGACATCAATACCCCTTACGAGCAAACTGTAACCAATTAATACACATTTGCTTAAATGAAATTCAAGCTTATGTTTTAAGTAATCCCTCAAGTATGGATAATATGAACATCCAAAATGTTATAAAGAAACTATAATTTGGCTTTCTATGATACAGTTTTTGAAAAGCGGACTGAGTGTAAAAGAGGTGTTGGCAGGTTATTTATTAGAAAGATGGCTATGGAGAAGGCTTCAATCTAGAATTTAAGAGGGAGTCCACTGTGTGCTAGCAATGTCAACCCAATTTCCATAATGTTTCTCTGTTTTCTTTTCAGTACCCCATTTTGTTTATGGTTATAGGGACATGAAAACCTGACCTTGATGCCTAGACTAGTTAGATGGGGAACAAAGGCTGGTATTCACCCCCTATGTCTGCTTGAAACAGTTTGATCTTTGTACCAAACTAAATTTCTACATGTTTTTTAAATTGAATGAAAGCTTTCTAAGTTTCAGATTTTAGTGCAAGAGGATAAAGCCAGATATATCTTGTGTAAGCATCAACAAAGAGTATGTAGTATCTAATATCTATACCCTCCTGTACAAAGCATAGGGGCTGGTCCCTGTAAGTCACTAAACACTAATTCTAGGAGGAGCATTGGCAGAGATAGATGACTTAGAAAATGATAGCTTGTGCATTTTCCCTAGTTTCCAACATTTAACAAAATGGTGGAGCATGAACGTAAAAAGGGAATCTCATAAATTGAAGAACTTTCTGCAATATTAAAGGAGCATGATCCTCTATTTTAGAAGTTTGATCTTCGATAAGAGTCATAAGACACGCCCAAAATATTCAAACTCCTTGTTTGCTGGCTAGATGAACTAATTCTGCATGATATCCTGCACTTGAACTTACTTTATCAGCCACTGTATAGCCATCAGACCTGATACAAGTTTCAGCTGTATTAACCTTAGCTGCAGTAGTATCCTTCATCACATACCCCCGCCGCAAGCTGAACTGTGGTGAATTGACCAACTTCAGCTTGGTAAAAAACAATGTAAAATGGTCTTTAGATAAACTTTTAGTGAGAACATCTACTGCTTGACACCCTATAGGAACAAAACTAGGTTCCATGACATCAGAAGCAAGCTTCTTTTTCGTTATAAAATGTGTATCAATGTCAATGTGTTTTGTGTTGGCATGAAAGATAAGATGTTTAACTAAAGAATTAACCCCCAAATTGTCACACCAAAGTATGGCAGGAGTAGGAATGTGAATATGTAGCTCTTTAAACAATGATTGCAATCATATAACCTCAGCTATAATTTCAGACATAGACATGTATTCTGCTTTTGTACTTGGTCTAGAAACAACTTGTTGCTTTTTGGAACTCCAAGAGATCCAGTTTCCTCCTAAAAATACACATTTTTCACTGGTAGAACGCCTGCTATCTAAGCAACTCGACCTAGGGGCTTCCTTGAGGCCATATAAGGCCTTGTTGAGTTTACACACATAGGATGGATTATTAGAGTCTTCAAAGCCTCCAGTTGATTCATGAATACTTACAAAACAACTATGTGTTAATGAAAGGGAATATTTCCACAAGAACTCCACTACCAGACAAAGTACTTATCAAGGATACAAGAAATAATGGAAAGATGAGGTATATATATGACTAAGTTCTGTAGAAAGACTAATCAAGGTTGTTTACTTATTTAGGTAAATATATTTTAGTATTTGATTCAAAAATTGTAGACTACAGTTCAGATCAGCTTTGTCACATAAATTCAAAGCTTGAATTTTTATATTTTTTAAAAAGTAATTAAATAATATAATTAAATAATCAAACAACATAACATTTATGTGACAACATATTACCTTAATATGTATAAAAAAAAAAAAATTACCTTAATGGAGGATAAATATGTATAATGCCTAAAATGTTACAGTGATTTGTAAATCATTGTGTGTGTTTTTGGATTTTGGATTTTGTACATAACTTTAATACTACAACTAAACAACTGGTTATAATACTATATTTTTTTTCCTAGTTTGCAAAATATCATGATCATTCATTAAGTGTTGTTATTAATTAATTAATTACTCAGTAAAACAATACAATGACTGGGCAAGATTTAAATTTTATGATCCAAATTTCAAGTGAGATAAAACCCAAAGATTTAAATACAATTATCTATGAATTGTATTTAGAATTGGATCGAAATTAAATTAGAACTGAATGAAGCTTGAAATTTTGCATTCTTTAAAGGATAAAAATAATTTTGGTTCCTCAGTTTTGGGAAATGATTAGATTTTAACTACGTTTCAAAAAAACATCAAATAGACCCTAACATTTCAAAAAAGTCTTAAATTAATCATTCTCATTGATCAACTAATGGTCAAACCTAACTGACAGCATGTTGGAGGGGGGTAAAATTGTCATTTCAAACCATGATGCGGTGTGGTGATATGTGTAAAGTGTAGATAAAATTAGGAAAAAAAAAAGTTAAAAGGAAGTAAAATTTGTTGTTTTGACAAGTGTAGATCTTGACCAGACACATAAAAGCATCAAACTATACACAAGTCAAACATTGTCAACCCGTTTCAACAGCCCACACCTATTCACCCACTGCCCCTTCACCAACCACCGACCACCAACCCTCCACCAGCACCATCCGTCCATATATTTATCATCCTCTTCAAGTTTCGACTGTCAACATCAAGGCCTTCACTGTCAAACACTCACCAACTGAGCCAATTCAAAACTACATGTAATTATCCATAAAGAGGGAAATTGGCTTGATAGGTATTGTTTTTGGTAAAATTTGTGCATAAGCAACCGTGAGACAGGTAGGTTGGATTAGCTACGGAGCTACTCATGATACTTAGAAAGATTAGAAGATAGGGAAATAGAATAACCAAAGAAAAAACAAAACGAAAAAACATGTAGAATTTCAACGAAGTCATTTTTATTTTCCTCATCCTTGGTTGCAGGCTAGCATGGACATTCTGGTGTTAATCATCAACAATCTTTATTGGGATAATTCTAATGTCTCCTCTGTTGTTTGATTTAATCACTAATTTTCTCCTGTAGTTTAGACAAATCCCATTTTCACCCATTTGTTAACTTTGTTAGTGACAACAACAATGCGTGAAAAGACGAAATTGTCCCTCACTTATAGAAAAGCTGAAACAAATAAAATTAACAAAACAAAAATGAAATTAAAAAAAAAAAAAACTGAGATATCACCTTTAAACGCTTTCCACTAATCATTTACACATTATCATCATCATCATCATCATCCTTAACAACAAAAAAAACAAAGAAAATAAACTCAGACTCAAACGCAGATAGGTTTGATTTCGATTTTGAACCTCTAGGTTCGAATCGAACCTAGATGCATGAACATCTAGGTTTGTCTGCGTTCATGAACATCTAGGTTCGAATTGACCCAGATGTGTGAGAATTGAGATCGAGGAAGGAGAGAGAGAGAGAGAATAAAATGTTTTTTTTTTTTTAATTATGTAATGGATATAATTTTTTTTCAAAAAAAATATTTTTAAATTATTTTAAAAAATATAATCTTCCACTTGTAGTACACGTGTCATTCATCTATTTGTTCAATTTTTTTAAACTTATTTTACAATGAATTGACGGTTTTACCCTTCTTGATTAACTGTTAAAAGTTTTAATGTTCAAGTTGATGGTAAGGGATTTTTTTGCTATTTTTATAAACAAGAGGGTTTTTTTTTTTTTTTAACTATTTTTATTAACTATAAGGGTATCCTTAACGATTTCCTTAAGTTGGGGGGTTTTATGACTATTATGTCAAACTAGGGAGTATTAAAATTATCCCCTTTTTTTTTGTCAATTCTTTGTTTTTCATCTAGATTTTTTTAGTGGAAATTATAAATAATGACAATTCTAGAAAAAAAAAAAATATTTTTAACCCCTCAAACAAATTAATTGCCACTCAAATTACCCAAATTGTTCCAGCATATCTTTTTTCTCCTCCTTCATTGCTCATGATATGAGATCTTTAATTTTTTTATTGATTATTTGAGTTTTGTTGGTATTTTTTGAATTTTTTTGTGATATTTCAAGTTTTCTTGTGTTTTAGATATTGCGTATTGATGTTTAGGGTTAGATTTGATTAGATTTGACTTGAAAATTAAAATTTTTAATGATATACAATGTAAAGATAATGACTGGATTGTACCGATTTTTAAGTTTACTTAATAATCGATACCAGTTTTTAAGTGAAATTAAAAATCGTACTTTTTTTTTGGAATTGAGAGTATTTTAGTAAAGTTAGTTATATGACGAAAACAATTTGTTTGAGAGGCTAAAAATGAATTTTTATAGAAAAGTGGATATAAACTAAGTATATTTTTCTTTTTTTTTTGGGTAAAAGTGAAAAGCTGTGATATGGACAATGTAGATACATTAGAGCTAGCAGATAAGACATGATTAGACTACTGAGCATAAGAAATGTCCATTCAATGATACATGGTAATTTTACAATAATTACAAACTCCTTTCAGCTCTTTATGGATAATTACATTATTTACATATATTCATCTATATTTTTCCATTAAAATAATAAGAAAAAGTCTGATTGCATGGGTATAATGGTAATTTTATAATAATCAAATATACATCGAGACTGTTAGACAACGTTACACACACACAAAAATTGTGTTTAAGGGTCAAACTGTAATTTTACAAAAATACATATAACCATAAATGATATTTTGGTAATTATATATTATTGTAATAGTTAACTTTAGTCAAGGATATAATGGTCTTTTTGTTCATTTAACTCAGTTCAAGGTTAAATTAGTTTTTTCATGATTTTTCATTAGATTTAATCGTTAGTTGATTAACGAAAATGAATAATTTGATTTTGTTTTGAAAAGTTAAGGTCTATTTGATGTTTTTACGAAACATAGCTAAAATGTTGACTATTTTTCGAAGATTAGAGACTAAAATGATTTATACCCTTTTTTTTAATATAATATTGAAAAAAAAATAAAAATCATTTTAGTTCCTAAGTTTTGAAAAAAGAAGTCATATTTTTAATTATATTTTAAAAACACGTTAAATCAATCCTAACATTTCAAAAAACTATCAAATTAATCCCTTCTTATCAATCAACTGATGGTAAAATCTAATAGATAGCATAGTAGACAGGTAAAATTGTCATTTTTAATCACCATCAAGGATGATGACACGTATACGAAGTAGATAAATTAAGAAAAAAAAAAGTAAAAAGGAAGGAAATTAAACCCATTAAAACCCACTCTCAAAAATTAAACCCATTAAAATAACAATCACACTTGATCGTCAAACACACTCCACTGTCAAAATTTAAACCCATTAAACCCTCCCACTGGAAGCTTTCGCAAAGTGCTATCGTCTTTGTTCTTGTAATTTTGAGATTGCTTCTTTAGCCTAAATGAAACCTCAGCAATCTCAATCTCGATATCTTTTTGTTGAACTAAGTTGGACGTTTTAGACACCTTTGGAAGCTGAGTGGTTAGTCCATTCGATTTCCGCAACATCACAAAACTAAAGAAAATAAATAATAATAATAATAATAATAATAATAATAATCAACCTTTTCAATTCCTTCAAACTTTGAAGAGACAATTAAAAAACAAATCTAGGTAAAAAAAAAAAAAAAAAACTTTCTTTTGTACTATCTCCTTCTTCTCGATTATTCTCTTGTGTCAAAGTGTCTCCTCTCCTACACTTGTTTTGAATCTTATTATGATGATTTGAAAAACTCTTGATCTTGATACCAATCGCTGTCTATCCCTATTCCTATCCCTATCCCTCTTCCTTTCTCGATCTTTTTTCTGTGCTTGATCTCATAACCTCACTGTGTCTTGCAACTCCGTTTGTCCATCTTCTTCTACAATAACATCATAAAATCGTTAATATATATATATATATATATATATATATACTATCGATAAAATCGTTAATATATCTCATAACCTCATCTGTGTGCTACAACTCCGTTTGTCAAACATTTTTTAAAAAATCTGCACTCAAAGATTTTGATCCCAAGTGCAAAATGGTAATTTACTACAATTTTGTATAAACTTACCGGTCAGACAAAAGTTGCATGCTAAAAAAAATTGAGTGTAAGGGCAAAACTGTAATTTTGAAAGAAAATTACGTACAAAACCATCGAAGGTATTTTTCTAATTAAATGTTGTTGTAATATTTGACCATAAACAAAGGTATAATGGTCTTTCTATTTATTTTAACTAAGCTCAAGGATAAATATGTCTTTTCACATTTTCAGTTTAGTTTGACTATCAGTTAATTTATGGGGGAGGCTAATTTAATATTTAACCATGAACAAAGGTATAAATTGGAATACTTTTTTTTTTATCTTATTTAAAATTATATTTAAATTGAATTAAGCTCGAATTTTTATATTTTTAAAAAATAATAAAAAACAAAATTATTGAATAATCAAATAATATATAATATTATGTGACATGATATTATTTGGGTGGAGGACAAATAAATATGATGCCTAAATCTTCTTTACTTGAATAATGATGTTGGTCCATGGATTTAAGTTTCAAAGTAAAATATCAACAAAAACAAGAAGAGGAAAAGCCATTTTACGGCTTTACCATTCAAATTTGGATTTTGTGGGATTACGTAGGACCTATATATGGCACGGCCTATTCTCAATTGCCACGTAGAGTCTAATTTTACACTTGGAGTTGGTAGGACCCACAACCACACGTAACATATTGACATTTTCATAGAGGTTCTACTTCCACACAAAACCATAAGCTTTGTTCCTCAAAGTTTATATAGGAGGTTTGGAGTTTAAAGACCTCGCCATTTTTAATAAAGCTCTCTTCGGGAAACAAGCATGGCGAATACTCCATCATCCTGAGTCGTTCACTGCTTTAGTTCTTAAGGAAAAATATTTCAGACGTGATAATTTATTAGATGTGAAGTACAAACTAGATGCTCCTACCTTTGGTGTAACTTGCTTTGGGATTGGAATTTATTAGTGAAAGTGTTGAGATGGAGGGTTGGGAATGGAGAGAATATCAGGGCTTTCAGCGCTCCTTAGATACCCAGAGAGAGTACTTTTAAACCTGTTACTCCACCTTTTGATGACAATCTCATAGTGGCTTCGTTCATTTCTCTAGGAACTCACTCTTGGAACATTCATTCCCTCAAGGCTGTTTTTTGTGACGTTGACAGTAGGACAATTCTCCAAATTCCTCTCAACCTCCAAAATCGGCCAGATAAGTTGATTTGGCATTTTGATAAATTAGTAGTTTGCACGGTTAAAAATGTATATAGAGTTACGTATGCTAACAAATACAGTTGTGATAGATCCTCCTCAAGTTCGACAGGTAGGTGGTGAACATCCTTATGGTCGCTAAACATTCCCCGAAAGTCCAAATTTTTGTGCATAGCAGGTGTGTTTAGATGCAGTCCCTTCTTTAGCTAATCTTAAACACAAGAAAATTGTTTAGAGTGATATCTGCACTAGATGTTAAGCCGGTTCTGAATCTACTCTACACACTTTATTCTGGTGCTCTTGGGCTAAGGATGTTTGGTGAACTACTCCTTTTGGGAATTCCTAGTTGAATTCAAAAGTTTCTCTTGTATAGAAGTTTTCGATGCACTGTTAGACAGGTTTTCTAAAACTGTTTGGAAAATTTTTTGCATGCTATTATGAGCAATTTGGCTTGACAGAAACAATGCCATGCATGGCCAACGAGTCTGTGAATGAGTGGATTTGGTTGGGTGGGGACTAGGTTTGCTTAGTGAATTTCAACGCTCTTAAGCCTTTAAGACTTCTGTTCAACCTCAGAATCGTTCTCCTATAGCATAGACTCCTTTTTTATTTTTTTACTCTCAAACTAAACACTAATGTGGCGATTCGAAAGGATTTAACTTGGATTGGCGTAGGAGCAATCATCAGGAATGATCAACGTCAAGTGGTAGCTGCTATCTCGAAACCTTTGACAAGCTGCTTTCATCCGGAGCTAGGTGAGCTTCTTGCTATCAGAGAAGGCCTCTTATTAGCTAAACATCTTCTCCTTTAAGTATTATGGCTTGAATCTGACGTGGTCAATGCAGTTTCTTCAGTTATAAATGTGGTACCTTTCTGCAATCCCTTTTTCCATTGTTTTGTTGATATTCAAGCACTATGTCGAGTTGTTGAAGTCACAAATTTTCTTTCTGTATCTAGAAATTGTAATAGGGCAGCTCATACTCCAGTGTTCCTTTCCTTATCCTCTCAAAAGAAAAGATCTTGGCTTGGAACTAAGCCTGCTTGTATCTCCTCTCTTTTTTGAGTGGAAGTGTTCAAAGTTCAAAAAAAAAATAATAATAATTAACAAGACTCGACTCGACTCCTATATCGAGTCCAAGAGGATCCTGTGAAAATTGAGGTTTTTTTTATTAAAATATAAATTTATTGAAAATCCTTTAAAATAATCATCGTACTCCTGATAATCACTTTAGTTGAAATACAAGTTAAGCAATCTAAAATCATCTGAAGAAATTATTTCCAATTGTAAAAATATTTTTTTTAAAAAAAAAAATGCTTATGAAATTTGATTAATTAAAAATAATATACACTGATGCAAAGTTTGTTCATCATCATGTGGCCTTTCTCGTGAATCGCATTAATCTGCACGAACCTACGGTGGATACCTGAGAAAATGGATTTATAAAAGAGTAAGTCTAACGTCCAATGAGTGGATATAAATTTTCAAAAATATTTTTAAATAAAACACAATATATTTTTCTTAACCATGCATATTTATCAGTGATTGTAAAATTTCGTATTCGAAATAGTAAAACTAAATTTGAATATAATCTCGTAGTAAAATTGTAAATTCTTATATAAGATTTTCTAAAATATTTCTTAGAAACGGGTAAAGTTTATCATTGATAAAAGAAAATAATTTCAATAATTCGTAAATAGTTATATCTGAAAATAAAACTGAAATTAATTTCATATCAAAGTAAACAGTAACTTTTATATAAATTGTATTTATAACTTTAATATTATAAAATACATAAATTTGTAATTTGTGTAACCGTCCTAGAAATCTCTTTCCGAAAGTCGAATACCCTATAAATTTTTGTTCTTTACATGTAAAATATAAAAATTCATAATCTGTAAAACTTTTCTGAAAATATGATTTCAAATTTTTACTCTACATCAAATTAGTACCCAAGAAATTCTGTCATATGCGTGACAGAGATATTCAATACACACAGACGGTGAGGGATAACCTCTATTATCCATATGCTAGGCGACTTAATGACTCTGACTCCCTTTTAAACCCTAATGACTCATCTTTCTGACCTCTGTACTAGCATGTGTTATGCTATTTCTCTGGATCTTACTCACGTGATGCTCACTCTAACCATTACAGGGAAGAGTACACTTTGATGTTCTAAAAACATTTTTATTTCTCTTTATTTTCGCAAATCTTTTTTAAAAATATTTTTGCAAGTAAAATTACAAATACAACTTTTATAAAACTTTCCATCTTAAAATTTAGTTTTCAACAAAAATCTTTTTCATGCATTATAAAAATCTTATTCATATATATGTATATATATATATAATCATAGTTTCTCATGCGCTTTATAAAATATTTTCTAAACTTTCATAAATCAATTAGTTTATTCATAAACCATAAAACATAATTTACTTTATTAATTTGTAAACACATTTTGGAAACTTAATACAAATTATAAAGTTTACAAATCATCAAAAATACTTTAAATTTACAAAAAGGAGTAGCTTCTAATTTTCACAGATCATAAGGTATACTTTTAAAATCGCAAAGCATTATCTTAAATTTATAAATTATAAAATATATTTTAAGATTTCAAAATTCAAACACTTAGTTCACAAACCATAAAACATAATTCTCTTTATTAAATTATAATACTAACTTTGGAAACTCAACACAAACTATAACATTTATAAATCATCAAATTTATTAAAATCACTAAAAATATAGTTTCTAATTTCATAAACCAATAGGTATACTTTAAGTCGTAAGACATATTATCTTAAGTCTATAAATTCCAAAATATACTTCAAGATTTCAAAATAAAATCTATACTTTATACTTCACAAATCAGAACTTAAAATTGATAAAACATAATCTAAAGTTTATAAAATATAATCTAAAATTTATGGATTCTAAGTATACTTTTAAAATCTCAAAACATATTCTAAAAGTTCATATCTTATAAACATACATATTAAACATAATCCATCTCAAATCATGAAACATAATTCAAATTCTTAAAACATACTTCAAAATTTTTGAACATACATTAAAATTTATATATAACAAAACCTATTTAAATCATCAAACCTAATAAAAGTTTAAATATAACAACAACTTTTTCATAAATTAAGTTAAAAGAATTTATCTACTCACTAGGTTACTCCCAAGCCCTATGGAAATCTTCATGCACTTATCTTCTCCTTAAAACCCTTTTCATCTAAAACAATATCAAAAACTTATTTAGGATCTATTAGAACTAACTAAGAAAATTGATTCTAAATTGAAACTAATTTCTTATTATAAATCCTTATCCAAACTTCATTGATTTTCTTCACCTCTTCTTATTTCTCCTTCCTTATTTCTTCTCTCTTTCCATTGATTTTTCTTTCTTCCTTTGAGGGATGTGTGTTCGGCCAAGAAGGAAAATTTGGAGGGGTGTGTTCGGTCAAACAAAGAAAATTGAGAAATTGACTTTTTAATTTACATAAAAATCCACACACACACACACATATATTCTCATGCATGGAAAAAAAAAATTCTACTTAGCCACATTTTTCACCACTCATTTTGTCATTAAATGAAAATTTAACCGTATGTCCTTTTGAAATTTCAATTTTGCCATTTTCATAACATTTTATTTCCATCCTTATCATTTCTAGAGAGTTCTTTCCTTTGTATTTTCAATTTTGTTCTTTTCATAACATTTTATTTTTATTATTGTCCTTTGTAGAAAATTCTTTCTTTTTTGATCAATAGACTTCTTTTTTGTGGTGGACAATTTTACCCATCTTACATACTCTTTCTTTACAATTTTACCTCTCTCACATCCTTATTTTTACATGCTTATCCTTAGGTGGGTGTATTTAAAAAACCAATTGAATGTGTTTAGAAAACAACTGGGTCATATTAATTCTAATTGGGCTCACTTGAATTAATTTTTTTTGGGCCATTTAATTTAAGTTTCTAATTACACCCCTTGTGATTTTTATTTGAACCCCATCTAAACTTCATTTGGAGATATATATATATATATATAACACCTATTAGACCGGTTCGGATTTTGGGTGTTACAATAATAATAGTAAAAAAAAAAAAAAGCACAAAGACCCTTGGATATTTTTGTTGATGGCAAATTGATCGGATTCATATTCCATCATTTTGCATTTGAGTCAGTCAAAAATCTGTAGACTATCTATTAGTCAATTAATAAATTTTATTTCTTTCAATAAAAAAATAAATAAATAAGTAAATAAGAGAATCCCAAAGCTAATCTTGAACATAAAGCTAATTTTGGTATTAAAAATATCGCACTCTGTTATATTAATATATACACAACTTACCAGATGGGTCATTATGTTATTATATTATGTAAGATGTGTAATAATAAGAATAGTTCTTAGTTATTAGATCGTTTTTTTGAAAAAAAAAATTGAAAAGTATTAGATCCCAATATAATAAGTGTTTAAAAATTAACTTTTCAAAAAAAATTCTAAAAATCAAAGGTCTGGAAACAAAAAAAGAAACAAAATATAATGGGTTGATAATGTCGTGATAGAGGTAACTTGGTCAGTCAGTAACTGTGCCTAGCCCACAACCACCCTTTACAACCAATTTTTGATTTTCATACGAAATAATAAGAAATTCTGCAGTCAAAATTTTTAATCTCAAAGGTAAAATGGTAATTTCACTTAATATACACCCAGAACTGTCAGATAAAACAGCACGCATCCCAAAAATTGAGTCCAAGGGTAAAACTGTAATTTTACAAAAATTACATAAAATCCATCTAGAGTATTTTTGTAATTGAATATTATTGTACTATTTAACTTTACATGAGTATAATGGTCTTTTTATCCGTTTTAATCAAGTTTAAGAGTAAATGAGTTTCTTCACGTTTTCCGTTAGTTTTAACTGTCAGTTGACTAACAAGAGAGATTAATTTGATACTTTTTCGAAGAGTTAGAATTAATTTAATAATTTTTGAAACATAATTAAAAATTTCAACATTTTCTCGAAATTTATATATTAAAATGATTCTTAGCCTTTGTTATAAAGAAAATTATGTTGTTGTTTTGAATCATATAATAGGTATTGTTTTTATTAAAAGTTTTAACATTTATTGCACAATTTTTTATTTTAAATTATATATTTAAAAATCCGTGTTCTTTTTATATCTGATTTTGAGATTCAAGACAACTAGATTTGAACATTGCTCGAATTTTTTTGGGAGTGAATATAGATCGAATTCATCTTCAGATTGAATTAGATTGAATTTAAAAAGTCCAATTCGATTACCACCTCTTTAGTATAATATTTTTTAAGATGTTATTTGTAATAGGACGGCTTGAATTAATCTAACTGAATGAACACTCTCAAATACCAAAGCACATCGAGCAATTGTTCTTCCATTTTAAATCACTTAATCAATTCTCTTTTTAATATTTTAGAAGAGCCTTAATTACCACAAGCAGATTTGACATTCAAATTTTTTAAAATTAAAACGTCAATTTAGTCAAGGTACAGAAAATGTGTATGTTGGTATGTAGTCATAACTCATAGTCACAAACCATACTACTTATTATCAACATATTCAATTCCAAAACATTGTGCCAGGGTAAACAAAGGGCTCTCACTCTAAGAAGGAACAAAAGTTGCTTGCTACATATAGCATTAGTGCTCCCTTGCTTATAACACAAAATCATTCTTAAAATTGTTGGTGGGGGACCTGGAGAATAATCGAGTGAATGTCAAGTTTATGATGTGTTATTTATTTGTGGCTTTCGTATCTTATTTCTCTCCCGTTACTAAAGTTCGATGACAGGACTCGAACCATACCTTCTCTAGACTTTTGTTTAGAGGATCCTGTCTGACACTTCAACTGACTTCCTAAACCCAACTCGTCGGATTGAAGAAATCCGGGAAGCGAACCCCTAACTTTCTTAGCCGGTTTACTTGTTTAAATTTAAAACTTTAGTTTTCTTTAACATAGTTGGAACTGGTGTAAATTTTTCGTATTTCCGTAAAATGAGTTTGTAAAAATTTTGACAACATAACGGCTGTATTTTGAATATTTTCAAAATCAACCTGTAAAGAAAACACACTTCGAACTATATCAATTTACCTCTCAACTTCTTATAACCATAATCATGCAATCTCACAAACCATTCTCACAAACATACAATTCCCGTGCGCACATATTTTAACCATTGTATTGTCATGCAACTCAATTAGAAATTTCAAATATAGGTGCGTATTATATGCAATTGTCTTAAAATACATAAGTATGCATAACATTGCATTAAAAACCATCATTCACATATTCACAATTCAAGTTATGCTATCATTTTGATTATATTATTTACAATATCCAAAATATATCCAGAGTTTATGCACATCATCTACTCGACGCCCACTTATAAGTAGAATGTCACTCTTTTGGCCACAAAAACAATAACACCGACTAGAACAAGCAAGCCACACAACAAAATAAATCGTTAGTTCAAGATATATACATATTAGTAATATAATCACATACAACTTTATAATTTAGTTAACTATCATATTTGATTTTTTTAAAAAAAGTTTCATTTTCTAAAAACACCATGTATACCTCTAATGCTCTCGAACCATCACATGGCGATTTTTCAACTAATGTCAAACGTGAAGCTAGTAAAATGATCTCAAATCTGAGTAACTACAATGTAGAATTTTCTACATCGTAATTGTAGTACTAATACTTTGGGCCACTATAAGGGAAATTTACTATATCGCAACGTAGTGCCAAAACTGAAATCTAAACGACTACGTGCGGAATTTATTACATCGCAACGTATCGCTAGAAATCTCTTTATATCTCAACGATCATGTACGAAATTTTCTACATCATACATATCGCTTTACATACTCTGAAAAATGAGCGACTACGGATGGGATTTTCTACATTGTCACTTATCGCTAAATCTCGAATAAGCTAAGAGTGTATACATGGGCTTACAAATCTTGAATAAGCTAAAAGTGTACATATTCTCTTTTTCGAAAATAGTTTATTTTCACTTTCTCTTTTCTAAGTTTGACATAAGTATTATTTTGCAATACTTTAACTCATGGTTTTGAAAATCATTTTTGAAATCACTTAGTTACAACAATGTATATAAATCTAAATGAAAAACAGAAATAACGTAAGTGATAGAACACTTACCTTCAAGTCACGCAAATTCAATCAAGCGTCTCGACGAGTCTCTCGGACTTCGCTCGCTTGCTCGTCACCTACATGGCAATTTCGTATCGTCACTAGTGAAAATCTCATAACTCAACTTTAACTTTAAATTAATCTTCTCCAATACAACCCTTTTTACACTATAACTTTTCAACTTGTTTCTAACTCAATCGAGACTCTCTAATTCCATTTCTAACTCAATCGAGACTCTCTAATTCTGATTTCTTTACAAAATTTTCAGTTTTGGACCCCTAGGGGTACCTTCACACAGTCCGTATAATTTTTAAAGGCCTGAAACGAAAAATCACAAATTTAAGCCACATTTGACACCCCTAAACAGAATGCAATGCAGCAACCTGCCTGGGGCTCCGTTTCCTTTTGTTCTTTTTCCTATGGTCCTCTTGTCTCACATTCTGGTCACATGTCAAATTTCATCAAAAAATTCTATCGTTTGCTATGTCAAATATAAGAAAAACGCTCTGTTTTTGGCATTTTTCAATGCATTTTTTTGCATCGAATGAGCGATGATTTTTCTTTCGCATCTCAGCTTTTTTTACCTAACTATGATCAACTAAATTCATTCTATGCAATAAAAATTACATTTACATAGTTATTTCACTTATCGACTTTCTAACGGTACTATTTTAAGCATAACTTGCGCAATTTTTATCGAAATCGATCCGTTCTAAAACTTATGATTTTCTATGACTCTTAGGCATCATTTGAGGTGTAGAATAACCTCATATATGTCAGACTTACACAGGCTGTCTCTATCCTATGGTTTGAGCTCGAGATTCCCAAATTGCCCAAAACTAGCTCTTTAACAACTTTATCATTTCTAAATGCTTTTTTAACCTTATTCATGCTTAAATCTGAGTTCAAAACCATCTAAACTCAGTGGTTATCTACTGTTCTTCATGTCCTTAACACACACACAAACACTAATTTTTCACTTTTACTAGTCAATCTCTCTTAACCATTTCATCTAACATTTAATCTACAACTACCTTTGCTTTTCCAACAACTTAAATCACAAGTTAGGGTTTCTCTCATAAACCCTAACCTACCATTTTTACATCATTATTTGTCATTCAATTTCCCTTTTTAACAACTCATAATTATAACATTGATTTATATCAAAATCCCACCAATAACACATCAAGTAAACAAACTAATCAATCATCATGTCATACAAACCCAACATCATGCTTTTACACAGATCCACTACATTAAAGTCCATGGAGAAGATGACATCTTACCTTATCTATGCTTAGGGTTTGATGTTTTGGCTTGGGATCAACTAGAACAATTGTTTGGAAGCTTGAAAATGGGTTGAAAAATCACTTGTTCTTCTCCCCCTCTAATTGCCGTCCATATCATGCTCTCCCTCTCAACTCTCCCTTCTATTTTTGTTGCATTCACGGCTACTTCTTCTTTTTGAATGAAAAAGTGACTAAGTGTTGTATTTATATGGCCACCTTTTGCTAAATGACCACCATATCCTCTCTTGACATGTTGGATTTACAAAATTGCCCTTAGTGATGTTATTTACTAATAACATTTATGGTTTTTAAGTCTTTTTACCATTTCATTTCTAATTAACTTATTAAAGTCACTTAATTAGAATTTTACAACTTTGTCATCCATTCATATTTCTTATTCATTAAATGACCGTTTTGCCCTTTTTATTCGGTAACTTAGTTTCTAAAGTTAGGAAACGTAAAAATCGAATATAGGGGGTTACATTCGAAGTATAAATGCTTCTTGATTTGCGCTCGAGGTGTCAGCTTAGTGCCCAGTCGTAGGTTCGACAAGCATATTCTATCCTCAATTAAATATAAAAATAAAAAATGAGATTTTCTCTCTTTCTATCTTCTATGTGAGGGTAGTCCCCTTACCTATGTGTAGGTCGTTTCCTCCCATTTGAGAGTCTCTTTTCGGACCGTGCGTTCAATGTACTCAGTTATATAATATAATTAAAAAAAAAATCCTTGATTCTGGAAATAGCTATTATACATACAATGTAAAAACAATCATGCCCGACCGTCAGATGAACAAAATTTGTATTCAACAGGTAGGGTGTTTGGATATTAAAAAAAAAAAAAATGATGGGAAATTGGTTAGCGGCAGAGGAGATAGAAGTTTGTACTTTGTAGGATGAGCAGTCCTTAATTATTCTTTGTTTGTCAAACACAAAACCAGCCCCAAAAATTGGCGATGGACCCTTCATAATGCTTGAGTTAATTGCATATTTATTTTTTAAAACATGAAACGGGGGATAATCATTCATACAATAATATTAATGATTTATCTCGATAGGTTTCAACGATTTTTTTATCAATAAAATGTTAATATATTTTTTTTAATAAAAAAACTGATAGTATTTCTTTAAATTGAAGAAGAAAGTAAATAAAATTACGGTTTGTTATTTTAAATATTAGCACGACTGTGGCCCCGCGTGTTCTATTGTACATAACATGTGAAATAATATACGTTAAAAATTTGCAATTAGTCTTCGATGAAGAAAAGTGAAAATTTGCAACTATGGAAGTGATCACACAAAAAGACAAAGTTGATTCACTGAGGTTTTAGGGCATCGTAAACACAACCTTTTCATCTAATGTCAAATTTGCTGATAACATTTTATGAGCGCCTTTGGCCCACACATGATTGACGATAATTAACCTTGAGAAGCTAGAGATTTTATTTAAATACTATTTATAGTTCGAATAACTCAGAATTTAATATTTTATCAAATCATACTGAATGAGTATTTTTTTCTAACAAATCAACTAGAGATTAATTAATCAAATTTTGCTTGGCCAAATTTTTATTAATTTTTTTTATAATTCAAAAATTTTAATATTTTAACAATATGACATCTACTTAATGGTATGTCCCTTATATCTACATCATTAAAATAATAGGTTTGAATTATATCCTTCCCAGAAGCCTCCAATTATCTAAATGCTTAAACAAATACTTAAGTTTTTGCATACATACATAAATTTAATAGCTTAAATTAATCAACTAGCTATAATACCAACTTTTCTATTTTATTGTTATATTAAGTCTCGATGTCAATCGGTCAAGTGCTGTTATTAGTTTATTAATTGTTAACAACGATAACACGATGATCAAGCAAAGACTTAAAACTTTTTTATCCAAAATTTTTAAATCACATCAAATTTAAAGCTTCTGATTTAGAATTATGTGGGTGTTATTTGGAATCATATAATGCAAATCAGATTCTACTAAGCTTGAATTTTAATAATTTTTTAAAATATAATTGAAAAGATATTATTAAAAAATCAAACAACGTAACATTTATGTGACAAAATATTCCCTTAACAGTGGATGTATATGTACAATGCCCAAAATGTTACACAATTTTGTTGGTCCCCTGAATAAAAGTTCCAAAAGTAAAATATTAATAAAAACAAGGATCACAGTTTTCAAGCTGTGCATTTTGGATTTCGTGGGATCAAGTGGGACCCATACATGCTTGTGTGGGATCGGCATGGTAGTGATAGCAGCACGGATTCCAGGACCGATTCCAATTGAGTTTATTGTCGCTTTACGTTTTTTGGACATGTTACATACAAGTAACGTGAGTCGTGAAAAAAATGTTTAAATTTTGTGTCCAATTAATTGACGTGATAAATTAGTTATCAACATTGTATATAAAATATTAAAAGATGTGATAAAATAATAAAAAATTATTATTATTATTAATTGGATGAATTAATTAAATTCTAATTATATATTTTATATTTTAAAAAACATAATTAAAATATTGAGAAAATTGAATGGACTAACAGAATTATTTAGGTATTGGAACGTTTTAGGCATTATTATATTTATGTATCCTCCACTCAAATAATATTATATGATATAATATTTTATATTGTTTGGTTATCCAATAATGTTTGTTATTTATTATTTTTAAAAATACATATAAAAATTCAAACTTAATTTAGATTTGTATGAGTTCCAGATAGACCCAATAAAATGTTGATATGTTAGCATAACAAAAATAGGACATATGGCATTCAACGCAGACTTCAAGCGAAGGAGGAATTAGGTGATATGTTAAGCGAAACAATTGGCATATTTAGTCATAGAAGGCAAGAAGGTTGCCTCTATATCCAAAGGTTTCAAACTTGATGAAGATAAGAAAGTCAATCGAAGGAATTTGAAGGAAACATTAACCGTCGACGGAACTGTTCCAATGGATTGGTGGCAAACATTCAACATATAGCGAATACTTGTCAGTACAAGGATGTTTCAAGCGACAAATGACAAATATCTTCATATGTATTGTGACACTTGGAAAGTAAGTGTTTACCCCTTATAAAAAGTGATTTAACGCTTCATTAGTGAGTTAGTTCTAAAAGAAAACAAACACACTTATTAAATAATCTAATACAAATTCTAATTTAAGAATGAGAAGATGTTTTTAGAGATAATCTCGGAACCACCTTAATGAAGGTTTTTATTTGTTTTGCATGGAGTTGTAGTAGATAATTAGAACAGATTTTTCTTTGAAGAATAAGAGTCATCCAAAGACATCGAATACCTTCGTGCGATGGTTTAGGCTGCAACAAGATCTAATCTAATTTCAATCTAGTTTTAAACATGATCCAAATATATTTGGCTATAAAACTCTGAGTTTGATATGCTCTGAGAGTTTGGATAAAAAAAAAAATTGAAGTCTTTGCTTCATCATTCTATCATTATCATTAAGCAATGAATTAATTATTATCAACGCTTAAAAAACTGATCTAACTTAATATTTGCCAATATGGAAAAAAATTTGGAGTTAATGATAGTTGTTTAGTGTTAGTATAATATTTTCAATATTTATAGGGAATACATATATATAACCGATAATTAATTTATTACTAAATTAGTCTTATATCATTAAAAAGTCATATATTTTATAATTTGAAAAAATAATAATAAAAATGAAGTTAAACAAGATTTGATTAATTAATCTATTAATAATAATATGCATATAATATCAAATAGTTTAGAGTTCAGAGGTTAAAGTGCTAATCAATTAAAATCAACAAATTTTGCATTAAATGACAAGTGTAAAAGTAACCCAAGCAGGTATGGATCCCATTTGATCTCACGAAATCCAAAAAACACATCATGAAGGGCAATAACCTTTTTCCCCTCACAAAATTAGTTGGATAACTGAAATTCAATTTAATCACATGATTTGAGTTCTTAATTTTATATTTGACAAATAAAGATTAATGAGCACTTACACTAAAACTCTCATTTACTAATTTTATGCACACAATATTTTTATTTCTTTACAGAGATTGCAGCCCTGGATAGGAGAACACGTTGGGACCAACATACACCTATATTATTTTTGTTTCAATTTTTCTGTTCGAGCCATCAGCTATCACAATTAGAGAAATTTGTCCAGACTCAAATCAACAAAAGAATTCCAAAGGACTATATGTGATATGTGGAAACAGAATCTCCCAACAAACGTACCACGTGTCATTTGTGGGTGCTACTATCTTCAAGAAAAAATAGCCTTTTATTGGACTCTAGCAGGGCAATGTGGCAATTTAGAATAGGTGCTGCCATGCCACGCTCCTACAAGTATGCATAGGTCTCACTTGATCCCACAAAATCCAAAAAGCACAGCGGTCTTTTCCTCTTCTTCTTTTTTTATCTTTGGTTGATATTTCAGTTGGAAACTTTTAATCAGGATCAATATAATTAATTATTCAAGTATGTAACATTTGGTCATTATGTTTCTGTATCCTCCACTCAAATAATATCATTGTACTGCTTTAGTAAGTAATTAATTAATTAATAACAATACTTGATGATTGATGTAGATATTCAGCAAAATAGGAATAAAAATATAGTATTATAACTAGTTGTTAAGTATTGAGGTTATGTAAAACAATTTGAGTTTTCTTTCAAATTATAGGACAGTTTTAATGGTCCAACTGTGAGGGAGTTACCACTAACCAAAACTCATGTCTTTGAAATATTAAAGTTTGTATTATTTAAAAAGAGAAAAAACCATTAATAAAGATTGGGTCAAGCAAAATTTGATTAATTAGTCAATTAATATGTAATACCGTAGAGGTTAGTTTTGTTCTCCATGTCTAATCTCTAGCTTTTCAAGTGTGATTATCGCCAATCACGTGTGGGCCTAAGGTGTTAATCCAACAAATTTGCCATTCAATAAAAGGTTGTGTTTATGACACCCTAAAAATGTTAGTGAATCAACTTTGTCTTTCTGTGTTATCACTAATTTTCGTTTTTCTCTTTCGAAACTAATTGTAAAGTATATTATTCCACATAGGGATTAAATCGCCATGTGTACAAGGGGACAAGCAGGGACACTCATGTAATTTTCAACACTTTTCATTTCATTTTATTTTTGGACACCGGCCCATCATTTATCATTTTCAGTCTTCAAAACCTTACTACTCAAGCTCAAAGCTTTACTCTACATAACCAACTCACACTCACAGTTTCAAACCTCCTCTCTTGCAGATGCTCACACTCACGGTTTCGATTTTTGTTTCTTCATAGTCGCCTACAGCCAACAACCCTATTTGAAAACAAATAAAAACACAACCTTTCTCCCATTTTATGACATCTTCTCTTCTTTCAAACACTTCATCACTCCTTGGGCCCAAAAGATCCTTCTTTTCACATGGGCAGTTTAGAAGCAACTTAAGCTTCCCATTGCAGCGGCAGCAACCTCCTCATTTGGCTATCCGAGCTTATTGGAAATGGACGCAGCAGTTCGCTGTTAAAGCTTCTGGAGAGGTAGTGTTTAGTCACTCTATTTTATTTGTTAAATTGGTGAAAGTTTGTATTTTTATGTATGTGTGGTTTATATAAACATGTATACATGAATGTGTTTGTTAAGCTCTGAATGAGTACTGTTAAAGCTTGTGTGTACTGTTAAAGCTTGTGTTTTTATGTGTGTATGTGTTTTTACGTGTGTGCAGCAATGACCTGTACGCAACAGTTCAAAGTTTGTATTTTTATGTATGTGTAGTTTATATAAATATGTATACATGAATGCATGTGTTAAACTTTGTTAAACTGGTGAATGTGTACAGTTAAAGCTTGTGTTTTTATGTATGTGCAGCAAGGGCCTCTTTGTACGCGGCAGTTCAAAGTTCAAGCTTCCAGCTTTAATGGAGCCAACTCTAGAGAGGTAGTGTTTAGTCACTCTATTTTATTTGTTAAACTAGTGAAATGTGCAGTGTATATAATGTATGTTTTGCCAACTTCACACAATTGCTTTTTCTTTTTATTTGTTTTTGTGTGCTGTCTAGTTCTAAGGTTCTTTCATCTAAAAAGTTTATATAAATATATCTATACACACTAAAAACACACTCCACCGCCTTATACAAAAGTATATAATATTCTTCCTCGTCTTTTTTTGTCTTTGGTTTTCTTTTACTTTGGTATGCTGGTTGTGTGTGTACCTTTAATTTGAAAATAAATATATATATTGATTATCTCATGACCCATTCACACACCATTTTCCAACTCTCCTTTGTTTGGTTTTGCTTTTGCTTTTGTGGACCGTGCCCACCATTCTTTCATTTCACATTATTTTGCTTTTTGCCTTTTGTCCCATTTCATCTTCTCTTTCTTAGTCACAACCATTTTGTCACTTTTTGCTTTCTTTCCTTTTTTTTTTTTTTTCTTTTCTTCATCATATGAATGTCACATATCCTCTTTATTTATTAAAAAAATTACTTTTAATTTGGGCACCTTTCTCTTTATTTCTCATCCACTAATTCTCATCACTAATAATTGCATGACACTTGTCAATTTTCTAAATTCAACTTTTGCTTGTTTGTCTCCAATTCACTTTTCTAGTCTCTACACCTTATTTTGTCTTCAATTGGTTTCCTTATCTCTTCCTTACAAGCCACACACATGCCCATTTTCATGATTTATCTCATATTTTGAAGTTCCTAAAATGGCTCTAGTGTTCATGTCTTTTACCAATCAATGAAATCATGCCTAAATAATTTTCGAAAATATTTCATGATCATTCAGTTATCTAATTGACTATGTAATACTCTAATTGGACATAAAGTCTCTCAATTGCATACTTTAAAAAAATTTCAAATGGGTTTAAAACCATTAATACCCATTATTCTCTAAAAATGGTGTTTTTATCCAATAAATTTCGGATCAATTATAACCTATTCAAATGAATTCATTTTCGATCAATTTCGGTTTCTTTTGACTCTAATATTTACTCCAGAATTTTAGATTCATGAGGCCCCTTTTTCAAAAATTATTCTCTATTTTATGGATGTGCTTGTTAAACTGGTGGAAGTTTGTGTTTTTTTGTATGTGTAGTGTATATAAATATGTTTGCATGAATGTGTTTGTTAAATTGGTGAAAGTTTGTATTTTTATGTATGTGTAGTGTATAAAAATACGTATACATGAATGTGAGTGCATGTGTATATAAATATAATGCTTTTCAGGTCTGTGTACAAGATTTGTTGAGGTTTTTGGGTTTCTAAGAAAAAAATAGTTTGTAGAATTCATTGGAGGATAAACCAAAGGAGAAAAAAGAAGATGAGAAAATAATAACTGTGTGAGAGGTTTTTATTAATTTTATTTTCTTGGTCATGTGTTTGGTTGGTTTAATGAGGATTTAAAATGGAAGGGATAGATGATTTGTTTTTGTTTGCTTTTTGATGTGGAGCTCTTTTTAGAATTCAAGGAGAGATATGAGTTGTGTTGATGGTTAAAACATACTAATTTAATAGAATGGAAAAACCAAAAAAATAAACCAAAACCCTTTTCAAATGGCCTTTGCCAAGAAGATTTCTTAAGAAACTTAGTATTGAATATGATATGTGATTCCGAACAATGAATATTTTACTAAATGTATATGAATTGTTGGATGATGAAATCATAATGATGAATGTATAAGTAAATTATGTTGCATTTAAGTTTTTTCGTTTCTTGTAATTCATATTGATGTCGCATAATATATTCATGCATGAAATTCTTCTCCATCCAAGGACTTTTTGGTTTTGTTTTGGTTTTTGTAGTGAATGCAAAAAATTATGAAAAGCTATTTTGGTTAAATTATAGTAAAGCCAAATGAGGACTTGATGTGAAAAGATACATCGGTTGTTTTGCCACATTTTGCCACCTTTTGGAAAGGCAACCCGTACATTGATTCAAAATTGTCCTAGAGATCTATATATTTGGATTTACATTCCTATAAGCAATAAAAATATAAAATGATGTTTAAATGCCTATGCAAATTATATATGATACTTGTTTTAAGAACAATTCTTTGCTGTAAATCACTAAGATAAAGTTTCTTTAAGATGTAAATGCGACTTTTGACCAAATTGTTGCACAATGTCATAATAGATAACTAAATAACTAAGTGGCGTGCGAAAAAATAATGATTAAGGGTATTTACCAATGTGACTTTCATTGAAAATAATGAACAATCTTGTTAGTTGATACTTTTGGTTAGTCACACTAATATTATATAATTTTTGTTTTATTTCAATGTTGATTTGTTGATGGATGCATATGTTAACTGATTATTTTGTACTTGTATTTTGAATCTTTAACTAGCAGGAAAAGTCAAAGCTTCCTCATAGGGATACAAATAAAAATGAACAAGGAGGAAAAGTTGAAGCCGCTAGCAATAATAGGGGACACTTAATACACTTCGCCATGATCAGCTTCTTTATTATTTTATTTACCTTGCTATTTAGACTTCGGCCCACTGTTCAAATTTTCCCATTTAATCAGCAAAGAACAAAAACCCCTCAACAGAATTTTCCCTCTTCCCATCCGCCAATACCTGAAAAACCAAACAAAGCTTGGGTGATACAGATTTTATCCCCAATTAGGGCATTAGTTGTGGCTCAAGTACTGTCTATAAACACATTAATGAATAATATTATTGCCATCAAGAATGGCATAAACTATGCGGTCAATTTTTACTATTGTTATAAAGACAAGATAATGAAATATTATAAAGACAAGATAATAAAATATTATAAAGACAAGATAATAAAATATTATAAAGACAAGATAATGAAATATTTCATGGGGTATTTGGGGATTGTTTTTGGGATAACAATAATTAATTTTGCTTTGCTGATATCGCTTTGGCTGCAAATGGACAAAAATTATAAATGGATTGGAAGAGCGGCAAGGAAAGAGTGACGGTGTCCAAAATTAGTACCTTGAAGAACAGTTGAAGTTTTGAGATGGCAAATGGCATCATTTGTGAGTTGATGGTTTCGTTGTTTTGGCTAGTTTTATTGTAATTTGCTGTTAATGGTGAATAGATGACATTGGCTTGTGAAGGTTGGGATTTTCTTGTTGTCGAATGGTATATTAACTTGAACAAGATGGATTATATTATAACTTTATGTTTACTATATAGGAATTTTGTGATTCCATGTTTTAGAAGCTGATGGCTATGACTTGCTTTAGTTTTTAATTAAGTTTATTTTTATGTTGAATTGATGATTTCTTCAATATGTATCTCAATCTAGAATTTAAGAGGTAGTCTACTATGTGCTAGCAATGTCAACCCAATTTTCATAATATTTATGTGTTTTCTTTTCAGTACCCCATTTTGTTTATAGGCATAGGGACATGAAAACCTGACCTTGATGCCTAGATTAGTTGGTGGAGAACAAAAAACTGGTATTCACCCCCTCTATCTGCTTAAAATACTTGATCGTTTTACCTAACTGAATTTCTACATGTTTTTGAAATTGAATGAAAGCTTTCAAAGCTTCAGATTTTAGTACAAGAGGATAGAACCAGCAATATCTTGTGTAAGCATCAACAAAGAGTATGCAGTACCTATACCCTTCTGTGGAAAGCATAGGGGCTGGTCCTTGTAAGTCACTAAACGCTAATTCTAGGAGGAGCACTGCAGAGACAGATGACTTAGAAAATGATAGCTTGTGCGTTTTCCCTAGTTTTCAAGATTTAGTTCACATCGTCTTGTGATTTATGTAAAGAGGGAGATAACGTCAGTGCCACCAAATCCATCTCTATGCTGCAAATGGGTTGAATCATCACCCTGCCTCTTCGGCCTTCTTGTCTAGATACGAGCTGTGATTCATGTATTTTAGCTCGTCTGGTTGCTGATTTTCCTTTGAAAAAAAAAAAAAAAAAAACATGTTTTGACTAAAATGCAGTTCCTTGCAATTAAAGATACTACCTAAAACTACAACAGAGTATATCTTGTAACACCATATGCATATATAAATCAAAGATTAAATATCCTACTAATAAATTTGTTGAATGTTAAAGCATAGTTAGTTGTGTTAAATAGGTTTTAGAAGTGGATAATTTTTCTTAAGTTGCTGAAGAGACATGATCTCATTGCCTTTCTCGGGAACACACAATACATCAACTCCCTGCATGAATATCAACAACAAATGAGACAATTTCAATTTTGTAATATATATATATATATATATATATATATATAGGGGCAGGATCGAGGAACACAAGTTTTGACATAAATTTTGATACAATTTGTTAACCATTGGATTATGAAGATTTCGATGGCTTAAATTTACTCACACATTTATACACAACTTAATTTTATACTCTACATAAATATGTTTTTTCATCTCCCTCTTCATCATTAATTACATCATATCTCCTCTCTCATCTCTTTTATTAATTATAACTTTATATTAATATATTCATTTTCTTTCTCTTTATTATTGTATTATCTCTCTCATCTGTCTAATTAAAATTATTTATATATATTTTTAAAACTTCTCCAACTAATATTAAAAATCAATCAATTAATATTATTCTCAATCATTGAAATTTTTTACATCTTTATTTTTTTATTTACATTTAACTTATGTTATTTTCAAATATATATATATATATGTGAGTCTTTTTTGAGATACTATTAAATGTATATATGTTTGAAAATAACATAATTTAAATGTAAATAAAAAAATAAAGATGCAAAGAATTCCAATGAGTGAGAATAATATTAATTGATTGGTTTTTAATATTAGTTAGAGAAGTTTTAAAAATATATATAAATAATTTTAATTAGACAGATGAGAGAGATAATACAATAATGAAGAGAGAGAAAAGGAATATATTAATATAAAGTTATAATTAATAAAAGAGATGAGAGAGGAGATATGATGTAATTAATGATGAAGAGAGAGATGAGAAAACACATTTATGTAGAGTATAAAATTAAGTTGTGTATAAATGTGTGAGTAAATCTAAGCCATTGAAATCTTCATAATCCAATGGTCAACAAATTATGTCAAAACTTGTGTCCCTCGATCCTGTCCCATATATATATATATATATATATCTATATATATCTTGTAGGTAAATATTCACAAAGATATTACCTTCAGACTACGATTTGTTTTAGAATTATGTAACTTAAGTTTCTTCAAGACTTGATCTAGATCTCCCCTTTTATGTATGGTGGGCAATTTATGCCTTCCGCCAAGAGCGACCAAGAGTGTCACCTAAAAATTAATAAATTCAAAGCAACAAATAATTAAAAGAAAGGAGAATAATAAATCACATTTTGTTATTTTAAATTGTATTGACTACAAAATAATAATTTACTTCCTATGTATTTATCCACCTAATCATCAATTTAAAAATATCACATTATTTACCATTTCATTATAACATTCCAATAGCATTCCTAAATCAATTACCACAATAGTTGCAATGAAAGCTTTTGATATAAATTTGGAAAACTAAAAATAACATTACCCTTCTCCATATCATCAAAATTTATACTATCCTCAAAGTATATAGCTTTAGTGGATTAAATGACCAAAAATGTAATCAATAATGCTACCTTAGGAATCTAAGGTTTAAGTAAGAGCTTTGGACTTACCACCATAAATGCATTTTTGAATTCATCATGTTGTTGTGTACTACCACCTATGCTTATTGTATTCACATTTCTTAAATTAAGAGGTATCTTCTTATCAAATCTTTTCCCTTCTCTATCTGAAAGTCTCTGAAAATATTCTCCTCCTCCTTCCCAAAAAATATTACCCTGCAGCATAATCACATGTGAAATACATTGATAATAACCTATAACATTAAAAAAAAAACAAATAAAAAAGAATCTCATAACATAAAAAGAGTTCAAATTGACTATAAAATCAAAGGAAGATTTCAAGACATTGAGCAATTAAAATGCCAATGAGAACTTAAATGAAAATAAGAGTAAATTTATTTGAGAAAGAAAAAATTATAAGTGTTTCAAAAAGAAAGAAAAAATTATAAGAGCATAAAACAATTACCAAAACCTAGCTGAGACTTGGTGTTTGATATAAGGATTTGATATTGACATCTTACATCATTACTTTTTAGTGAGGTTTCATTAAAATTAACTGAGGTTGATCATGAAATACACAAAAGCAACCTTACTATACCAATTAAAAGTACCAAAATTTTCCTACATTATTATACTTCACAATATTACCAAATCAAATTGAAATATGCATGAAACAAAATGTCCTCCTTAATTAAATAAAAGAAAAAAAAAAAAAGAAAAAAGAAAATGAATCAAAATGAAAACATGTTATAAATAATCCCAAATCAAGTTTGGCATGAGATGAGAAATCTTACAAAAAGTAACAAAATTCACTTTAAATAGAATTCAATAATTATCTCAAAAGATTTGAATGAAAAAAAAAATAAAATTGAGAGGCTAAAGAAATAATCAAAATAAAATAAAACAACATTTTATCTTAAAATCTAAATTAAACAAGTAAAAGGTGATTCATAGCAAAATATAAAAGAAAAGACCACAAATATAAACTGTGAAAAATAACAAGAAGCAAAGATTGCCAACCAGAGCAAAACCAAATGAAATCATCCTAAAGAATCCAACCTTGCAGTGAAAAATCAGAAAGACAAACAAAGACTGCAACACAAAACAGAAGCAATAGTGAAAAACAAGGTTTCATCAAAGCAGGAGCCACATTGGAGTGAAATTTGAGACTGAGGTGTGCGCCTCCCCCGCTAGTTTCTGCGGAGATGGCTTCCACCTCCAGTTTTAGAAGACAGTTGTTTCCTTTCGTTGTAGCCACACCTTATAGATGTTTTTAGCAATTTGTTATTTGGAAATACACAACTTGTTAATTTAAGTATATTGGTGACATGTTAAAGGCTGGCTAGATATTCACTTACATATGAATAACCGAATTTCCAGTTATTGCGATGCCAATTCAGAACTTCTATTACATCTACAATAAAGATGAGAAAAGATTACAATAAGATGATTTACATAAAAAAGACACACAAATGAAGTAGCTTGATAGGTCGCATTAGTGATAACTGACAGATAATAGGTCGCACTAGTGATAACTGACAGATAATAGTCTGTCCAAGAAACCAGTCAGAAACAAACCTTTCAATATAGTGCTCCGCGCAGGCGAGGTGCATTTTTCAAGAGTTGTTGTAATTAAATTAAGATCCCTCTGAAGATCTTTAGTAACCAATAGCCCCACCTAAAAGAACAAAATTATCAGTGAAAAATCATGAACAGCTATTCTTTACAACTATTGTCAAATTTTGTTAAATTGAAAGGAGCGTAACAGCCAATAAACAACATCATCTGTTTCTTATAGCAAATAGCATTCTCTGATGTGATGATTACAGCCCAACTACCACGTAACGTAAATTAAGTGGCTTTTTGCAGATATTCCTCTAACGAGTATTTGCACCTGAATCTTGAAAATGCTACTTGAGCCCGAAGTGATGCAATACACCATCATCGCCCCACCAAAAACAGCAGCAAGACCATAAGCCAAGGTTCCACACATAAATATATGAACCATATCCTCAAAAAACTTCAAAGGAGAATCCTTTGACGAATGCCTATAAGGAGACTCCTTTGCCGATGTATGACTACTACCTGGCAACTTTACACAGAATATACACCCATTTAAACATAATGGACACCCTCTTGCAGATGATGATGACGCCGACGCCGCTGCCGCAGGTGACGAAGACGAAAACGGAGTTCTAGCAAAGGCTGGTTTGTGACAGTTGATCATCATCATCCCCAGCATCAAGCATGAAACCATCACAAGTGATGGCACTTTAGATTTCAACGTGTTGAGAGCCACTTCTAACGGGTACGCTGCATTCTTCTTATTCAGGTCGAAGGTTTCAACTTTATCAGAGAGTGGGACGTTGTTGTTTATTCTTGAACTTGAAGTCGAATTCAGCCGCAAGCTTTCGACTTTAAAGCCTGAGACATTTGAGTTTGCCCCTCCAAATTGTAAACGACAAAGACTGCTACGATGATCGTGCGTACGCTTCGAGGACAATAACAACATATTGTTGTTTAATTTCCAAGTGGTTGCCATGGAGGGAGAGAGAGAGAGTCACTTCTGCATTCAGGTTTATTGTTGTGGCTGCCCTCTTTTTCTCACGATTAGGGTTTACGCAATTGAATCCTTGTGTTTGCTATTGTTTATCAACCAAAAGATGAGTGGTGGCAGAGATTGCAGAAAAGAAATTAGGGTCTTTTATTATGGGGTAGGCACCAAGTCATCTTAATTTTATTTTCCTTTTTTTTTTTTTTTTTTTCATTTTGTTATTATTATTATCCTTTTATTTATCTTTTTAGAGTATTTTTATTAATTTTAAGTAGCCTCATTGTTTTTATTTTCATTTGATTTATTTCGTCATTGATATTATCTTTATATAAAATAACACTTTTTTTTTTTTTTTGGCAGTAAAAACATTAATATAAACCAAAAGCACAAGAAAAAATACAGTTTACTTTGACATATAGCCAAGGCTTCGTTTGGTATAGTTTTTCCAAATAGATCTTTTAGATATAGATCTTTTGAAAATACATCTTTTAAAAGTAGAGTTTTTAAGAAGAAATTGTTGATTATTTGATTGTCAATTATAAAAGATCTTTTAAATTGTAAACTATTTGATTGTATTATTTTAAAAACATTTTTAGATTATAAATTTATCAAAAAAGATATAAGATAGTGGAGTAATATACCTCGTTATCCTCTTGTGATATGAATATGAGAATTTGGCAATTCTGCAAGTATGCCTCATTGTTGTAGAAAAATGTTTGATATGAGCAGCAAAGTGTAGTTTTGTTCTAGCCAGAATTGAATTGAAGTTGTCTCGTAATTTTTTTTTTTTTTTGTAAGGCTGAGGAGGAAGAAAGAGAAAAAGAAATTGCTAAGTTAATAAATGCTTTGGATATGCTTTGGTGTTGGCATCCTATTTGAAGTGAAATATACATATGTTTTTTCTACCATGGACCTTATTTCCTTTCCCTTAATGTCTACTTGTCGAGCATTCTGAATTGAAAGCATGATAAGTGTGATCTTGGTGCTATTGTATTTAATTTTGTAATGTTTGAAGCTGGTAATATTCTTAAATTCATCGAAAATGCATGATGACAATTTTTCTATTGAAATCTTAAGTATCTCGTTCAATATGTTTTCCTTGTCATTTGCAGAGAAGGTGGGATGTGTAATAAGTAATATTGCTTTAAAAAAAAAATGAAATTCTTTTCAACTTAGATTTTATATCAAGCTCAGGTTTTTTGGGTACTCAGGCAGAAGTTTAGTCTCTTTAGCCAATGTTCTTCTGAACTTTCATAGTTTTGTTTCACATGGATTATCACTTTAACAAGTTCAATTTGTTCTTTCAAGACTTGAATTCTGAATTGAGAGACGTGTTTTTTGTATCTATTTTGTTGGATTCATAAAGTGCTAGCGCTAAATTGGTCTCAGATGTTTTTATGAAACAAATCATGAATAAAGTTGGAGGTTATGTGTTTATGTTTTTAAAGAAAGTATATTAGGGTTATGAAGGTATAAAGATACTAACAAAATTATATAGGGATATATTAGACATTTTAATCGTTAAAAAGAAAAAAAAAAACTAAAAAAAGATTTACTTGGAAAAGATCAAAATTTGAGTCTCTCCAAGTAGATATTTCTCAGTTTTTTTAATTTCCTCAAAGTTCTATTGTGTTGACAACCAAATGATGCCAAAAAAAAAAAAAAAAATCAAATAGAACTTTTGACATTAAAATTTACTTTTGATTAATAGATAAGCTGTACTAAATATATACTTAGAGTCTCAGAGAATAAGGCTAAAGAAACTAGTTTATGTGTCAAACGATTCCTGTTTCTAGAAATAACCTGATATTTATGAACACCAACTTCCCTACAAAAAGCCTTTATATCATCAACCAAATGCTAGCATCTCATCTAGACAAACTGCATGAATTAACCTCAGAAGCTACATTCCTTGCATCTACTTCAACCACCTTGACATAAAAGCTTAAAGAACATGCCAGCAGCAGACCTTCACTTAAAGCAATTTTGCACTCAAACTTATTGTTGTAGCTACCATTTTTTTTTTCACAATTAGGGTTTGTGATATGAAACAAGAAGAATTTCCATCTTGTTAAAACTAATGCCTTTATGAAAGGAGATTTTCATGAAGTGTTCACGTATTTCTTATTAATTTTGATATAATTAAAGCCAAATTTTTTAAATCGGTTTCCGGTTCAGTATGTTAAATTGAAAAGAAATCCAAAACCTTACATATATATGTACATGAGTGTATGTCTATATATATATATCCACATGTATTAAATATCTATGAGCAAATTACAATTATATATCTATTAATTGTATATAAAAAATGAGAAAAGAATGATGAGAAGTAACAAATTTCAACACCCCTTGGATTTGTTTGAAAGTAAAATTGCATTTTTGTCCTTATATACTGCAATTGTTTGCCTTTGTTTGAAAAAGGTAAAGAAGTAATTTGAGTGTTTAATAGTAGTTGTCTTCTTCTGTCCACATTTGAACGCACATTCATTCATTCACTCTCTTTAACCTTTTTCTCTAGGTTAGAGAGTAGACTTGGGTTTTTGTTCTTTTTTTTTTTTTTTTTGACACTATGATACTAGGTCAAATAACTACCGGAATCTAACAAGGATAGGACACTATCACATAACCCATAAATTTACTTTCAAAAATGGGAGAGGATCTAATAAGGATAGAACATTGCACAGCCCGAAAATCTACTCCTAGCCAGTATTGAATTGAAGTTGTCTCGTAATTCTTTTTGTGTAAGGTTGAGGAGGAAAAAAGAGAAAAAGAAATTGCTAAGTTAATAAATGCTTTGGATATGCTTTGGTGCTGGCGTCCTATTTGAAGTGAAATATACATATGTTTTTTCTACCATGGACGTTATTTCCTTTAATGTCTACTTGCTGAGCATTCTGAATTGAAAGCATGATAAGTGTGATCTTGGTGCTATTGTATTTAATTTTGTAATGTTTGAAGCTGGTAATATTCTTATATTCATCGAAAATGCATGATGGCAATTTTTTTATTAAAATCTTAAGTACATCGTTCAATATGTTTTCCTTGTCGTTTGCAAAGAATGTGGGATGTGTAATAAGTAATATTGCTTAAAAAAAAAAAATGAAATCCTTTTCAACTTAGATCTTATATCAAGCTCGAGTTTTTTGGGTATTTAGGCAGAAGTTCACTCTCTTTAGCCAATGTTCTTTTGAACTTTCATAGTTTTGTTTCACATGGATCATTACTTTAACAAGTTCAATTTGTTCTTTCAAGACTTGAATTGTGAATTGAGAGACGTGTTTTTTGTATCTATTTTTTTGGATTCATAAAGCACTGGCGCTGAATTGGTCTCAAATGTTTTTATGAAACAAATCGTGAATAAAGTTGGAGGCTATGTGTTTATGTTTTTAAAGAAAGTATATTAGGGTTATAAAGGTATAAAGATATTAACAAAATAATATAGGGATATATTAGACATTTTAATCGTTAAAAAGAAAAAACAAATAAAAAAAATTTACTTGAAAAAACTCAAAATTTGAGCCTCTCCAAGTAGACATTTCTCAACTTTTTTAATTTCCTCAAAGTTCTGCTGTGTTGACAACCAAATGATGCCAAAAAAAAAAGAAAATCAAATAGAACTTTTGACATTAAAAAATTACTTTTGATTAATAGATAAGTTGTACCAAATGTACATTTAGAGTCTCTGAAGAGAACAAGGCTATAGAAGTTAGTTTATGTGCTAAACGATTCTTTTTTCTAGAAATAACCTGATATTTATGAATACCAACTTCCCTACAAAGAGCCTTTATATCATCAACTAAATGCTAGCATCTCATCGAGACAAACTATATGAATTAACCTCAGAAGCTACATTCTTTGCATCTACTTCAACCACCTTGACACAGAAGCTTAAAGAACATGCCAGCAGTAGACCTTCACTTAGAGCAATTTTGCACTCAAGCTTATTGTTGTAGCTACCATTTTTTTTTCACAATTAAGGTTTGTGATCTAAAACGAGAAGAATTTCCATCTTATTAAAACTAATGCCTTTATAAAAGGAGATTTTCAAGAAGTGTTCAAGTATTTCTTATTAATTTTGATATAATTAAAACCGAATTTTTTAATTCGGTTTCCGGTTCAGTACGTTAAACTGAAAAGCAATCCAAAACCTGACATATATATGTACGTGAGTGTATGTCTATATATATAAATGTATTAAATATCTATGAGCAAATTTCAATTATATATCTATTAATTGTGTATAAAAAATGAGAAAAGAATGATGAGAAGTAACAAATTTCAACACCCCTTCGATTTGTTTGAAAGCAAAATTGCATTTTTGTCCTCATATATTGCAATTGTTTGCCTTTGTTTGAAAAGGGTAAAGAAGTAATTTGAGTGTTTAATAGTAGTTGTCTCCTCTTGTCCACATTTGAACCCATATTCATTCATTCTCTCTGTTTAATCTTTTTCTCTAGGTTAGAGAGTAGACTTGGGCTTTTGTTCTTTTTATTTTTTTATTTTTTTTGACACTATGACACTAGGTCAAATAACTACTGGAATCTAACAAGGATAAGACACTATTGCGTAACCCATAAATGTACTTTCAAATATAAGAGAGGATCTAATAAGGATAGAACATTGCATGCCTTGAAAATCTACTCTTAGAAACGAGAGAGGACTACCTACATAGTTAGTGGGAAAATTATCTCATATATTTGTTAGTGGTAGTGCTCGAACTTGCCACCACATACATAGACAAGTGGGTTGTTGTTCATCACAGTGACTCACTTGGAGGAGTATACTTGGCTTTTTTATGTTTTTTAAAGTTGAGTATATTTTGCTTTTATTATTAAAATTTTGCCTAAATTTAAAATCCCATTAAGGCTCAAAACTTCTGGCTTCTATTATCTATAACTCCATAAAGAGCCAAAGATTAAGTGAGCGAGAAAGAGATTGATAGAGGAGATTTTTGATCCACGTCATCATCATCATCTCTTGCATGGTTTGCAGCATCCAATGATGCTAATGCCACTGCTTTGAGGAGGTCTAGCTAGCCTGATGGGGCTGTGGTGTTTGCTCTTACCACACTTCCTATTATTGAGCTTCATGAGGCTATTCCTATTGGTTACTGGATGCAACTCAAGCCTATCTTGCTCACTCTCTTATTTGTTCTTGGGTTTGTTTTTATGAGAACCTCAACAAGTTGGAGTTTCATTTAGTTTAAGATTTTTATTACTTTAGATTTATCATGTTTAGGATTATTTTTATTGTAATTATCTTTGTTTAATTCTTATCATAAATTAGGATTAGATTTATCTTTAGTTAATCTTAGATAATTAGGATTAGAATTATCTTTAATTTTTAGATAAATTGAATTAGTTTATCAATTTATTTTAGATTAGGAGTGGAGCTATAAATAGTCATGTTAGCTTAGGGTTATAATCAAGCTTTTAGTGAATAAGAATTAGTAAAATCCTACAAGTTGTCAGGTAATTTATCTTGTGTTTTTTTGGCTTTTCTGAGTAGTTTTACTTTGATTCGCTTAGACTAGATCTCAAGACAATTTTGTTGGCTAGAATCTAGAGAATTAATTTGTTCATTCTGTAAGTAAATTGATTTACTAGTTATCTTATTGTTGAATCAAGATTTAGGTCTTAAACAATTTGGTACTTTCATTGAGATTTTGCCGATGATAATTTATTAGGAAAATTGAGTGAGAGTGGTTTAAAAAAAAATGATGGAATTGAGCAACAAGGAGACCAAAAGATTGGAGGCTTTGGAAAAAGGCTAATTGAAATTCTCAAAGTCGATGCTGAATTTGTTAAGAGTTGTTAAAGAAATTCGGAGAGCCACCTTGTGAACAATCATGAATGAACTCAGGGTAAAGGGCTACAGTCACATTTGGCATTATGTGAGAATGGAGTTCCAAATGGGCTTGGTCTAAAATCCAAAGGCTACGAATAGGCCACTGTTGTTGGTGATAAAACATATCTGATTGGTAGGACTAATGAATCACTTGGAATTAAGATTCATGACAAATCAATCCTTCCAATGCAGTAACAACAATGTTGCCAACGTGACAACAATGATAAAGAGAAAAAGAAAAATAAGGTAGTGACCAAGTCATCAATCAACCACCAACCTGCTACGTGACTTTATCGAGAAAAAAATTCACCTCCTTAAACCTTCCCTAAAATCCTGCTTCGTGTAAACATATCAAAAATAATAGAGAAATGAAATAGAAAACAATAACAATCACTACAATACAAGAATTTACGTGGAAAACTCTACAATAGGAGAAAAACCATGACCTTCAGAGAAAAATTCACTATGTGAAAAATTGTTACAATCACACGGACTATTCTCTTATAACCTCAATACGCCCACACTCTCCATATCATACATAGACTCATATCTTTCTACACTCTAAAATAAAAATAACAATAAAGGAATTTTAATTAGAGTCAAATACAATACTTAAAGTATCTTTGACTAGGGTAATTTAAAACCAAGACTTTAGGCTTCTTTTATAGCCTTAAAAAAAAACATCCTCTCTTGTTTGTTTCGAATGTGGGATTGGCACCACTTTTATTTTTGCCAACTTTCTTAATAAACTCCACTTTGGAAAAATAAAAGAAACATCAACGACAATCAATATCTATATCGAAAATCATAATTCTCAACCTAGAGAACTATCATACTTCACCATAAAAGAGTACACTCACTTAGAATCACCACATTCTAAGAATTTCACTTTGACACATGTCGAAAAACCTGCTAAAAATTTAAGGTGTAACTTCCACGTTTCGCTTTACCTGAATTTCATCAGCCATTGACATATATTCCACCACACACCTTACATCAATACCAAACCAATGCCCGTGTGCAATTGTAGATCCGCTAACAACAACACATCCTCTTCCATGGCAACATGGACATACCATGAGGATGTACTTCTCACTTCTTAAAGGAAATCACATTCTCCTATGAGAGAGACACTGCTAGCTTCTACCTCGGAACCTTTTGCCAAACCCGCTCAATCTTAACAATTTTTCTTGACGTGCCCAAATTATCTAAACCCCAGCAAATTATATTCCTCTTAGAGTTCTTCTTCTTCTAGTTGCACCCATTTCTAATTACCAACATTGAATTTGTTGATGAAGTACGATCTCCACTTTTTAGCCTTATCTCCTTAGAAAGGAGTTTACTGGTACCTTTTGTAAATTTCAGAGTCTCCTTCTCATACATCAACATAGGTTTCATGTGCTCATAGGAAGGTGGAAGAGACAAGATGAGCTTTAACGCTTTATCCTTATCTTTAATTTTAACTCCAATAGCCTCCAGTTAAAAAATGATACCATTGAGAACACTCAGATGATCTAAGATTTTCATACCTTCATCCATACGTAGAGTATGAAACTGTTCCTTCAGGTACAACCGATTTGAAATGCTCTTCGCCTGATATGAAACTGTTCCTTCAGGTACAACCAATTTGAGGTGCTTTTCACTTGATACAACTCTTCAAGCTTCTCCCAGAGTTTCTTAATTGTTGATATTCCATGTACGTTTGCAAGAACATTCTTAGCTAAACACAGACGAATTGCACTTACAGCTCTCAAATCTAGATCCTTCCAATCTTTATAATCCATATTAGTCTTTCCAAAAAAATTTTCTTTGCTAGAATCTTCGTTAAGAACAGAGCTTAATTTCTTCTCTAATGCCTTATGTAACCTCGATTATATCATCACATCTTTGACTGGCACTTGCCACAAGTCAAAATTGATCATTCGATCAAATTTTTCCACATCAAACCTTATAGAGCTTGAAAACTTTGACTTAACAGTATATTGGAATAGTATACCCGTAGTTTATGAACAGTACAACAGGTAAGTTCTCAAGAAAGAAAGGTCGGTCACAATAGATACAGTTAAATATCAAATTTTTTCTTGCCAAAACCCCTCATAGACATGCACTTCTACACTACCACACTTATTTCTAGTAACCAAGAATAATTATTTTCTGATGTGGAAGATCAGACAATGTTGCAACCACAATGCATACTAAGAATTTTCTTAAACATTTGACACCTTACCAACCAGGCAATCGGGCTCTGATACCACTTGTCTGGAAAAAAGTTCACCTCCTAAGACCTCTAAAAGCCTACTTTTTGTAAGAATATTAAAAATATCAGAGAAATAAAATTGAAAATAATAACAATCACTACGATACAAAAATTTATGTGGAAAACTTCAAAACATGAGAAAAATCATAGTCCTCAGAAAGAAGTTCATTATGTGATACAATCATATAAACTATTCTCTCATAACCCACGACTCTAATATACCCACACTCCCTAAAACATACACAGACTCACACCATTCTACACTCTAAAATAATAATAACAAGAAAGGAATTTTAACTAGAGTCAAATATAATGCTTAAAATGTCTTTGACTGGGACAATTTGAAACCAAGACTTTAGGCTCCTTTTATAGCCTTAAAAAAAACCATCCTCCCTTGTTTGTTTCTAATGTGAGATTGACACCATTTTTATTTTTGCCAATTTTCCTAATAGATTCGGTGTGCATTAATAACAAACTTTACCAATTGTGACACGAATGCAAGGGTCGTGGTCTCGACTTTTCAAAACTTGGGATTCTCGTGACTTTCGTCTACCACCAATAATGAGTCAAATGGGACAACAACACTTCTTTTAGGTATGTCCACTAAGGCTTTCGAGTCAGCTGATGAATCCGAGATCGTGGAGCACCATAAAGCTACTAGAACTATTGATAAACGGGCAAGAAGCCATGACAAGAACTTGTATCAGGGGAGCTTGCACTAGGTTCGAAGGGACCTAAACCGATTGTTCAAGTGGTGTTTCGATGCAATTATTTTGCATTCACTCCATTGCTACCAAGTGTAACCAATGGAACCGTCAAAGCTAGTAGCATTGTCAAACCGATTCGCAATATAATAATGAAGGAAGTTATGGAATATGTGAAGATACAGTCACTCAAACCAATGTTGAAGGAGCAAGAGGGGCTAATTCGGGGTCGAGTGCACACGACCCGATTTGTAAGCAGCAAGCTTACATTTGTGGTGTTGAGACATAAAGGTTTCACGGTGCAGTGCAAGTCAGATATGGTGAACAAGTCATGTGATTGCTTGAAGGTTGAATTGTCAATGCCTGGGTCATGAAGTTTCAGCAAAAGTGGAGAAGCACAATATTTCGATATTTCAAACTCATTCCACCTCCCTCATGAAGAAAAACAAGTAAGAAAATTGATCCAATGATAATTGTTTTGGTTGTAGTTGTGGTGGTGATATTTATAGTAGTTGTTAGAGCTATTTACTTTGTGAGGAAGAAGAAATATGCAAAAGTATTTGAACTAAAGTTGAACAAAGTTGCAATTAAAGAAATTATCTCAAAATATGGGCTTGATGAGATTGACTTTATTGGTCATGCCTTGGCACTTCACATTGAAGATAGTTACTTGGGTCAACTTGCTTTGGATTGTGTGAAGGGAATGAAACACTATACAGAGTCATTGGCTACTTTTGCACCATCTGTTTATGATGAAACTTACATGTTTAACAATCCAGCAAAGAAGGTTCCAAATTGTACCCTTGAGGACAAGTGTGTTTTAAAGAACGAGGGAATGATGAGAACCTTAACAAATTGGAGTTTCATTTAATTTAAGATTTCTATTGGTTTAGATTTATCATGTTTAGGATTATTTTTATTGCAATTATCTTTGTTTAATTCTTGTGATAAATTAGGATTAGATTTATCTTTAGTTAATCTTTGATAATTAGGATTAGAATTATCTTTAATTTTTAGATAAATAGAATTAATTTACCAAATTATTTTAGATTAGGAGTTTGAGGCTATAAATAGTCATGTTAGCTTACGGTTGTAATCAAGTTTTAGGTGAATAAGTATTAGTAAAATCCTACAAGTTGTCAAGTAATTTATCTTGTGTTTTTCGGCTCGAGTAGTTTTACTTGGATTCGCTTGGGCTAGATCTCAAGACAATTTTGTTGGCTTGAATCTAGGTAATTAATTTGCTCATTCTATGAGTTAATTGGTTCACAATGTATCTTGTTGTTTGATCTAAATTTAGGTCCTCAACAGTTTTCTTTTTCATTTTGTTATAGAATTTATATTTCTTTGACTCATTTCTTTGAACTTGTTCTATTCTAAACCCTTGCAAGTTAAATAATTTGTTTTCATATATGGGGTTGTTTCATATATGGGATTGATTTTTTTTTTTTCTTTTTGATGTTTTCTATTTAAAATAAAATAAAATCAATGTATAAGGATATAGTTGTTGGAATATGTGATCAGCATGAAGTTGACAAATTTAGGCTTTTTACTATGGTAACATTGTTCTTGTGCCATTCGTTATACTTTACTTGAAGAGATTTGCTTCATTCCTAGCTAGGAAAAGCCTAGCTACATCTTGGTTCCTTGATATGCTATTCGAGAGGGCTAAGGAGAAGGCTGGCCCTATCGAGGAGTTTCAATGGCTTGGGCTTATGCTTTTAGTGGTCATGCCATTTCCTGGAACAAGAGTTTGGACTAGAGCCATTATCACTTCCATTCTTGAAATGCCATTTTGGTCAGGTGATGTAGGAGCAATATACCCATATCTCTACTCTGCAAACTCAATCTCAGAAGCAACCAGGAGTAGTATACCCATACCCTTACTTCAAACTGCAGAAGTTATACCCATACTCTACAAACTCAAGTTCATAAGCAACCACCCATTCCCCCATCATCACTTCCAAACCCAATTTCAAAAGAAACTATCTACTATAATGATTTCTTTAGATTTTTTTTATTACTTTTTGTAACTCTATAAATAGGCTTGTAATTCATGGTTAAAAGAAATCCAATTATCAAACAAAATTTTCAGTGTTTCAAAACTTGTTTGTTTATCTCTCTAAAGGTTTTTAGAACCATATCTAGCCCAATCAAGTATTTTTCAAAGCAAATCTGCCTTACGTGAAAACTATCCCATATCATTTTGATATCAGAGCAGTTTCGATTTCAGATCGGTTTACACTTAATTGAAGCTCACTCTATACCGAGCAGTGAGTCTTCCTCTCTACTTTACTATCTAACCCCAAACTTAACCACTTTCTATCCACCAAATCAACCTAGAATCTACCTAAAAGAAAAAGCAAAATAATAAAAAAAAAAATTCCGTACCCAAACACAAATCAATTTACCAAAAAAAAAAAAAAAAATTCATCACCTTCAACCAAACACTCTTACCTAGAAAAAAATAAAAAGGAAGAAGAAGAAGCAGGTGTTGCTCTAGTCATTATCTTCATCTGTAGTCACCACCAAACTTTAATCATCAAACCCTAAAGCCTTCATTCATACCATTATCTCACCAAACACCCACAAATAATAATAATAATAATAATAATAATAAATAAAAACACCCATCATAGATTCGACCAGCCCCACTCTACACAACATACATATCTTTTATCACCCAAACTCATCTTCATCATCAATAAAACCCACAAAAAAAAGGTAAGCTCACATACGCATCAACCACCACCACTCAAATCCACCATAGACACACACTTTCATCACTAAAACCATCTCCATCAACACCTAAACCACAAAAAAAAAAAAAAAACTTCACCAAAATCCGTCATCCATCACTTATTACTACCGGAATCTGACCCCGTTCAGCCACCCTACACAGCTCATCTTCCATCTTGCCCTCTCTCTCTCCTTCAAGCCGATCTCCATCTCTTTCTCTCTCTAGTCTTACTGTTTTAATTTTTGTGTGCTTTGAACGACTATGAAAAAAAAAAAAAGTCTTATATGACCTTCTTTGACAAGTTTGTCCCTCAAAGTTTCCACCCTAAGACAAAAATAGCCCTCATTGTTTAATTTTATTTTAAAAAAAAAAAAACTATTTATAAAATTACGATTTAGTCCCTCTATGTGTCTTTATCAATTTAATCCAGACAGTAAATTACAATCGAGTCCTCTTATTCTTGACATTTGTAGTTTTTACCCTAACAAAAAAAATGAAAAATAAAGGAAAAAATAAGAGAGAAAAAAAATAAAAAAAATAAAAAAAATGGCTTCTAATTCAAACATTATAAAGCAAATCGAGCTTAGATTTGCAATCAAGGATGACTTGATCCAACTTGCCCAATAAGTTACAGAGCTACAACTTTGATCGAGGATATATGGCATAACTAACGCACTTCACAACATGCTAACCTTGAAGACACTAGAGCGAGGCATATTCCCCAACATGTGCTCCAGAAAATGATTCAACTGATGAAGAGACAGAAGATGTGATTCTGTAAAATCAACAATGAGAACCCCAACATTAGGGAAACAAATACTGGATCTCCCCATATTTAATGATTACTTGGGAATAGAATATTTCTTTGAATGGATATCAGAGGTCAAACATTTCTTTGAGTAAATGAGGATCATGAAGGATAGAAAAATCAAGTTAATCATTTACAATCTAAAAGAAGGTGCCTTAACTTGGTGGAAACAATTGCAACTTACATGATCTCGATAAGGAAAATGTCCAATCAGAACCTAGCATCGAATGAAGCAGTTGTTGAAAGTAAGATTTCTACCGGTTGATTATGATCAGATTATATCCAACAGTACCAAAATTGCAAGCAAGGATCTCAGTCTATTTCAGAATATGTGATAGAATTCCAATGCTTATCAGCTCGAAATGATCTGATGGAGATGAAAGGTCAAATAGTAGCTAGATTCAGAAATGGCTTACGACCCAATATCCAAGAACAGGTAGCTTTATAGACCACTTTTACATTACAAGATACTGTACAACTAACAACTCGTGTTGAGTCATAGCTTAATAGGCAAAGCTACAGAAGTGTGTCAGTAACTCAATCCTCTAACCTATTGAATGATGATAGCGAAAGGACTCTATTAAGACCATCTCCAATCAGAACCAATCAAGGACAATCAACTCCTCTCATTCGAACTGAATCAAATGCTTGATTGACTGCAAATCAGACTAGTGAGAAACCTACCACCACTAATCCTTATACTGTTTCGCTATGTAATAAATGTTTCAGACGTGGAGAAATGGGGCAATATTCTAATCAATGTCTCAAGAGACAACTAGTTCACATAACTGTACTAGAAGATAAGGAAAAAGAATTCGATCCAGAAGAAGAGGAAGTAGGAAAAGAAGTAAACTTGGAGGAATGGACAAATGAAGATGAATGAGTATCTTTGGTTGTCCAACGATGTACACACCGAAAAAGAGACTGATCCATACAGGCACAACATTTCAGAACCCAATGTATAGTTAACCAAAGGGTTTGCGATTTGATTATCGACGGAGGATGCAGTGAGAACATCGCATCCAAAACGTTGGTTAACTGACTGATGGCAATTTTCTAGTGAATAAAATACACACTAGAAACTCATACAAGTATACATAGTCCACAAATAATATAATAACAAGTAAAGTATCATTCTCACGACGATTGTCCAAGTAATATATGTTAATTACTAAACCGATCAAGACTATATCTTGTCCAAACTATCAAAATGATAAATTGTAAAATAAAAATAAAATAATAAAGAAGAAACAAGTAACTAAACTAAATTGCAAACAATGGAGAATTGAGTCTAGGATTACAACTTTATCTACCAATTCACTCAACCTATATTAATGTATTATAATTAATTCATTCTTATCATGTGATTGACCGAGCACTATATTATCAAGTTGATTTATCTAAATTAATTAATCGACTATATGTCTATGACGATTAATCAACCTAAGCACGTTAAGCATTCAATGACTCATAAGTGACCACACAAACCACACAGGTATATGTTTTATCCTATATAATTCATGTCATTCTATTTCATATCTAAACACATGAATACCTTTGTCAAGCACATTTACGGTTATCAAACCAACAAAACTAGTAATCAATTAATTTAGAAACATTAAGAATAAAATAGAACGAAACACAAAATATGAGAATTAAATTAAAAATAATATGGTACAGGCGAGTTCATGGATTTCAGGTTACATTGTCACCCTAGATCTAAGATCTAACTCGTCATCAAAAATATAAACATCAAACCACCTAAGCAGATATCCAACAACATTATAAAACAAAATTAAAATCAAATAAGGGTAAGGAAAATCTTAGTGCTTGGCGTGATCCTTTCTATCACCAAGAATTGGCCAAGGCTTATTCACTCCACTTTTGCCATTTTTGTACCAAGATCTGCAAGTGATGCTACTATGATTGTTCAAACTCTCCATAGATTGATGATGATATGAGTTGCAGCTTTAAATTCTCCTCTCTAAGGCTGTGTAGAACCATTATTAAGGGCTAACTTCATGTATATTTCATACCCCAAAACTAGCCTACAAACTCCTTATTCAAGATCTACAAGAACTGAGTTAAAGCAAGACAAGAGGCTACTACAGAACTAGGTTCAATGGCCATTGAAAATCTGCAAAATTCTATAGTTTGCACCCTTGAAAATGCCCTTCAATCGTATGCTCAATGCTTATGTTATCTATGCCCCTATCAATGTTGCCTTTTTATAGTGATAAAATTGGGCTGCACATGTTGGTTTAGGCTGCAGGTTCATATCATGCTACTATAGCCCGTAGCTAAATTATAAAAAAAAGCCCCTTAACTTTTTAAAAATTCCACTTTTGCCCAAAAAAAATTACAAAACAATCTCTCCATTCTATTTCTGTACAAAACACTCAGAAAATATTAGAACACCCTTATTTTACTCGAGCTTTCATCATAAAAGCCTCTGTTGAGAATACAAGATCATGCTTAATTTTAGCTTTATCAAATCTTTGTTCTCTGAGTATCATCTTGTACTAGATGAACTTTCTGCTAAGTTACCGCCCATGTGAGATATTTAACATTGCATTAATCTCATTCTTGGAGCAAGTTTACTCAATCTACCCCAATACTGCATAAGTCTGAAAGAATAAGAGATTTTGCAGAAGCAAGTGGAAGATTTCCTTCAGAAAGGATTGATTAGGGAAAACATGAGTCCTTATGCAGTACCAACCTTATTGACATCAAAGAATAATGGAAGTTAGAGAATGTATATATATAGCAGAGCCATTAACAAGATAAAAATGCAATATCGATTTCCAATCCTACGATTAAATGGACATATAGGAAAAGATATAAGCATATCCCTAGTAAAAGCTCACTACTATTGGCCACACTTATAGAGTGATGTCAAAAGATTTGTAAAGCGATGCTACAGTTGTCAAACAGGGAAGGGTCAAGTATAAAACACAGGTTTGTACACACCTCTCCTCATTCCAAAAGCTCCTTAAGAGGATTTATCCATAGATTTCGCATTAGGAATTCTATACACTCAACTAGGTATAGATTCCATCTTTGTGGTAATTGATAGATTTTCCAAAATGATACATTTCATACCATGTAAAATGACTTTAGTTGCTAGTCATATCACCTAATTATTCTTTAAGGAGGTAGTTCATTTGCATGAATTACCAAAAACAATAGTCTTTGATAGTGACAGTAAATTTCTGAGTCATTTTTGGCGTACTTTGTGAAAAGACTAGATACATTCTTAAATTTCAGTAGTACTTGTCATCCATAGATTGATGGACAGATAGAGGTCATTAATAGAACACTTAGCAACATTCTATGTTGCATCACTGAAGAGCGTCCACGATAGTAGGACCATAGGTTGCCATAAACGGAGTTTGCTTATACAATGTTTCCTACCGCTCTACTGAAAGGTCTCCATTTGAGATTGTCTACCTTCATCCATCCTTGTATATTTTAGATTTGGTTCACCTACCAAAGCTTCCTGGTATGAACATTATTGCTAAGCACATGATGGAAAAGGTCACAAATATTCATAAAGAAGTCAAGCAGAAATTGGATGAATTCGTTGCAAGATACAAAGCAGCAGCTGACAAACATCGATTACTGAAGACTTTTGATATTGGCGATATGCTTATGGTTTATCAACACAAATTTTTGGCGTACTCTGTGGAAAAGACTAGATACGTTCTTAAATTTCAGTAGTACTCGCCATCCATAGGCTGATGGGCAAATAGAGGTCACTAATAGAACACTTGGCAACATTTTATGTTGCATCACTCAAGAGCATCCACGATAGTAGGACCACATGTTACCACAAGTAGAGTTTGCTTATAATAATGTTTCCCACCGCTCTATTGGAAGGTCTCCATTTGAGATTGTCTACCTTTGTCCACCCTTACATATGTTAGATTTGATTCCTCTACCAAAGCTTCTTGGTATAAACATTATAGTTAAGCACATGGTGGAAAAGGTCACAAATATTCATAAAAAAGTCAAGCAGAAATTCGATGAATTCGTTGCAAGATACAAAGCAACAGCTGACAAACATCGACGACTGAAGACGTTTGTTATTGGAGATATAGTTATGGTTCATCTATGCAAATAGAGATTGCCAAAAGGAGAATATGGAAAACTCAAGCCCAAAAAGATCGATCCGTTTCAAATTAGAAAAGATCAATGATAATGCTTATATAGTGGATCTTCTAGAAGCTTTTAGTATCTCTAAAACCTTCAATGTTCAAGATCTATATGAGTACCATTGACTAAACTCCCACCTTCTTCCTTTTGAATTCTCGAGGGCAAGTTCTTCTAAAGAGTGAGAGATCTGATGCAAGAGTAGTATACACATACCCCTACTCTGCAAACTTAATCTTAGAAGTAACTAGAAGCAGTATACACATATCCCTACTTTGAACTGCAGAAGCCATATCCATACTCTGTAAACTCAAGTTCATAAGCAACCACTCATTCCCCGATCATCACTTCCAAACCCAATTCCAGAAGAAACTATCTACTGTAATGATTTCTTAGATTTTTTTAATTATCTTTTGTAACTCTATAAATAAGCTTGTAATTTATGGTTGAAGGGAATCCAATTATCAAACAAAATTTTTAAATGTTTCAAAACTTGTTTGTTTATCTCCTTAAAGGTTTCTAGAACCATATCAAGCCTAGCCAGATAATTTTCAGAGCAAGTCTATCTTGCCTGAAAACTATCTTGCATCATCAGGTGTTTTTTGTTGGTGTTGTGTTGGCTGGGCTTCTAGTGAACTCATTGGTGAACCTTGGTCTCAAGTATGTCATTATTATTGGTATTATTCTCTTCTTTATCCACCTTTATGAGGAGTATTCTTCGAAATATTAAAAGGTCTTTGAGGTATATTGATGTTAGGTTGGTGACTGAATTTGACAATCTCTAATTTGAGTTTGTATGGAATATAATTGTGGTTACTGGGAGCTTATCTCTCCTATTTTGCGAACTACGATTCTGTCTTAGTTAACTTTCAAAATTCCACAAATACCTATACATCCTCCTTTAGGGTGATGCAGTTATGACCAAATGACTGATTTTTATTTTTTCTAACTGTGATGTAACTATAAACATCGATAGCATTTGTGAACAATCTAGTTTATTTTTGTGGTTTGAAGAGCACCAAAGAAGACACATATTTAAGTACGTACCTCGACTACTATAGACTTCATGGTGATGTAGTGTTCCCACATTATATTAGTACGATACTTTTGATGAAGTTTTGAGTGTTATTATGAAACTAAGTAGATGATCATTAGGTTTAATTGATCATAAGGGGAATTTTTTAATTTGATTGCATTTAAGTATATGTTACGGGATTATTTGGTCGAAAAGTGTTGGAATTTGCTATTTTGTTAGTGATAGTGTATTATATTTTCTTGCTTTAAATGTGGTGGTTGTGGTCTGTGGTTCTGGATTTTGTATATTGTTATTTGGTTTTCACTGTGGGAGTTCTATCTTGGTTCATTGTTAATGTATGTATGTATGTAATTTAATTTTTATTTTTCCAGAAGAAGGGCAGGATGAATATGAAAAAGATGTTATAGATTGGACGGTGGTCTGAAACTGTGAGAGATTATGAAGCTTTGAGAAGGGAACTTCCAGGTGACAATGAGGTAGCCAAATCTTGCAACATGCACAACTTGCATTGAAGAGATCTAGGGGAGAGGTGGTTTATACAAGTTGGGTTGGTGAGGTAGAAGAAGTTTCAAGCCTAGAGAAGTTTAAAGTTGCAATAGTATCTCCTAGTGAGCTCAATAATATTTTTTCTTGACATGGTGCTACTTGTGTATCTTCTTCTACTCAACCTAACTTGCCTATTGATTTCAGGTATTTCCATTTTTCATTTTAAAATGACATCCAGTGAAAAATGTGAAGAAATGTCCCTTTTCATATGTGCCCTTTGTGACCGATATCCATCAATGTATTTTTTTAAGGTATGTAATTAATGATTATTCAGTTAATCTAAGTAGCAATCCATTTCACACTAAGTTTGCTTGAAATGATTTTTTAGCTGCATTTCATTTTCACTGGTTCTCTTTTGCTTCTTTTCTTCGTTTGGTGGCAGAACAAAACAACACATTGTTTCTTCACTGTTGGATGTGAATATGTGATGTTTCATGACAGATAATTCTTGGTCCTTCATCAATGGCATAAAGGCAGATTCTAGCTGAGATCGGATATGAACTTATCATTATGGTGAGTTGTTGAGTATAAGATATATATTTATTTATATATGGTTTTGCTGAGATATGGGGTGGTAAAAATGTTAACTTTGTTTGTGTTTTAGACTGCAAGTATTGATGAGAAATCTATAAGAAGAGAGAAGCCAGAATAGTTGGTGATGGCTCTTGCTGAGGCAAAGGTATGGCAATGAACATGCAATGCAGTGTAGAGCTCATGCATTTATTTATTGTTTGAAATCTTGATATGTGTTGATAGTTTTGTTCATGGGAAATTTTCTATTTAGTTGTTTTGTATGTGTTTTCTTATCTTGTTTTTTTTCCTAGGCAGATGCTATTATATCAAAACTCGAAAGTGAATGTCAATTTGAGGAGGATGATTATGAAATGTTATTGATTACTACAGACACAGTATGATTTTATTCCTTTGTTGCTTTTTGCTTCAAATCAATGTAATTTTATATTAATTGTTGTCTTATGCATCGACAATTTATCCAGTGGACTATTGAGAGCATGTTTGTGTCACGATATAAAAGTTTGTTAGTCTTCTTAGGTGATGATTGAAGACAAATTAGTACCTTTTGGGTTGATTGTTAGCTAAAGGGCATTGCATTCCTAGAGTTTGTTGACTTTTCCTATTTGATGATTTGCTTGGAGTTCATTATAAGAATTGAAACCAAGGGTGTGCAACATGTCCCTGACCTGTAATTTGAATTTATTTTCTCATATCTTATTTCAGGTGCTTGATTGACAAATATTTTGCTTGCATTGTATATTTTACTACACTACACCTGCTTTGTTAACCTGCATCTCACACTTCTGATCACATGATTAGAGTTCATCACAATTTGCTAGATTTGTTATGCTCACACATTTCTCTCTCCCTCTCTCACACTGAACTCTCCATCATCGTATCATAATTTCCTCCAGTAAAATCAAGTCCGTCAATCTCTATAGGTCAAACCTCTTTATTTCTCTGCATCCAACTCCACTCTACATATTCTCATTTTAATATTTTTTAGAATTTTATCATATAACTGATAGAGTTGTGACGTACCACAAGGCACAAACAACCATTCCTCTGGAGTAGCAACACTATATATGTTCATGACAAGGAATACATCATATGAACCAAAATTGCCTTGATCTTTTCCTTTATTACGTTGCCATTTGGATTGACAGAATGGCGATAGAAACCTTATTGCTTGTTTGAACACATTCTAAGGTATATTACAACTTCATTTTCTTAATTCTTTCCCAAAATTTTTGGGTTTTTTTTTTTTTTTTCGTTTTCTTTCCTTCTTGTCTCTATGATGTAATTTTAGTTCACAATATTTATTGTTAACAGTCATACTAGCATCCTAAAATTGATATACGTTCCAAAGATTGTACTCTTATTATATTTTCTTGATGTGGTAGAGCACAAGCCCATCTCATAAGTTTTTCTCCAAAAGAAAGAAACATAAATCAAACTGGCACTAAATGAAACAACTATATTGACATGTGTGTTGCTTAAAAATAAAGGAATAACATGTTTTGACAAACACATATTTCCTTGCAATTATAGGTAGTAATACTACCTAAAGCTAACTCCAACTTGGGTACATTATGCAACATCATATACATATATAAATTAAAGTTTAAGCATCCTATTAATAAATTTGTTGAACATTGCAGAATAGCTAGTTTTGTTGAAAGGTCTTAGAAGTGGATAATTTTTTTCAAGTTGCCGACGAGACATAATTTTCATTGCCTTTCTGGGGTACCCAAAACATTTCAACTCCCTGCATGAATACCAAGAAATAATGAGATATAATTTGATTTTTATTAAAAAATTCCAATATCTTATAAATAAACATGGACAAAGATTCACCTCTGGCTCTGATTTTGAGTAATATATATAACTTAAGTTTCTTGAAGACTCGATCTAGATCACCCCTATTGCGTATGGTGGGTAATTTATGCCTGCCTCTAAAAGTCACGAATAGTGTCACCTAAAAATAAATGAGTTCATAGGAACAATTAATTAAAAAAAAAAAAGAATAAAGTCACATTTTACTATTTTAAATCCTATTGACTTTGAATATAATACTTGAGTTCCCATGGATATTATTCTGATATATATCTTTAATATATTAAATGACAATATATATGATTAATCATACTACCTAAAAAATCTAAGGTTTAAGAGATTAGGCTTTACTTACCACCATATAAGTATTCTTTAATTTACCGACACCATGTGTACAACTAGTCAAGCTTTCTGTATTAACATTTCTTAAAGGGTTATTATTAATTTACCCTCCAAATTGAAAATAATATCAAATCATCACTGATTTTGAAAATATTAGATAAAAAGGCCCGATCGTTAATTGGAATAGTAGAACAGTAAAGATTGTGACGATTTCGTGAATTTGAGAGGGTAAAATGGTCATGGGATCTCGATGACAGTGATGGATACCGTGGTAAAACCATTTGCAATTTTTTAATTAAAAAAAAAGAAAAATAAAAACCACTTAAAAACCAAATTAAAAGAAAAAAACAAATTAAAAAACAAAAATAAAAACCCCTTCGCTCTCTCTTTCTCTCTGTTTTAGCCATCTCCTTCACTCTCTCTATCACTCACTCTTTCTATCTTTCTCTCGCTTCATCCATCTCTTTCACTCTTTTGTCAACTGCAATGAAAGCTATGGGGTTCTATGATCAATGGCCACGAGGTTGTAAGATCTTGGTAGGAGTCTGATTGGCGACCCAATCAACAGCCATGAGGTTCTCGGAGATCTAGAGGATAGATCTGGCAATGAAGAGGTGGTTAGGGTGCTTAGAGGAGGTGTCGAGGTCTGTTTTGGAGTTGTAATGGTTGTGGAGCATGTGAGTGAAGGTGATGATGGAAGATCTGGTTATGGGTTATGATGGGTATGTTTAGGTGGTATGGGTATAGGTGTGTGGTGGTGACGATGCTTTTTGTGTATGTGTGTGGTTGTGATTCCCATTCTATCTTATTTTGCTTGATCTTCGCAGGTTCACCCTCCGTTGTCCTTCTCTCATCCCTCTCTACCCTCTACCGCCGCGGTCTCTCCCCTCTTCACTCTCCACTATCTCTCTCTTCCGTCTCCCCTTGCGTTGTTGTTCTCTGTTCCCTCTCCTTCTTCCGTAGTCGTTCTTCTTCCCTCTCCCCTTTCTGACGTCGCTCTTTTCCCTCTCATCCTTCGCTGTTGTCCACTTTTGGATCAATCTAAGACCTTCAAGGTCACACAACCCGATGGAGGCCTATCGGATCTGGATCTGTTTTGCCGTCACCCTTTAGAGGATCTGTTTCGCCGTCACCATCCACTGTCTTGCTCTTCTATCTCCCCCTACGTTGTTGCTCTCTGTTCCCTCTCCCCCTTCTGACGTCGCTCTCTTCCCTTCCCTCTTATCCTTTGCTGTCGTCCACTTTTGGATCACCCTCCACCCTTTATTTGATGATTCTTATGTGTGATGAATGGTGATGATGACAGTTATGTGATGTATGATAATGATGTTGTGATGGACAGTGGGTGTGTTGTGTGTAATGAATTGTGATGATGGTTATGTGTGATATATGATGGTGACGGTATGATGGACAGTGGGTGTGTGATGAATGGTGATGATGATGATTATGTGTTATGGATGATGATGGTGTGATGGGCAGTTGAGGTATCTGGGCTGAGATCTCCACCTCTATTTTCTTAGTTTTATGATTATTATTTAATTAATAATTCATAATAAATTTTATGTAAGAAATTTATTTAATTTAATTTTATAAATGATAATTATTAATATAAATTGATAATTTAAATTATTAATACAAATTGGTAACTTTGATTGAATATTTAAATCTGTGGCTAAGTTCGTCCTTTAACCAACCCAATTTGTTTTTTTTTTTTTTTTTTTTAATTTATTTAATTTTTCAAATGATGGTTTTATAATTGATAAATTTTTTGTTTTTATTTTTGGATGTGATAAGGGTAATTTGGTCTTTTAACGTTTTTTGTCACGAAACCACTAAAATTTAAATGAAAACCACTTTTGGGAGGCGACAGGAGGTTTTTTGGCTAATATTTATAAAAGTTAGGATAAATTGAGGTTATTTTCGTTTTCAGGAGGTTTTTAAGGATTATCCCTTTCTTAAATTAATAGGTCTCTCCTTATCAATTTTTTTTTGTTCTTCATATTTAAGTCTTCGGAAAAGAGTGTTTGCATCATCATCCCCTATAATATTACCCTGCAAAATACGAGACAGATTGATGATTAGATAAAATACAAAACAAAACGCAAAGAGAGCTACAGATTGATTATAAAACTGAAGGACCGTGAGGAATTCAAATGCTAATCAGAACTAAATAAGAAATAAAAGTAAATTTATTCGTGGAAGGAAGGATTACAAGAGCAAAAAGAGCTAATTACAATGAGTTGGGAAGTGATCAAATTACTCAAAACCTCACTGAGAGTTAAAGCTAATTGAGACACGGGAACAACTTATTCTAAAATTGATATTTACCTATTTTGCCTGTAGTGTGGCTTCATTAGATTTAACAATTTGACTAGTTTGATTGTGAAATAGCTAAAAGCACACTTACTATGCCAATTAAAAATATTGAAATTACCTTCAATATTTACACGGGCTGAATCAAATCAAAAAGTGATTAAAACATGAAATCCTCTCTAAATTAAATCAAAAGAACAAAGAAAATCAATCAAAATGAAAAGATGTAATTAAAACCGAATCAAGTTTGGCAAGGGATGAGAAACTTTCCAAAAATTAACAAAATTCACTTGAAATAGAATCTTAAAAAATTTTAAAAGCCCAAGTTAAATTTGACAAGCAAAAAAGCTGCAAAGGGCAAAAAACTCAGCGAACTGTGAGGCTTTAACAGAGTATATCGCAAAGGGTGGATAAGGGGCAGATATTCAGGGTTGCCCCTGTATCAAAACAACTAATTAATGCAGTACAAAAATCAGCATCACTGTTAGAATAGGTTGAGACACAATTCTTATCAATCTCAACAAATGTGACAATGTCACTAATCTCACAATACTTCCAATATTACAATACTAACAATTATCATAACAAAACACCATAATAATTGAATTCAAAAAAACAAAAAATAAAAATCTACAAACCTTGAATATATTAGTATGTGCAGTAGGTTGAAAAGTCCTGTGAAACTGTTGACATAAAAACACACAAATATTCAATACATCAATATATCTACTAACTGAGAATTTTTTTGTTTCAAATCATGATGTTAATCAAATAAAATACATCAATCAACACATTCAAATCCAAATCCATGGAATAGATTCAAAAAGTAAGATCAACAAACTAGTTTGGAAATTGCATCCAAAATGGGGAGAGAGATAGAATATTAACTTGATTTAATAGAAATCATTATTCAGAAATATATATATATATATATATATTGATCTGGATTGAAAAACCTGAACGAGAAGAGAAACAAAGGACGTACTTGTCTTTGAATGAGAAAAGATGAGAGAAGCCTAGTTGAGAAGCCTAACAATTAATTCAACAGCAAAGATCCCAAAAAACGCCAGACAATAACACTTTTAATCCTATAAATACTGAACAAAACATGAAAATACTAAGTATAATTATACTTACTTTGGGTGTTTGTTTGTATATTACACAATGAAAAACACAGCCATTATCACTGAAAATCAGTAAAAGTTGGATGAAATGAAGCACGAATTAGAGAGGAAGGTAAAACAATGAGAGTGAAGTAGATAGCTTCAAGGAGAAAAGTTTTTTCATTTTGTTATGATGGAACCTGTCAACCCCATATTGGGTTTTGTCAAAACAAATAAAACAAAATTAATTAGTTTTGGTGGGATTGTACAGGCCAATTAAGGAGGCGGGAAATTGAGGAGGGAAAGCAATGCAACTGGTGGGAAACCAAGTGTTTATTAGTTTTATATCAATTTATTATTTTATAGTATTTAATTGCAGCCACTTATTTATACAAGTACCATTATCAGTTTTACTTGATTTTGACGGGATTTTATAACATAACGTCGTGGTTGTCCATTTTTGTCTATTGCTTTTACGAGATGTAATAAACAAAAGCCGTGATTATGGTTTTGTAACAATAAAAAAATTTTATTTTATTGTATAACTGTATTTTAACGGGATTTTTTAGTCTTATGCCATAAAGTTTCTGTCGTGAATAATTAGTTTTGTTGTAGTGATAACTTAAGTTTCTTGAAGACTCGATCTAGATCACCCCTATTGCGTATGGTGGGTAATTTATGCCTGCCTCTAAAAGTCACGAATAGTGTCACCTAAAAATAAATGAGTTCATAGGAACAATTAATTAAAAAAAAAAAAGAATAAAGTCACATTTTACTATTTTAAATCCTATTGACTTTGAATATAATACTTGAGTTCCCATGGATATATCCTAACTCAAGCGATGTGGTAATCGACTCAGTAATTTTTTATTATTTACCATTTCATGTATCACTTACGTGACATATATTCCTAAATTGGTTACCACGACACTTGCAACAAAAGTTTGATATATGAATTTGAGGAAAATAATATCACCTACACCAATATCAAAATGATAAAAATCGATATTATTCTGATATATATCTTTAATATATTAAATGACAATATATATGATTAATCATACTACCTAAAAAATCTAAGGTTTAAGAGATTAGGCTTTACTTACCACCATATAAGTATTCTTTAATTTACCGACACCATGTGTACAACTAGTCAAGCTTTCTGTATTAACATTTCTTAAATTAACAGGTCTCTCCTTATCAAATTTTTTTTGTTCTTCATATTTAAGTCTTCGGAAAAGAGCGTTTGCATCATCGTCCCCTATAATATTACCCTGCAAAATACGAGACAGGTTGATGATTAGATAAAATACAAAACAAAACGCAAAGAGAGCTACAGATTGATTATAAAACTGAAGGACCGTGAGGAATTCAAATGCTAATCAGAACTAAATAAGAAATAAAAGTAAATTTATTCGGGGAAGGAAGGATTACAAGAGCAAAAAGAGCTAATTACAATGAGTTGGGAAGTGATCAAATTACTCAAAACCTCACTGAGAGTTAAAGCTAATTGAGACACGGGAACAACTTATTCTAAAATTGATATTTACCCATTTTGCCTGTAGTGTGGCTTCATTAGATTTAACCATTTGACTAGTTTGATTGTGAAATAGCTAAAAGCACACTTACTATGCCAATTAAAAATATTGAAATTACCTTCAATATTTACACGGAATCAAATCAAAAAGTGATTAAAACATGAAATCCTCTCTAAATTAAATCAAAAGAACAAAGAAAATCAATCAAAATGAAAAGATGTAATTAAAACCGAATCAAGTTTGGCAAGGGATGAGAAACTTTCCAAAAATTAACAAAATTCACTTGAAATAGAATCTTAAAAAATTTTAAAAACCCAAGTTAAATTTGACAAGCAAAAGAAATAATCAAATTCGAGAAAAACCAAATAAAAAAAAAATCTGAATACCACTTGTGATGTAGTCAAACTTATTATCGATCTGAATGAAGATTTTTTACCTTCAAGTCATATTAGATGATAGTAAGCAACATATCATTTTAAGATCTGGATTAGACACGTAAAAGGTAATCCATATCAAAGTAGTAAAGAAAGAATCACAAATGTAATGAGATGATAAAAGAATCATAAGAGATAAAGAACATCAAGAAACGAAGATCTCCAATCAAATCAAAACTAGCTAAAGTCAACCCAAATAATCAAACCTTAACGTGAGAAATTAGAAAATCAAACAACATAGCCAAGAGACCTACACTACACAAAATAAAATCAATTGTGAAGCAATATTGAAAAACAAGACGCATCAAAGCCACAATGCAGCGGACTTGGTAGCAAAGGCGTGCACCTCCACTGCTAGCTTTTGTGGAGATGTCTTCCACCTCCAATTTAGAAAAAGTTGTTTCAATTTGTTTTGGAGCAAGAAAGTTTTGACCAATTTGTTTTGGTGAAAAAACATAACTTGTTGATTTAACTATATTAAAAGCTGGATATTTCACTTACATATGAATAACCGAATCTCCAATTAGTGCGGTGCAAATTGAAGACTTCTATAGTATATATAATAAAGAAGTAAATAAAATACAATAAGTAGAATTGCATAAAAAAATAAATAAACAGACACAAAAAGAAAGTAGCTTCAAATGCTTGGTAGGTTGCATTAGTGACAAATAAATGATCAATAAGCGGTCCAAATAAACTATGAGAAACTAACCTTCCAATATAGTTGTCCAAGCAGAAGAGGTGCAATTTTCAAGAGTTTCTGCAATCAAGCTAAGATCTCTCTGAAGATCCTTACCAACCAATAGCCCCACCTGAAAGAAAGAAACTGTCAATCATGAATAAACCATTCTAAGTTAAATAATATTGGTAAATTTCTCTTACAAGTAGACAAATATGTGTACCTGGATTTTGAAAATGCTTATTGAATTTGAGCCATCAAATATGATTATTAGCGGAATCATTATAAGGACAACACAAGCAATAACCTCAAACCATAGAAGGAGAGAAAATATTGATGAAGGCCCCGAACGCCTATAACGAGACTCCTTTGCCAATGTATCACTACTAGCAGGCATCGTTAAACAGAATATACACTCATTTGAACATAATAGACACCCTCTTGCAGACGACGATGACGCCGCCGCCGCCGCAGGTGACGAAGACGAAAACGGAGTTCTAGCTAAGACTGGTTTATGATAGTTGATGATCATCATCCCCAGCATCAAGCATGAAGCCATTACAAGTGATGGTACTTTAGATTTCAACATGTTGAGAGCTTTTTTAACCACTTCAAATTGGTACGTCACATTCTTCGTATTTGTCGAACATGAAAGCAAATTCGGGTAAAAAGTTTCAGCTTCATCTGAATGGAAAGAGAGTGCGACATTGTTGTTTATTCTTGAACCTGAAGTCGAATTCAGCCTAAAGCTTTCAACTTTAAGGCCAGAGACTTTCGAATTTGCGCCACGTTGTAGGGATTTGAAACGAAAAAGGCTGCTACGAATGTTGTGAGTAGGCTTCGGGGAAAATAACAATAGATTGTTGTTTATGTTGTTTTTTGGCTTAATTAGCTATCCCACATCTAAAGAATACAAAATGGTGGGATGTTTGGTGGACTATAAATAAGTCCTTTAGCTAATTGATTTTGTATCCCAAAAATAAACAAGAATTGTAAAAGATCCATACATTTGTATTATTCTTGTTTTATCCCCATATTTTTCTGCTTTTCTGCTTTATTAGTATTTGTTATTTATATTTAATAGCTAGCATTAGTAGTTGTGTATTTGTTTAATTTCCGCTGCCCACAACAAGTGGTATCAGAGCCCTAGGTTTCGATTGATATGGGAAATTGTCTAGGGCATTAGCTAGCTATTAAATATTTGTTTGTAGAGCTTCGGTGTTATTTTGGAATAGTTACAATTTAGGGAAGCTCTGTCAAAAAGACTATAATTGTCTAAGGAGACTGGATTTTAAGTGAGACTGTTTGTGACCCCTCCAGCCTTTCCTGGGAGCTTACCTTTTGAGTACTATTCATTTGATCACCAAGCTATTGGGATAAAAACTTTTGGTGTAAAGCAGAAATGTCTTCATCTTCACATGTAAAAATTGAAGTAGAGAAATTTGATGGTCGAAATAATTTTGGCCTATGGCAAAGCGAAGTTACGGACGTCTTGTATCAACAAGATTTGGATATTGTTCTGGAAGAAACAAGACCAGAGAATATTGAGGAAAAAGATTGGGAGAGGCAAAATGCGAAGGCATGTGGTTTAATTCGCTCATGTCTCTGTAGAGAGCAGAAGTATCTGTTCATGAAGGAAACCTCTGCTAGTAAATTGTGGAAGGCGCTAGAGAACAAATATATAAAGAAAAGCAATGAGAATCGGCTATATTTGTTGAAGAGGTTGTACCGTCTTCAGTTGAAACCAGGTTTGAATATCAATGACCATATTGATAATTTCAACCGTTTGTTAGCTGATTTGTTGAATTTGGATGAAACATTCAAAGATGAGCAGAAGGCCATGCTGTTGATAGGATCTCTTCCTGATGAGTTGGATCATTTGTACATTACGCTTATTCATGGGAAAGAAAAATTGTCCTTTGAAGAAGTGTGTGCAGCTTTGCTTAATTATGAAATTCGTAAGAAAGATCAGAAAGAGAATAGGGATGAATCAGCAGAGGCGCTTACAGTTAGGGGAAGAAGTAAGAGTCGAAAACAAGAAAGAAAGGGCAGATCACAATCAAGGAAAAGACCTGATAAAGATGAATGTGCCTTTTGTCATGAGAAATGGCATTGGAAGAAAGATTGTCCGAAGCTACAGAAGAAAGATAAGGGCAAGGATAAAGTTACTTCTGATGCATATGTAGCCGAACGTGAGGAAGAAGATTTTGTGTTGGTTAGTCTATCATCAACATCTGGATCTGGTGAGTGGATTTTAGATTCGGGTTGTACTTATCATATGTGTCCACATAAGGAATGGTTCTTCAACTTCGAAGAGCTAGATGGTGGAATTGTGCTCATGGGTAATGATAACTCATGCAAAACTAAGGGGATAGGTTCAATTCGATTGAAGAATCATGATGGATCGACCAGAGTTTTGACAGAAGTTCGGTATGTTCCAGATTTGAAGAAGAATCTCATATCATTGGGAGCCTTAGAATCTAAAGGCTACACGGTATCTATCAGAGATAGAGTTATGAGAGTGGTATCTGGGGCTTTGGTGGTAATGAAAGGTACAAGGAAGAACAACTTGTACTACTACAATGGTAGTACAGTTACTGAATCAGCAGCAGTAGTATCAGAGAAGGATGTTGATTCAGATATGATCAGGTCTGGGGCATGCAGGTGAGAAAGCTTTAAACAGTTTGGTGGATCAAGGCTTGTTGAAAGGAGTAAAAACCTGCAAGTTAGATTTTTGTGAACATTGTGTTGTGGGAAAGCAGAAGAGAGTGAAGTTTGCAACTGCAGTTCATGATACTAAAGGTATTTTGGATTATGTTCACTCTGATGTGTGGGGACCCACTAGGACAGCCTCCGTGGGTGGTAAACACTATTTTGTTACATTTGTTGATGACTTTTCTAGAAGAGTTTGGGTATACACAATGAAGAAAAATGATGATGTACTTGGGATTTTCCTTAATTGGAAAAAGATGATTGAGACTCAGACTGGGAGAAAGATTAAGTACCTCAGAACAGATAATGGAGGTGAATATTGCAGTAAATCTTTTCGAGAGGTCTGTCAAGATGCGGGTATTGTACGTCATTTTACAGTTAGACACACACCACAACAGAATGGGGTGGCAGAACGCATGAACCGAACGTTGCTGAAGAAAGTTCGGTGTATGTTGTCCAATGCTGGGTTGGGCAAGGAGTTTTGGGCTGAGGCAGTGACTTATGCATGTCATCTCATTAATCGCTTACCGTCAACAGCGATCGGTGGTAGAATTCTATTGGAGGTATGGTCTGAAAAACCTGTTACTGATTATGATTCTTTACATGTCTTTAGTTGTTCTGCTTATTATCATGTAAAGGAATTTAAATTGGATCCGAGAGCAAGGAAATCTATATTTGTGGGGATGTCTTCAGGGGTGAAAGGGTATCATCTTTTATATCCTAATTCGAAGAAGATAATCTTCAGCAGGGATGTTACTTTTGATGAGTCTTCGATGCTGAAAAAGAAAATAGAAGATATTGTTGAGAGAAATCCGCAACAGGTGGTGTCTACTCGGAAGCAGGTGGAGTTTTTTCAGAAACAGATAGAGTCAACAAATAATCCAGCTAAAATTGTTGATGCAGATGATGACACTCCTATGATCGAGGAGGTTACTGAAGAAGAAGGAGAAGAAGAGGTTCCTACCCAAGAACCTTCGCAGCAACAAGAATCAATTGCAATAAATAGGCCAAGACGTGAGATTCGCAGACTTGCTCGTTTTGCTGATATGGTGGCCTATGCACTTCCAATTGTAGATGATGATGTTCCTTCCACTTACAGAGAAGCAGTCCAATGTTCTGAAGTTGATAAGTGGAAGAAAGCTATGGATGAAGAAATGCAGTCTCTTCGGAAGAATGAAACTTGGGAGCTAGCTCAACTACCGAAGAATAAGAAGACAATTGGGTGCAAATGGGTGTTTACTAAGAAAGAGGGATTTCCTAACAAAGAAGATGTTCGCTACAAGGCAAGGTTGGTGACGAAAAGCTACGCTCAGAAGGAAGGGATTGACTACAATGAGGTATTTTCTCCAGTTGTGAAACACTCTTCCATTAGAATTCTATTGGCCCTTGTAGCTCAATTGGATTTGGAACTAGTTCAAATGGATGTAAAAACTGCATTTTTACATGGTGATTTAGAAGAGGAAATCTATATGACTCAGCCAAATGGATTCAAGGTTGCTGGTAAAGAAAATTGGGCTTGTAAATTGAATAAATCGCTTTATGGTTTGAAACAGTCTCTGAGACAATGGTACAAGCGATTTGATCAATTTATGATAGGACAAGAGTACACCAGAAGCAAATTTGATAATTGCGTATACTTTCGAAGGCTGCAAAATGGTTCCTTCATCTACTTGCTCTTATATGTTGAGGATATGCTGATAGCTTCTAAGAGCAAAGTGGAGATTGAGAAGCTGAAGACTCAGTTGAGTTCAGAGTTTGAAATGAAGGATTTGGGTGAAGCTAAGAAGATTCTCGGTATGGAGATTAGCAGAGATAGAGGAAAAGGCAAGGTTTGTTTGACTCAGAAGCAATATCTGATGAAGGTATTACAGCGTTTTGGTGTATCTGAACAGTCAAAACCTGTAAGTACGCCACTTGCTCCTCATTTCAAGTTGAGTGCATCATTATCTCCGAGTACTGATGAAGAACGAGAGTACATGTCTCGTGTTCCGTATTCTAATGCAGTTGGTAGTCTGATGTATGTTATGGTGTGTACAAGACCTGACATTTCGCAAGTGGTTGGAGTTGTGAGCAGGTATATGCATGATCCTGGTAAAGGACATTGGCAAGCTGTGAAATGGATTCTACGGTACTTGTTAAAAACCGTAGATTTTGGTTTGATATTTCAGAGGCAAGATTCACTTGATCAGTTTGCAATCGGATATATAGATTCAGATTATGCTGGTGATTTGGATAAACGACGGTCAACTACTGGATATGTATTCACTCTTGCGAGAGCTCCTGTAAGTTGGAAGTCTACTTTACAGTCAACAGTTGCTTTGTCTACGACAGAAGCAAAGTATATGGCAATGACAGAGGCTGTGAAGGAAGCAATTTGGTTACAAGGATTACTGGTAGAATTGGGAATGGGACAGAAGAATATTACTGTTTACTCGGATAGTCAAAGTGTCATTCATTTAGCAAAGAATCTGGTATTCCATGTTCGCACCAAGCATATTGATGTCCGATATCACTTTGTGCGGGAAATTCTGAGTGAAGGGTTTATTCTCTTATAGAAAATTGGGACTGCTGATAATCCTACAGATATGATGACCAAAGTGGTGACAGCAATCAAGTTCAACCATTGTTTGGACTTGATCAACATTTTGAAAGTTTAAAAGGCATATATGAAGGCATTGCTGAAGGCTAATACGCCAAGGTGGAGATTTGTTGTTTTTTGGCTTAATTAGCTATCCCACATCTAAAGAATACAAAATGGTGGGATGTTTGGTGGACTATAAATAAGTCCTTTAGCTAATTGATTTTGTATCCCAAAAATAAACAAGAATTGTAAAAGATCCATACATTTGTATTATTCTTGTTTTATCCCCATATGTTTCTGGGTTTTTGGATCTTACCCAGATTTTGTAATATTTTGCTTTGGAGCTAGTGGAAGTTTTCAGCAGCGCCCGTGGACGTAGGTTTTATACCGAACCACGTAAATTCTGGTGTGTTCTCTCCTTTTTCGCTTTGCATTTATTTTTCTGCTTTTCTGCTTTATTAGTATTTGTTATTTATATTTAATAGCTAGCATTGGTAGTTGTGTATTTGTTTAATTTCCGCTGCGCACAACAGTTTAGTTTTGGAGTGGTTGCCATGGAGAGAGAGCGAGAGAGTCACTTCTGCATTCAGGTTATATTGTTGTGGCTGCCTGGCCTCTTTTTCTCACGGTTAGGGTTTATGCGTTTGAATCCTTGTGTTTGCTGCTGTTGATCAACCAAAAGATGAGAGTGGCGGCAGAGATGGCAGAAAATAAATTAGGATTTATTTGGGACATTTTTAAATTGCCTCCCACTTTTGCTCATAATGTGAAAATACTCCCCATAGTCACGCCATTAACAATTTTACACACATCGTTAGCTTTTTCGTCAGAAAGTTGACTTGGAACAGTAAACGGTTTCTTAATCCCCAATTTAAATTTAATTAAAATAAAATAAAATAATAAAATCTATAATTATAAAAAATGAATAAGAATTAAAATAATAAATCTTTAAAAAAAAAAAAGAGAGATCTCTACTAATGAATGATGAAAATTATTTAAAAATAAATTTTAATATATGTATTTGTTTAAAAAAATTAATTTTTTTTTTAAAATAAAGACAATAGATCTTCCCCATCCATCTCTAAGATGGATAGTAGAAATCATAGAATTTTTTTAAAAATAAAATCTAAAAAAATTGTAAAAAAAAAATAAAAGAGATTTTTTTAAGAAAAATAATAATAATGTCTATAGAAGGATTTGAATTATGAACCCTTCGAGTTCTTGTTGTCACATAATTTAATAGGTTGTTGTAGAATTCCGATCAATTCTAAGTTGTGACAAATATAGAAAGAAGTAAATAAAAAAATTGGTGTAATTAATAGAAAATTTTCAGTAATCTATTAAAAAAAATAATAATAAACAGTAAATAATCATCTAAGAGAACAAAACAGAATAAGGTAGAAAATCAAAATTAAATAAGGAAAGTGGGTCATGAAAGCATTAATCCCAACCCCCAAACAAAAATGCACCAATCAGGGTCAGTCTTTAACATTTAAATCCAACCCCAACATAAGTTGGAAATCGACTTTTTCCAATTGATCCAGGTCGGGGTCTAATCAATTCCCATTTTTTTTGCCCACTTCTAGTTCTAGATCTTCATAGTGTAATTAATGATAAATATATGTAATGCTTGATTATGATTCATGACATGATCATTCTCCACATAATTATGGAAGCCATCTTAACGACACATTAGTACTTAATCTTCATAGTATTTTGAAAGTCACGTATAGAATGCTTGATCTGGACTATACCAATTCTCCAAAACCAAGTCCAAGCCCTCTGACTTCACTTCCTCCATCCTCCAGTCAAAATCCGCCACTTCAGTAGCCGACAACTCCGAGTCCACCAGAGCTCACGCCCGCTTATTGTCCATCGACGAGCGAGATCCATCTCTTGATAAAGAATATCATAAATTATAAATAGAGGTGAAAAGGTTCCAATAACATAACAAAAACGTTTTTCGGAAATTTTGGGGAGTTTTTGCAAGTTTGTTAAACTATATCCAATTTCCATAGACAAATGTAACATTGCAAGAGAAAGAGGTATATCATGAAGGCACGAGTAATTCCTTTCTCCACTTTTAATTCCAATTGTAGGCGGGGCACGTAAATGAAGCCTCAAGGAGACCTTTTATAGAACTGAGTTATTTTTCTTTTAATAGATGTTATTTGCAGTTTAGACTTCAGAGAGACAAACTTTTTGTTCCATCTTCTCCAAACAGTACATACAAAATGCTACTTTTACCAACATTTGGTCGGCCAACAATTGCAATTGCAAGAACATAGTCTGCTTCTTCATTCGGATCCTTACAAATTGTGATCAATGAAACATCAATCACCTAGTTACAAAAGCTAATTTTAACAAATGCTCATCAATGTTGCAAATAAGTGTAGCATCAAGCATATATATAATGAATGTATTCAGGACCTAAATTTAGATCCAACAATAAGATAAATTGCAAACCAATTTACTCACAGAATGAACAAATTAATTATCTAGATTCAAGCCAACATCTTGAGATCTAGTCCAAGTAAAACTATCCAAAAAAGTCAAAAAACGCAAGATAAATTACCTAACAACTTGCAGGATTTACTAGTTCTCATTCACCAAAAACTTGATTCCAACTCTAAGCTAATATGATTATTTATAGTCTCACACTCCTAATCTAAAATAAATTGATAAACTAATTCTAAGTATCTAAAATTTAAAGATAATTCTAATTCTAATTATCTAAGATTAACTAAAGATAAATCTAATCCTAATTTATCACAAGAATTAAATAAAGATAATTACAATTAAAATAATCCTAAACATGATAAATCTAAATTAATAAAAATCATAAAGAAATCCTAAATTAAATGGAACTTCAATTTGTTGAGGTTCTTATCAAAATGCCAGCGCTTGATTGCATGACATTCAAAAGTAGGAAAGAGTTGAGTTCATCTGCAATTTGATTCAACTTTTTTCTTTCTAGGCAAAATAATAAGAATAACAAAAGAGAAGTCATAGCCAATTTGATTAAAACTAAGCAACATATTGCAAAATTTTCAGTCATATTATCCTATGGACAAGTAATAAAATTAAAAGGAATTATGCAGACACATATGTAAATCTCCACGAGCAAAAAGCCTCTAACTTGATTATCATAACCATCATAATTAATATTGAGGTCCATGTGCTTTGAACTTTACCCAAATAGCAAAGCTCAAAATAGGGTGGCACCAGTCGGAATCATTAGATAAAGAACAACGAGTATATTCATTAACTAGTAAGAAACTTGATATCTTGTTTCTTTCTCTTTAGAAGGATTAATTGAATACTTAACCAGAATAATGTGCAAATAAATGGCCTGAATTTTATCTAATGGCATTTTTACATTAATACCACTCCTTGCTCTCTATTTAATTTATTAATCCTTTATAAGAGTTAAAGACAAATTATTTATATGGAAACACAAAATCTAAGATGCATCCCCTTATCCAAAGACTTCATAGGCCAAGACCACTATTAGCAAAAATTTCCCAGAGGGACTACAATTTAGAATACCAAAAACCTGTCAATTCAAATATGTCAAACAAGTAAATTGTCTTACACGATTAGAGAATTCACATGGATAGACATTCACATACATTTGAAGGCCAAGAATTTTCCAGAAAAAAGAGAGTGAATATCTTACTCCCCAACCACAAAGCACATAAAAGAATTTATGAACTTTATATTAAAAACAAAATACCAAAACATAAGGGTAAGTGTTCCCTCAGATGAACCACAAATAGTGCCTCCTCACTAGTAAATTAAAACTTACAATAAAACAAATGAAAATGCGTGGCCCATCTTATGGAGATTTATCATAATTGTATTTGTTATGCTTACAATCGTAGCCCACTAGCAAAACTTGAATACAATCATCTTACAAATAAATCGTTTTCATTTAGGCCATTAGAAGGCAGAGTGTAAAGGCAAATTACCATTTGAGAATGATACATTTTCACGTGCTTCCTTGGAAAGATTGTACGAGTCATGTTGAAACAGAATCAATCAAATATAGACCGATTCTTCCACTTCACCTGTTAATATCATTCAGTTATAAAATTACTTTCTTGTCTAGAATCAAAGTCATCCATCCCAATATTTGTGAAATTGAGAATAAAAAGGAAATACATAAATGTGTATATTTATCAACTAATCTATCCAATTGGTTTGCATGGGTGTATTAAGAAATTCATTAGGGTGTATTAAAACAAGCACTTAGAAGTAATTGGGCCACTTAAATTGGGGTCTTTTATTTAATTCATTTGGGCTCTTACCCATAATTGGGCTCAAATAATTGTTTTTGCTATCAACATATAAATGGGCTGTCTCATGACTAATGGGCCTATTTGGCAAGTCTAATAATTGTCGTTAGTGTTGATTGTTGCTTTCTTTTTAACCATAGTTGGGCCAGATTTGTAAGTGAGCTCATTTAGCAAGTCATGAGAATTCATTTAGCAATATATATCCATTAAAAACAATTGGGCTTAAACTTATCTTTGAACTTAAAATAAAATTTCTAACTATTGGACCCGTTCTTAAATGATAAAATTAGCTCAATAACAATTTAATTAAGCCTAACATTTCCAAATAAACAAATCATAAGGTATACTTTTAAAATCACAAAGCATAATCTTAAATCTATAAATTACAAAATATATTTTGAGATTTCAAAATTCAAACACTTAGTTCATAAACCATAAAACATAATTCTCTTTATTAAATTATAAAACTAACTTTGGAAACTCAATACAAACTATAATATTTATAAATCATCAAATGTATTTTAGAATCACCAAAAATATAGTTTCTAACTTCATAAACCAATAGGCAATCAAGTGGCTCATGGTATTGTTAAATGGGCTCTTGGGTATAATTGTTCTACAGTTTGGAAACAATCTTTTCCAGATTGGTTGGTTCAGCTTGCTCAGGCTGATGTTCTGTTCTCTGCTGTTCCGTCTGCCTCAGTTCGGGATGGCTGTTAATGGAAGTTTCTATTCTCAAAAAAAAAAAAAAAAAAAAACTTCATAAACCAATAGGTATACTTTAAGTCGTAAGACATAATATTAAGTCTATAAATTTGAAAATATACTTTAATATTTCAAAATAAAATCCATACTTTATACTTCACAAATCACATCTTAAAATTGATAAAACATAATCTAAAGTTTATAAAACATAATCTAAAATTTATGGATTCTAAGTATACTTGAGAAATCTCAAAACATATTCTAAAAATTCATATTTCATAAAGCATACATACTAAACATAATCCATCTCAAATAATGAAATATAATTCAAATTCTTAAAACATATTTCAAAATCTTAGAACATACATCAAAATTTATAAATCACAAAACATATTTAAATCATCAAAACTAATAAAAGTTGAAATATAACAATAACTTTTTCATAAATCAAGTTAAGAGAATTTATCCACTCATTAGATTACTCCCAAGCCATATGAAAATCTTCTTGCACTTGTCTTCTCCTTAGAACCCTTTTCATTTAAAACAATATTAAAGACTTATTTAGGATCTACCCGAACTAACTAAGAAAATTGATTCTAAATTGAAACTAGTTTCTTACTACAAATCTTTCTCCAAATTTCATTGACTTTCTTCACCTCTTCTTATTTCTCCTTTCTTTTTTCTTCTCCCTTTCCATTGATTTTTCTTTCTTCCTATGAGAGATGTGTGTTCGGTCAAGAAGGAAAATTTGGAGGGGTGTGTTCAGCCAAACAAAGAAAATTGAGATATTGACTTTTTAATTTACATAAAATTTCACACACACACACACACACACACATATATATATATATATATTTATGTATGGCCAAAACTTTTTCAACTTAACCACATTTTCCACCACTCATTTTGTCATTAAATAAAAATATAATCATGTGTCCTTTCGAAATTCTAATATTGTCATTTCCATAACATTTTATTTCCATCCTTATAATTTCTAAAGAGTTCTTTCCTTTGTATCTTCAATTTTGCTCTTTCAGTAATATTTTATTTTCATTCTTGTCCTTTGTAGAGCATTATTTCTTTTCTGATCAATTACCCATAAAAAATCCTATAATTACTTCTTTTTTTTTTTTTTTTTGGTGGTGGACAATTTTACTCCTCTTACATACTCCTTCTTTACAATTTTACCTCTCTCACATCCTCATTTTTACATATTTGTCCTTAGATAGGTGTATGTAGAAAGTCAATTGAATGTGTTTACAAAACAATTGGGTCATACTAATTTTAAATGGGCTCACTTGAATTAATATTTTTTGGGCCCTTTAATTAAGTTTCTAATTATACCCCTTATGATTTTTATTTGAATCCCACCTAAACTTCATTTGAATATATATATATATATATATATATATATATATATAACCTATTAGACCGATTCGGATTCAGAGTATTATAATAATAATAGTAAAAAAAAAAACCACAAAGACCCTGATGGCAAATTGATCGGATTCATATTCCATCATTTTGTATTTGAGTCAGTCAAAAATCTGTAGACTATCTATTAGTCAATTAATAAATTTTATTTCTTTCAGTTCAAATAAAAAAAGTAAATAAGAGAATCCCAAAGCTAATCTTGAACATAAAGCTAATTTTGGTATTAAAAATATCACACTCTATTGTATTAATATATACACAACTTACCAGATGGGTCATTATGTTATTATATTATGTAAGATGTGCAGTAATAGGAATAGTTCTTAGTTATTAGACCACTTTTTTGAAAAAAAAAAAATTGAAAAGTATTAGATCCCAATATAATAAGTGTTTAAAAATTAACTTTTCAAAAAAAAATTCTAAAAATCAAAGGTCTAGAAACAAAATATAATGAGTTGATAATGTCGTGATAGAGGTAACTTGGTCAATAACCGTGCCCAGCCCACAGCCACCCTTTATAACCAATTTTTTTTTTTATTTTCATACAAAATAATAAGAAATTCTGCAGTCACAATTTTTAATTTCAAAGGTAAAATGGTAATTTCACTTAATATACACCCAAAACTGTCAGATAAAACAGCACGCATCTCAAAAATTAAGTTGATGGGTAAAACTATAATTTTACAAAAATTACATAAAAGCCATCTAGAGTATTTTTGTAATTAAATATTATCATACTATTTAACTTTACATAAAGGTATGATGGTCTTTTTATCCGTTTTAATCGAATCCAAGAGTAAATGAGTTTTTTTACGTTTTTCATTAGTTTTGACCATAAGTTGAGTAAGAGGAAGGATTAATTTGATATTTTTTAAAAAAGTTAGAATTCATTTAATAATTTTTGAAACATAATTAAAATTTTGAATATTTCCTCAAAATTTATAGATTAAAATGATTCTCAGCCTTTGTTTTAAAGAAAATTATGTTGTTGTTTTGAATCACATAATAGGTATTGTTTTTATTAAAAGTTTTAACATTTATTGCATAATTTTTTATTTAAATTTATATATTTAAAAATCAGTGTTCCTTTTATGTCTGATTTTAGGATTCGAGACAACTAGATTTGAACATTGCTCGAATTTATTGGGAGTGAATATAGATCGAATTCATCTTCGGATTGAATTTAAAAAGTCTAATTCGATTACCACCTCTATAGTATAATATTATTTAAGATGTTATTTGTAATAGGATGGCTTGACTTAATCTAACTGAATGAACACTCTTAAATACCAAAGCACATGGAGCAATTGTTCTTCCCCTTTAAATCACTTAATCAATTCTCTTTTTCATATTTTAGAAGAGCCCTAATTACCACAAGCAGATTTGATATTCAAATTTTTTAAAATTAAAACGTCAATTTAGTCAAGGTACAGAAAATGTGTACGTTAGTATGCAGTCATAACTCATAGTCACACACCATACTACATGGTATCGACAGATTCAATTCCAAAACATTGTGCCAGTGTAAACAAGGGGCTCTCACTCAGAGAAGGAACAAAAGTTGCCTGCTACATCCAGCATTAGTGCTCCCTTGCTTCTAACACAAAATCATTCTTAAAATTGTTGGTGGGGACCTAGAGAATAATCGAGTGAATGTCAAGTTTATGATGTGTTATTAATTTGTGGCTTTCGTATGTTATTTCTCTCCCATTGCCATGATTTTTGGAGATTGAAGTTCGAAGTATAAGTGCTCCTTGATTTGCGCTTGGGGTGTCACTTTAATGCCCAATCGTGGGTTTGACAAATATACTTCATCCTCACAGTTAAATATAAAAATAAAATATGAGATTTTTTCTCTATCTCCTATGTGAGGGTAGTCCCATTATCTATGTGTGAGTCGTTGCCTCCCATTTAAGAGTTTTTTTCCGGACCATACGTTTAATGTGCTCAGTTACATAATATAATTCAAAAAAAAAAATAAAAAATCCTTGATTCTGGAAATGGCTATTATACATACAATGTAAAAACAATCATGCATGACCGTTAGATAACAAAATTTGTATTCAACTGTTAGGGTGTTTGGATAAAACAAAAAAAAACACATAAAAAATGATGGGAAGTTGGTTAGCGCGAAGAGAGATAAGTTTGTACTTTGTAGGATGAGCGGTCCTTAATTATTCTTTGTTTGTCAGACGCAAAACTAGCCCCAAAAATTGATGATGGGATCCTTTATAATGCTTGAGATAATATCATAGTATTTGCTTTTTAATAATAAAAAAAATTGATAGTATTTATTTAAATTGAAGAAGAACGTAAATCAAATCAAATCATACTGAATGAGTATTTTCTAACAAATCAACTAGAGATTAATTAATCAAATCTTGCTTGGCCAAATTTTTATTATTATTTTTTTTTATAATTCAAAAATTTTAATATTTTAATAATATTACATCTACATAATGGTATATCCCTTATATCTACATCATTAAAATAATGGATTTGAATTATGTCTTTCGCAGAAACCTCCGATTATCTAAATTCTTAAACAAAATACTTTAGTTTTTGCATACATGCATAAATTTAATAGCTAAAATTAATCAACTAGCTGTAATACCAATTTTTTCTAGTTTGTTGTTACTATTAAGTCTCGATATCAATCGGTCAAGTGCTGTCATTAGTGTATTAATTGTTAACAACAATAACATGATGATCAAGCAAAGACTTAAAAACTTTTTATCCAAAATTTTTAAATCACATCAAATTTAAAGTTTGTAATTTAGAATTATGTGGGTGTTATTTGGAATCGAATAATGAAAATCAGATTCTATTAAGCTTGAATTTTTATAATTTTTTAAAATATAATTGAAAAGATATTATTAAAAAATCAAACAACGTAACATTTATGTGACAAAATATTCCCTTAACAGTGGATGTATATGTACAATGCCCAAAATGTCACACAATTTTGTTGGTCCCCTGAATAAAAGTTCCAAAAGTAAAATATTAATAAAAACAAGGATCACACTTTTCAAGCTGTACATTTTGGATTTCGTGGGTTCAAGTGGGACCCATACATGCTCGTGTGTGATCGCATGGTGGTGATAGCAGCACGGATTACAGGACCGATTCCAATTGCCATGTTGCCCAGCTGAGTTTATTGTCACTTTACGTTTTTTGGACATATTAAATATAAAAGTAACGTGAGTTGTAAAAAAAATGTTTAAATTTTGTGTTCAATTAATTGACGTGATAAATTAGTTATCAACATCGTATGCAGAATATTAAAAGATGTGATAAAATATTAATAATAATTATTATTAATTGGATGAATTAATTAAATTTTAATTATATATTTTATATTTTAAAAAGCATAATTAAAATATTGAGAAAATAGAATTATTTAAATATTGGAACGTTTTAGGCATTATTATACAAATAATATTATATGATATAATATTTTATTTTGTTTGGTTATCCAATAATATTTTTTATTTATTATTTTTTAAAAATATATATAAAAATTCAAACTTAATTTAGGTTTATATGGGTGTCAGATAGACCCAATAAAATGTAGATATGTTAGCATAACGAAATAGAACATATGACATTCAACGCAAACTTCAAGCGAAGGAGGAATTAGGTGTTATGTTAAGCCAAACAATTCGCATATTTAGTCATAGAAGGCAAGAAAGTTGCCTCTACATCCAAAGGTCTCAAACTTGATGAAGATAAGAAAGTCAGTTGAAGGAATTTGAAGGAAATATTAATTGTTGACGGAACTGCTCCAAAGTATTGGTGGCAAACATTCAACATATAGCAAATACTTGTTAGTACGAGGATGTTTTAAGCGACAAATGACAAATATCTTCATATGTATTGTGACACTTGGAAAGTAAGTGTTTGCCCCTTATAAAAAGTGATTTAACGCTTCATTAGTGAGTTAGTTATAAAAGAAAACAAACACACTTATTAAAATAATCTAATACAAATTCTAATATAAGAATGAGAAGATGTTTTTAGAGATAATCTAGGGACCACCTTATTGAAGGTTTTTATTTGTTTTGCATGAAGTTTTTTTTTTTTTTGAGGAAATGTTTTGCATGAAGTTGTAATAGATAATTAGGACAGATTTTTCTCTGAATAGTAAGAGTTGTCGAAGGACATCGAATACCTTCGTGCGATGGTTTAGGCTGCAACAAGATCTAATATAATTTCGATCTAATTTTAAACAAGATATTTGGATATAAAACTTTGAGTTTGATATGCTATGAGAGTTTGGATAAAAAAAAAAAAATTGAGGTCTTTGCTTCATCATTCTATTGTTATCATTAAGCAATGAATTAATTATTATCAACGCTTAAAAAGTTGATCTAACTTAATATTTGCCAATATGGAAAAAAATTTGGAGTTAATGATAGTTGTTTAGTGTTAGTATAATATTATAAATAATTCAATATTTATAGGGAATATATATATAACCAATAATTAACTTACTACTAAATTAGTCTTATATCAATTAAAAGTCACATCTTTTATAATTTAAAAAAATAATAATAAACAAGATTTGATTAATTAATCTATTAATAATAATATGCATATAATATCAAATAGTTTAGAGTTCAGAGGTTAGTTGTCCATGGTTAATCTCTATCTTTTTTAGTGTAAGTACTATCATCAATTATGTCTGGGGCTAAGGTGCTAGTCAATTAAAATAAACAAATTTTGCATTAAATGATAAGTGTAAAAGTAACCCAAACAGGTATGGATCCCATTTGATCTCACGAAATCCAGAAGGCACATCATGAAGGCCAAAAACCTTTTTCCCCTCACAAAATTAACTTGATAATTAAAAATCAATTTATCGTATCATTGGAATTCTTAATTTTATACTTGACAAATAAAGATTAATGACCACTTACACTAAAAGCCTTATTTACTAATTCTAGGCACACAATATTTTTATTTCTTTACAGAGATTGCAGCCCTGGATAGCAGAACACGTTGGGACCAACATACACCTATATTATTTTTGTTTTAACGCAAGCTCATCATCATTTTTCTGTTCGAGCCATCAGCTATCATAATTAGAGAAATTTGTGCAGAGTCCAGACTCAAATCAGCAAAAGAATTCAAAAGGACTATATGTAATATGTGGAAACAGAATCTCCCAGCAAGCATAAATGTACCACGTGTCATTTGTGGGTGCTACTATCTTCAAGAAAAACCAGCCTTTTATTGGACTCTAGCAGGGCAATGTGGCAATATGGAATAGGTCCCACTTGATCCCACAAAATCCAAAAAGCACAGCGGCCTTTTCCTCTTCTTCTTTTTATTTTTGGTTGATATTTCAGTTGGACTCAGGATCAACATAATTAATTATTCAAGTATGAAACATTTGGTCATTATGTTTCTGTATCCTCCACTCAAATACTATCATTGTATTGTTTTAGTAAGTAATTAATTAATTAATTAATAACAATACTTGATGATTGATGTAGATATTCAGCAAAATAGGAAAAAAAAAATAGTATTATATCTAGTTGCTAAATATTGAGGTTATGTAAAACAATTTGAGTTTTCTTTCGAATTATAGGACAGTTTTAATGGTACAACTGTGAGGGAGTTACTACCAACCAAAACTCATGTTTTTGAAATATTGAAGTTTATATTATTTAAAAAGAGAAAAAAACCATTAATAAAGATTGGGTCAAGCAAAATTTGATTAATTAGTCAATTAATATGTAATATCGTAGAGGTTAGTTTTGTTCTCCATGTCCAATCTCTAGCTTTTCAAGTGTGATTATCGCCAATCAGGGCCTAAGGTGCTAATCTAACAAATTTGGCATTCAATAGAAGGTTGTGTTTATGACATCCTAAAATATCATGTGTACAAGAGGACAAGCGGGGACACTCAGGTAATTTTCAACACTTTTCATTTCATTTTATTTTTGGACACCGGCCCATCATTTACCATTTTCAGTCTTCAAAACCTTACTACTCAAGCTCAAAACTTTACTCTACACAACCAACTCACACTCACCGTTTCAAACCTCCTCTCTTGCAGACGCTCACACTCACGGTCTCGATTTTTGTTTCTTCATAGTCGCCTACAGCCAACAACTCTATTTGAAAACAAATAAAAACACAACCTTTCTCCCTTTTTATGGCATCTTCTCTTCTTTCAAATACTTCATCATTCCTTGGGCCCAAAAGATCCTTCTTTTCACATGGGCAGTTTAGAAGCAACTTAAGCTTCCCATTACAGCGGCAACAACCTCCTGATTTGGCTATCCGAGCTCATTGGAAACGGACGCAGCAGTTCGCTGTTAAAGCTTCTGGAGAGGTAGTGTTTAGTCTCTCTATTTTATTTGTTAAATTGGTTAAAATTTGTATTTTTATGTTTGTGTGGTTTATATAAACATGTATACATGAATGTATCTGTTGAACTTTGTTAAACTGGTGAATGTGTACAGTTAAAGCTTGTGTTTTTATGTATGTGCAGCAAGGGCCTCTTTGTACGCGGCAGTTCAAAGTTCAAGCTTCCAGCTTTAATGGAGCCGACTCTAGAGAGGTAGTGTTTAATCTCTCTATTTTATTTGTTAAACTAGTGAAATGTGCAGTGTTTATAATGTAAACATGGATATGTTTGTTAAACTGGTGAAAGTTTGTGCTTTTTTATGTGTAGTGTGTATAAATATGTATGCATGAATGTGTTTGTTAAATTGGTGAAAGTTTGTATTTTTATGTATGTGTAGTGTGGATAAATATGTATACATGAATGTGAGTGTATGTGTATATAAATATAATGCTTTTCAGGTCTGTGTACAAGATTTGTTGAGGTTTCTGGGTTTCTGAGAAGAAAATAGTTTGTAGAGTTCATTGGAGGATAAACCAAAGGAGAAAAAAGAGAAAGTGTGGGAGAGGTTTTTATTAATTTTATTTTCTTGGTCATGTGTTTCGTTGGTTTAATAAGGATTTAAAAATGGAAGGGATAGATGATTTCTTTTTGTTTGCTTTTTGATGTGGAGCTCTTTTTGGAATTCAACGAGAGAGAGATGAGTTTTGTTGATGGTGAAAAAGTACTAATTTAATAGAAAGGAAAAACCAAACAAATTAACCAAAACCCTTTTCAAATGGCCTTTGCCAAGAAGGTTTCTTAAGAAACTTAGTATTGAATATGATATATGATTCCGCTCATTGAATATTTTACTAAATGTATATGAATTATTGGATGATAAAATCATAATGATGGATGTACAAGTAAATTATGTTGTATTTAAGTTTTTTTGTTTCCTGTAATTCATATTGATGTCGCATAATATATTCATGCATGAAACTCTTCTCCATCCTAGGACTTTTTGCTTTTGTTTTGGTTTTTGTAGTGAATGCAAACAATTATGAAAAGCTGTTTTGGTTAAATTATAGTAAAGCCAAATGAAGACTTGATGTGAAAAGATACATAAATTGTTTTGTCACCTTTTGGAAGGCAACCCGTGCATTGATTCAAAACTGTCTTAGAGATCTATATATTTGGATTTACATTCCTATAAGCTACAAAAATATAAAATGATGTTTAAATGCCAATGCAAATTATATATGATACTTGTTTTAAAAGCAATTTTTTACTGTAAATCAGTAAGGTAAGGTTTGTTGCTTTGATATGTAAATGCGATTTTTGATATGTCAATATCTTAATAGATGACTAAGTGGCGCGGGAAGAAATAATGATTAAGGGTATTTTATCAATATGACTTTCATTAAAAATAAAAATAAACTTGTTAGTTGACACTTTTGCTTAGTTACACCAATATTATATAATCATTCTTTTATTTCAATGTTGATTTGTTGATGGATGCATGTATTAAATGATTGTTTTGTACTTACATTTTGAATCTTCTATCAACAGGAAAAGTCAGAATTTCCTCAAGGGGACACAAGTCAGAATAAACAAGGAAGAAAAGCTGAAGCCATTAGCAATAATGAAAGATATATTGTACACTTTACCACGGTCGTACTAGTTTCCATTTCACTGTTCTGCTTTTTTATTGCATTTGTTTTATTATTTCAACCCATTTCTCCCTCTTACTATCTATCCACACCTGAAATACCAAATGAAACAATTGTGGCCTTGTTTTTGGCCTTTTTGTTGCTGACAACAATAGCTAATTTTGTTTGCCTGATTGTGCTTAAGCTGAAAATGATCAAGATTGAAGAGCTATTGAAGGAGGGGCAAGGAAAGAGTGACAATGGTGAACAGATTTAGTATTTTCTTTGTTTTGGCTAAGGTTATGTCTGGCTAGTTTTATTGACAATGCAGCAGTTCTTGATGTAGAAATTGAAGAGTTAAAATTTTCTTTGTTTCAATGCAAAAGACTTCTTATTGTACAGGTCGATTTTAATGCCCATATGATTATTTAAAGAGCAGGAATTTTGATTTGCTACTACTTCAATTTATTAGTTGAATCGTTGCTTGATGATACAACTATAAAATTTTTCCTAATTTTGTGAATGTCTGTTGAAGGCCTTAATCTTATCTAGTCCAATCACTTATTCATGTTTAAGTTAGTCAATCCTACCATTTCTTATTGTGGTTTGATGATAGAAATCCTATATTTGCAATATATTAATAAAATTTCTTGCAAATTTTCATGAATGATTTTAGAATGTGTGCTTGTGTTCTAGGTTACCAGATTGCAATAATACGGAACTAGGCATGTGCCCAAGAAATAGGTAGTTAGCTTGTCTCTGTAAGCCAAGAATGTAAGCACTTGTAGCATTCTGATATAATAAAGTCAGAGTTTTTCCTGTAGAATCTTCGTTGTCTTGATTAGCCTTGTGGATAGACGTTTAAGGACTGAATTGATTCTAAGAACCAGTCTTTGATTTTAAGCATTTTGTTTGAGTAGGTTGGCATTTACTATTATGCTTTTATTTTGCGACTTAGGCCAATCCTGCTAATCAAAACACATCTGCTTCCTGGTGAAGTATAAAAGAATGGTATCAAAGCCTGTTATTTTAATGAAAATAATAACGACCTTATATGAGTGGTTATGATAACTCTGCTTTGTATAGTTTCTTTAGGAAGATTGTCTAGAGGCTGTTTAATTGTAGTGCCCACCAACATTAGCTAAAAGGTCACTGATTCTAGGCCAAATGAGCAAAAAACACAGAAACATAACTCTCCGTTGTATAGTTTCTTTAAGTTATATTAAAAGAACTGTTTGGATATAATCTTAAAATTGCTTTTCAATCAGTTGATTATACCAAAAAGCCTTCTATAATAATAAATTATTAAATAAAAATATATTCTCTAACAACGTCTTGCTGTCAAAACTATGATAAGAATTGAAAAGTTTAATGACTGAAAAAACAGTTTACCTTTCAGAGACGTCAATGGCTGCACATGTGTTTTTAATAAATTTAGACAATAAGCTACCCGAGAGACCTTGCACTTACAACCCCACTTCTCTTTCATTAACTACTAGCCAACCGGGTGGTATTATAATTGTGCGTTATAATTTTGCAAATGAATTATATAACCACATACTTATTTTTGTGTGTGTGTATATATATATATATATATTTTCATATTAATACTCTTTTAAAATTAAAAATATTAACGGCTTAAGTTCACATAATGTAGTCTAAAAGCACAGAACTATGGAATTCTCATAATTATTCATTAAGTCTAGGCCAACATTTGTAAACATAAAACCAGCCAACTGTTTAAGTTAAATAGCTTGCGATTAGGAGTTCCAGAGACATAATTTGGTAACAGTCAATTAATCAGATTAGAAAAGTGGTCGATATAGAATAGCAATCTAGATGCGAACAAGAGGCACGTGTTGAAATGTAGATATATGAAATTGAATGATACGTCATACTCAATCTTTCTGACCTCTCATCTGCAACAAAATATGATAGAGGAGTACATTAGGATTTGCACTAAAAACACAAACAAATTTCACAAGAACACCTATATCAGCATGTAACAAATGTGCAGTGACAGTAGTTTGTACCTCGAGCAACAGGCAGATAGCAGACTTGGGCCAAAAACAATCATTATTGGCAGTAGTTCTAGCAATGCCTCTTTCCCAACTTGAACTTGAATTGTTTCGAAACTCTAACCACTTCAAAACGATTTTAATTTGATAAGTTCAAAAGCTAAGAGAGAGAATACTTTTAAAACACTAAATTTAATACACCTGCACTCAATACAAATACAGAAAGGCTATGAAACACGTTGAGATTTTTGAAAGAGAAATCGAAATTGAAGTTGAGATAATCAGCTGGGTTGGTAAAATTCACCAAAAGAAACATAACTTTTTTTTTTTTTTTTTTAAAAAAAAAAAAGAGAAAAACTTGAAAAACGGAGATGGTTGAATCCAATAACAAGATCTAAAACTCTCAAAACAAAAAATCACTACAAATTCAAGGAATTGAATTGAGTGTCCCCACAAAAGAGCTGTGTTTGTGCGAGACAGACAGATAGAGTTGCAGAAGACAAAACAAAACCAACCCAAAATCAAAAACAGCAAGAGCAACATACCCACATCAACATACCACGATCCTATTAACTCAGAACTAGCAAATAAATAAACAAATAAACTCGAAATGCTGCAAAAGTATAGGCAAGTTAGGTTGGGTAGAAGAAGATACACACAAGTAGCACCATCACAATGTCAAGAAAAAATATTATTGAGCTTACCAGGACATGCTATTGCAACTTTAAACTGCTCTAGGCTTGAAACTTCTACCTCATGATCCCCTCTTATATAAACTACCTCTCCCTGAGATCTCCTCAATGCAAGTTGTGCACGTTGCAAAGATTTAGCTACCTCATTGTCTTCTGGAAGCTCCCTTCTCACAGCCTCATAGTCTCTCATGGCTTCAGACCACCGTCCAAGCGATAACATCCTTTTCACTTCTTCTAGAAAAATAAAAATTAAATTACATATATACATACATTAACAAGGAACCAAGATAGAACTCCCAAAGTGAACAAACTCACAAGCCAAATAACAATATAATAAATCCAAAACAAAAGAGCACAACCACCACAATTAAAGCAAGAAAACATAATACACTATCACTAAGAAAATAGCAAATTCCAATACTTTTCGACCAAATAATCCAATAACATATACTTAAACTCAATCAAATTAAAAAATTCCCCATATGTTCAGTAAAAGCTAATGATCATCTGCTCAGCTTCATAACAACACTCAAAACTTCATCAAAAGTATCGTACTAATACGATGTGGGAAGACTACATCACCATGAACTCCATAGTAGTCGAGGCATTTAAAAATGTGTTCTTTGGTGCTCTTCAGACCACAAAAATATACTAAATTGTTCACAAATGCTATCTATGTTTATAGTTACATCATAATTAGGAAAAATTAAAAAATACAAAACCAGTCGTTGGTCATAACTGCATCACCCTAAAGGAGGATGTATAGGTATTTGCAGAATTTTAAAAGTTAACCAAGACAGAATCATAGTTCGCAAAATAGGAGAGATAGGGTCCTAGTAACCACAACTATAATCCATACAAACTCAAGTTAGATATTGTCAAATTCAGTGACCAACTTAACATTAATCTGATTATCTCAAGGACCTTTTAATATTTCGAAGAATACTCCTCATAAAGGTGGATATAAAGAAGAGAATAATACCCATAATAATGGCATACTTGAGACCAAGGTTCACCAGCAAGTTCACCAGAAGCCCGGCCAACACAACACCAACAAAATTTGCCGAAACACCTGACCAAAATGGCATGTCAAGAATGGAAGCGATAATGGCTCCAGTCCACGCTACTGTTCCACGACAAAAAGCATAAGCCCAAGCCATTGAAACTCCTCGACAGGGCCAGCCTTCTCCTTGGCCATCTCGAATAGCATATCAAGGAACCGAGATGCAGATAGGCTTTCCCCAGCCAGGAATGAAGCAAATCTCTTCAAGTAAAGTATAATGAATGGTACAGGAACCATGTTCCTACAGTTAAAAGCCTAAATTTGTCAGCTTCATGCTGATCACAGATTCCAACAACTATATAGTTATACATTGATATAATCACACAAACAAAACAACCCTATATATGAAAGCAAATTCTTTAACTTGCAATGGAAAAGAACAGAACAAGTTCAAACAAATATAAATTCTGTAACAAAATTAGAAAGAAAACAAACACAATAACAGATAAGAGACTGAGCAAGACAGGCCTGAGTTGCATCCAGTAACCAACAAGAATAGCCCCACGAAGCTCAATAATAGCAACTGTGGCAAGAGCAAACACCACAGCCTCGTCAGGCCAGCCAGAGCTCCTCCAAGCAGTGGCGATTTTGAGGCCAAAGTTGGAAGCTTTGATGGAGTCAACAGCAGAAGCATTAGTATCACCGGACGTTGCAAACCAAGCAAGAGATGATGATGATGATGAAGTGGATCAAAAATCTCCTCTTTCAATCTCACTCTCGCTCGCTCGGTCGATCTCTGGCTCTTTGTGGAGTTGCAGATGATAGAAGCCAGAAGTTTTGAGTCCTAATGGATTTTAAATTCGAGCAAAATTTTAATGATAAAAGCCAAGTAGACTGTAATTAACCAAAAAAATAAAAAAAACAGAGCCAAGCATACCCAGTTTCAAATAAAAGTCAATTCCCCTCTGTAACCTGGAGAAAACAGAGACGAGAGACTCTCAAATGTGGACGGGAGAATATAACTATTAAATTCTCCAATTACATCTTTACTCTTTTCAAACAAACGCAAACAGTTGCAGTACATGAGGATGAAAACGTAATTTTACTTTCAAACAAATCCAGGGGTGTATGGCGAGACGATTGTCTCAAAACACACGTACCCACACTTTCATATTTGACAACATTTTGCAATAAAAATTAACTTGTTATATTAAATTAAAGGTGTTCAACAACCATCAAGTGCTTTCGTAGCTCAGTTGGTTAGAGCACCCGTTTAGTAAGCGGGAGGTCTTGAGTTCGACTCTCAACGAAAGCACAGCAATCCATATATTTTTCCATCTTCAAAACTCGTGAAAAAACGACATCGTATTGTCAGATCAACTTCTAAGTTCCACGTGTCAAAACGACCACGTTTAATTTATCCGGTACAACGTGTCAATTTACAAGCCATCAGATTGACCACCTCATCACACCGACGTGGCGCATCCAACGCACCCTACACTCCTCCACTAACAATTAACAGAAAGAACAAGTCTCCCGCTAATTTAAACCACTCCAGCAACAAATCAAATCAAACTAGGAAAAAAAAAAAAAAAAAAAATCAAAGACATTGGTGTCGTCGTCGTTGCAATCAATCAATCGATTCAAAATGATGAGTGAAGATTTGGGAGTGGAAGCGAAAGAAGCAGCAGTGCGAGAGGTGGCCAAGCAACTCACTGTTCCCGATGCTCTCCTTTCCATTTCCTCCTTCAAAGCCGACTACATTGCTCGCCAACAGGTCACTGTGCTCTTTTTTTTTTTTTTTTTTAATTTTTTTTTTAATTTTTTAGGGTTTAGCGAGATCGATTTATCGATGTTTCGCTTTGATGTTGTGCTTTTTAGGCTAATGATGCACAACTCGGTACAATGGTGGCTGAGCAGGTAAGATTTCCGCGAATATTCTTTGTTGTTTCGATTTGTTTTGTCAATGCAAAACAAATATGTTTGAAATCATTGTTTTTCAGAGCAAGTTTGCAATTTGAAAACAATATATATTTGAAAACATGTTGTTGAATTTAAAAAGAGGGAAAAGGTTATATGAGTTGTTGTTTTTGTTTGCGGTGGATGGAGTACGCAGATTGAGCAGGCGCAGAAGGGGTTGGAAGCGCTGAGCTTATCGCAGAAGAAGATAGATCAGCTTCATGAGAATTTTATTGCTATTGACAGGTATGTATGTTTTGGGGGTGGTGGTGTGAGGAAAAGTTTTGATGTTTTGTTTTTTTATGCCTTTTGTTTTGTGGTTAAAATGTGGGTGTGTTGGGGTATATCAGGTACTGTCGGGAATGCCAAACTTTGATTGAAAACCATGACAAGATCAAGCTACTTAGCAATGCTAGGAATAATTTAGGCACGACTCTGAAGGTGAGTGAGTTGATATATTGTAAATACTGAGAAAGATAAATTAATCATGTTTGATCTTTGTTTATGTGATTTGTACATTTGAAATTATATGGTCAATTGTTTGTAAGTTGAAATGCTGCCGTCTTGGGCTGAACTGAAGTGATTTAATGGTAATCGTGGTTATTGTTTTGATTTATTGGAAGGGAACAAGATAAATTAATCATTTTTACTCTTTGTTTATGTGATTTTTATGTTCGGGATTTTATGGTTATTTGTTTGTAAGTTGAAGTGCTATCATCTTTGGCTGAAATGAAGTGAGTTTGTAGTTGAATTTGTTGAATCAGAAGGCCGTTGGCTAGTTTTGTGTTAAATTTTCATGTAAGAACAAGTTTTGGAGATTCTGATATGTTGATCACCACCTTTGCTTTGTAATGAAGATCTTTCTATTTGTGTACTTTTATGTATAGGATGTGGAGGGTATGATGTCCATTTCTGTTGAAGCAGCTGCGGCCCGGGATTCTCTGAGTGATGATAAAGAACTTGTTAACACGTATGAGGTAAAGCTAATATTCTATCATCATTTGTTGTTTCATCTTGAAAAAATCTCGAACATGATACTTAGCACATTTGTAGTGTTTTATTTACTCTATTCTCTCACAATTTCTCAGAGATTAACAGCGCTTGACGGGAAAAGGAGGTTTGCACTAGCAGCAGCTGAATCTCACAAGGAAGAGGTTGGTCGACTAAGGTACAATCTTTTTCTCAAATAAATAGCTTAATCCATAGTAAGTTCAAATCAATTGATGTACATTTACATATATTCACTTTTAGATCAAAATGATTAATGTTATCTGGTAAATAAATTTGTTGAATTCCTTGTAATCCCTAGAGCATTTTACTTCAATTTTTAGTCTTTCTCATAGATAATTTTCACACAAGACTTTCACTTAGGACTAATCTCTTTTTCACTCTTTTGTGTGCCATAATCCTTCCTCATGTCATTTAAATTGTAGAATAAAGATGAAGTTTTAAACAAAACTATTGGCATCAAATTAAATTTGCAAAAGGCTTGTCACTTGCTATTGTCAATTTGTGATGATTATTACAAATTTCTAGCAGAGATTGATGTTTTTGAATTTTGGTGTTGAATGACTGATCTTATTGTATCTTTTAATATGGGGGTTTTGCTAGAGAATATTTTGAAGATGTCGGTCGAACTTGGGAGACATTTGAGAAGACATTATGGGGCCATATTGGAAACTTCTATAAACTTTCCAAAGAGAGGTATATTTTCTTGAGTTATGTTAAGTTGTTAGCACATGCCCTTAGTAAGGCATTTTAAGGATTAAAAAAGTGAATGAAAGCGTATTATATATTCCTTCCAGTCATGAATAATTGTGTCTTGATGTTTTGAATGAATAAATATTAGTTTTCTTATTCTTAGGAAGTCCTTTTACCTTGTGTCCATAAGGCATAGTTTAAGAGGACTATTTTCAGAAGATGTTGATAATGATTGAAATTGAGCGGTTTTGTTGTGCATATAAATAATCTCTTTCTTTCCTTCAAACCTTTTGCTGCTTAAAACTGCTTGGATGCCTCAAATTTAATTTAATAATTCTTGTGTGGTTTGTTGAATTTTGTGAAATATACTTGTAACCTCTCAAGTAAACATATGCAAAGGAAAATTAGCCTATGTAATGATTGAGGATGATACAACGTGCAGATGCATTAAGTGTAGGGCCAGCTTGGAATTATATCCACTGATTAAGCAATTATATACAGCAATTACATAATAAATCATACACGCACACACGAAAAAAAAAAAAAAAAGGTAAAACAAAGAAGTTATGTGGTGTGGGGACAATAGATTTTACATGTTTATTCAATGCTGGTACTTGGATACTACAACATTTGAGGAACTGGTTGGCTTGATTCCTGAACTATCAAGTATTTGCTGTTCTTTGCCTTTGAATTATAAAAATAAGATTATTGACAACTTGCACAAACATGATCTCATATGTATAATTACAGAGCTTTGATATGGAATTAATTATTCTTTTTTTTTTTTCAAACACATCTCTGCAAGCTACATTAATTTTAGTGCTTTTAGTAACTATAATTTATTCAATGGTAGTATACCTTATTGTATTTTATTTGTTCTGCAATTATTGTGAGGTTTATTTTGGATAATGATATTTGTCTTTTGCAGCCCACAAACTTTGGTTCGTGCTTTGAGGTATGTTGCTGACTAATTATTTAGCTATTGTCGTTTGTACGTCTAACTTTTGATGGATCATTAATTTCACTTTTAACTTTACGTATTCAACAAAGCTAGTTGTTATATTATATAATTACACTGCAAACATGTTGTTAAGGGAAAATGAGAAAACTGATTGTAATTGATGGATACTAACATGTGTTTATGGTCAAAGAGAAATGCTGTAATGACGTGAATAAAAATATTCTCGACAAACAAAACACCACTAAGTGCCTGTTTGGGTTTTTATTTTAAACAATTAAAGCTCGATGTAAGTAATGCAATTTTTTGCTCTTAACAATATCAAATTCATGATCACTTTTCTTTTTCATTTTACAAGCTTGTTTTCCAATGTTATTTTTGTAAAATGATACTGAAAAGTCCTTGGATTTTTCTATCCTATTTTCTTTCAAGATTAGATTGAATAGGGGAATGTGCTGCGGTATTTTGTCACTGTGTGTGTTTAATACATCAGTTCTGTTTAGTTTTGTGCTCATATAACTTTATATGGGCATTCTCTTGTTTTTGACATGATTTCTTGATTACCTTTTAGGGTCGTTGAAATGCAAGAAATTCTTGATCAGCAACTTGCTGAGGAGGCAGCTGAAGCTGAGGGTGAAGATGTCATAGCAGCAATTGCAAATCCACGTAGAACTGCCAAGTAACTGTTTTGATGTGATTTTCGGTTTTATGTATGGCTATAACCCATCTGTTGCCTTCTCCCCATCATGCATCGTTGTTTGGTTTCTCAATACTATTTGTCTTTGATGCACATTCAAGATGAATTTTACCTTCCATCTTATGAAGATATATATGGTATTGCCTATTAAGTTAGTCATTTACTTCAAACTGTAGAAAATCTACTACTGGATCAGCTTCTTCCAAAAACCTAGTACAGCAGAAGTTGAAGGCTCAGGGAAAAGGCTATAAGGATAAATGCTACGAGCAAATAAGGAAGACAGTTGAAGATCGGTTCAATAAGCTTCTAACAGAGGTGGTTTATTGCTGTTAATTAAATACTTCATAGTTAAGGAGACTATCTTGTAGTTATTGTATAATATATATAACTCTAACAGTAATCTATGACCAGCTTGTTTTTGAAGACCATAAAGCAGCTTTGGAGGAAGCTCGGGTGGTATGCATTTAGAATTTCATAAATTCAATTTCTATATTTTATCTTCCCCGCCCTCTGCCTTTCCATTCTTGGTTTCATTTAAATTTTCCTTCATCAAATGCTCAGAACTATTTTCTGTTGGATGATATTCTGCTTCTTTATTGTGTAAAAAAATAAATAATAAATAAATAAACACAATTGGACAAGTAAAAATTGTCTCACGAAAAGGCTAGCCACATTTTAACAAATTCTCTCTGTCAGGAATTGGCAGCATATTAATACGACTAGCAGCCTTTCATTTGGACAACAAAAGTTATTAACAGTCTACATCGTGCAAAAAAATATGATGATATCACAGTACAAAGTGCAATGACACTTGAAACTAATAATTTTTAGTAAAATAGATGAACTTAGAAAGTAACTATTCTCTATATTTTCAACTTTGCTTTTGTAAATCTGGGTTTGCAAATGTCCTATGGTGGAAATCAGCCTATCTGTGTTGGTAAGTATTGGAGAGATATTTTGACTGGCTCAGAGTAATCACAACATTGAAAAGGTGAACATGTGGGATTAAGGGATTTGATTACATTTTTAATTGTAATCTGATAGGAAATTTTGGACTGCAACTGCTAATAGGCAGATCAGTTTACTTAGGAAGCTGCTAATAGGTAATTCATTTGTACTGCTTGGGTGAATTGTTTTCTTGGCTACAGATTCTCCATGCCCGATAAAAGAAGAAGTTATTAAAGATACTAGCAGAAAAAGTCTGCCTAGGGTAATAGTCAACTTGGAAGGTGAGAAATTGGAGAACCATTGATGCAATCAAACTCCAATTTGTTGCTGACATTAGTTTATTTTTTTTATTTGTCTATTTGGCTAAAAAGTCCTAGGTTGGACTACCCCAACATTGAATTTGTATTTTGCTATCTGCATTTTTTAACTTTTAAATTTGTGTCTGGATATTTAGGTTTGGTCCATGTAATAAACACGTTGATTTAGCATGTGAGGAAGTGTATTACAATTAAATATTATAGTTTGGGCTTTTACTTACAACTTGGTTTTTTGTGTCTTAGTGGTTATAATGAATTTTATCTTCACAAACATGTATGGTAATTGTAGTTGCAAATAAAATAAAGTAATTTTACTACAAGCTGCAATTGTATCTTTACTGGTTCTAACATGAAAAGAAAAATTAAGCCATGTGGCTTCTCTCTCTCTCTCTCTATTGTTCAGTTTCATTTCTCTCACATGAATTAAAGAGGCTGCAAGCATTGTGAGTCATTGAATCTATCATATGTTGTTCCATGGAAATCATGTTTAATGGTTAGCACATTGTTTATCTACATTAATATTTCTTGTAGTATTGAAACTGTTTTTTACATGGTAATCACAGTAACTGAATTTTCATCTCCTCAATTATTGTGCTATTTTCAAATATCTGCAGCTTTCATAATATTCTTGTCTTCTTTTGACATCCAGATGGGAGAAGAGCTTGGAGATATTTATGACTATGTGGCCCCTTGTTTCCCTCCAAGGTTTGGCTGGTGTTAAATCTTCTTGTTTATTGCTTTACCTGTATTGACAATCAACTTTTAGCTCATATATAGAGAGAGTAATTTTTATTTCAGTTGCTTCATAATGTAGTTTTGGATGTGTTTTGTCCTACATAGACATAATAATATCTGTTTCCATTGCTTCATAATGTAGTTTTGGATGTGTTTTTACGTGCTTGCACTTGATTGAGTGTGTGTTCTAATGGCTGTGAATTTTTGAATGAAAATGCGTGCCATTGTTGAATATGAGTGGCATTAAAGTTAACTTTTCATTAGAAATGTTTTATTTATTCTGATTCAATCCTCCATGATGACAGATATGAAATTTTCCAGCTAATGGTAAACCTGTATACTGAGAGGTTTGTTCAGATGCTTAGATTGCTAAGTGACAGAGCAAATGAACTGACAAATATAGAGATTCTAAAGGTATTTTAGCCTGGATCCTTATTTGTTTTTAATCAAACGTGTCATCTCAATTCTTAAATTCATTTTGGTAATTGTTAAGAACTTGCATGTATTATATATGCCTACATAATAGTGACTGTTTATTTTCCATTAAGTTTGGTGGCAATGTATCTTACTCTGTTTATTTTCAATTCCTTTTGGTGGTAATGAATCAAAACATTATCTTCATTGCATTGCTGTGTGTTTGATAAGGTATATAGGCTGGCAAAACACCAAATTTGCACCTTTGTCACTTCTTGAAACACATTTGAAAGGTGGAAAGGGGAAACTTGGCAATCACTTTTACACAGCTATGTTCTAATGTTGCAACAAGCTTCAAAATTTCAGCTCTGCCATAGCTATTGCTGTTGTTTTTATGAGTTAAATCTGTTTCTCCATGTATCTTTCCTAGTAATGTTTGTTACTACTGGCAGTTTGTGCAGAAAGTAACTGTAGCAGAAATCATGATAGGCTGCAGTTGTAACACACCAGCCAAGGCCTTCTTTCTTTTTGACTTCGGAGTTAACTTCCATATTTTGGCTTGATTTAGTTTGCATCTTACCACATGATTGTCTTACTTCTGTTTCTTTTTTTTTTTTTTTTGTAGTTTGTTCCGTTTCTGTAAAAAATATAATTACGCTGGTTTGCTTCAACTAGGTAACTGGTTGGGTAGTTGCATACCAAGATGATCTAATTGGGCTTGGAGTTGATGAAACTCTGGCTCAAGTTTGTTCCGAGAGTGGTTCTATGGATCCCCTTATGAACTCATATGTTGAGAGAATGCAAGCTACAACAAAGGTAACTAATCATGCCACTACCCCTTAATCAACACTGCTGGTATCCGGTAAATTTGTAATTCAGCTTATCTAAGTTCTCTTTCTCATTTAATACATGCTATTTTCATTCTTTTTTCTAGAAATGGTACTTAAATATCCTGGGGGCCGATAAAGTACAGCCACCAAAGAAAACAGAAGATGGAAGACTCTATACTCCAGCTGCAGTTGATTTGTTCAGGATTCTTGGGGAGCAAGTGCAAATTGTTAGGGAAAATAGCACTGATCTCATGCTATACAGAATTGCTCTGGCTGTTATTCAGGCAAAGTTCATCTAAATATTTATAGAAATAGTTAACTTAAATTATCATAAGGTACTAGGGGATATGTGCATTACTATAATTGCTTCATTTGAAATAAAAAAAAAATGTATTGTGAATGGTGATAGTATTGCGAATGTAGTCCTTTCCCTTGTAGTTCTTTCACTCTTTTTTTTGGTTATGTTTCCTATTATATCTATAAATTGGAGTACAAAAACGTGAGTCTTTTGTGAAATGGCTTTTGACTTATAGCCTTCATTTTCCTTTAACTTGCTTTGTTTCTTTAGGTATTTATCGATTTTCAAGCTGCTGAAAGGGAGCGACTCGCAGAACCTCCTTCTGAAATTGGTCTGGAACCTTTATGTGCAATGGTTTGTGAAATTTTAATACGTAGATTGTGATAACCTTTAACTGTTTGGAAATTTTATTAAACATATTCTTATTGAGGCTGTTTCATTGGGTTATATTAATATGGTATACAGATAAACAATAATTTACGTTGCTATGACCTTGCAATGGAGCTGAGCAACAGTATCATAGAAGTTCTTCCTCAAAACTATGCTGAGCAGGTAATGCTGATTTGATTCAATTTCATAATTTTTTTCACCCTTCTTGTATTTTTAATTTTTCCAAATTTGATTGGAGGTTTTGAGTTTCCTCCAATTATATTTTTTAACATTTATTGTAAACGAACTACTTGTTTTCCATTAAGATTTCTTCATTATGTGAGTGGTTTTTTTTTTTTTTCTTCTTCATACCTTTTCTATTGTGTCTTGGTTTCTTATGGAAGAAACAAATCTGTTTTTGCCAAAAATGTATCCTTGTTTGTCATTTTGGGTTACCTAGGTTGTGAAAGAACATCAGGGTTAACCCTTGGATCCTTCAACATTTCAATAGTGTAGAGAAGCTTTAGTGTTTTAATATTTTTTTTAGCTCATATCGTTGATTATTTATGTTATGTTTTTGCCGATATTGACATAGTTACATACTGATTTTCATTTTTTAATGGCAAACTCCATAGGAGGAAGTCACATATCTAGAGTCATGCAAATTTATCGTGTTATTAAGTGTGTGCCTATAGTGGAAGATCTTGTCCACCTAACTATTCTCTCTGAGAATGTGTCCTCATTGTTTGATAGTATTGACCAAGACAACTTTCCCCATCATTTCTCTGCCCTTGGTTGAGGTGGTAAAAAGATAAGGTTGGGGTAATTCGTGAAATTTGAAGAACAAATAAAAATGAACCTCTTTACTTTGCAGATAACAGAAAATGAATATATAAATATATAAAAGAAAATTGAAATTATGTAAATACCATATCTTTTTACTCCATTAAGTCTGAAAAATAAGGTTTCTCTTATGAGTGGAATTCCAACATATGTTGATGCATGGGTAAGTAATGTCACCTAATATGGTGAAAAATATTCTAGTAGTTTTTTCAATATCACATAATACAATACCTAATACTTGTGGTAAAATTGATTTCCCTTTGTCACTTCTATAGGTTAATTTTGAAGACTCTTGCAAAGGTTTCTTAGATGTTGCAAAGGTATCTAAAATTAAATTTTTTGTATGTTTTAAGCTTTGTTTTTTCCAGTATGTTTCTTGTGAGATGATGTAAAACTTGTAGCTAGTGATCTTTGTATTCTAGCAAAAACGATATTGTTGGGAACTTGGTGTGTTTTGAATAAGGTTTATAGAACTCATACTTGGACATTCATCTATTGTAGGAAGCTGTGCTTCTAACTGTTACTGTTATCTTTGAAGATCCTGGGGTGCAAGAGTTAGTCGTCAAGCTTTATCATAACGGTAAAATAACATTCTTAACTACTTAACTACTAACGTCATATATATTTCAGATAGTAGTCTTTTTACTGATTGCTGCTAGTTGCCTTTTGATAAACATTAATGTATGTGCTTTTCTTGGCTGACATTTCCTAAGTTTTGCAACTATGATGACGTGCTCAAGAGCCATTTCCTTGCTATGTCAAAGATTGTGCAATTTAAAAGAATTGCTCGACTCTCTACATTGCTATATAATTGCACAGTAAATGTTTTGAGATTAGTGATAGTATGTATTGCAATCCATCTCCATTTGACTGCTATTACGTGGATGTTTTATGTCATTTTCTGGAGTGGTTCCACAATTTAAATTTAGTACAGCAAAATTAATGGTATAAAAATTTGAATTAGGTTAACCCAATCCGATTTGTTTAACTGTTTAGTTCTAACTCATTACTCATTAGTGAGGTTTTAATCTTTGGAAATGCAAAATGGAACATATTTATAATGTCAAGTTTATGCTACCTTATATTATGTTCTAATGAAATAAATAATAATTTGCATTATTAAATATTTGCCACCAAATACACGATCAGTATGTAGCAGTTGGACTGGATCTCTATCAGTCCAGAAATTGAATACCATATCTTGACAATTGAATTACTTTAGATTGAAAACCAATTGTTAATTTGAGAAAGAGATGAAATAGACTACGGTTTTTTAATTTACTGAATTGTTAGCTTACTGACTTGGGTTTCAAATTGTGTTCATGGCATATATAGAAGAAAAGCTGAACCTGAACTCAGTTATGACTTTCACTAGTGAGTTGGGTTTATGACCGTAAGTATGATTGTGTGACACTTTTTGGCAAACTATTATGAATTAACCAGGAGCTTATTCCTATGTTCTTAATAATTATTTCTCTAAAATGATAATAGATTAATAATTTATTAATGAGATCTGGTTTTGAAAATATGTTCATTTAAAAAAAAAAAAAAAAGAAAAAAAGTAACCTTTTTTTCTTTTTTTTCTCTCTAGAAAAATTTTGCTAAACTTTTTGTTTTTTTTTTTAAACATAAAAAAAAAAATAAATTGAAAAAGTGGTTTTTTTTTCTCCTTCATTTTTTTTTTTTTTAATCTTTTCTTGGGATCAAGAAAAAAAAAAAAAACTATTTTTGAATCAGTCCTAATAAATATTGATAATACAAATACCTAATGTAGTATCAATACGAAAGCAAATATCAAATGTAAATGTGGGGGAACTAAAATCTAGGACTTTCTGACGAAACTGGCTTTGATGCCTCGAAAATATATGAAATCTAATATATTCTATGAAAACAAAGAAAAAAAAATGACAAAAAACAAATTCTTTGTTCAAAAGATTGAAAACGTCTTACTATTTGATTACTTGTTCCATGAAATCATATTGGAGGTTGCCTCATTAGTAAAATAACGTAGGAAACCTTAACAGAAATTTAAAAAAAAATTAAAACAAAAAAAGACTAAACTACTTATATATATATATATATACACACACACAAACAATTGTATCACAATATTCTTACATGTATTCCAAAAATATATTATACATTTATACCAGTGGAATGTATTTTGGTGTATAATATAGTTACATTTTTTTATAGTATAGGATATCTAATGTATGTTTGAAAATTATATTGCGTTGGCGGATAATCTTCCCTATTATTTTAATACTTTATATTTCCTTTGAGTTGATGTCTATGTTCTGTTTATTCTATTTATTTTCTTACTTTTTTTTTTTTTTTTTTTTTTTTTTTTTCATTTTTCAGAATGGTCTGAGGGTCAAGTTACTGAGTACCTAGTTGCAACATTTGGTGATTATTTTACAGATGTAAAGATGTAAGTTATCTTTATTTTAAACTTGATTAACTTTAGTTCCCAGCATTTCAGGTTTTATTGCATCCACACAGAAGAGAAAATGGTACAAACTAATATTTTATTGTTAAGCCTTCTCTCTCTCTCTCTTTTTTAAATGGTGACTTGTCTATTCATAATGGAATGCGAGCATGAAATATTGCTTGTCCATTTTTCTTACCAATACTCTTGCTACATGTAAGCTTACTGTGTGCTGCTGTCAGGTTTGCTGGGATATATTTGTATTTATCATAGCCTTAAGAGCTTTGGAATGTGAGAGAGTTTTTCTTTGTGGTTTTGTGAGGGTGAGATTTCATAGATTTTAACTTTGCACTTTCTATCATTGCAATGACTGTACAAGAAATAGGTCTAAAGTAACTGTATTATTTATTTGTTAATTTTGTCAAACTTAATTTGACATCAATCAGTGGGATTGCCCATTAATTTTCCTTAATATAAAATATCTAAATCTGATTAAAAAAAGTAGGTTTTTCTGTGTGGTCATAGGTAGAGTTTGGTATATACTTGTGTTCATCTCATCCTTGTTTATATATTCCATTCATTGATTGGTGTGTCATAGAATTGATTTTAGTATTACAACTTTTGAGTCCCTGGGCTCTTCCAGGTGCAGAAGGGCTTTGTGCTCTGATGATATTATGGCTTCATTAGGTGGAATAGTAATCTTACTTATTTGCTGTTGCTTTCAATAATCTGTAACTAAGGTACATTGAAGAAAGATCATTTAGGAGATTTGTTGAAGCATGTGTGGAGGAAACCGTGGTTGTTTACGTGGATCATCTTCTGACACAGGTTTTATCGTTTTGCTATCTGAAACTGAAGTGATGATAATGCTTTATCATTTTAGATGGACATTCTTTTGCGTAATTTATGATTTCTTTAGTTTTTATATGGCTGATTTGTTCATATGGTGATTGTGATTGAAGAAAAACTACATCAAGGAAGACACCATTGAACGAATGAGGCTAGATGAAGAGCTTATTCTGGATTTCTTTAGGGAGTATATACCTGCTAATGTAAGTTTTAACCTTGATTTAACATGTGGAAGTGATTCTCATTGACGATGTACTGCCAATCAAAAGTAGATTATATATATATATATATTAACAATCAGATTCTTATGGTCCATTTTTAACTGATTTTTCTCCGGTTCTTGCAGAAAGTTGAAAATAGAATCAGGATTTTGGGTGATTTAAGAGAGCTTGCTTCAGCAGAGAGTGTCGATACCTTTACACTCATATATACAAATATTCTTGAACATCAACCTGACTGCCCGGTAAACATCATAAGCAATATGTTGTCACCGAATTAATCTTTTGATCATAAGTTTTCTTGGTTAGTTTTAATAAGACTGTGAATACATGTTTTATTAGTTCTCTGTGTGGTGGTAAGCCATATAATGCTAAATGTTTTATCCCGTCTCTATGTGGTGGTAAGCTATATAATGCTAGGTTGTCGCTTTTGTGAAACATTTGTATATTGTTTTTATATCTAGCAAATTTTCTGAAGGTCTCTGTGTCTTTCACATTCCAATTAAGGTTATCTGATTTCCTCCAATTGCAGCCTGAGGTTGTTGAGAAGCTTGTTGGACTACGAGAGGGTATACCTCGGAAAGATGCAAAAGAGGTATGTGCATCACTCAAAATTTCAATTACCTCAAGTTACTCACTTGAAGAGTTTGTTCCGAGACCTTAAGAAAATATAACTTACAAATGCTTTTCTACTTTGTTTTTGACTCTGAAAAAAATTGATAATTTGGATATGGTGGTGCATGCTAATTTGAATAAAACATTTTCACACAACATAGTATAATCCATCGTTACTATTACCTGTGATGGTCTCAGATTGCTTGGATCTAAACAAATCAATCACCAGAATGTTTTCATTATAAATAAGATTAGTCCTTGGTTTCTAATTTCTTTGAAATATCTTTATATTTATTATCATTAGTTTGGATTAATTTTCATAAAGTAAATAATATTCTTTAAGTAGTCGACTTAGTCATCCAATTTTATCCTTGTTAAAATAGGTTGTACAAGATTGCAAGGAAATCTATGAGAATTCTCTCGTAAACGGACAACCACCAAAGACTGGTTTTGTTTTCCCAAGGTTGAAGTGCTTGGCTGCTTCCCATAAATCTATCTGGCGAAAGTTGCATTAAACTGCAAAGCTAATCACTGGCGATGCCTAATCCGATTACAAGTGTGATGACACCTTAAGAAAAAGATCAAGACAACGAATCAACATGTGGGGGTGGAAGAAGGCCATGGAGGGAGATTTGACACTTTTTTGTTTTTTTAATATGAGACTTGACACTAGCATGAAGAAGCTGCAATTACTTACCTATAGCCTTTCTTTAATCACTTTCTCTGTAGTTTTGAAACTGCTCCAACTAATTTTTATTACCATTCACAGCCCCTACTCTGCCGCCACCTTTGCTGCTTTTCATAAGAGAGATTACATTGCAGGACAATCAATCATAGCTTATGTAAATTTAAATAAGTAATTGCTCTTGTCAATTTATAAACAGAGATACATACAAGTTTAATTATGCTTTCATTATAAAATCACCAACCCATATTGTCCAACGATTATAAACCATCAGCAACACAGTCTTTTCTCAAAGAAGACAATCATGTAATAAAACATGAGTGCATATAGTTTTTGGAAAATTATGTAATAAAACATGAGTGCATATGGTTTAAGTGGGAGGCTTACAGACAAGGGAAGAGAATACAATGCTTGTCCATGCAAAGCCAACGGAGACACACCATTCAAGAGTTTTAAACATACAATGTACACATGCACATTTGTTGCAACAAGGTGGTTATTATTTAAGCCACAGGTCAAACTTCAAAGGGACGATCGATTGGCAGAGCATTGTTAAATATGTTAATGCCTCTGCTAATGATCTTACCACATTATCAGTGGTATTGAGCTACAAACCAATGAATGCTGCTGCAAAGCTACGATACCAGAATTGTAAAAATTTGGGCAGGGAGCTCCATCCCTAAATAGGTAAACTACTATTGTATTTGATTACCAATAACCAATCTTTTATCATCTAGTCCTAGAAGTACAATCCTTCCAATAGCCGATCTTCAACTTCAAGTTATAAATCATCCCTAAAGCCTCTATAAGCAAAATATAATGGTTTGCTTTGTTTCTTCACTTAATTGTAAATGAAGGGGTGTTTATGAAAGGGAAATTACAATGTATCCGCAATCTGATTTTTATGTTTTAACTTAAAATTAAAGTCATCCCTCAAGCCTATATAAACAACATAAATTACATACATCCACAATTTATCATCTTTCCACATTCAAGAATATGATAACAACATTAAAATCTCATCCACCTTTTTCTCTATTATAAAAAAAATTGCATCCACATTTCATCATTAAAAATTTGACTAAACAAATCAAATATGTCATCCTTGGATACAAGAGCATTATTATACTACACTACTTTGGGTAACTGCTAATTTTGGAGGAGATGCAAGCTCCAGCTCAACTAAGATGTAACACTATAGCCCTTTGCGGAAACCAGAAACATGTGCACTTCATAATACCCACATAAACTTAATAAAAAACTAAAGCAAGTCATAGCCATCCACTTCTAAAACATGGAATCACGGATTGCCTATAAGTTGTAATATAATCCATCTTATTCAAGTTAATATAAGATTCGACAAGAAGAAAATTCCAACCTTCACAAGCCAATATCATCTATTCATTATAAACTGCAAATTACAATAAAACTAGCCAAATCGACAAATCATCAACTTACAAAAGATGCCATTTGCCATCTCAAAGCTCCAACAATCAATTCCTACCAAGTGGGAGTGATCTGCACGAATAAGTCTCCTTAAATTCTGACTTCCTCGAGGATGTAAATATCGAAGCATATACCGACTTATTAGCATTAGGTGGCGCAATATCAACCGCCTTAAACCTCTTCACCGTGCCATTACCATTACCACTCAAACCCTTAACATTCTCCACCTTACCACCATTACCCTCCAATTTACTCAAACCCTTCACATTCTCCACACCATTGCTTTCGCCAACCCCGCGCTTTGTCCCAGTAACCTTCTCCTCCTCTCTCCCATTACCCACTTCACCATTCTTCACTCTCTTCGCCTTCTTATTCTTAACTTTCGCCTTCTCTCCCTCCATCCTCTCTCTCAGCGCCACCACCTCCTCTTCACTCCCATTGATCACAATCCTATCTGATTCACTAAACTCTTGATGACAAACCAAGCAGGAAGATGACTTCACCTCCTTCAATGCCTTTGCACTCAACACATGTCCACAACTCCTCAACGCGAAAAACTTATACTTGCCATTGAATTCATGCCCCGTTATTGGGCACTGAAACCTCACATTGTCCTCCTCCTCTCCGGGCAGCTTCGAAAGCTTGACATTCACCATATCCTTCAAGCCCCTTATGTGACCAAACCCTTTGGGTAAAGTTTTACCCAACAGAGCTTGAACAACGGCTTCTTTGTTAAAAATATTACCCAGTTTGTCAACCACACAAGGCTCTCTCAAAGGCTCGCTGGACAAGGCGCAATTCAACCACTTCGAAAGCCTGACCTCATTTGGGTCGATCTTGTCCGGCTTCTTCTCGGCGTACATGTTCAGATAACAGTCTCTCGACTCGGCTCCAGTGGCGCCTCCATCGCCACCGCCACCCAGAACCCGCTGGCGCAAACAGAGAGTGGAGAAAGGAGCAATTTGGGGATTGTCGAAAAGCCGGGTCGAATCATGAAGGATTCGACCATTGAGAGTGAAGTAGAAGGAGGAGAAAGCTTGGTGTCTCGAAAGGAGACAGCTTTTCAGGTCGCCAAGAGTTTGCCATTGGCTGGGGTTCATGATTAGGGTTTTCTGCGAATTCGTTGGCGAATCCACGAAGATTTGGCTTCTGCTGACCCGCATGTTGAAGAAGGATTGAGAGAGATTTGATGGGTAAGGGTTTTTCGTAATTTGGGAATTCTGGGAAGAAGAAGATAGATCGCTGGATTGAGAGAGATTTGATGGGTTAGGGTTTTTCGTAAGTTGGGGATTTCGGGGCAGAAGAAGATTGATTGATGGATTGATAAATAGTTTATTAGTATTATCGGCTGAACCGACCTTATCAAAATTAAAATACTACCGGCTCAACAGAGACGGGCATATACGTTTTTGTCAAAATCGGACGGTTTAAAATTGACTTCAATAAGGGCCGGCAAAATGGAACCCTCCATACCCGCACGCTGAGGTTCGGGTCTTTTTTATGCCCTTAAAAGAATCGGATCTCAGAAACCCGCATATTCACGGGTAGGATGTGGTTCTACTCGCGGGTCTCCACCAGACCCGCAAATGTCCTGAACCCGTTTTCTTTTATGCATTTTCATGTCGAAGTCTCCAATGTTAATAAAAATAATAAACACCACCTGTTTGATGAGAGTCCTCAATGAAGATGCAGTTGCTGTTGAAACCACAATGGCATAGTTTTTTGCTGCGAACTATCAATACCCAGAAATGCGAACATCGTTTAGTCTCTATGTACTCCACAGTTCGACCTAACCGCACACCACAACAGCTGCACGAGCTGTGTAAAGTTGTTTCAAGCACAATGGGTGGTCTAGATGAGTTAGAAGTAAGTCTTAATCGATTTGATGTTGCTTTAACCTCATCACTTGTCACCCAAGTCATAGATTCCTGCAAACACGAAGCACCCACTAGAAGATTGTTGCGTTTTTTCTTGTGGTCTAGTAAGAATTTGAATATTAGTTTGGAAGATAAGGATTATAATTATGCGATATGTGCTTTTACTGAAATGAAGGATCTTACAGCTGTGAATATATTGATTTCGAATCTTAGGAAAGAGAATCGCGTATTGGAGAGGCAATGTTTTTGTGTTTTAGCTGAGGCATTAGTTAAACTAGGGAGAGAAGACGATGCGTTGGGTATTTTCAAAAACTTGGATAAGTTCAAGTGTGCACAAGATCGTGTTACAGTCACTGCCATTGTCAATGCTCTTTGTGCTAGGGGACATGCTAAGAGAGCAGCAGGGGTTGTTTATCACCATAAGGATAAGATATCTGGTGTAGAGCATTGTATCTATAGAAGTCTTCTTCATGGGTGGTCCATACAAGAGAATATGAAGGAAGCAAGAAAAGTTATCAAAGAGATGAAGTCTGCTGGGATCATGCCTGATTTATTTTGCTATAACACGTTCCTTAGGGGCTTGTGTGAGAGAAACCTTAAACGCAATCCTTCCGGTTTGGTACCTGAAGCTTTGAATGTGATGATGGAAATGAGGACCTACAAGATTTCCCCAACCTCCATTAGTTATAATATATTGCTTTCTTGTTTAGGCAGGACTAGAAGAGTGAAGGAATCCTGTCAAGTTCTTGAGTTGATGAAAAAGTCCGGTTGTGCTCCTGATTGGGTCACCTATTATCTTGTTACAAGAGTATTATATTTGACTAGCAGGTTTGGCAAAGGTAATAAGATGGTTGATGAGATGATTGAAGAGGGGTTGGTACCAGATCGCAAATTTTACTATGACTTGATTGGTATTCTCTGTGGAGTTGAGAGAGTGAACTTCGCGCTTGAGCTTTTTGAGCGCATGAAAAGAAGTTCATTAGGTGGTTATGGACCAGTTTATGACGTGCTAATACCCAAGCTTTGCAGAGGAGGAGATTTCGAGAAGGGTAAAGAGCTATGGGATGAGGCTAGAGCTATGGGCGTCACTTTAAACTGCTCTAGGGACGTGTTAGATCCATCTATTACTGAGGTGTTTAAGCCAACAAGGAAGGTGAGTGAAGTATACCTTGACCGCACCACAACCAGGATTGAAGCACAACCTAAGAAACCTGATAAAGAATATAATAAAAGAAAGAGGAGCAAGAAGAAAAAGAACTGAGAGAATTCTTCTCAAAAGAAACTGGTAACTCATGTTTTCCTCAATGCAAGTTAGACGTATTTTGTTCTTACATTCTTTTTCATTGTTAGTTTACATAATGTTGTTAATCCATACACCTGGGACTATTTGTTCCAAATCAGTTAATAAAACATCATAAACTATATTTGTGTAGCGATAACCTAGGACTTGTTCCTGAACTATGGTAACTTTTTCATGTTCATTCATTAAGGCAATTGCAATTAGTTGTCATAGGTGACTCCCCTTAAACCCAGATTCTTTTTTCTTATTCATTCTTGTTGATAATTTGTGTGCACATCAATAACTTACGCTGTGATCTAGTATATGTTTTCTTCAATTTCATAAAAACTAGTTGGTCCTCTTTCGAACATCATTCAGCCGCTCAACAATAATTGTTGCTTGATGAATGTAGATTCACTTAAATTGACCTCGTAATTTTATTATTATTATCTTTTTTCCATTATCATGTTGGACAGTAGAATGAATAGTTAAAGCTGATAATGTTCAACCAATTCCTATTGGCATCTGTTTCTTTTATGCTGTGAAGTGCATGGTTTCTTTTTCCTCAGTTTCTTTATTTACTTTATGGATCTCTTTAATTTTTACTGACATAATTAATTCCCACAAAACTTAATGTTAAATTCTAAATATATCTGTGTATATTTTCCTTTTTGACAGGTGGAAAGCTTTTATAATCCATACATTCCTGGGATTATTGGGAAATTGAGTGAGAAAGGTTTAGTTGAAGAAATTCAGGGTGCTTGTGCGATCTTCATTGAAGGGGTTAACATACCACTGTTGTGAAGAGTGATGGTGGTTACAACCATGCTTCAACTGATCGAACAGCTCTTTGGTTAGTATTTTGGTTTATTTTCTTTTTTAGTTAGGGACTAAAACTCTTCTGAGTTGATTAACAATATTTAATTTTTATTAATCATTTTTTGTTCAGCTGTTTTATTTTTCTTTAGTAGCAGTTGATCTGTTTTGTTGATGAGAAATATTTTAAAGATTAAGAGAAATATAATAAAAGTACTGAATAGTGTCCAGAGTGAGATTGATTAAATGACTGAAAATTTATTTTAACACTATTTACTTTGAAGCTTTCATTACTATACCAGTTTTTAGTATTTTTTTTTATCGTTGATTGTTATCTTTACACCATCGGCTTAAATAACCATGTCAAGTATGTGCTAGTAACATAATTAATTTATCTTGCTGACTGGTTTATAATTATTGTATCAGTAATAGTCCTATTTCCTTTTCTTTTATTTCCTAGCAATCATACTGGAAACTTAAACAATAAGCTGTTTATGATTAGGAAGATACATAAATTGATTGATGGACTATTTTTTTATATTTTAAATTATGGTCCTTGGAGTGGAATAGAGACTTGGACTCAAAAATTTTGAAAATTTACGACAATTATTGGTAAGTTTGCATGTTCACCCCATCAATTTGTTCAAGCAGATGCATGTTTTGCTGAGTTCTCTGACAGTTTTCGGTGACTTGAGGTCAGTAAAGTTGAGTTTGTGTTGACAGTCTAAGTCATTGACTTTCACTCTACTGTTTCTGTGATGTTGCTGGTTTGGTCCCAGGAATTGTAGCAAAAATATTTGCATAGTGGTCACACTGTTGCCACTGGCTTATCTATTCTCCTGTGCATGCTGGATCTTACCTAATCGTTGTATTTGAAGAGTTTACTTATTAGTTCGTTTATTTTAGGACTAGGTCATTGTTATTGACTTAGTTGCACATCTATATGATCAATTATCATTCATCTGGTTGCAACTATTTGATCGGAATAAAAGTGGGGCATAATGAAATCACAAGTATTGATTGCACTGCTTGATATGTGTGGGTATCGCCTTAATGAAGTAACACTTTTGACATGGTGTTCTGTGTATGTATTCAATTTAGTCGAATCAAACTTCCACTTTAACTACAACTATTTTCTTATTGCTCAGACTTTTATTACTTTCTGATGCTAATGTACTATGGTGAGTTGAACTTAGATCCTTAGGGACTTTTTTTTTTTTTTCTTGCCACTTAAGTCGTAATTTCATTTAACACTTAAATTATACGACTTTAGGATGTTTATTTTTTAACTTAAGTTTAATATTTATATAAATATCTTAATACAGAAGAGTAAATTTTAGGACTTATTAGTAAATGAAGAAGTCCTTTATAACTAAAAAAATATCCATTATCCAAAAAAAAAAAATCCTAAATTTTATACAAATCCTAAACCTACAACTTCAATAAGAGGAAGCGCAGCTGCCCCCTGGATGATGTCCAGCCTCCTCCCTGTGTCTGGTGGTAGGAGGTTGCCGGCTGGCCTCCTATTGTTTGATGGGAGGAGGCCACACCTTGTCCCATTTGATAGGGAGGAGGCTGTGGACTCCTCTATGTGTATGGAGGCTGCCATTGGGCTCCATTCTGTTAAAGACCTCCACATTGTTGCAAGTGGCTGGGCTTCTGTATAAAGGAGGTTGTGACCTTCTCTAATCAAAATTTTCAAAATATTTTAATCTTTTTCAATTTTATATTGCAGGCTGCCAAATGTGCTGGTTGGCTTTCAGCTAATAGCTAATGGTAGTACACACCCTAAAACTAGGCATGTTGATTTTGGCCTTGTTCTTGGGGAAGATCAAAAGCGGTTTTGGACAGGTAGCAGTGAAGTGGTTTGGTTAGTTAATTTACTTGATGAAGAAGAGTCGCAGTAAAGCAGCACTTATTGAACGTGGTATCATACTGAAAGATCCAACTTCTTTTTGTTGTTAGAAATTTGGTCTAGAAACTGGATTATGTTCATCTCTTCTTATTTAGTTCTTCTGTTTGGGTTACCTACCAAAACTTTTAAGTGTGTAACCTTTCTTTCTATTTTGATCAGGTATGGGTGAAGAGGAAGATGAGCTTGAGTAAACTGCCGAGGCACTGGGCTATGGTGCTGTTAAGGAAGCTATCAATATTCTTGGTAGGGAGCAATAGTAACTGGATATCTTTTTCTTTTTCTACTTGCATTGTCCTTTCAATTTCTGCTTGCTTTTGGCTTGTCTTTTGTCCTGCGTTGGTATCAACTTTATCCTTCAATCTTCATTACTGTAATAGTCATTGCTACTGATATGCTACTAACTAGTGGAACTATTGTTTGCTTTTGATCATGATATGAAGTGTTTTAATTGCATCCATCTGGAAGTTTGATCTAAAATATTGTGTTCTTTTTCCAGTCTTGTACATGTTTCCCAAAATAAAAAGGGAATACTCCAGACATCTATGTGATTTCACCTACATAATGCCCCAAAGTTAAAAAAGCTAGGCTCATGTCTCACCCCTTTAAAGCCTGTGGTGTTTAATAACTCAAATACTCTGAAGTTTTGGATTTTCTTGTAGCAAAATAGGGTGGTAACTGCATTTAAAATCACTGCTCCTATACTTGTTATTGGTCATTCACAAGCATTTTGTAGTTGGATGATATACCAGAAGGCCTAGGGAAGTCAATGTATTACTCGTGTTGTTTTGTTAACTGAATTAATCTGTTATAGTGAAAGAGGTTTAAGCCTGTTATGTCCTGTTCTGTTCTTATATATATATATATATATATATATATATATATATATATACATTTGCTTGTTACAGACTGGGTCATTAGTGTTGGATCATGCAGACGAACTTGTGCCAGGGCTTCATTTGCTACAACTTTCAGAAGTAAGACCGCCTCTCCCTCACATCTTGTATCCCAGTTGAAATGCTGGTTATAATAAGCATTCATTTAATTGTATAGAAATGATGCATGTGTTTTAATTGACATTCATATGCTTTCTTTCCTTGATCTTGACTTCTCAGGTGTTCTAATCTGCTACCAAATGTGTTGTGTGAATACTTTTACAATTTATCTGAAAAGTTCACTCCAACTGTCAGGTATGGTTAAGATATGATGATCAAATCTTAAACTTTCTGGCAGCTTTTACTGGAAAGACGCATGATTTATGTGGAATACAATATTTAAACCTTCTGTTATGCAATACGTTTCCTTGAAAACTGGTGCAAGTTGTAGGGTCTGCTGAGGAAACCAGCAGACTTCTACTGTGTGAAGCAACAGCAAGAGTCATGAGGAAATGCTTTCACCTATTTACAAAGTATGACAGACATTTATAGTAGATTTGTGTAACCCATGATGAAGGGTTCTTAGTACCCATACTGTTTCAACAATTTAGAGATTGTACACGGATAGCCCTTGGCCCCTTGCTGATAATTTTTTTTAGATATCAAATCTGGTTAGGCGATTATCGATTCATATAAAAAATAATAGATAGTCAAGAATGTTACAATTTTTCTCTTTCATGAGTCACTTAAATTTAAACTTATTTTATAAAAAATCTAGCCAAAAACTAACAGAGAATCCTTACTAGTTTATCAAACTCCTCTTATCAAAAATCTAACAAAAACTTAGTAGAAAATCACTCGTTTATTAGATGTCCCCAAAAGTGATCATAAACCGACTTCCAAAGAGTAATATTAAATAGAATCTAATAATGGTGTTTTTGGTATGATTTAAACATAGCTTTTACGAATAGAGATCTTATAGAATATAGCTTGCGATTTTACAAGAAGTTTGGTGTTGTTTGTTGTATAAATTTAATATGATAGATGGTTTCAAAAATTATACGAAGGTGTTCGAAATATAAAATATAGTTTTCTATTTAGATAGGATATGTTAAATTTTATTATATAAAATAAAGGTATTTAAGATAATTTATGTCTTTTAAACAAAATCAAGATGAACTTATTAAAAAAGAGTCCAAACTTTAAGATTCTTCCAATAGATATAAAATAACCTTATTAATATTAAGAAAAGCTCAGTTTAATATATATATAAAGAAAAGCTCTCTTCAAGCTAATGCCAAAAAATCAAAATGAAGAACTTCGAACGTTAAAAAAACTATAGAGAAACCATACTCAATAAACTTTTAAGTCTGCCTAGTGGCACAGATAATACAGATTAGTATCAAATAGCGCCAGTGAATTCAAATTATTTCATTTTTATTAGTTTCTTTAATCATACTTGGCAAAACAGAAACAAAACAATTCCATTCTTGCTGTTAGTGATTTCACCATTAATTGGACATAATCAGCCAATCCTTTTTCCACAAACACATGCGTATATAAACACATACAAATACAGTATCTCTTTCAATCTCTTCTTCTTCTTCATGTTTCTTTATTCAACTGCTTTTGCATGGGGTGCAGATGAGGCTGTAATGATATACAATGCCTTGGAAGATACCTATATGTTAACTAACTTTTGGCTTTTAAAAGGAAATATGAGATTCTTGTGTCTATAATTCCAAAAGAATAATCACTCCTCAGTTGAGTTCAAGTACAAACGCTTCTCTCTTATATAATCAATCACTTCATCAGGAGTCAGATATTTAATCGACAACCCTCTTGAAATGCATTCCCTAAAATGCAAGAAAGAAATACATAAGCCTCCTCTGCAAGCAACAAGTATGGTATTTCAATAAAAGACATTATTTACCTTATTCTTGTTGAACTAATTTGATTTGGTATGAGCTCATCCACGACCTTGATGTTGTTCTGAAAATGAACAAGTTAAAACAAGTTAAGATCATATGTGGACAACAAAAAGCCACTAAGAGATCTCTTCCCAATACAAGGTTTTTGAATCCCGAATGATTAAACATTCAACACTCAGAATTGTAGAAGGGTATTACATACAAATATCTGGCATACAAACGACTTATGACTTCTTTTTGGATTTGACCAGGAATAGTCCCATTAATTAACAAGTTACGATCAAAATTTGAGATGTGGTCAAGGACTCAAGTGCCTGATAACTAATGTGTCCATACTACATTAAACCATCATATAGAAGTTGGAGTGCTTATCGACAAGCACATCAAGTAATACAGTAGAAATATCAAAAAGTCTACGTACTCTGTTTTCATTCAAAATTTCATTGTCGGAAATAATTTTGTCAACATCTTGTCCTTCTCTGCGTATGCAAACCACACCATAATCTCTGCATATACTCCTTACCTTAAAATAAAATAAATAAATAAATAAAACAATTATGAGACTTATGATTAAAAATTACCATATGAAGTAAAAAGAATTCATTCTTGGTGTCTTAATCCTATCTATGTGAGAAGAAGGCGGTTAACCAGCATCTAAACTGTTAAATGATGTACCTTCCAACTCAATAAATAAATAAATAAAATAACATAACAAAAACAAAAATACAAACAAATAACTTTGCATTAAACCAAAATCAGTCCATTTTATTTGAAGTGGAGGATGCTTTCATGTTTCAGTAATAGAATCGCCGTCTTTTTAAGCAATAAGCACCTGATAAAAGAACTAGAACAAATAAATACCTGCTCAGGAATCCAGAATCCCGGAATGCTAAATGATTGGAGTAAATCTGAACCGCAGACAAGCATGACCTTGAGGAACTCTAAGGACAACAAAAACTAGTATTACATCCGATTAATGAATAAAATCATATAAACATGTTTTGGATGGAAACACACTGAATGATATTTGATTATCCTATAAAACAAAATAATTATCCATGCTAACATTAGAAATGCAGATTAAATTGAGTACCATCTTTTCAAGCCACTAATATAGTTGCTGATCTCTGTGTTATGAGCAGTCACTCCATACATACTTTGATATTTTATTTAATCACCATTCCCAAGATTCTTATAACTAGGGTTAGAACAAGTAAATAATTACCACAACTGACCAAGTGTAAAAGGAGAGTGTGTTTCAGCATCAGCACCACTCACATAATTCATAAAATCCAAAGCGAAATGATAAAGCATTTCCAACAAATAACACAGTTTAGACAACTGTGCAATTTACGTGTGTGCTTGCATGCATATGCATCTTTATTTGTTCACATGTACACAACAACAATTACAAAGTTCAAATAATTTTGAGAATGCATGAATGACATCCAATTCAATAGGTCCAATGCAACAAAGAAAGAAATAGCTGCCTTACCCCTTGAAATCAGCCCCTCCTCGCTAAAAAATTTCTTGATCCTAGACAAAACAGCTAAAGTCCGCTGAAAGCTATTCTGATTTGCCTGGGACACAATTCCCAAGCCATGATACTAGTGTTATAACTACTTGCCGTGATAAGACGAGAGACAGTTGAATAAATTGACTAGCATGCAGTAAATCCACACATAACAAAGTAATGCAGAATGAATATTAGTTATATATCAGGAATTAGCACAAAGAAGTGAACGAGAAAGAATAAAGCACCTCCCATGGATCAACCATAATGAAATCAGAACTGTTGCAAGCTAGGTTACACAACTGTATCCGGTGTTCAGCAGATATAAGGCCCTGTATAAACATGCAAGTCAGTGCTTTTTAACCATTTTCATATATGACTGCAGAAATGAAGTGATACCTTAATCACTCAGTTTCAGCAGAGAGTGTTTATGTTTATAACTAAAGCCGATAATAGCAAAGGTGGAACAGATTTAAGCTAGCTTTTACATTTACACATTGAAAAACTATTACTCATGGTAATTAATAATATTTACTTAGGTATCAACACTATGTTACTTGAAGCAAAATAAACCACTGCGTAGAAGAATAAACTATAAGTCATATCTGTTAATATCTCCAGTAAAATTTAGACACTGTTAACAAAGTAGCATTGCTAATCCTCCTATACAATCTTCATCATAGATGGCATCTGTCATCATTTGCATTGCCTGCATATCAATATATTACTAGAAAAGACCACATACCTTTTTCTTGTACGCATCATTAACAGGTGACATATAGCCTCCAATAACACAATGCCCCTCTGCACTTAGTGCATCTCTTGCCAGCTCTAGGCATAATAGTGGAATTGAACAAATTCAAAATTAATACATTTTAGTCAAAAAAAAAGAAAAAGCTAATTTTAACAATTAAGAAACAAAGTTCCAGACTTGAAGTTACTCAACAACCAAATCTCTCAGTGGTCAAAGATATGCATGATCCATTAAGAAATGTACTTCATAATGGTGAAAAGATACGCATGACGGCATGAGCCATTTGGTTTAAGAGCATAGTTCTACAAAGTTGTTATAGTTGACACCTGTTACACTACTAGCAATTATTAAGCTTACTCAGCAAAACTGTTTTACATGCACTCCTATAATGAAACTAAATGAATGAGTAGCTATAATCTTAATCCGTAAATATTTTAAAATGTTTCAAATACAGGAGTAGTATTCAATTAACTGAAACTAAATAAGCAATTACTCACTTCATATAATAATTGACCATGATCTGTAATATAAATTCATTTAAAACATTGAGCTTTATTTCTTTCTCCTTTGCCTCCACCAAGGAAAAAATAAAAACACACACACACACAGCATACAAAATCAGCAGCATAAAACCAAACTTATACATTACCAACCCAAGGAAATATTCAGACACAACAGAAACCATTTGCATTGCCGTATCATACCATATTACAATATTCAGAATTCATCACAATTAGCCACAAAAAAGAGTATAAGTAAAAACCCAAAAGAGTATAGTGGAAAAAAACTCACCAAACACACGTAAGTGCATAAAAGTGGGAGGATTGAAACTTCCAGTCGCCACTAAAACAACATAAACCTTGTCTCTGATTACAAACAAAAATTACCATTACTCCACTATATTAACAAAACTATTTATAGATTGCAATATTTCATCAAGACAATACTCACTTGTTTACTGATTCTAGACAGAGCTTATCCAAAGGCAACGGAATTTCCATGGCACCTAAACAAAACAGTTTATACAATGAATAATAAAGTAAACAAGAACCTCCATTCCTAATCAACCTATTCCACTGCAGCCGCCTAAAGCTTCTTTTTCGTCTGTATTACTAATCCACCCTCCATTATAACAGAACCCGAATCACTATCTTCCCAAAACTGAGCTAAATCTCACCATTCTCTTCTACAATGCTTTACATATACGTGCAAAATATATCCTAAAATCAGTTCTTAGCATGGTAATCAAGCACGAGACTATCTCCTAAATAATACAAACTATACACTGCACACACTCACTACAACCGTTAAAAACCTAACCAAATTGTTGAGCATTTCACATGAACAAAATTCAGTCGTGCCCAGATGGTCAAAAGAGTTATACAATAACATCTGTCTCTCCCAGGCATTTCATCAAACACCTTCCTTCCACACAATTATCATACAATTACACCAACACCACCACACATCTAAAACCAAATTATAAACAAAGCATAGAATGTGTGCTCAGATGTGGAAGAGAGAAGACAGAGACATACCTTGCAGAGAGTGTAACGTATTGGCGGGGCTCCTTCTTGGCAGCGAGAAAACCAGACTCTGCGTGGAGAACACGGGAGTGGACCGGGCCGGGCCTGGCCTTAGAGTTTGACCTCCAACTGGGTTTCGGGCCTTAGATTTTGAGGTCTAACTGGGTTTTGGGTTTTCCAATTTTTTTTTGGGGACTAAATTTTGAGAGAAATTTCGTTATTATTATTAATTAAAATAGTCATATATGTTTTTCATATACTGTGCGATATATAATTTAGAATTAACCAACTAGATTCTTGTAGGCCCAAACTGTAAATATCATGTAAAGTGAACAAACATACAAGAAAAAGTAAAGAAATGATAGAGGGATAACAGAAGGCACCAGAAGTTTTTTAAGTGGTTTGGCTTAATATTTTGCCTATATCCACTATTTTTCACTAGTTTTCAAGGTATAAGCGGCACTCTCTCCTTCACAATGAGGATCCTCCCCTATTTATAGGAGGGGGGAGTGCTATAGTAACGCCTAATAAGTTAAAATATAATGATGATTATATTTAATGCTTCAGGATTGCATTTAATGCGTCTAACAACTGTTAATGCATGTTACTTAGATGGCTAATCTAAGTGTCTAGCCCACTTGGGTTAGATAAGATCTTCGTAATCCAGACTGTAATTTCTGACGGGTTAGCGTGTACGACACGTTTTGAGCTGTAATTGGCTTGACAGTTTGGCTATTAGTTGATTGGCAACCTACAAACTACAATGCTCGACAGCTCGTGGGACGAGCTAGAACGTCTAAAGTCCGACTGTGTCTGGCTTTGTAGACTGATAATGCAGCCTGAGTCTGCAAGTTGGCTATTTGGCGAGCTACGATTCTGATGAACTGGATTCTTGGGCGATCTGTATGTCTGATAAATTGGATCCCTCAGTGGGTTGTGCCTTAGCTGAATGTGCAGTCTCTTCTTGAGAGGTCTTGATCTTATACTTCTACTTGTCTTGGATTTCTATCAAAAGTACTGGGTTTTTACTAGCTTATTTAGCGTATTGTAAAAATACTCATAACAAATATGTAGAATATATTTTTACTGAAATATTTTCAAGTTAAGAATATAAAATATTTATTATAAAATTATTAAAATTAATTAAAATTTTTAATATTATATTATATTAAAAATTAAATTCAATAAATAAGGTGCAGTTGCATTGCATACTTTAACTTAACTTTTATATTAAAAGTTCTAAAAATTTATAAAGGGATGTATTAGCAATATATGGGTACTAGATTTAAAATAATAATAATAATAGTAAGTGTACATACAATTTGTAAAGGGTGCAAATATCTTACTCAACTTTTACAATATTTCAATCTCAAAAACAAACTTGGCTGGCTCAACAGTTGAACTAATTGGCTTTGCAAGTTAAGGTCAGCCTTCTGAAATTTAGGTTTGAACATGAACTTGGCCTTCAATTTAAAGGTTATACAAAGACCACCCGATCCATTTGATATATACATAGTCATTTGTATAAACTGATAGATAACACACATTTGATGAAAATCATCATTTAAACAATAGAAACATTCATGTTGAATCATCAAGAACCAATAAATAAAAGTGCGGAAGTTTACCTGAATCTATATTAATCAATCATTTTATAGAGCCATGCAGTTTAGCCTTCCAGGTTAACATGAATTCAAGAGAACTCTTTAATTTTCTCTCTTTTACTCTCTCTGATGATGGGATGATAGAAAGAATTTGAATTGTATGTGTAATCTGAGGATCATGACCTCTATATATAAATACTCTATTATCCCTTTTTGGTATTTCTATTTTAGCCCATCATAAAAATAGAAATTATCTCTTAAGTCTCTACACATTAAAAGTCCATAGCCTATCAGATACATTAAAGCCCAAAATTACCTAAAGCTTAATAGATCACTTTCAATTGGGCTCAATTTCATTTGACAGCCCGCAATACATAATTATTCACATATAAGCCCAACATTGGATTAAAGATCCAACAATTTCCCACTTGGGCTATATATGTAACTTTATAATTATGTTTTGCCAAAGAAAACAACTGAATGAGCTCAACTTTGCTGTCATTATTGAAATGCATCTATAACCAATTCGGTCCATCAATAACCTTCGTTACAACTTATATAACTCAACCTATCAATGGTCACATACGTCGATATAATTGAATGACATGGATCATGATGTGGATGTGTAGCATGAAAATTTCATACAATGTGATCTTAATATGCCTATTTCCAACTGGTTTACCCTTAAACCTTAGAGAGATTAAACTAATAAACAGAGTGCAAATAAATCAAAACTTTATTTCTGCAGAAAATAACCTTAAAATATCTATAAACTGACATAACTCAAAAAATGTCTACATCATAAAAGCATATAAAATTACGAACTCCCATTAAAACTGAATATCATCAAAATATATGGCACTCATACAAGCAATGTGCTCATGAAACATTTTGGGTGGCAATTCTTTAGTAAGCGGATCCGTAATTATAGAGTTTGTTCCGATGTGCTCTATAGACAACTGTTCACTCTGAACTCTTTCTTTAACAATTAGGAACTTAATGTCTATATGCTTCGACTTTGTCGAGCTCCTGTTGTTGTTGGAATATAGAACTGTTGACTTATTATCATAAAATAATTTGAGTGGTCTTTCAACACTATCTACTATATGCAACCCCGTGACAAAATTCTGCAGCCATATTCCGTGATTGGATGCCTAATAACATATTATGAACTCTATTGTCATGGTAGAAGAGGCTATAAGTGACTGTTTAGCACTCTTCCAAGAGATGGCACCACCAGCTAGCAGATAGATATAGCCCGATATAGATTTCATAATATCTTGGTATCCCGCAAAATCGGAGTCAATATACCCGACGATCTCAAGCTGATCCAACCTCCGATAAGTGAGTATGTAATCTTTTGTTCTCTGTAAGTACCGCAAGACCTGTTTGGCTGCTTTCCAATGGTCTACTCCTGGATTGCTTAAATATCTGTCTAGCATCCCAGTAATGTACGTAATATCAGGACGTGTATATACCTGAGCATACATTAGACTCCCTATTGCTGAGACATGGGGAATTTTCTGCATTTCCTTTAACTCAAAATCATTCTTAGGGCACTGATTGAGAGTCAACTTGCCTCCCCTAGTCACAGGGGTATCACCTGGTTTACAATCTTGCATGCCATATCTTTTAAGAACTTTTCAATATAGCTCTTTTGTGATAATCCAAGAATACCTTGAGAACGATATCAGTATATCTTTATGCCTAATACAAAAGAGGCATCACCAAGATCTTTCATCTCAAAATTCTTAGTTAGAAATCTCTTGGTTTCATGTAATAAACCTATATCGTTGCTGACAAGTAAGATGTCGTCGACATATAAAACCAGAAAAATAAGTTTGCTCCCACAGAACTTATGGTATATGCAATTATCAACCAAATTCATCTTAAAATTGAACGAGATGATCACTTGATGAAACTTGAAATACCATTATCATGATGCTTGTTTGAGTCCATAGATGGATTTCTTTAGTTTGCAAACTATATTCTTTGAGTCTCCTGACACAAAGTTTTCTAGTTGCATCATATAGATCATCTCATCAATGTTAACATTGAGAAACGTTGTCTTCACATCCATCTGATATAACTCAAGATTGAAATGCACCACAAATGTCATTATAATCCTAAAAGAGTCTTTCGAAAAAACTGGTGAGAAAGTCTCGTTATATTCGATGCCTTCTTTCTATGTAAAGCATTTTACGACAAAACGAGCCTTATATCTTTCCACTTCACCTTTTGAATCCCTCTTGGTCTTAAATATTCATTTACAATCAATGGGTTTCATACCTTTTGGCAATGGGACAAGATCCCACATGTCATTATCCTTCATGGACTTAATCTCTTCATTCGTGGCATCAATCCATTTTTAAGAGTTAGAACTTTCCATGGATTTACAGAAGTTGATTGGATCATTTTCCATCACTCCAATGTCTACCTCATGTTCTTGGAGAAATACAATGTAGTCGTCTGACAGTGCACTTCTCCTCTCTCTAGTAGATCTTCTTAATGGCATAAGTTCTTGAGGTGCTCGAGGTTGTTCTTCTGGAACAATTACTTGAATTGAAGGTTCTTCAACATTGTCTTGATCTCTTGTGTCTTGAACAAGATCAGGAATAGAATCCTGATCAATGCTAATAACACCTATTGGAATATCAACATATTTCTCTTTAAAGACAAAGTCTTTAACTGTATCTCCTTCCGCAAACTCGAATCCTCAAAGAATCGAGCATTTCCTGACTCAAAAATCGACTTAGTCGTGGGATCATAAAACTTGTACCCCCTGGATCTTTCAGAGTATCCAACAAAATAACAACTCACAATCCTTGAGTCCAATTTCCTTTCATTAGGCCTATAAGGTCTTGCCTCAGCCGGACTTCCCCAAACATGCAAATGCTTTAGACTAGGCTTTTTGTCCGTCCAAATTTCATAAGGGGTTTTAGTAATTGCTTTAGTTGGAACTCTATTAAGGATATAAGCTGCAATCTTAAGTGCTTCTCCCTAGAGTGATTTTGGTAAGATAGAATGACTAATCATATTCTTCACTATGTCCTTAAGTATTATGTTTCATCTCTCAGCAACACCATTCATAGTGGGTGAACCTGACATGGTGTACTATAGGATGATACCGCATTCCTCTAGAAACTTAGTAAAAGGTCCTGGACGTTGTTCGCCTAAACCGTCATATTTGTCATAATACTCACCACCACGGTCAGATCTGACACTTTTGATTATTTTGTTCAGTTGGTTCTCAACTTCAGCTTTATAATTTTTGAACACATCCAACGACTGTGATTTTTCATGTGTAAGATATATATAGTCATATCTAGAAAAATCGTCTATGAACATTATAAAGTATTGTTGATCATTCCAAGTTATTGTAGGGAATGACCCATAAATATTTGTATACATGAGTTCTAAGACGTCTAAAGACCTTTTGGCTTCAAATATTCTTTTATTGGTTTGTTTTCCTTTTATACAATTAAAACAAACATCAAAATCTGTGAAATCTAAGAGATCTAGAATTTCGTTTGACACAAGTCTTTCTATTCTCCGTTTGGAGATATGACATAATCTTTTATGCCATAACGTAGCCAAATTCTCACTGGTTAATTTTCTCTTTATACCCCATGTACTTAAATGCAAGGATTCATTAAGTGAAACAACTGAGTCAATCAAATAAAGATTATCGTAACTTGACAAAAACCCGAAACCAACCAATTTTGAATCATGAAATAGACTAAATTTTTCATTCCCAAATGAACAAGAATAACCAGATTTGTCCAAAGCAGAAATAAAAATCAAATTCCGTCTAAAAGATGGTACAATAAATGTCTCATTAAAATCCAGATAAAATCCAATTTTTAACAATGATCTAAATTTTCCTATTGCCTAAACTTGAACCGTCTTGTCATCACCCACATAGATGTATCTTTCAGCATCACTTGGCTTTCGGCAATTCAGGCAACCCTGCATAGACACACTGATATGAGTTATTACACCAGAATCTATCCACCACATGTGTTTAAGTACCAAAGTTAAATTAACCTCAGAACAAACCAAATTAGGAAGCATACATTTCTTAGCACGCCATGCGTGATAATTGGTACAATACTTCTTCTGATGTCCTTCAGCTCCACAGAAGAAATAATCAGTACCTCCCGATTCATTCGATTTCTTTTGTTGTTTCTTTTGAGGTGTCGTATTTGCAGCTTCCTTATCCTTCTTCCTTTTCTTTCCCTTATCCTTGTCTTTAGAGGTTGAGGTCAGGTGAGCACTTTCTATCTTATCTTGCTTAAGTCTTTCCTCTTCCTGAACACAGTTTGAGATGAGCTCATTCAAAGACCAAGTATCATTCTGGCAATTATAGCTCACCTTAAACTGACGAAACTATACCAGAAGAGATATCAAAACCAGATGCACTAGCATACCCTCAGAAAGTTCAAGCTTAAATGCTTTCAACTTTGAAACAGGATGTACTCCCTAATATTATTTTTACCCTTATATCTCATTGAAATTAGACTTGTCAAGAGTGTACCTATCTCAGCCTTTTCATTCTTAACAAACCTCTTTTCAATATCCTCAAGGAACTCTTTAGTTGTAATAATTTTTTCAGACATTATGCCCCTAAATGCTTCTGAAATGGTTTTCTTCATGATCATCATACACATACGATTTAATTTCTCCCACCTTTCCATATCCCTCTTGTCATCAAAGGTACTCTTATCAGTAAAAGGTTTAAGAGAATTGGCTTTTAATGCAAGGTCAAGATCTATGACTCCGACAACTATTAAAAGATTCTCTTTCCATGATTTGAAGTTAAAGCCATTTAACAAAGGAATAGAATTGATGTTGACAGTAAGATTAGTAGGAGTCATAGCTGAACAGAGAACAAACAAATAAGAAACAAGCTCATATAAGTTTCAAAATAAAATAAATTCAAATAAAGGTAAACCCCATCTTAAGATATCGGACACTCCATTAATATTTTATCTTTGGACAAAAATTAACTTGTAAGTGATATCTTGATGTAATAATCAAACACTGACAATAGAAAAACATATCAAATAATAAATCTTCTTTTGGGCTGATTTATTTTTCACATGTAAAACTAAATAATCATCACACGTTTATTGTGCACATGCAGTTCTGTTAAATATTGATCTTCCTTTGCGCCGATTAATATTCACATAAGTTACATACACATATCCATTTATATTTCAAAATAAAATTAATTTCAACAAGAGAGGTCACTTTGATGACATTTTGTTTCAATTAATTTACTTCAAAATATATATAAATACACCAATATTTGAATTTAAAATTGCACCAAAAATTTTATCTAAAAAAAAGATTAAAAAAAAAAATCAACCTAAAAGTCAACATTCAACGGTCAAAGTCAATTGTTGATTGTTGATCGAACTAGGTTGGGTCAACCCTACCCGGATCCTAGGCCAGTCCTTGACCCACATCACTTAATTACTTCTTTTATTTATATAACTGTTGTTGCAGCTCGATGTTGTTCACAGAGGCCTGCAGCTCGATATTGTTCACCAAGGCCCTGTTGGGCTTTTTAATAAAACACCCAAAATGAGAAAAAACTAGGGTTTAGGTTAAAAATAAAAAATAAAAAATAAAAAACCAAGTAGCGGCTACTAGCCACCACCTTTTTTTTTGTTTTTTTGTTTTCGGTAATACCATGGCCACTAGTGTGGCCCTTTCATTAACCATAATCAACCATAAACTATATAGATTCAACTTAATAATACCAATCCAAATTTATTCATACCAGAATAATAATAACAATAATTATTTAATTGAAAAAAAAAAAAACCTAAAAAATATAATCAATGATCCAAATTTAATCCTAATTTGTTCTTAATGATGCAGCATAAAGAAGCTCATCACCACTTGATAGATAACACACCTTTGATAAAAATTGTCATTTAAACAATAAAAATATTCATGTTGAATCATCAAGAACCAATAGATAAAAGTACGGAAACGTACCTGAATTCATATTAATCAATCACTTTATAGAGCCACGCGATTTAGCCTTTTAGATTAACACGAATCCAAGAGAGCCCTTTAATTTTCTCTCTTTTACTCTCTTTGATGATGGGATGGCAGAAAGAATTTGAATCGTACGTGTAATCTGAGGACCATGACCACTATATATAAATACCATATTATCCCTTTTTGGTATTTCTATTTTAGCCAATCATAAAAATAGAAATTACCTCTTCAATCTCTACATATTAAAGGTTCACACCCTATCAAATACATTAAAGCCCAAAATTATCTAAAGCCTAATAGATCACTTTCAATTGGGTTCAATTTTATTTAACAGCCCGTAATATATAATTATTCACATATAAGCCCAACGTTAGATTAAAGATCCAACATAAACAAGTACCACAAAATAGTTAAAGAGTTCCTTTGGTTGCCTGAAAACATTCCTAGCAATGTCAAGAGCATTCCCACACATACCCATATGTTACAACAAATTTTCTAGAAGCGGTTTTCCAATCTACAAAAGTATAAGAAAGTGCTTTCTGCACATATAGGTGTTCCAATGGGTTTTGTGACAGTTTGTAGCCATAGGATGGCATACATATTCTGAAAACACAAAAAAATTGTGAAAAGACATTTTGTCTATTGAATTAATATGAAATAAAAAAATAAAATAAAAACACCCTCAGTCTCTGATTACTATCACCAAACCTAACAATGAGTTTGGTAGGCATGTGACGACAGATGAAACTCGGCCCATCAAAGGCAAAAGACTAGCCCTACTTGTGGACAAGACTCAGCAGCCACTCGTCACTCCAAATGAGATTACTTTTAAATGAGGGCAATATGGAAATTGAAGCAGATTATGACAAAAGAGGGTCCATCAATCTCCATACAAGTGTTGGGTCATCTCCTCTTTAATTTTGGAATAAAACTTGTGTGGTCAGTAGATTAATTTGGAAAGATGATGGTGCCTTCTCAATTGGGAATATTCGTGGCTCACCGTCACTGCTTCCAACTCCTGGCTCAAACTAAATATGACAGATGGCAACTAAGTTATCTGCCACCATGTTTTTTGGACCTACTTTTTTCATATTCCAACGAACTTTTCCATGCTTTTGGCTTAAGCTAAGCTACTACTCTTTCTTTTATTTATTTATTTATTTTTAAAATTGAAAGACAGAAAAGTTTCACCTAAGAGTTTGACTTTTAAAAGAGAAATTCGATCTTATTTGTTGTGATTACAAACGAAGGGGCAACCTTCACATTCATTTATTGGACGCTAATAATGGACTAGTCAATTTTGGGTAATTCTTTTTTACGTGTCATAGTCAGTTTTTGGACCAAGGTTTAATATGAATGATTTTCTCTGAAAAGTCAAAATACATCATTAGGAAACTAGTTATAGACTCTTTTAAATTTACGAATTTCTTGCAAATCTTTTCTACAATCTGATATAAAATATTATTTCTATGATTTGTCAAAGATCTTCCTTATATCTATAAGGTTTAGGATGTATCAAATTGAATTACTCAATCTATAGATTTCTGACTTGATGCTGAAGGTTTCTATCAAATTATATTTATACACACGTAGGGCTTTTATAATGAAGACCTTTTAATTATAAAAAGTAATGATGAATCAGTTAAATCAATTAATTATATTATCTCTTTTAAAATAATTTTTTTTTTCTATTTAATTCAAAAGTAATAGATAAATATGATTGATTTATCATAACTTTTTAAAGTTAGGAAATTCTTATTATGTGTGTATATATATATATAGTGTTTTTAAAATAAGGACTCATTTATTTTAAAAAATGAAGACTAATTAATCAAATTTTTCTATTACATTTGAATTAAATATGAGAGAAAATTTGTTTTAGGAAAGAAAATACAATTGATGAATTTGATTGGTTAATACTTGATTTTTAAAATAAGAGAATCCTTATTTTAAAAACACTATATATATATATATATATATATATATATATATATATATATATGGTATGATGGTTGGCGGCAAATAAACAAAAGAGAGTGATACTCGTTGCACGCATGAAATTCATGCAAGGTACAAATGTGTACATCTGGGGTAGGGTTGTTTGATGACAAAATTGAAAAGAAAAATAACAATTGTTTTTATTAAAAATATGAATTTTACGGAATACTAAGTATTAAAAATTTTTAGAAAACTCAAAAAATCCTAGATCTACAAAATAATGAAATAAAATAATATAAGAAAAAAAATAAAAATAAAATTTTTATCTTATATATTGATCTTTGTGGATTGCTCACCACCTAGCCTTCCTTGATGTCTCTACACCAAGAAACAAGTGAGTGGACACAATTATATAGAATTGTGTTCACTTTCTATTAATTTTTTTTCTAAAAAGAATCAACAATATATATTTAAGATGTGAGTATTTGTTTTTGGTTATACAGAGAAAAAAGATACAAATTCTTCTTCTCTGTATTATGCTATAGAAAACCTTTTTTTCTTTTTATTTCAAAGAACATACAGCAAAACAAAAAATAACTTCTATTAGGAAAAGAAACTATTTCTTTTCTATTTATAGGCAACTACTTAAAGTTTTAATTAATTAAATTAATATTAAACCCCAAATTTATTAAAATTAAACTTTTGCCTCATATAACATAATTAATTCAAAATTAATTCATGTTATATTTTAAAATTAAATCTATGACCTGTAAATAATTCATAATTAATTTATACCCTGTCACGCCTGAGAATCAAATTCAAAACCTCTTATAAAATTAATTAAATAATTATTAATTCATAATTAATAATTAGCTAATTAATTATTAAATAATTTGAATAATCAATATTATTCAAATATTAATGAATACAAATTTGGCTACTTACGTAACAATTGTAATTGGACGGTCCAATTACAATATTCTATATACAAGTTTCTTATAGTGAAATGAGCTATCAAGGGGATCCGATAGACCTACAGTTTTGAGCTCCAATAATATCGGAATTATTAATTAAACTCTTTAATTAATAATTCACTATTACTAATTTTAGAGTTACTCCAATAGAAATCTAAGATTACACTCTCAAAACTGTAGATATTTTTATACAATCTGAAATTTTCAATGTCCATTAATTTAATCACTATATATGATTTGACCCTCCATAAATAGTTCATAATTAGAGTTAGGTCAAAATATCCGTTTTACCCTTCTAATTATTTCTTAATCCTTAAGTACCATTGATTCTCTAATGAACAATATATTCATAATAACTTATGAATTTATCTTTCTATTTTCATATTAATGGAAAGTTGAGCGCTCATATTGTTCAAGACTTGAATCGACCCTTAAGAAAACTACTTCTCTACTTCTCGCAAAAATGAGTGAATTTCACTATCGTGTAGAATGTTCCCAACTACTTACTAAGTCATATCCCCAAAGCACGAAGTTATTGACTGGACATCTAAACCGATCTCACCCATGTAAATTAAAGGATATAACTCAACAAGCAGAAGTCCATAATACACTCAGGATTAAGATCAATTCATATATGATCATCTGGTTGATAAATACAAATCTCTAAGTTTAACGGATATTGATAAGATACTTATATTTATCATGGTTCAGTCTTATGTAATCTATATTATATAAGGTACCTCTAGTTCCATGTCACTACATGAATAGTCTCGGATAAGACTATCGTACCGAATATAAAATGGACCGCAACTATAGATTTATCACAAATAAAGTACCCAACTTTATTTATTTTCTACGGATTCTTTAGATTAGTTATTTCAAACTAAATCTGCCTGCATATAACACTTATATACTTAGTTTGAAATTACATCAGTAATCAAGGATGTTTCTCATGATATATACAATTTTTACAAAATATATAAATTGAATAAAATAAATATTTTATTATTTATAAAACCGTTTGTATTATTACAAGCTCTTAGGGTATAAAACCCAACAAAAATGACACCATAGGCATGGTCATTCGTCATTGTGCCCATCCCATTCCAAGTTGTGGACGATAATGTTCAATGTTTTGTAGATTGGCATGCGCCATGCCCAAGTGATATCACAATCTTCTATTAATTTAATTTTTTTCACTAATACGATCCCTTTTTTTATATGATCTCATCAAAAATTTAATAAGAACTCATATGAGTAGGATGCTGTAGTCAATTTTATACATCCCTCCATTTATGAAGATTTAAGAGCTGTTTTTCTGAATATAAAAAATAATAAAAAATAAAGTTCTTTTTCTTGACTTGAATACATGAAGATTAATAAATGAAACATTGTTCCTGAGCAGTTTCTACATTTTGGGAAGAGATATATATGAACTCTAGTATGGTATGAAAATTGAACTAACAAATAAGGGTTGTCTATCATTTGTATATTTTGTCTATGGATTTGACAGTAATTTTAAATGCTGCCATTGGCAGGGATTGCATGGATTATTGTTGTGGCATATGTGGTCAACAAAGCTCATATTATTCTTTTTTATATAATAAAAATGTTAGATATTTGTAAGGATGAATTGAATAATCACTACAATAAGATAGGCTATTTATATCGTAATACCCATACCGGATACTAAAGGTTTGATATGGATACCATTTTCTAATTAAAAAAATTATATTGAATTAATCCATACAGGGCATTAAAAGTCTGGTATAGATAAAATTTTTTATCATTAAAAAAAAAAAGATAAGTTATTATTCATACTAAACACTAATGGCCCGACATAGATAATATTTATTTTATTTTTTTAAAAAAAAAATAAATTTGATTATCCATACCAGACATTAATGACCCGATATGAATAATCATTTTCTTTCTCTTTCTATCTTTTTCTCTCACATCATCTCTCTCTCAAACCCTAGCCCCCCATTTTGTTGTTGTCATTGATCCGTCGCCAGTTAGTCTTCTCTCTCTTTCTTCTTCTTCTCTTCTTATTTTTCTTTTCTTCTTCTTTTCCTGTTCTTCTCCTTCTTTTTCTTCTTCTTCTTCTTCTTTTTATCCTTCCGTCTACGCGACGGCTAGACTTATTCCAATTGCACTACCACCAACACAGTAGTCCGATCGTCTTTTTTTTTCTCATTTTTTTACTTCTTTTCTTCTCTTGTAGTCGTCATTGAGGACTGTTGCTGTCCGACGACATTGTATTCGTCGATCAACTACTCTTTCGCTATTCAACATCGTTATTTTTGTCGATCTACTCCTCTTCCATCATTTTCTTTGTTAAGAAGGTGTAAAGTTTTTGAGTTTATGTTTTTCGATGTTTCAATTTATGATTTTGTGTTTTATGAATTTTGTTAAATATTGTGCATGTATTATTATTGTTATGATTTTAGATTCTTTTAACATAAACAAAATATTATTCTTGGGATAATTTTCTGTTGTTGGTTTTGTGAAGTTTTTTAAAAGTTAAAGTTGTGATATTTTTTATGTTTTATGTGTAAAAGATATGTGTATTACGTAAGATGATTGTAATATATGTAGATGTAGTGAATGTTTATGTGAATGCGATTGTTTTCTTTATATTCAAAGTTTAATAATTTTAATGCAGTTTAACATTATGTTGTTGCATATTTTGTTTTTTAATGTTATATGTTTTCCAATGGATAAGGAGTGATTCAGATTTTCAAAGTTAATATCCTAAACTCAATCCATAAGAACATAAAATTTAAACTTTCAATGCTTTTAATAATTTTTTCTGTCATTTTTAAACTTTTAGAGTATCGAAAGAATATAGAGATAGAGCCAAAAATTTTGTTGAGGTTGCGAACAAACATTCAATAAATCTTGGCTTGATCCCTTACCTTTGTATAAAATGTCTCAATGAGAGGTATCATCACATTAAGATAATGTATGAGCATTTAATCATTAATGAGATAGATCATTAATATACAATTTGGTTCATGCATAAGGAACCCCTGAAAACATCCACACCCATTGAAAATATTTTCAATATATTTAGAATGTATAAAGATGCAAACCTTGAAAATTATTGTAATGTTGAACTTGATATCGAAGTAAAAGATAAAGACATCACTGATAATTTAGAAGATGTTGAAACTCTTTTGTATAAAGATTGCTCCGAGTATATTAAATTATCAACTATTGTAGATTTATGTAAACATAAAGTTATGTGTAGTCTATTTGATAATGAGTTTAATGAAGTTCTTAACATCATTCGAGACTTGTTGTCATCAGATAACGTTCTACCAAAACCATTGTACTCATCAAAAATGTTGTTGAAAGTGTTTGATTTATGATAGAAAAAAAATATGTGTATGCATCAAAGATTGTTGTCTGTTTAGAAAAGAATTTGAGCATAATGAAGAATGTCCAAAATGTAATGCTTCTAGATAGAAAGTAAACAAAGCTACTAAAAAGATTCATAAAGGAGTATCTACCAAAGTAATTTGATATTTTTCAATTATATGGTGGTTTAGGAGAATGTTTACATAAACTAAAACAACTGACGACATAAAATGGCATTCTACCCATATAAGTTAAGATAGAAAAATACATCATTCCGTTGATTCAGAAGTCTGGAGGACTATAGATAAGATGTAACCATCTTTTGCTTCAAAGCCATACAATTTGAGGTTAAGTTTAGCTACAGATGAATTTAATCCTTAAAGCAACTTAAGCACAACATACAATTGTTGGTCAGTGGTGTTAGTCACATACAATCTACCCTTATAGAAGTGCATGTTGGAAGATAATTTGATGCTAACACTATCAATTCTAAGAAAAAAAAAAACAATTAGAGAATGATATTGATGTACACTTGCAGTCACCGATTGAATATTTGAATAGGTTATAGCATTCGGGAGCACAAATATATGATTTATCTACTAAATCCACTTTCAACTTAAAGGTTATTTTAATGTGGATCATAAATTATTTTTATGTTTATAAAAACTTAGTAGGATGTTGTGTGAAAGATGAATATACTTGTCCTATATATGGGTTGAACATATGTTCACAAAGATTGAAATATAGTAATAAAAATGTGTATATGGGTTATCAGTGATTTCTTCCAAAGAATCATGTTTTTTGAAAAAAGAAATCGTAGTTTAATAGGAAAGAATAAATGGATGATCTTTTAGAGATTTTTTATAGTAAACAAATTCAAATTGCATGTGTGGAAGTTGAAAATGAATGGAGAAAAAAAGTAAATGGAAAAAGGAATAGAAAATGTCATTCTATGTGGGGAAAAAATAATAATATTCTTTGATTTCCTATATTACGAGATAAGATCTTCAATTCAAAAAATATTTAATTTATTTTTTTATCTTTAACTATGCCTTAAATTTAACATCATCATTTTTCATTGAATTTGTGTTTGCATCATAATTTAGATGTGATGCACATTAAAAATATATATATATTGGTGAGAGTCTTATTGGCATATTGTTGGACATCAATGGAAAAATCAATGATGATATAAATTCTCGTAGAGATTTGGAACACATTGGAATTAAGCAAACTTTTCATGTGAAAGAGAATGGAGATAAATTGTATTTCTCTGCATGACTAGACACTCTATCAAAGATAGAAAAACAACAATTTTATAAGAATTGTTAAATTTAAATATGCTAGACAGTTATGCTTCAAACATCTCTAATTACATTTCATTGATAGAAAGCAAGATAGTTGAGTTTAATTCTCATGACTACTATGTATTGATATAACATTTATTATCGATAGCAAGATGAGGTCTTCTATCTAAAGGGCCAAGAATTTTCATATTTTAGTTGTGTTTATTTTTTAATTAAATTTGTCAAAGAGTATTAGATAGGGATAAATTAGATTCATTGGAAGATGAAGTTACAGTTACTATGTGTATGCTTGAACATTATTTTCTTTTTCTTTCTTTGATATAATGGTACATCATACAATTCATCTAACAAGATAAGCTTGCTTATATGGACTAGTTTAATATCATTGGATGTACATTTTTGAAAGGTTATTCTTACATTATTATTTATATATGAATTAAGATCAATGATATAAATATATTTTATTTACCTTTATATATTCATTATATAGATTTATGAAGGTATTAAAAAGATATGTAAGAAATCATGCACGACTAGAGAGTTGCATAGCATAATGCTATTTAGTCAATGAATGTACATAATTTTATAATGGGTATGTACCACAAACAGCAAATGTTGGTGAGAAACACAATAGAAATGAAAATATTGTATTTCAAAATGTAGTAGAAGGATATCCTATATTTACATCGATATTAAAGATGATTTTTGTTAATATGCTACGGATTGTTCATATGTATATATTGTTGAATAGTGCATTAGTGAAACCAAATATTAAGTAAATTGTTTAAATTTAAGATGAACATAGTGTAAATATTAATAAAAATTATTAATGTTGTACTTATTTGGTATTATTGTTTTTATTTATATAAATATTTTACTAGCATGCACCCGAAAAAGTTTAAACACTTAGATCTCATTCTTTTAAGTAAACATACTTTATTGTGAATGACACATATTAGAGAATTTGCAACATGATTTAGAAATAAAGTGAATTCACTACCCTATACGTTCTATAATATGATGTCTTTATCTTATTTATCTTAGCTTTTTGTCCTTGATAATCTAAATCGTAATGGCTCAAAATAGGTCCTTGATGAATCAAACAACATGGATATGCCTCCAACTCTAAAATTGCTTGCACTTGGACCAAGTATGCAAGTCACATACTATTTAAGCTATATTGTGAATGCGAAACGATACTGCATAGAAAGTAGCGAGAAAATTGAATAAAATAGTGGTGTTTCCCTTAAAGTAGAAACTATTTGTAATAACACTTAAGTTATCAAGAAAATGGTTTATTATAGAGTTTTAAGGGAAATACTTTTGTTAGATTTCTTAACATTTCGTGTTCCATTGTTCAAATATGATTAAATGGGTAGTGAGAGTGATCTTATGGTTAAGTATGGGTTTACACTAATTGATTTTAGCTCACTTGTAAATAAATGGGATAGAGATCCTTTCATTTTAGACTCACAAGCAACACAAATGTTTTATTTTAGGAAAACTGATACATTTAATTGGTATATTGTCCTAAAAACACCTCTAAGAGGTTTTCATGATATAGAGAAATTTGATGAGCATATTTATATGACAACTACACCATAGATGTATTTGAATTTGACTCTAGTGTAGATGAAAGTGAGGATTATAGTTGGATAGATTATGAGTAATTGGTTATGAACATCTAATGTTAATAAGTGTAATCATATTTTAAAATTTTTTGCAATGTGTATGTATATATATTGTTTATATATATATATATATTTGTGAAGAGGCAGAGTCTTTGAAGTGGCTAGGATCTATTGTGAAATTATTTTGTTATTTAAATTACAGGTGAACTTTATTTTTGGCAAATTCGAAAAATAAGGAAAATTCTGTCTAAATTTTCGTACAATGAATTGGCTTTATATGTATTTTTTTATATATTGAGTTTGTTATCCATGTGTTGACTACTAATATATGTCATTTCCATAACTTTTTCAGATGTCGATTGAAGGAGCATCAACTAATCAGTCTTCATGTGGCTCCAATGGAGAGAAAAAAATAAAAGGAAGATATCTCAACCGTTTGAAATATGGAAAAAAAAAAAAAAAAAAAAAAAAAAAAAAAAAACAAGGTTAAAGCCACAGGATACAAATTAATAAAGTTTGACAACCAATTAGAGAGAATTCGATGATCTATAATTCAAGTATTAGAGCCCTTACAGCTCAGATGATACCTATAACCTATACTAGCTCGGATAAGATACCATAAACGTTAAAAGATACAGTGAGAAAAAATATAAAGGTATGTTTGCATTGCAATATTGGTTTCATTTATTTATAATATCAATGTTACGTAGTTATTTTTAAAAAACTTACAGCTGTAGTTACGACTTGGTGTTGATAAATCAATAAAAGCTCATACATTAAAAGCATTGAATGAATGTTAGAGATACTATAAAGGTAAAATAACAAGACAAATTAAAGACGTTCCTATTGATCCTGATGCATAAAGAATATACGAAATACTAAAATCACCTAATATTAGTAAATAGGATTGGACTGCATTTGTCAATCATCGATTATCTTAAGAATTAAAGATAATTATGCATTCATATTCTTAAGTTAGCATGTTAACATTTAATGGATTTTGATTAAATTTTCAATATTTTAGACTACTAGTAAACATTATTATGAGTTATCAAAGAATAATCGTACATCGCATACATCAAGTAGCAAAGGAATGACACAATGACGAAAAGATTTGGTAAGAGTTAAATATATTGTTGTTTCTTATATTATTAGTTATCATACATTTTATCATTTTTTAAGGTTCAAAAAATAAATTGTTGTTTCTTAAATGTGTTATTCTTTTAGAACTTTCCGAATAAAGATCGAAAAATACATATTTTTGTTTGTCTGAATATCAATGTTAGGAGTGAAAAAAGTGGTTACAAATGAAGATCTCAAAGTCGATAAAGTTGAAATATGGATAGCTAGACACTTGCATAAAGATGAGAGCGTGGTGAATGAGAACTTTGCTGAAAAAATTGCATGTTACGTTGATTTGATCAATTGTTGTGTTGATTGTATTATATGTGTATAGTTTTTTTAATGTTATATCATGTGACATTATATATAAGCACAAATGGGGACACTACATCAAGAATTCCAACCTTCAATTGGAGAAAATACTGTCTCACAAATTTTAGGTAAGGAGCATCGAGGTCGAGTTCGAAGAATAGATCATGGTATAATACCATCTACTGTACAAGCATCCATGACCGGTAGGCAAAACTTCGCAAAATATCAACAACATGTCAATTGTGAGATGGCAACTATGAAGCAGATAATTAATAATTTGATAAATTTACTCATAACTCATTTGTCGAACGTAGATCAAATTAAAGTACTGGTATGTGTTTCTCTCATACAGTCGGTAAACAATTCAAAACTTTTAAAATTTGTTTACTTTCATTTTTTGGTATTTAGTATTTTTTTTTTTCCTTATCCATGTTTTCTCACAAGTGGATATTATCATATTTCTATAGTTTTTGCTATGTGTGTGTTTTTGTGTGAATGTGTGTGTGTGTGTGTGTGTGTATTGTTTGCATATATATTTACAAAGAGACATTGCTTTGGTTGAATAAATTGTGAAAGTACTATAAGAGTAAATTATAGGAAAATTAAATGTTTGATAAGTTCAAAAAACAGAGGAAAGTCTATCAAAATTTTTATAAAATTAATCCAGTTTATATGTATTATTTTATAGATTGAGTTTATTACCTATGTGTTGTCAAATAGGGTTATTTAATATTTTTTTTTTCTGGAATTCATATTTCCTCAAAACAGTATGATGTTATTTATTTTTTTTCACAAACATAATATTCAAGTGGCTCAAATCTTATTGAAGTTAGTAAAAATGTTAAATTTACTGAACCTTTAACAGATGTAAATATTCATCAAACTTATATTATTTATTGTTTCAATTTGATTTTATATACAGATGTAATTATTTAAATTTTCTTATCAGAGAATTATTTAAATTTTTGTACATATATAGTCCATATCTCAGAATTTCTCAAGCCAAGCTTATGGATCAAGTGGAATGACAAGTTATTAGATTGGATGAATAGAGGAGCAATGGCAGCAGAAGCGGAAATTGAATCAAAGGACCTTCATTGCTAAAGTATATCACCTCGAGCTTGGTATAAATTATTGACGAGTTTGTATGAAAAAATAATGGTTAATGTTTCGCTATCACGACCTTTCAACGAGCTGCTAACTTTACAAAATGCATTAAACTCATTTATTGTTTGACTAGTAAAATATATTGTATCTTAAAATTATATACTGATTTGTTATAACATATCACGATGTAAAGTGACTTTAGATGATATACGTTAACATTAAGTAATATATATATATATTTTTTTTAGATGCATACTGAAATTTGATTAATGGTTTCTTGATGTAGGTTGTTATTTTTATTGTAATATTAAATTATATATTTTAATTTAATTTTTTTATTTCACGGTGATGGAATGGAATATTTTTCCTATTAAAATAGTTAGTAAGACTAAAATTCAGTGAAATGCGGTAAGTCCATGATAAAATTCTGGTAATGTATATAAGAGAATGTCATTGGTGTGAAGCCACAGTTGATTTAGTGGTAAGCGTTTCATACCAACTTTACCATAGATTCTGAGTTGGTAATTCTCTCCTAATTACTATGCTTTTAGAACTTCTCAAAAGTTTAAGAAAAAAAAATGTTAGCACTTAATTTAAGCTTTTGGCAAGTTATATAAATGAGCATTCATCAATGACGAACCTAAAATTTAATATGAGATGAGACATTTTCAGAAAACAATATTTAACCATAATTATAATTGACACAATATATATATTTTTATTTATGAATTTTATCCTATACAAAAACAATTTATATCTAATAAAAAATACAGCATCTGTCATGTTTTTCATTCACGAATCTACTATTCAATTATTCACTCATTAATTTTGTATATATATTTATATAAATTAGAAAATTAATTAATAAACTAAGACATGCTACGCAAAGTTAAAGAAATCACTCATTGCAAAAATGTTGGTAAGTAAAAGAGATAAAAAAAATAAATAAATGATAAAAGGGAAGAAAGAATGAAGAAAAATAGATCATATTAAATTTATTTATAAATTAAATATATAATATTTGAAATTTTAAAATGTTTTTAAAAAATTTTAGGTAGGGCATGTGCCTCACTTGGACATTTTTTAGGTTTGCCTCTGACGTTCATATTTAATTCTCACTAATAAAATTCCAAGAATCCCTAGGTTCTAAAGCCTGTATAATTATTGGATAATTTATGAAGAATATGACACCAATTATTCTAGTGGAACTATTCACAATTAAAATCATTCGTATCTATTATAGGCATTTTTGCAATCGTAGAAAATTGACTGATAAAATATCCAAGAATGAACCTAATATGTTATTTTATGAGGAAAAGCCGAAGAGGTTGGTCCAATGTGCAAATACCGAAGGAAGGAAATATCGTCGGTTCTTAGCCCGTAAACCCTAGCAGGATTGATCGTATGGATGGTCGTTTTATGTTACTGTGTGGCTGATCGTATCACTTGCTCATCTGTTCGACAATGTGTTTGATCGCGTGGCAACATGGTTGCATGTTATAATCACTAAGCCAATTTGATCGTGGTCCAAGAACTGTTCGATAGTATTCTTCAAGGGTAATCAGAACGATCAAGAGGTCGCACAACAGATATCATGATCTTTCCAGAATGCTTGACAAGTCATGAGTTGATTGTTCGTCTACTCGTTGGGCTTAGTAGCTGATCGCTTGGATAATCTGCTCGCTCAAAGTGCTCGCTAAAGTTGACTAGTTTACCTTCTAGAAGCCTGGAACAATTAAGTTAAGGAATGAGTCAACTCGCCTATTTCCATGCAAATCAAATCACAACATTCTCGATGGTCGTTGTTGATATGGTGGAGAGAATTTTGGTAAAGATTATCTTAATTAATATATTTTATTTTTTACCTTATCTATAAGATATTGAAATTAATTCAAATTGTAACATCCCCATCTATAAATAGGGGTCAATTTCACTATAAATAGAGGACTGAGAAATATGTATTGTTGCTCTGTAGGAAAAAAGATAACAGTCGTAGACGTAAGTCATTACTTTGTTAAACCACGTAAAAATTAGTGTGTTCAATTTGTTTTTTTGATTCTGGTCTTCGATATTTCTTCTTGCTATTTACTGTTTCGTAGGTATTGGGCTTCAAGAACTGGGTTGACCAGAAAACGGTGTCAATATATTTGGCGCTAGAAGGAGTGCCCGGACTACGATTCTGCATTCTTTTTTAATACTTCTTTTTTGCTGTAATTATGATTTACTAACATGGTCATGATCAAAACAACCAGGATTGTTACGTCAAAGGGTCACCAGGACCAAGGTCACACTGCAGGAACTTCCAATATGGCTTTGCCTCCCTTTCCTCCATATCAGGCTGCCACTGGTGGAGATGTTGTACCAGTTTGGCAGCAGCGCCAAGAAGCATTAAAGAATACGGTGGTGCAGTTAACAAAGGCAATTAGGGCTCTAACATAGGCCCAAGCTCAAATAGCCCCCAAGAATGCAAAGCCCCAGCGTCGACCAATTAAGGAGATGCCTGCCCGAAGAGAGAGGGCATAGCTAGAAGTATCGGCCTGCTCCTTAAATTTGCGTTCCAAGGGAGGCGGACGTCAGGCTCTTGAAGAAATAATAGCACCACGCCCGCCAAGTCTGATGGTAAGGATGAGTCAGAATGGGAGCCCCCATGTAGAGGTTGGACGTGATAATGAGCAAACTCATGGACACAATGAGGAACGAGTACGCCGAGGAGAATCAAACCGAACAGAGAGCTCGTGCAAAAGAAATAGGTCACGCGAGAGGATTCCCGCTGATCGAGAGAGGTCACATGACCGATTTTCTAGAGATAGGGAGAGCAGGAGGAGTCTTCAGCCCCTTGCAAGAAGAATTGAACTACAGGACCCAGTGGTTGAAGAATTAATGCAAAGGGTCTAGCAATTGGAGGCGCGACCTAGGCTTCACGGTAAAGTAGAGTTACAGGAAGAAAGAACCTCTTTTTCAAGGGAAATTGAAATGGAGCCATTATCACCAAGATTCAAGCTCCTAAGTGTCCCACTCTACAATGGGGATAGTGACTCGTATGACCATCTTAATCCATTCAACATCCAGATGGACTTGCAAACATCTAACCCTCTGGTCAAATGTCAAGCTTTCCCAACCATATTGGGGAATGTGCTAAGAGCGTGGCTGAGGAGTCTTCCAGCTTGCAGCATCAATAGTTGGGAAGAATGTCATATGAATTTTATCAATCAATATAAGGCCCTAAGGAAGCAGCTCGCCAACTTGCCACCTAGTGACAATCTTTCAGAAGCAAAATGAGCCATTAAAAGACTATATTGCTAAGTTCAGAAGTGGGGTGAATAATGTGAAAAATCCCTCAGATGAAAGCATCCTGACAGCAATCTTAGCGGGGCTTAGGAAAGATGAAAAGTTCTACGAAAGTATTTACAAGTCCACAGTAAAGGATCTTGGTGAGTTTTACGAGCAAGCAGCAAAGAAGATCCGCTAGGAAGAAGCTTTTAGGTCAAGGAGACCCAGTGATCAGAAGAACGGAGCGAGTAGTTCTCACCAAGGAAGGAAGAAGAGTCAAGATGGGAATGAAGAAAGCAGTCACAGAAATCGCTCCAACAATTAAGTAGTGAAGCGGGCAAGGAAATGAGCTCAAAAGAGAGCGATCTTCACCGCGGAATCGTTACCAGAATTACAGCGTCCTGACAGATAGACAGGACAGAATTTTTGAAGTAGAAAAGAGGTGGGAGAATTTCTGAAAGCCGAATCCCACAAACATCCTAAGCAGGTTTCGAGACTCGAGGAAGTATTGTGCCTATCATAATGAACCAGACAATATATTTTCCATTGTAAAGAGCTCAGGGACGCAATAGAAGATTTTTAATCAAAAGAGGTCGCTTAAAGAAATATGTGGCGCGATCAGAGAATCAGCATCCCTGGTATAGGCATCAACCAGCACAGTAATGTCCTGATCTGGCTTAGTAACCTGCCCAACAACAACCTCAGCAAATAGCCGATTAAGATCATATGCTCGCAGTGAAAACCATTTTTACTATTCATGATGGTCCGCACATATCAGGGACATCAAATAAATTGCACGAGCGCTATGTGCGGGAGGCCAGTCATATTCTGCTGACAGGGTATAACAAGGCAGAGGGAGCATAAAGAGTCAGAATGACTTCAGGTGGCATCGTGTTCAATAAAAAAGATGCTAGATGAGTACATTGGCCTCATAATGACGTGCTAGTCATCAGGGTAAGAATTGGTAATACCGAAGTGAGAAGAATCATGATGGATATGGACAGTTCAATAAATGTGATGTATAGGAATTGCTTCGAATAGATTGGCTTAATGCCCTAACAGACAACATCATCTCTTGAGCCTCTTTTCGGATTTACTGGAGATGTAGTCGTGCTATTGAGGCAAATTAGACTTCTCTTTTCTGTTGGAGATTCAGATCGACAAGCTATGACGTTGGCTGACTTTTTTATCATTGATAGCCCATTAGCATACAACGTCATCCTCGGAAGATTAGCCATAAATGACCTAGACATGGCAGTATCGACCAAAACCCTCGCAGTCAAGTTTCCAATGCCAAATGGAATAGAGTGTGTGCGAGGAGAGTAGGAATTAGCAAGGAGATGTTATAGAGATGTAGTAAAGGTGGGGGTTAAAGGGAAGAAGGTTAACATGGTGGGGATCAGTTAGTGCAAGGGGGTTAAGTTAGGATTTGGATCCAAGCGAAATAAAAGCAGATCGAGCAATAGGTCCTGTGGAAGAGCTTGAGGAGGTGCCAGTCAGCGAGTAGGATACATAGTAGTGCTTGAAGATGGGGAAGGATTTACCTCCAGATGTTAGAACACAGTTTACTGACTTTTTAAAAGAGAATTTGGATGTCTTCGCTTGGAATCACGAAGACATGGTAGGGATCAGTCCGAATGTTATGTCGCACAAATTAAATATTGATCCTCACCATCGGTCAGTTCGCCAGAAGAGAAGGCCAATGACAGAAAAGCATTACGAAGCGCTCAGAGAAGAAGTAGAAAAACTCTTGGCAAACATATTCATACGGGAGGCTCACAGATCCTCAGTTTTATGGACGCTTATTCAGGATATAACTAGATCCCGATGAACCTTGATGATGAGGAGTACACTTCATTTGTCACTGATCGTGGGCTTTATTGCTACAAAGTAATGTCGTTCGGGTTGAATAATGCTGGAGAAACCTACCAATGGTTGGTCAAGATGATGTTTGAAGATCTTATTGGCAAAACGATGGAGGTATATATAGATGATATATTGGTGAAGTCTAGTAAGTATCCGAGCATGTACACAACCTGGGAGATGTATTCCAGATCTTGAGGAAGTATCAAATGAAACTTAATCTTTTGAAGTGTACATTTGGAGTGATCTCGGACAAATTTTTGGGTTTTATGGTTAACAATATAGGGATTGAAGCGAACCCTGAGAAGATTAAAGTTTTGATTGACATGAGATCGCTGAAAAAGATCAAAGTGTCACTGCCCTCAACAGGTTTATATCCAGATCGACAGACTGGTGCATCTCTTTCTTTGATGAGTTGAAGAAGGTAAGGAACTTTCAATAGACTGAAGAATATGAAACGACCTTTCAACAATTGAAAGAATATATAGGCCGAGCATCATTCCTTTCTAAGCTAGTAGAAGAGGAAAGGTTGATCGTTTATCTGGGGGTTATTTAGCACGCCTTAAGCGCGGCCTTAGTTCATGAAGAGAATAAGACACAACTTCCTGTATATTACATGAACAAAAGGTTGCTCGATGCAGAGATCAGATATACCCCTATAGAGAAACTTGCATACTATATAGTGGTGGCATCAAGAAAGCTTCGTCCTTATTTCCAAGCCCACACAATTGAAGTACCGACTAAGTATCCATTGAAGCAGGTTCTTTAGAAGCCTGACACATCAGGTCACTTACTCAAATGAGCAATTGAGTTTGTCCAATTTGAAATAGAATTCAAACCCCAGACAGCAATAAAATGGCAGGTCCTGACAATTTTATGGTTGAATTTATAAGGCTGGCCAGTGAAGAAGCTAAATATCTGAAGGCCCATTTTAGGAGTTTTACGTGGATAGATCTTCTAACGGGTAGAAAGTAAAGGCCGGTATGGTGTTGATCAGCCCAGAAGGTCATAGAATTTTGTGCGCCTTGAGGTTCGGGTTCAAAACTACCAATAGTGAGGCCGAATATGAAGCACTGCTAGCAAGGTTAAGATTAGCAAGAGAAGTACGAACTGAAAGAGTAAAGGTGTACAGTAACTCCCAACTCATGGTATGCCAAATTGGAGAAGAATATCAGGCCAAGGGATTCAAATATTTCCATTTATATGCAAAAAGTTCAGGAGATGCTGGTGATGTTCGAAAGATGTGAAGTACACCACGTTCTGCGATCTGAAAACTCGCATGTGGACACATTAGCCCATCTTGCTACAGTAAAAGATGTGGATTTCATAGGGGCTATGCCGGTAGAATTTTTGCTAGTCCCAAGTACAGAGTCGCCAAATGATATAATAGTGATAGTTGTGGTACAAGATTTCTGGATGAATCCTCTTGTTGAATACTTACAAGATGGAAGATTGCTTAAAGACAAGCTAGAGGCTCGTCGCCTTCGAACCCGAACAACCCGATACTGCATTTATGATGACAAGCTTTACAAAAGAGGGTTCTCAGCTCTATTACTCAGGTACATTGACGGCTCAGATTGCTAGACCGTTTTAAAGGACATACATGCGGGACACTGTGGTAATCATGCTGGAGGGCTATCTTTGGCTCAGAAGGCTTTTCGGCAGGGGTTTTATTGGCCAACAATGAAACAAGATGCGACTGAAATGGTTAAGAAGTGTGATAAGTGCCAGAGATTCGCCAAGGTTCCGTGAGCTCCACCAGCTTTCCTACAATAAATGGTCAGTCCATGGCCTTTTGCCATTTGGGGTATGGATCTGATCGGTCTACTCCCAACAGCTTGGAGAAGATGCAAGCATGCGATTGTGGCAGTGGATTATTTTACAAAATGGGCAGAAGCTAAAGAACTCGCTGAAATATCTACTGCAAAAGTCGAGAAGTTTGTTTGGGAGTACATAATTTGTAGATTTGGAGTTCCTCAGCAGATCGTGACAGACAATGAAACCCAGTTCAACAGCAAGCAATTTCAGAGGTTTTGTAAAGATCTAAGAATTACAAAGAACTTTTCAGTTGTAGACTACTCATAAGTCAATGGTCAGGTTGAAGTAGTTAATAAGATCATCAGGCAAAACTTGAAGACTAAGCTGGAAGTAAGAAAGAGAGTCTGGGTTGATGAATTACAGAAGGTGTTGTAGACTTACAGAACAACTGTTCGCAACACCACCGGAGAGACTCCCTTCTCAATGGTGTATGGATCGGAAACAATGATTCCAACAGAGTATGAGATCACTAGTCAACGCAAAGTAATGTTCAGACAGGGAGATAACGACCAACTGCTCGCTACTAAACTGGATCTGCTCGAGAAAGTAAAGGAAGAAGCTTGAATGAGGGTTTCTATCTACTAATAAAGGGTCGCCAGATTTTATAACAGAAAAGTTCGAGTTCGAAGTTTCAAGCCTAACAACCTGATCTTACATCTCATCTTACCTACTGCTCAGAAAGCCAATGACGAAACCCTTGGTCCAAACTAGAAAGGCCCTTATGTTGTAAATGGTAGTATGAAAAATTGAGCTTATCGTCTTGCCAACATGAATAGGACGGAGGTCTCACGAGCATAGAATACAGAGAATCTTCAGTCATATTATGTTTGAGTTGTTCATCTGGTCTGTACCAGTTATTTCATCAATAAAAATTTTTCTAGATGAATTAATCTGATCGCATTTATTATTGTTTTTTGTTATTTGTCGGATTATTGTTATCATTTCTACTCATGCTGTGAAAGGTTTAATTGCTACCTATGAACGAGTAGACTCTGAAAGGTGCAATTAATACCTATAAGTCAATGCTCTGGAAGATATGATTGCTACCTATGAGTAGTTAGCTCTGGAAAGTGTGATCATTATCTGTAAGCATGCCTTGGAAGGTCCCAGTATTGCCTGTGACAATCAAACTCTAGAAGGCATACTTATGGCCTATGAACTTATAAAAATCCTGGAAGATCTATGAATTTTCATATTCTGGTAAGTACCAACACTACCTGTGAGCGAGCAAGCTCTGAAAAATGTGCTTATTACATGTGAACTTTTATAAACCCTGGAAGGTTTAAATAATCTAATTATCATATGATCTGTAGGCATCTATATTGAAATTACAACTTAATTAATACTTGTTTTATACAAGCAATCAGTCCAGATATTTTATCATATTTGATTATCGACTAGGAAAGCTCGCCATTCAACATCAACAAGGAAAGAGGAAATGAAGATAGAAAAGCAAAAAAATAATGATGCGTCTAAAGTTCACACAATGAATAACTTGTATTTATTACAAATCAAATGAAAAGAACTGAAAATTTCCTAAGTACTGATAGGAGGAATGTTTTGATCACCTGTTGAAACTTTGTCTTCATCATCAAGAGCAATTGGCTATGAGGAGCTTAAAAAAGGTCCTGGATGAGCTGAAGCACTACCAGAAGAAGGAGTTGGTATTTTCACATTCGAAGGAGCCGGACCTTGAAAGATTCTACCTTGTGATGCTGCAGGAGTCGGGTCTTCGGACTAAGTTTGGGGCACCTCAAAAGCAGAAAGGCTTGAGCCCAACTGGGGGCTGAGAGACTAGCTTCTGATTGAGTCTTTTTTACGGCTTGGCGAGTAGCTCTCGTTGCATACATCTTCACCTCTTCAACAGCCTCCCACCCAAAAAATGAGATATCTACATCTATACGCTTCCGCCACAAGTTGTATAAGAACAAATTGCCTATTCTTTCTTCTGTCTGTTTGACTAAGGCTTGAGTGCAGTTTTGTTCCTGGCTTAGTTCTTCTTTGGTTGAAATTACTTCCTGCTGCATCAGCTCGAAATTCTTTTTAGCTTTATCAGCTCGATGTTTGACCAGCTCCTCTTTCAGCTTTTTGTTCTCCTCTTTCAGTTTTTTGTTCTCTTCTTTCAGCTTTTTCTTCAGCTTCTTCTTCAAATCATCACCCTCTTCCTTCAACAAAGTGATAGTACTATCTCGGTATTTCACAGCTTCCCTCATATTTGCTCTTTGCTTTTGGGCATTCTTAAACTTTTGATCCAGGTCGTGAGCAGTCTTCTGGGACTTTTCAGCCTCCTGCGTGAAGAACTTCACTTCATCTTGGACTTTTCTCTTATCACCCTCTAATGTTTTTATTATCTTCTCCATGGAAGCCTTCTCCACGGGCTCGTTAGGAATTTCTCTGAGGAGCTTCATGAAAGCCATGGAGGCCTGAAATAAGATGTTAGCAAAACAAAAAGGACAAGGAAAATAATAAAATATATTAAGCAATAAATGAAGCTTACGAGCAGATTGTGGTAACCAAAATAGTTAATTAGCTTCCCTTCATATCCATCCTATAAAAGTCGGGTTTTTCAAGACCTAGGAAGTAAGGTGCATGATCAAGAAAATCATTATAATATATCCCCACATCAAAGTCCCGGATCGATTTTTTAGCTGCGGGCTCTTTCCCCAGCATTTTTTGGCATTTTAGGGGAGGTTCTGCAATCCCTTTGCCTTTATCAACGCTCTGAGGGTGCGGGACAAACGAACTGCTTGGAGCAGGAGCTGATTGTGTAGGGGACTCCCTCTGAATATCTCTCCTCGTGAATTTTCTCTCTACTGATTTATATCTTATGACACAATCATAGGGTGCTGTAGAATCCATTTGGGTAGACGACCAGTAGCAGTTTTTGAGGTCACCTATGAACCAGGAGCGCTTGCAGCTTGAGCAGCTTTCTTTGGTGGAGGAGGTGGAAGATCAGCAATTTCTACCACCTGGACATCTTCCTCATCGTCAAGAAGGGGCTCATCGAAGTGAAGCTGAACCATTGGTGAAGATTGACCTTCCTGTGAGCTCGGTGCTTCCTCGCCAAAGGCCTCAAAGACAGAAGGGATTTCCTTCTTTTTACGAACTCCTAGGTCGAAACGTTTATGAAGTAGTTTACGATCCGAGGAAGGAGCAATGTCGTATATCTGAAGGAGGTGTTCTGATGGCGGTTGGTCGTTTAGAAGATTTTTTACTTCTGAAAATTTCTAAAGCAACGCTAACTCCTCGCTTGTCAGCCCGATCTCACTTTTGGCAACGTCTGCACAAAAGCAAAAATGGATTAGTAGTCGGTAATATATATGCATAGCAGCGAGATAAAGATATACTTACCAGGGGAAGAACAAAATGAAAAATGTTTAAGATCAGCTATAGAAAAGCAGGACGCGTAAAACCATCACGACTTGTAGTCAGCCCACATTGGATTTACCTATTCCCTTTTGGGAGAAACACTTTGTAAAGAGAATTACGGGCTAATATATAATAAAACTCATCCCGTTTCTCTGATTTGGGGCTCGTGTTGCTTTTAAAAAGGAAGAGATGTTGAATCGTTGGTGGAGGAAGATTATTTTTTAGAAATACTGAGGCTAGGGCAGTTAGGTGAGTATAGAAATTGGGAGTGAGCTGAACTGGGGTGAGCTTGAGGTCGTTTAATAGATCGATCAGGTAGCAGGAAACCGAAAATCTAAAGCCAGCTTCTATATGCTGGCGACTAGTGGAAATGAACCCTTTAGAATGATAAGTTGCATAATCGTGAGTTGTCGGCACCATTGCTCAACACCTAGAAAGTAAGTAAAAATCCCCAACGATTGATTCGAGCTCTCTAGGGCTTATGGAAGACTCATATCTAAAACAAGGGGTGCGAATAGGGGGCTTATCATGTCCTATAGGTTCTAATACAATCTCATCGCTTTGAGAGATTGGCGCTTTTAGTAGTTTTGACCTGGACGAATTCCTATTCAGAATCCCCGTTACCAGCCCCCACTTTGTTATCGCAACAACTATGACCAGACATCTACAAAATTAATAAGGAGGTCAGGTAGCAAGTAGCAGACCAGAGCACAAAGATTAAGGCTAATTCTATTTTCCCTAAAGATCAAGTCGTGTATACAGGGGGGCTGCCAAGTACATGGAAGCCCTAGTTGTAAGCCTAACAGGCTGCTAAGGTGATGACCCGACTAGAGTTGAGGTATCAAACGGTTACAAAATAGAGAATGATAAGTATGCATGTGACTAATACGATCAAGCAGGATTTTTATTCAAGTTCTTCAAGTTTTATCATGCTTAGAATGCAAAAAGAGTTATAGGATGTTTGTGCAAGCATGAAAGCAGATTCATGTATGTAACCTAGCATGATACAAGTAAAAATCGTAACTGAAAAGTTGTGAAAAGATGTGAAGGTTTACCTTGAGCACGATGAAGCTTGGTAATGGTGAAGAGATTGATGAAGAATGGCGATGATGGACGACAGAAAATAGAAGGTAAAAAGGCGTCGATTTTTGAAAGTGACTGGTAAAATCAAAAAGTGAAACGACTGGGTTTATATATAATTAAGGCCCTAGCCGTCAGATCAAAACAATTGTGTAATCGTCATTGATCTAACGGTACAACGCAAAACCTACGATTTTGTCATTACGCGCAGCCGTTGAGGAACATGCATTAAATGTGCATTAATAGCGCATGACAAGAGACATGCAGTAAACTGACGCTTGGAGAAGTGCCACGTGTCTTAGGATAAGTCAGTATTTGAAAAAGCAACTTGATGGGTCCCGCCAAAATTATCTTGAGGATGAGCTCGTTACTTTCAATTCAAGGAATGTACTGAAAGTAAGGGAACTAGTGTTATGAGCATTTTTGCGATTATAGAAAATTGGCTGATAAAAGGCCCAAAAATGAGCCAAGTATGTTATTTTATAAGAAAAAGCCCAAGAGGTTGGTCCAATGAGCAGATACCGAATGAAGGAATATATGGTCGGTTTTCAGCCTGTAAACCCGAGCAGGATTGATCGTAGGGATGGTCATTTTATATTACTATGTGGCTGATCGTATCACTTGCTCATTTGTTTGATAATGCGTTTGATCGCATGGCAGCTTGGTCGCATGTTATAATACTAAGTCAATTTGATCGTGGTCCAAGAACTATTCGATAGTATTTTTCAAAGGCAATAGAACGATTAAGAGGTTGCCCGTTATGCGACCAGATATCATGATCTTTCTAGAATGTTAACAAGTCATGGGTTAACTGTTCGTCTACTCGCTGGGCTTAGTAGTTTATCGCTTGGATAATCTGCTTGCTAAAATTTACCAGTTGACCTTCTAAAAGCTTGGAACGATTCAGTTAAGAAATGAGTAAACTTGTCTATTTTTATGTAAATCAAATCACGACATTCTCGATAGCCGTTGCTGATATGGTGGAAAGAATCTTGGTAAATATTATCTTAAGTAATGTATTTTATTTTTTACCTTATCTGTAAAATACTGAAATCAATTCAAATTGTAACATCCCCATCTATAAATAGGGGGTCGATTTCATTGTAAAGAGAGGATTGAGAAATATATACTGTTACTCTGTAGAAAAAAGGATAACAGTCGTGGACGTAAGTCATTACTTCGTTAAACCACGTAAAAATTAGTGTGTTCAATCTATTTTGATTCTGGTCTTTGATATTTCTCTTGCTATTTGCTGTTTTGCAGGTATTGAGCTTCAAGAACCGGGTTGACCAAAAAATGGTGTCAACAGTACCTTAACCAACAAACATCTTTCATCTGTTTGCCTGTTATGATTAGTTATTAAATAAAAGTTAAAAGTGACTTGAACATAATTAAATCTCTCGTGTTTGTCTCAATAAGGTTACAGGTTCAATCATATTCTCTCTCTTAATCTCAAAGTTGTAAGTCCATGAAAATCCCAATTTTTTATTTTATCATGAATTAAGATATGTGTGAAACCTCTTGTACACAATTGGATCCTCCATATGACACACTCAAATAAAAAAACGTACGTTAACGCATTACTCATAAGCCAATAGTTGCTATATCTGAAAGCAGAATTAGTTTGCCCTCTCTAAGGCATTGATTTTTTTCAAGTCTAAATCGTTTCAAAATTCATCAAAAATCTTTTGATAATTTGTTTAGAACTTCTCTCTACACATTGCTAATAGCTTATTGATTAAAAAAACAAAAATAATTACGTTTTCAATTTGTAAACAACCGGAGTACAAAACCATTAATACTATTACTTTTTCAGGATCTAAGTATATATGGTTTTTGTAACAGAAAAACATTTAAATCATTATAATGGAAAGTCTAAAAATAGACAAGCGAATCAGGGCATGCACAAGTACTCGAGTATGTAGCTAACTGATAATAATTAGCTGGGAGTACTTGTAGTTCAACTAATCATGGGCCACCATAAGCTCCCCAGGGAACTGGTTTACATTAATCAAAATTTCACTGATCAGTTTTGATTACCAAAATTAGGTTTGGCAGGATAGAACAGAATCCCAATGCAACCACCCACATTGTTGATGCATGCATGCATGCATGCACACACACACACAATCTCCCACAAGAAAGAAGACAAAGAAGAAAGCAGAAGAAGAAGAAGAAGAAGAAGAAGAAATTATAATGGCTCAATTTTGATTGCAACTTATCAAGTTTTTACTTTTTAGTACCAAAAATGGTTCAACTTCTCAATTTTCAGGTTTTCATCTTCTTCATTTCTTTAGTTGTTTGTTGGTTCTTTAATTTCAATTACAATGTAGCAATATGTTTAATTAGTTTTACACGTGTATAGCTTGAAATTTGGATGCGTTTACATGTTAACAAGCTTTGATATCTGGAATGAAGTAAATCACATATATGATTATTTAATTTTAATGTTAAAGAGAAATTTCTAACCCTTCCTTCTATGTATAAACTAAAAGTAGATTCTAACGTATTAATTTTTTCTCTTTAATTTAAATTTTGAATTTGAAGGTACATGCTTTTCTCCTTAACAAACAATAATTATCTGAATTCGCCTTCAATAGAACCCGGTTAAACCGCATATACTTATTTTATCTTATTAATCGGAAATCTCTTTTTCTCTGTTTTCACATATAAAACTAAAGTAAATCCTGTTGTTTATATTTTTATTAGTTCTTTAAATTTCAATTAAAATGTAGCAAGACTTTTATGTAGAACGTAGAAATTTGAATGTGATTTTGAACAAGTAATATTCTCTGAACTCAACTTCAATACGATCAGAGCAAAACAAAATTTATATAAAATTCCATTGTACTGGAGAATCTGCGATTTCATTTAGTTCTAGTAAATTTTTATGATATGGACAAAGTGTGTCACTTCTATATAGTTATTAAATGAACATAATTTTGTTTGACAAATTTTGTTTATTAATGTAGGGCGTCAGTTTATGGACTTCTTGTCGTGGGCATGGTAGATATGAAGTGAAGAGGCAAAGAAATTGCTTGCGGACAATTCGTGCATCATGTAGCTTGAATTCAGGTTTCAATTTCCTTCTATCAAAATCATTTACAAAACTAGCTAACATCTACTAAAACAATTAAATTTTTTATCTAAATATGCATCCCTATTATTTTCAGGTCATGCCTTTTTCACTAAACCCTAAACCCGTATGTGTATTAACAACTAGTTTTGTGCCATCACGATCATCTCCTATTAGTAATTAGTTGTTGAAGGAACCATACACCAACAAAGTAGTTTTTTGTATACATATGTAACCTTTTAATTTATTTCAGATTATTTTTTGTCAATCATCTTGGTTTTAAATTTGTTAATTATCAACAGACCCAAAAGTTATGGTTTAGTTATAGTATTTAAGACTTAATGTTGACACATAACACACTCCCTCATTAAGCTGATAAAAAATAATTCAATTGTAATATTTAAGACTTGTGGTTGGTGCGTAACACACTCCCTCATGTGTAATGTGAACATATGTTAAATATCATCTACCGTATAACATATATAACAAAAATTCGAAATAAAGGAATGAGAGAGAGTTTGACATAAACATCTAAGTTCTAATAACATATTAATTACCATCAAACTCAAAAACTTAAATTGATAAAATATATATATAACTATAGTATTTAAGACTTAAAATTTATATGTGACAAGATTAATCTAACATGATAACAACGAATTTGGGCCTTGCATATCTTCAACACATTGCCATCATATTAGGTGAGGACGATATTGTGGCTCTCACCCACAGGCCACAACAGATCTGATAATTAATAATGGATTATGATTAATTGCGATACATCCTATGGGTAATAAATACAAGTTGCATATGGTTATAGACATGGGACCATAAATAAACTTTTCAATTATGACAATAACATGGTTTAATTACAGGTTCTTTTACATATATATATATATATATGTTAATGAATCTGCATGCATTTAGGTATATGGAAGGGTTTTGAATTTATATTTAAATTTTAATATCTAGCACTTTATTTATTTAAATCAAAATTCTAATTAAAATAATCTAACTATGCATTCATGTATTTATAAATTGTCAATGCATGAATCATGCTCTCGTTACCAATTTATAGTTTCTCATAGTTTATCATTATAATATATATAACTTTTTAAAATTTATACTGAATAGATTATATACAATCATATATATTAAAAAATATCACAACGGTTTTTTTAGGGTGCAAATAAAACAACTATATGAAATAATATAAAAGACAAATGAATCCATCAATGTGCCAATCACGTGAGTAATTTTTTTTAATTGGATCTGAGTACACACCGAGTAATTTATTACCTCAAACAATTAATAATTAATAGTCTTCTAATGGACAAAAAACTTGTCTAGGACAGCTGCATCATGCATTTGTTAGCTTTTACAATCTATATCACGTGTTATCTTGTGTAATGGGTCGAATTTTTTTTAAGAATTTTGAAAAAGTTAAAAAAGAAAAGAGATGTTTTTAAAAAATTTTAAATTTTTGATATTTTTCAAAACCTTGAGAATTAAAATGAAGTATAGTATTTTTTTTTTCTTATCACAATAAATAAGCCAAACTCTTAACCATATAACGAGATAAAATTATTTTAATGATAAATTTCTCGCAATTATATCGGTAAAATCATGGATTTAAGTTATTAATCCTAACTTATAACAATTTAAAAGAATAAAGTAAGTTAATGCAAAATTTGACTCTATAACAATAATAAGCCTTCCAAACTAGATTATATTATAACAAAGGTTATTACCACCTAAATTTGTTAATATTTACTAGTAGTTAAGTAAATGTGTTCATCCACCATGCAATATAAGTGAAATTAAGAAATTAACTAATTTAACTGTATAAAATGGTTCCAAACAGTTATATAATAATGAAAAAACAAAACTTATTAAATTAATTAGTATTAAATTAGGATGATAAAATAATTTAGCTCACAACAACCACCTAACAACCATCTTTGTCCCAGCTTAATTATGTCACAACAAAAATTCTTACCACCTAAATTTGTTAATACTTACTAGTAAGTTAAGTAAATATGTTCATCCACCATACAATGTGAGCAGAATTGAGAAATTAATTAAGACTTCTAATTTAACTGTACAAAATGGTTTCAAGTAGATCATATAATAATAATAATAATAAAATGAAACTTATGAACCGAATTACTTAAAGACGTGCATTCAATCTAGAATTCTTTGAAATTTATAGCATTTTAAAAGTTTTGGCATATTCCATCCAAATTCAAATATATTTAATTGAAATTTAACTTTGTTTAATATGAAATCTATTAAAACTAAGTGTATTCACTTTAGATTTATATGAATCTAATATAATCTAAGTGTATTAAAAAATTATTGATTTCATGGAAAAAATTATTTAAGCGTTGAATTTTGATAGATATTAATATAATTTTTTTAAAGAAAAAAATTTATAATAATCTTAAAAATTTACAATAACCTTAATATTTTTCTCAAAATTTCATTAGAATCTTTAAAGAATTGTAACAAAATTAATATTATAAAATATATGAATTTCATCCAAATTTATCAGTAAAAGGAAATTCATCAAACTCCAGTCAATTTTAGACTGAGTACACCCCTTTAGTATTTATCGACCTACCGACGCACGTGTTGATCCTCGATTCAATTATCTTCTTTCTTTTTCCATGGAGGATGATAAAATTAAACAGCTTACCTGGCATATTTCGAACCACCTACCCACCACCATCGTCCCAACACCAAACAAAACTCATGGCTCGCCTGTCTCTTATATAAACTTATACTCCAAACCATACTCACACCAGACACTCCACTGCCTTGACTCTTGCTCTCGCACACACACACTTCTTACCACTCCTCTGTTTTGATAGAAACCAGTAGTTGTAGAACTTGTACAAGTTAGTGTGTTTTTGTTAATTCTTTTTTGAGTGATATTGAAGAGGATGGCTGGAAATGGAGTTTTTGCAGAGATTTTGGATGGAGAAGTGTTCAAGTACTATGCTGATGGAGAGTGGAAGAAGTCTTCTTCTGGGAAAAGTGTTGCCATTATCAACCCAACTACCCGTAAAACTCAGTACAAAGTTCAAGGTAACCAAAACATTGTGACTATATATCAAATGTTTTTGTTTCAATGGCAGGAGAATTATACTCAATAGATGCCATGCAATAGATTTGACATAACAACAATGGTCTTTTTGGCTCGCTTTTTAGATAACTATCTAAATCTGTCTGTATTTAGCTCGAACTCGAAAGTCCAAAAGTTTCCAATATTATGAGGTTATGGTAACGTACTAATGTCATTGTATGATTGTGTTTATGGCTTTTTTTTCGATCACAGCTTGTACACAAGAGGAGGTGAACAAGGTGATGGAGACCGCGAAAACTACACAGAAATCATGGGCCAAGACTCCACTCTGGAAGAGAGCAGAGCTTCTTCACAAGGCTGCAGGTATCCTGAAAGAGCACAAAGCTCCCATTGCAGAATGTCTGGTCAAAGAAATTGCAAAACCAGCCAAAGATGCAGTCACTGAGGTGTATATGTAGTCCTCATCATCTCTATACCTTTTTTGGCCTTGAATTTTTATTGGAAAATGGTTTTGATCTATGGTATATATTTTGAAGGTTGTGAGGTCTGGTGACTTGGTTTCCTACACTGCTGAAGAGGGTGTCAGGATCCTTGGAGAGGGAAAATTTTTGGTTTCTGATAGTTTTCCAGGGAATGAGAGGACCAAGTACTGTCTTACTTCCAAGGTATTGGTTTTTTTGTTTGATCAACTTTCTAACTCACCTTTTAACTGAATTGTGGGGTAGAGATTGTTTTTTGTCTGTTATACAGACTCTGTTTTAAATAAACAATATTAAAAGAAGATTATTGACTCATGATCATCAAATTGAATCACTTGGGAACAACTTGATTTGATGATATAAGCCTATAAACAATATTTTTACCACATACAAACTTTAAATTTGAAGTTTATTGAATCAAAGGATTAATTTTCTAGACAGAACTGGACAAGTTGTGCAATGTTTTGTTTGATACCATGATCTGTTGAGGGTAAGAGATAAGGCCACTAAAATCCAATTGTCTATTTCAAAAAAAAAAAAAAGAAAAAGAAAATTCAATTGTCTGAATTCGCTGAGTTATTTGATCCATAAGTCTATCGGTTACTTTCTTTTGTATTGTTCTGATCAGTTCTACCACTATAAGCATGATCTTTTTATCAACACTCAACCTGCCTTTTCACTTCTCAATATTGCCACCAAATCACTTCATTTTAGTCTCAATTTGTCTCCTGAAGCTCTTGTGATCGTGCAATTTACAAGAATGTGTAAAATGAATTAGAAGTTTATATGTAAACTATAAGGAAACATTTGCTGATGTACAATGTTATTAACTTGGCAAATCCTGTATCTAAATTTAATGAATTCTGATTTAATGAATTGCCATAAGATAAAAAAGCTAGAGTAAAAACGGTGTGAGAGATGTATGGTGGCGTATACCTATCCTATAACATGGTTTCTGCTGATTAGATGTTTAAAAACTGCAGATCCCACTTGGGGTTGTTTTGGCCATCCCTCCATTCAACTATCCAGTCAATCTTGCTGTCTCGAAAATCGCCCCAGCACTAATAGCCGGAAACTCCCTCGTGCTAAAGCCTCCTACTCAGGCATGCAATTATACATTGGTAGATTTTGATACAAGTTGTTTGATGAGGTGGTGCATGGAATGTAAATATGCTTTGAAAACTTGTTTCAGGGTGCTGTTGCTGCCCTTCATATGGTGCATTGCTTTCACTTGGCCGGTTTTCCCAAAGGCCTTATAAGTGTTATCACCGGCAAAGGCTCTGAGATTGGTGACTTCCTCACTATGCATCCTGCAGTGAACTGTATAAGGTAATGCCAAATACAATGCTCATTGAATAGTCTTGTTTGGTGTTTGACTAGTTGTCGATAACTCGAACTCTTCTTATAATGCTGATCAGCTTCACTGGTGGAGACACTGGAATTTCAATCTCAAAGAAGGCAGGAATGATCCCACTTCAGATGGAGTTGGGAGGAAAAGATGCCTGCATTGTGCTTGAGGATGCTGACCTTGATTTGGTCGCTGCAAACATAATCAAAGGAGGATTTTCTTACAGGTGACAAAAAACTTTCCAATCCTGCCTCCATTTCTGAGTTCTAAGATTTTTTTTTTCCCTCTTTTGACTTGGGGGAGGGGAAACTTAAACTCAGGACTGAAAAGTGTGGTTACCAACCAGACCATGTCTATGACTGCTTTCTAAGTTGGTTGCGAAGACTAAGTTTTTTATTTGTTTTGTCACAAACAGTGGTCAGAGATGCACAGCAGTTAAGGTTGTGTTGGTGATGGAATCCGTAGCAGACACTCTGGTGGAGAAGGTGAAGGCAAAAGTTGCAAAACTAACAGTTGGGCCTCCTGAGAAGGACTGTGATATCACTCCAGTTGTGTCAGAATCTTCTGCCAATTACATTGAAGGTCTTGTCATGGATGCCAAACAGAAAGGAGCAACGTTTTGCCAGGAGTACAAGAGAGACGGCAACCTCATCTGGCCTTTGTTGTTGGACAATGTTAGGCCTGATATGAGGATCGCTTGGGAGGAGCCATTTGGACCAGTTCTTCCTGTCATACGAATTGGTTCTATTGAAGAAGGAATTCACCACTGCAATGCCAGCAATTTCGGACTCCAGGTATCACAACTCAATGTCACCTTTTATCTGCGTTTCTTGTTTATTGCATATTAAACACAGAAGGGTATGTTTAACGTGTATCTGACATTTGCCATTTACCTTCCACGTTACACCTAAGAGAACATATTAACCTATCAAATCCTGCTAACCTTATGCAATCAATCAACTGCATTGTGCTTCAATATTGTTGTATGCAAATGCAGGGCTGTGTCTTCACGAGGGATGTCAACAAAGCAATGTTGATAAGTGATGCAATGGAGACAGGAACAGTTCAGATCAACTCAGCCCCAGCTAGAGGACCAGACCACTTCCCTTTCCAGGTGAACCACACACAATCCTGGAACTCCATAACTCAAAACACTCTTAATTCTATCTCTTAAACATTGCATGGATTCTAACCAAAACACATATGTGTTTTCTATTTAACAGGGTTTCAAGGACAGTGGAATTGGCTCACAAGGTGTTACAAACAGCATCAACATGATGACTAAGGTCAAGACCACTGTCATCAACCTGCCAACTCCATCTTACACAATGGGATAGATGCTAAAAAAAGTTTCAAGCCCTTTTAAGGGACACTTTAATCAGAAGTATTAATGTTGTAGTGTAGAGTACTATTAGTTGAAAAAAAAAAAAAAAAAAACATAAGGAGGACTGAGTTTTGTTTGAAGATTTGTAATATGAATCTTCTTTTGATGTTTTTTAAGTACTGTTAGTGAATTATTGTTAAATAAAGGAATTATGTATCAACACAGCTGGACATTTATATTCTGTGTTTAAGGGATTAATAATGTATTGTTAGTTCAGGTTAAGATCATTACAACAAAATTTAATTCCATTAGTCCTTAAATTTAGTTGGGGGCTCGAAAACAATCAATAAAATGAATACAATCATATGCTGATCTTATTTTTAGCTAAACTTTTGAATTGATTAATTTTGAGTAAAACTATAAAATTATAGTCACGTACTCATCATAGTAAGGTCGTTCTATTGTCACAAGATTAATACAATGACTAACCGAGCTTGTACTACTAAGATTAATTGGGGTTTTGATAGACAACTTCAAGGATGTAAATGTAAGAGACGAACCTCTGTAACAATAACATCTTAAATTCCTATAATTATAATTAAAATTAATTTTTTGAAAAAAAAAAAAACACCGAACAATTCAGAGATCTTTTGAATCCAATTGAAATCAACAATTACAATAATTGATCATTACAAAATACAAATGAAGTTAAGTAATTTTATCTTCATAGATCCATCTATGCTCAGGTTTTGGGTTTATTAAAAAATAAATTGACATAGTTATGTGGCATGTACATATATACTCGCTGAAGCCCATAAGCTTTATCATCTTATGGGCTGAAAAAGTTCCTCTTATTTACAATTTTTTTTTTTCTTTTAAGTTGATAATAGATGAGATTACTATCGAGATCAGCTGAAATAGGATTCTAAGCATGATTTGGATCTATATTCTCAAAAACTGGGAGAGGACTATCCATATAAACAGTGGAAAAATCTGCCCACACAAATGGTAACAATTGAGGTTGAACCTACCACTTGAGATATGGCAGGTGAAAAATGACATTATCATGCATAAGATCATTTCACTTCTCTCGCTTATTTATGGCTTTTATTTCTAACAGTGTTTTAGTAAGAGAAGAGTTAGAAGTTGCTCATTTAAAATCAAAAGAATGTTTTGATTAGAAAATTTGCTGATTTGTGGAATATAAATTATCACTTTTAGTTAAAACTTCTGAATTGATTTTATTTTTGAATGATACGATAAAATCACAGTCATGTACTCATCATAGCAACGTCATTCTACTGTCACAAGATTAATATAACAACTAACTGAGCTTATATATTAAAATTAATTGGGTTTTTTTTTTTTGAAATAATATTAATTGGGGTTTTGAAACACAACTTCAAGGGTGTAAGTGTAAAAAACAAACTTCTATAACAATTATATCTTAAATTCCTATAATAAATATTTTGAAAAATCGATACCGAACGGATTAAAAGTTTGTTAAAACCAATCGAAATCAATAATTATAATAATTGGTCGTTACAAATTACAAATGAACATAAGTAATTTTATCTTTATAGATCCATCTATGCATAGGTTTTGGGTTTATTTATTAAAAAAAAAAAAAATTGGCATAGTTATATAGTGTATGCTATAAATATATATATATATATTAGTGGAAACCCATAAGTTTATCATTATATGGGCTGAAAAACTTCCTCTTCGTTACAGGCTTTTACTTCAAACGTGTTTTAGTGGAAGTAGAGTTAGAAGTTGGTCGTTTAAAATTAAAAGAATGTTTTGATTAGAACATAATTAATTATGTGTAGACTTGAGGCACTTAGTGAGTCATATTAATCTATACAGTAACTATAATTAAAGAAACAAGTCGTGTATAAATTTACGCCTAATGGGTATATATCAATAAAGTCGAAAGAAGCAAAAAGATAAAAAGCACTTAATTTTATCATAATTGGCTAATTGATCTGATCCTTAAACCAAAACCGTTCCTTTTTGGTTTGTCTTCTAAACAAATGCTATTAATTATTAATTCATTCATTAATCAATTTTATAATGGGATGATGAGTTCATCTTCTTTTTCTTCTTCTACTACCTAACTCCCATTATTGGACTAAAGCTTTTCCCAAGTCTAATCCCTACCTTTGTTTTTATATACATTTTATTTACTTTTTTAACATGTTATTAATTGTTTAATTAAGTAATTAATTACCTTGAAAAGAGTCTGAGTTGTAGCAGTGTCACGTAGTATCATTTTCCTAGAATTGCACATTTGTTGATCACTTTTTATACAAGTCAATTTGTGATGGTCCTTTCATATTTTATAATAATGTTTAACACTTTGTCAATGCTTAACCCTCTAACTAAAAAGCCTTTTTTTTTTTTTTCTTCCTCAATTTTTTTTCTTAAAAAAATTCTAAAAAGGCTTTTAAAGTAGAAACTTTCGACCTTACTTTTATAAGATCATGATAAATCTCAGATACAAGCAACTATTCATAAAACATACATTCTCTAAAAAAAAAATCTTTAATCTCATTCTCAATGAACAAATATTAATTATTTTTTAAATATTGTACAAATTAACTATGTGAAATTTAACTGATCTATTTATTGTTTATCATTAGAACATATGTTTAATCTAAAATGCCCCCTATTTTTTGTTTCTTAAATTCCAACTATTTTGTTCTTTTAAACTATTTGATCATATTAATTAAGTAATTAATTAAGTTGATTATGCGGTTAGGATAAAAGATTGAGATAATTATTAAATGGGGCTCACAAGTTGGGCACTTTATTGAAATCTTTCTTGTGCTAAGTGACACATCTAAAGATCATATATTAAAACTAATAATTCCTAGAGCTGACTGAAATATTAATAGTTTAAAGATGAAAAGCATGTTCCTCTTTTTTCTGCCATAAAAAGCATTAATGGTATGGAATTCTTACGTTTCTTATTTCTTTATTTTATCAAATTAATGTTCCCGACCTTGCTTAATTCATACAATATGTAGTTGGTTCATACTCACTCACTCATATAAAATTCTTTTGTATTATTAAAAACTTTTTTTTGATAAATTTTTAAAAATATATATATCGATTGATAAAATGATATTAAAAAAAAGAAATAGACAATCACAATTTTACAACTGATCCTTTAAAAAATTTCATCACATAATTTCAAGAGACCACATAAATCAACACTAATGTATATATATATATATATATAATTTATTTTTTGTATTTGTCAGATCTGTATTTGCAACTGGTCCAGAGACAATTAAAGCAAAGTGAATTTCTACAAAAACATGGAATATTATTTCAGGACGCGTGTTTTTATAACGTGTCTGAGAAATGAAATGTCGAACACCAATTCTGATTCTTTGGTTAAATTTGAAGTTGGCATACAATTCTTGTTTTTTGATTGATTGACAAATTTGGGAATTCGAATGTTGGATAGAGAAGCATGCGCATTGCTTCATAAATTATAATCTCTGTATATTCAGATTAATTTGTAGCAATGTGTTTGGTTAAATTAAATATAAACAATTTTATTATTATTATTATTTTATCGATGAATATTATTATGGGTTTGTTTTATATTATTTTTTAAAACTATTTTTCTTCTTTACAAAATCTAAAACAAACCCAAATTGTTTAATATTGTATCTTAAAATATATGTATCAATCAAATTGTGTGTCCCACGAAACCCAAGTTAATTGTAATAATTCAAAACTAGTTTCAAACTTAAAAGTAGTTAAAGTTGTTTTATGCTTAAAAGAATGATATTTAGAAAAGACAATTTATTCTCAAACTTTATTAGACGTATTTTTTGACCTTATAAATAAATTTTTATTTTTATTTTTATTTTTTTAATTTGATACCAAACTAAGGACTTACCTAATTCAATTACTATATGTGTATCTGAATATTCACTCATAATATTTAAAAAAAAAAAAAAAAGGGGCAATTTTACACATACTAATAAATACATATGGTGGAACTTTAACCTCATCATTGACAAGAATGGAGAGATGGACACTAATTGAGCTAATTAGAGCGAATATAATTTCTTATATTAAACTTTTTGTCCATTTAAAAATAATACCAAATGTTATGAACTATATATATATATATATATGTGTGCACCTTTGAAAAATTAAGCATATGTAATAATCTGAATGGACTTGTTGATATCATTATTCAAACAACACTAGAGAATATATAAGCTCAGCTTGGAATTATATTATAACAAAAGTAGAATACAATTCCTCAATAAAATAACCCTTTAAACAAACAAGAAACACAAGTATGTTTAAGGTTTTGATTGTTGAATTTAAGGATTTGCATAACTAAGCACATATAATGTGTAGGGTTATGGGTGGAGTTGAGGTGTAAAGACTTAAAAAAGTAGTGGAGATGTGAGTGGGACTTATACCTATAAGCTTTCGCTTCTTATCAAAGTGCTTTTATTTACTTAAAGCTATTTGTAGTCGCACCATCATACTCTTCTTTATCTATATAGGTTTAAAAGTGTTTTTGAACTACGAAAAATAAATTAAAACGTTTTAAGAATGTTTGTTCTCTATGTTTAAGGAAAAATAAGTTTTCAAATATTTTAAAGTAAACATTTTAAAATGTTTATGCTATTTGAGTGCTTATTATCTATTGTTAAAAAATTTTAAAATAAATTAAAACGTTTTAAGAATGTGTTTGAATATTTAATGACCACCTTAAATTTTGGAACTTAATGATTACTCAATATGGTATTAGAGGGTTAAAGCTAGTTTAGTTGTGAGATCTTTGGCATATGGTATATATGTGAAATATGAATTCTTAGCTATATTTTGATGTAACTATTACTTATAACATTCTCTTAATGTTTGGTTTTGTAACGAATAAAAGTGATTTTATTCGTTAACAACTTTTTTTTAATCAGGAAGAAGGAAAAAGAAATCGATTAACATGTAATAATTTAATTAGTTGTCTCCAGCCTAGCTCTCAAATCTGTTTTTCACTTTTCTCTTTTCTTTCTCTTTTACTATTTCATTTGAAGAAAGAATATTTTTCATGTAACCCATCTTCAATGCAATCCAACATATGTTTTCAAATCATGTCTTGAAAGAAATGAAGTAAAGAAGCTAAAATCTGCTTTACCAGTTTGGTTAGGATCAACATGTGTGAGAGAGAGCATCAGAGATTTTTCTAGAGCATAAAAACCATGAGTCATGTCTAATGTCTTATCATTGCATGCTCAAGTTAATCTTGTTCAATAAGGTTAGGATTTAATTGTAGGAAAAATTATCTACCTTAAGGACCTGTTTGGTGGCCCGGATTGGACTATTTATAATCCAATCCTGCTCCTTTTGCTAGCTGTTAAGGGTTTGGGGTTGGACTTTGGATTGTCCAACTCCAACGGATCAGTGATTAAGTGAATATTATCCTAAAGTTGCAGGACTATTTAGTCCTATTATTTGTAAATAATTTTAAAACATTTAATATAAATATATTAATATAACTCACTTAAAAGTAGGTTTATATAAATAAACTTATTAAATATTTAAATTATAATATTTAGTTTTAATTTGATCATAAAATATTTAAAATAAATTCGAATTATTTAAAATATATTTTAATTTTATTCAATCCCAAACTAGGTCAAACACAGGACTCAGAACATCAATATTTAATCCTATTAAGTACTATACCAAACATATCACATTTATAATCTAATCATATGCAATTATATTCAATCTCATCTTTTAAAAATAGTCAAATCCTTTCTCGTGTACTAAATTCACCCTAATAATATGGTTAATAAAATATACGTTATGTGATTAATGATGTATGATTATTTTCAACTTGCTGATTCAAACTCTCATAAGCTTCGGTAGTTCTACAAATAAAATATTTTGTTTTGTTTTATATGTAGTTAAAGTTGGAATCCTACTCACTAATTTTTCATTTTCAAAATGTATATGGAATTGTTAAATCCATAAAAAATATCAATTGTTGAATTACATAAATGGACTTGCATGACATCCTGATTTCAAATTGAAATTAACAAAAAATAATTAATTTGAGGTTGTTCACATACATAGTCAAAAGTGCGGAGACTTCACACAAAAGAAAGTTGAAAATTTGAGTAGTAATTTATAAACTGATCGGCTTTAACAAAAGTTAAAAAGAAGAAGAAGAGGAAAAGAAAGTGCCAAAGTTGTATCCGTACGCTACTTTTTGATTCATTCTCACGATAGTAATATCATGTTTATCACGAGAGAAGTGGGTTAATCGAGTCGTTAAGACCAATCCCGCTCATCTCAATTCAAGTCATATTGAGTTACTTTTATAAAGTTCATAATATTTGGACAATTTTTTCATATTTATATGGATAGTTCTCTTCTTTTTTGGGAGCAGAATTCCAGACTATGTGTTAAAATTATATCTTTGCTAATTTGGACCGTAATCTAATATAATGTTAGATGGGAAAAAAAAAAAAAAAAGTTTTATTATGTCTTCCTTACGTAAATCCCAATACGATGCATTTATATCGGCTAAATAAGTTTTGTATTTATACCATACATTACTGGATAGTGACAAAAATTTTCTCTTCCAATCATGTTTGTGTAGCAATACTTACTCAATTAATTACTTGTGTATACAGGACCTAGTATGCAACGTTAGCTCGTCAAATTATTTCTTATTGGTATCTTATTCATATATCTAGCCATAAAACAGTATGTTAGGGACTTATAATTAGGTGAAATAAAACAAAGTAGTTTCAATAGTAAGAGGGGAATTTTTTTATACAGCACTAAAGAACTGAAGATTTGCTTCACTATAACAAAAAAAACTAAAATGAATTTTAATAGCACAATTTCAGTGTTCATACTAACCCAATTATTCTAATTTTAAAAGTTTGAAAGACTGTATAAATAATAATCACAATTTGTTAGTTCTCGAAGACGTCAAATTTAACAACTATTATGAGTATTTTCGCGATCAGACTTAATAAGCCAGCTAAAGCTCAAAAGGTGGGCTCAGCAACTGGAAAATCCAAAAAGATCTATCTCTATCCGCCTAGGAGATCTACTCGTCTTCCTGCTCGTTTGTCTATTCGTCTGTCCGCTTGGAAGATCTACTCGATATCCTACTCGCGTATTTGATCGTTCATCGGCTCTTCTTTGGTGATCGTTTATTAGTTCGTGACTGAGCTCGTTCATGAGACCGATCAGTTGCTCGTTCTCTTGCCCGCACAACCCCTCTGGTCTGCCTGCACGTGTTCGCATATCTGCTCACCTATGAGGCCTATTGATTACCAATATATTTGATCGTTAAAGTGTTCGCCTATGGCCTACATCAGTGACTCTCAAGATGTTTAATTTACCCGAGCTTTATTTGCTCGTTAATTCGACGAACTGCTCTGCTCGCTAAAGAATTCGCCATTGCTACATCTCTTTCTCCACAAGATCAACGGAAGTCAAAGCTGTCAAGCAGATTACAGCCTAAGGAGTGTCGTGCATATCAATTCTGTCAGAGATTACCACCTGGATTACAGTGATCTCACCTAACTCACATGAGTTAGCCGCCTAAACCCATGCTTTGGGCAGAATTAGTCTGATACCGTTAACAGCATTAAATGTAATCCAAGCGCATTAAATACGATTTAGACACATTAAATATAACTCATTATTACAACTTTATCTTATTGTACATTATTTTATTATGTTCTACTGTAGTTCCTCCCTAATTTTATAAATAGGGGAGGACTTCCTTTGTAAACATATACATCTCTTGAGTGTCGTTACTCTACTAAAATAGTAAGAGAGTTTACAATGGACGTAGGTATCTTTTTGGGCCGAACCACTTAAACTTCCGTGTTCTTTTTCTCTTCCCTGACCCTATCTGCTCTATTTGTTTTCTTTGCTTTGCCAATCATAACAACAAATCCAAAACTATAGCTTGGGCCAAAAACGAACCTAGTCGGCTAATTCCAGACATCGACAACAACTTTATGAATTCTGTACATTTTCATGAACATATGATGGTTTAATTTGGGTTGAATTGGTTTGATTAGGTTCGACTGAGAAACAAAGAGTCGTCGACTAGGATTAGCGATAGCAATGGACCAAATTGAATCATATTTGGCCCTTACCAAACTTGACCCGAAATTTTTTAGATGTGCCCCTAACCCGACTCATGCCCTAAACGGATCGCTACTTTCCACCTCAAACTCAAACTCAATTATAGGGACTTATCCTAAACCCAACTCATTAACTCGATTTAGTTTTTAATTAGTGATATAATTATTATAAAAAAAGTCAATATAATTTTTTTTTTTTTTTTTTTAAAAAAAAGACAAATTGGCTATGATATCCTCGATCATTCTAAAAAAATTTCAAATTCATATCCAACCTCTAATAATTAAGAGTGCAAAACTTGGACACTATATAATAAACCCCTTTATCTTGCCCCCAAACCCGAATCATGCTTCAAATGGGTCACTACTCTATACTTCAAATCCACTCTAAATAGACCATGTTTGGATTGAATTGAGTATTTTAGCCATCTCTGGGCCAGATAGACTTTTAGAGAGCAAACTAAATTTGAGTTCATCATCATTTCTTAGAGTTTGGGGTCATCATCTTCCCAGAGGTGAAGAATATGAATAAGAGGTATTTCTCTTTGATCAACGAGAATATCCCAAAACTTAATTTTTAATGAAGGAAATAACAGCTCTTTGATGAAGAAAAAAATGACAGAAGCTAGTTGCAAGAGGGTTAGAAATCGAAGTTGCAACAAAATTAGAAAAGATGACAAATTAAAATGTTTTTTATTATTTTTTAATAAAGGATTTTTTTTTTTTTTCAGTTTAATATGTGCTAATAAAACTCAACTTAGCTATTTGATGCTATTCAAACAAGTGCTCAATTTTTTTATGCTAATTTATATGGTTTTCATAATGTAGGAGTCATTGTCAAGAATATAGGACAATTAAGGGAAGAATCATTACCTCAAGAATTGTAATGTGGTCGGTTCATAGAAAGAAATTTGAATAAACAAACATAATTTTCTAAATATGTACAATTCATCTTTTTGGTGTATCTTGAACCAATGAAGTACATTCTATGTAGATATTGTGGTTAAAAAAGAAAAAAAGAAGTTACAAAAATTTGTTTCTAAACATGGTTTTCAAAAAACCGAATTGGCAATATAGTTCTTTATCTGCCGATTAAAAAAAAAAAAAAATTATAATTAACAAGACAACTTTTTTGAAATTGGCTTCTCTTCGACATAATGGAATATGGGCATGATTTAACCTTTTTTTATTAAAAAAATTTGTCTAAAACTTCTTTGTATCTATGTTATAATATTTTATTAAAAAAATAAAGTATATCAAGACTTGTTAAAAAAAATATATATACGTGAAAATTCTTTAAAGAAATATTAAAAAAAGTGCAAAAACACTTTTCGGAAATGCACTTGAGACAAATTTTTTAAAAGAGAATTTAACACACTTTTAAATACCTTTGTAAAAGCACTTTTACTTGTAACCGAAGCATTCCCAAATAATTCCGATCATCTCCTAATATGAGCTTTTATTTATCTTTACCTACTCTTTTGACACGTAACTATTACTATTAATGAAGAGTTAAGATCTAATAATTTTTCACTTTTCTATTAGAAACAGTTAATCACATGTTTCAAAAATTCTAGGAAAAATTTCAGATTAGGAAAGGATTCAAATCCTTTAGATACACCTTAATTATATATACATACTATGATACTAATCTTATATCATATGGAAAAAGTTTTATATTATGGATCTAAATTTTTTTATATTATGGATCTAAATTTTAACCTTATTTAATACTGGTATAACTAGTAATTACAAGTTAACATCAAATTAAAAAAAAAAAAAAACTACATTTATATATAGACGCATTCTAAATACACTCTGTGTATGCTTACATTTGACAAAAAAATTATGTGATTATCTTCTAAAACGTGTGATTGTAATTTATTATATATAATTATAACTAAACATGTGTGATTATAATTAGTATATATAATCATATTTACTGATTGTGATAAATATGATCACATTTATATATTGTAATTACATATATATATATGAGATCTTTTTGCATACACCTTGGTATATATACACTTGACAAAAAAAATGATTATATTTTAAAATATGTGATTATAATTTATTAGATATGATTATAACTAAATATGTATTATTATAATCAGTAAATGTTATCTATAATCACACATGTTTAATTATAATCATATATAATAAATTACAATTACACATTTTAGAATACAATAACGCTTTGTTTTATTGGTTCTGTGTACACATATATATCTCAAGTGCATGCTAAAATGTGTATATATGTATATGTATAAATTTTTTCGTTTCTCATTTGTCCTGAAATTTTTTTTAAGGCCAATCATAACTAGAGAATTATTTATGCATATATTAATGGATATAAAATTTCCTATATTATTTTGTGCAGAAATTGATTTTGTAATATTATATGATCAACAAACTCAATCAAAATTATTATATGCATGTACACAGTACATTTATAAACATGATGGCTCATAGCATTCTTTCAAAAGCATAAAGCAGGAGCCATATCAGTAAATGATCAAAATCGATTCTATGCAAGCAGAAATCTTGAAGAAAATCTCAGACAATCTCTAGCCAATTTTGGTCCATGCATGTCACTGTGAGTTGTGTATCCATACAAAGTAGAATGTCCCATGTGCTGACAGTCCATAGAAAACCTAAAGCCACTACAAAAGTACGAATACATCATCTTATAACGTAGAAATTTGCATTTTAAAATAAAAATATCAAAATAGATGAAGTCAACGCTAACAGTATATATAGACTTTACATCCATCCTACGAAAATTAGTATTTAACTATATGAACTTGACGTACAAAGAAGACAAATTAATGAATAATTCGTGATTTGAATATAAAATTTATATAATTTAATTAAATTTCAAATTATCTGTATTATAATTTTTATGAGCTATGGCATATGAATACATATAAAATGATGAGTTGTACTTTGAAGAGCAGTAATTAGGGATTAATTATTAATAAATTGAAAATAATATCAGTACATCAGCTAGTCCCGATAGTATTATGATGCGGGACTAGTAATAAAGATAAAAATAATAATTATTATTATTATGTCTTCTTGGAAAGCTCTCATAGCATGTTTATATATATATGTGTGTGTAGTACTACTATCATTAATGCTTTTTAACCTTAAAAAGTTAGGATTAACAAATCAAATTCATCTATTACATTCTCTCTCTTGAAATAAATTACCTTTTCTATTTAATTTAAATGTAATTGATGAATTTGATTGATTCGTTCTAACTTTTTTAAAGTTATGAGACGCTGATGGTAAAATCACTATACGTGTGTTAAGGATCTCCACTCATGATTTTAGGAAATTTTATCTACTATATATATTAAATTAGGACCACTGATATCTGAGGTTACATGAAATTATAGTTTACGAACGATCATGGAATTACTTTATTAATTTGTTTTTTACGATACACCAGAAAGAATTTAATGGAAAATTTCTTATTATTTTGAAAAAAAAAAATGAGTCTTTTGTATTATAAATTTGAGAATTGAAGAAGAATATGATTGAACTTACAATACCATTGATATGGTTTAAGGATTTTATAATTGGTTGTCTTAACTTTAATCAATTTTGTATAAACTTTTAAAACCATCATCTCCCTTTATTTTTTTACTGTTTAAAAAAAAAAAAAAAAAAAAAACCTGTAGCAACTCAAGAGGACTACCCCCGTTATTTCTAATATTTATTAGGAGGATTGAATCCTTAGCCTCATACGAGGAAGAGATGTTCTCTACATTCCTCTGTTCTAATTAAAAGATAAAAGACTAATCTTGAAAATGACAATTTTTTGAGTATATTTTTTAAAGAAACCTCATTAATTTTAAAATTTATCATAAACCTATAACTTCAAAAAATTGTCTGAAAACACCCTTTTAAAAGATCTCAAACACATTTTCTAAAGTTTTATCAAAATTAAGGATTGCCCTCCCACAAAAGAAGAAATTCTTCTATGCACCTAGTGGACTGTCACATGGTGTACTTAACCACTAAGAAGCCAATGATTTTTTGCTATATGCTAGCTTTTCAAGTGTTAAAGACTTTCTCTTGCTAGAAGAGATCAAGGATGGCATCCTTATCCTCTTTGCATTTGGTGACAATGACCTTTTCTGGTGGCAATCGACAATGTTGAAAAAAGAGAATAAGAGAGAGAAAGTATGTACGGGAAAGAGAGAGTAAGAGAGGGAAAGTGTGTGGTAAAAATGGTTTATGAAAAACCTAGATGTTCTTTGATCTAAGTTTTTCAATCCATCTGGTACCCGATTAGATCTGATTATCAGATCGTTCTTTTTTTAAAAAAAAATTAATTAAAATAAAACTTGGTGTAAAGATTTTGATGCTAAAATGACCAAAATAACCCTCCCTATATTAGAGTTGACTAATTTTTTACTAGCAAAAGGATTAAATTGATCAATTTATAAAACGTTAGAAACGATGGGTATTCGAAACATATAAGTGAGTTAAAAGTAATATTTCACTATACATTATCCTAAGTTAAAATTTTCCTTTGAAGATTTAAATGGACTTCATTTAAAAAGCTCTCATGATTCTTTTGTTAAATTGAAAATTCTTTTTTTTTTTTTTTAATAACCTTGATCTTTTTCCCAAATAGCCATTTTAAAACCTAACCAAAACATCTGTAGTTCTCAACCAGCAACCAGCTTAGACAGCCGCATTTTTTATCCTCAAAACTGCTTTGACAACTAAGAACCAGTGTTTGATCCCAACAAGGACTCTATTACTTTAGAACAGAAACCTATAGAAGTTGAATCAAACTTTGCTACTAAGAGTTCTATCATACCAGAAACAAAAACTAAAAGACTTAATGATCGAACCCACATCAAATTCTATTGAGATAATTCAATCATACCCATATCAACCCAAAAAAAACCCCTCAATTGATTATGTTAGTAATTCTCCTAGATCCTCACAAATGTATTCAAAAAGAAAGAATCTTAGTATATAACCTAAGCAAGTTCAAGAGTCTACTTTGAATACTGTTGTTAAAATACCTAGCATTTCTTTAATCAATGATCAACTAAATAGGTCATAGAAAAGGAACAGTGAATGCACTAAACGTCCACTATCCTCTATCTCAAAGTATGTGTCGTACAAACAACTTCTCACATTTACATAAATCTTTCCTTGTCGATCTAAACACTATCCCTATTTTTACCAAGTTATCTGAAGCATTATTTGATGGTAATTGGAGACAATCCATGAAGATTGAGATGGAAGGTTTATTAAAAAATAAAAAATAAAGAGTTGGGTTGTTGGGTATAAGTGGGTGTTCACTATCGAGTATAATATAGATAATTCTCTTGAAAGATACAAAGCAAGACTTATAGCAAACGTTTACACACAAACACAAGGAATGGATTATCAAGACACTTTTGCTCCTATTGCTAAAATGAATACAACAAGAATATTGTTATCTCTTGCTACAGAGTTTGGTTGGTCTATTTAGTAGTTATGTGATGAATGTTTTTTCTCATGGAGACCAAGAAAAAGATATATATATATATATTATTGGGTATATATATATATTATTATGGGTCATGAGCTGAATCCACCCAAGATGACCTAAAGCCCAAGGCCCGTAGAATTGGATAAGCCCAAATAACTGCTGGACAGTTATTTAGTGGTTATCCATATAAATTTGAATTGGCAGTTATTAAGATAACTATCATGTGAATAAGAGTTTAACATGAAGTTAAACTACTTAATTATAGATAGTTTTATTTTTTGTAAAAAAAAAAAACAATTGATATACCTACAGAAAAATATACGTTCTTTTTCCCTAAAAAAAAAAAAAAACAATACCTACGCTTTATTTTTGGGAACTGGTGTTTAGAGAATTTTCTTCTTTTTCTGGCCATTAGCAGGAATAATGTATCGAAGGTAGGATTTTTACGCTGTGCGAAGAATTTTGGATTCCAATTTTGGTGATTCGAAATCGACCAGTTGAACAACCACCAGGTTCAATTTAATTTTTCACATTACTTTATTCGAAATTATATATTTCAACATTGGTATCAAAGCCCGGTTTGTGGTTGTTTGTTGGTAGGATAGTGGTTCAAGCAATTTTATATAATTTGTTTATTGAAAACTTCGATTCTACTTGTTGAAAGCCTAGAAAATAGAATATGAACCTGAAACTTGTTTATGTCATAACTTTTTCTACCTAAATCCTTTTTGTATAATTCCAAAGCATGTGAAAGTAGACTTCAAGACGGTTGGTTTTTGAATCACTGTTTTTGCGATTTGAAATGAAAAAGTTATGGGCATTTAAATTTTCTATTGAAATTGAATTGTGTTTAGGTTGAAATTATTTAATTTTTAGTTTCAAAACGAATTACAGTCTCGACCTTAGGTTTGTGCAATTCACTACCCATTAAAATTAGGAACTAAGGGCATAAATGGAAAAAGGATGAAATTTGAATTCTTCCGGTGGTGGTTCGATAACCTTCCAGAATCAGTAAGGCGACGCATGCACTACACATGTGGCGACACGTGTCGCCATGTGTCAGATGACATGGAGACAGATGGCTGTCTCGTTAGCTGACGCATGGTGCATTGAGACGTCGCCACATGTCCATGCTGGTTAGAACGCCTGGCTGGCCTGTCAGTCCACGCGTCGATAAGTGGGCGACGCTCCCAGCACATGACAATCGTCGCTAGCGAAGGTAGTCGCTGATGATTTTTCAAAAAAAAATTATTTTTTTAATTTTGTTTAATTTTATTAATTTCATCATATTTAATAATTCGCTCTAATAGATGAACTGAATTTGTTTAATTTATTTATATATCTAGTGGGAGTTGATTTAAATTTTGTAAATTTTGCCTTAGTTTCATTATTATTAACCCAATATTAATTCACATTAATTTACATATTTTTTTGTATGTGTGCAGATAGATAAGATTGACCCTACCCTTTATGATGACAATGATTATTATTTGGATAATTTACACCCTGATGTTATTAATCAACAAAATCATATCCAGCCTGAGGTTATTAATATTCCTTCGAACAATGAGGATGATGATGAAGTTGTGGAGGTCATCAACATTTCCTCTGACCATAAGGTTATTGATATCTCTTCAGATGAGGAGGTGACTTAGGAAAAGATTCATATGGAAGGCCCTGAGGAAAATCTTGAGGAGGAACCAATGGAAGAGGTTCTTGAGGGAGAACCTATAGAGCAGGAACCAGTAGAGGTGCCTACTGAGGGCTCTAATCCTACTAAGGGTGCTAATCCTGATGCAGAGGAGATACCTCAAAGGGAGCCTAATGGAGCTAATGAGAATGTCCCTATGGAAGATCCTGCTGAAAATCATGAGGGAATTGGTTATTATGATGATTGGTTTCCTGAATTGAATTTAAGGAACCTAACTAATGAGCCTATTCCCAAGAACCTTGTACTTTTTATAGACTGATGTATAAAGTTTTACTTGATTACATCCTCCTGGGGGTGTAATTATGTCATCAGAAATTTTATAATTTATTTTTGTTTTTGTTTAAGATTGTAGTAGGGATTTTTTGTTAAGATGTCAGAATATTTATTTGATTTAATGATAATTTCTTTATTTTTGTTGAAATAGTCATTTATCATTAAATGTTTATATGCATATGCAACTTTTAAGATGCTTAATATTGAGATCGTTTTGCGTGAAACATTCATATATATGGCAACACGAATACTTGGAAGTGAATGATGATGAGTGGCTTGATCACTTTTTCGACTTCAATTCAAAGGATTCTCTTATTATATATATGAGTGTAACGTTACTACAATGTTTGATGAAATGAAAGTGAATGTGCTAGCATAGATAGAGATAGATATAACTCTCAAGTCGCTAAATAGAATAAATGTTATTTCAGGGAAAATGACATCAGCTCCGAAATCAATTATAGCTGAACTGAACAAAAATGACAAACTGAATGGTGACAACTATGATATCTGGCATCAAAAAATTTAGTACATCCTTGAAGAGCAAGAGACTCTTGAGACCCTGTCAAACACCATGGTTGAACTCCAACATGGTACTTCTGCTCAACATAAGAAAGATATAGAAGTATATCAGGCCTTGAGGAAGAAAAACAACATCGGTCATATAACACTGCTGTCAAGTATGGTTGATGACCTCATGTGTGCGTATGAAGAATTTGATACAGTACAGGATATTTGGTTGGCCTTAAAGGATAAATATGGTGGTACTTCGACTACAAAATTGAGAAGGCTCACAATCAAGTTCGATCCCTATCGGAAGCGCCAAAAGCATAACATGAGGCAGCATTTGAGGGAGATGTCGAACATAATTCGTAAACTGAAGTCTGCTGGCCATGTCTTGACTATGAGCAGCAAGTGCAAACCTCCGGTCCCTCCCGAATAGCTAAGAAAACTTGAGAATCAACATGACTCATAATGACAGCATCAAAACGTTTGATAATATTGCTTGTCATGTTGAACTTAAAGATGAGCGCTTAGAGGCAGCTAAAGCTTTAGGTCAGCTTTATATGGCTGAATATAGTGTGCGCAAGAGTTCAGGCTTTAAGCGCAAGAGGAGAGGAAAGAATAAGAACTCTTAGAAAGGGAAAGGAAAAGGAAAAGGAAATCCTAATCCTAACAAGAATGAGTCTGGAAAACGCAAAAGGGGTAAGCGCGGTGTGGCTAAAAAGGACAAGAGCAAGATAAAGTGTTTCAATTGTGGCAATATGGGTCATTTTGCTCGTGAATGCACTGAGCTGAAGAAATAGGTATCATCTTATTCTGATCTACTAACTTATGTTCACGTTTCTAGCTCTATATTTCTCGCTGAATCTCATCCCATTTGGATTGTAGACTCAGGAGCCATAGACCATATAACTAGAGACAGAGGAGCATTTGTGGAGTACCGTCAGATCAGCCGAGGAACAAGGTGGATATATGTAGGAAACAACTCCAAGGTCGAAGTTAGAGGAATTGACACCTGTAAAGTGATTCTGCGTGGTAGCCAAGTGTTGTATCTACATGACGTCTTGTATGCTCAAGAGATTCGACAGAATCTCATCTCTGTAATAGTCCTTTTAAGCCTAGGATACAGTCTGACTTTTCATAGTGATTGTTTGTTCTTTGAATTAATTGTGTTTAGGAACTAGTTATGTAACTGATGGATTTATTGTGTTGGACATCGAATATGTCGAAGCTACTATTAATGATAATAGTTGTTTTTCGTTAATATCTTTCGCTGATATTGTAAATATTGATGCTAATATTTGATATGCTAGACTAGGCCATATAGGACAAGATCGTATGAACAAATTGGCAAATGAGAGACTTTTATGTTCCTTTAGTAAAATAGAATTACCTGTTTGCGAGAGTTGTCTAAAAGGAAAAACAACTAAAGAACCATTTGAAAAATGAATTAGGGTTGAAAATCCATTAGATCTAATTCATTCTGATATTTACGGCCCAATGAATGTAAGAGCAAAAAACAGTGACTTTTATTTTATCACTTTCATAGATGATTACACTCGCTTCGGTTATGTCTATTTGATCTCCTACAAATCTAAGGCATTGGATTGTTTTAGTTTATATTTGAATTTGGTGGAGAATTAATTAGATAGAAAAGTTAAGGTTTTACGTACTGATTGAGGGCGAGAATATCTTTCTGAACAATTTAAGACTTTGTGTTATGAAAAAGACATTGATAGATAATTGACTATTTCTGTAAAATCCAAAATCCTCATCGTCGATAAGGGAATTATTTTTCTGATTAGATCGTTCGATTGAAATATTAATAAAATTTTCGAGTTCTATAGTATTCGGAATAATTAGTTTAGAGTAATAAAAAAATAATCTGGAGAGCATGAGGTCGATTTCGAAATTATTTAATAATCCCGAAGACAAAAATCAAGTCGTAAGCGGATTCCTGGACGGACGGATGAAATTGGATTCGAGCTTGGCATCGGAATAGGAGAATGCATAGGAAATGATAAGAAAGACAAGTGCATGTGTGCCACGTGTAAGGCATGCATTGTATGTTAGAGACAAGTGTTAAATTGGTAATGAATGGGGGACAAGTGGCAGCTTTGAATTATTAAATTAAAATTGAAGTGAAAGTGAAGTAAACAAAAGCTTATAGCTTTCGGCCTCCCATTCAAAAAGCTGACCGTGAGAGGAGAGAATCTCGTGCATGCAACCTTCTTCTTCATCTTTCATTCTTCTTGACCGAGAGAGAATGGTCATGCCCGTGAGCTGAAGAGAGAACAAAACAAGAGGCTGTCGAATCAAAAGTTGATCTGAGAGACCGAGAAAGGAGAGAGAGCTGGATTTGCAAGCTGCTGATCGTAAAGAGCAAGAAGAGGCAGTCGCGAGCTGGAAGAAGATTGATTTTTTTTTTCCGTTGATGCATGTGCCGTCCAAACCCCAAAATGATCAGATCTGATCATGCATGCAAGAGTAGAAGCAAGGAGAAGTGAATCTAGGCCGTGGAGTGAAGAGCAGCAAGGAAGTGAGCTGATGGCGTGAAGTGATGGTGGTCGCTGTTGTGCGTGGACTGTTGCTGCCGAGCTGGAACCGTTCTACTTCTGGCGTGTGGGCGTTGCTGCTGCCTCCTGGTGGGTACTGCCATGAGTTGAAGCTGCTGGTGGCGTGAGGTTCTGGCGTGAGGTTGCTGCTGCTTGCGTGAAGGGGCTGGTGTTGCCGTGTCGCGGTCCTTGCTGCTGCCAGTTGCTGTCGCCGTGTCCTGCCGCCTTGGTGAGCTGCTGTCGTCGCAAGCTGAGTTGTGCGAGCTGCTGCCCAGTCAGGCCGTGAGCTGCACAGCAATCCTGAAGAGAAGTCAGTAGTTGGTGGTAGGGGACAGCTTGCTATCGTGAGAGATTAGTCGTCGTCGCGATCGTTTGAGAGTGAATTTTGTCGTTTCAAAGCTTCGTATTGAGTTTCGAAAGGTATGTTATGATTTTATGGAATTCGTTTCAACGAATATTGATTAAGTTGAGTTGAGATAAAGTGATGATATTATGTTTGGGCTTAGGATTGAGAACCTCGTTAGTGCGGAGGTTCGTTTGTTTTGTTTCGTTTTGTTGTCGATTGATTGCCGATGTTGAAAGTCCGTGGATTATTCGTTGTGTGGGCTGTTATGATATGATAAAGAGGTTGTCATGTAGTGCTTTTATTTCCAAGTTTGTTAACGAAAAAGGCTTCATTTTAGTGTATTTGAAAGTATCGAAATATCGTTCGAGCGTTGATTAATCATTTTCGAGCAAATTGGTCGAGTTTTCCACAAGTGCGAATGTTTTTAGTTTGTGATTTTCGGTGTCGATTATGCAAGTGTTTATGATGTCAACTCGCTGCCTTGAGATGTGTTTAAGCCCATTTTAGTGTTAAGTCGATGTTAGGATAGTTTAAGATACGTTTAAGTTAATCGGATAGTTTTAGTTTCGCGCGAAATCGTTAAATTGTTGAACATGGAGTTGAATCGGAAAAACGTATATTTGTTAAGCTTGCTGCTATATTTTTCTCGCTTACGCTTTATCATGTTTGAATCCTTGTTTCCTTGATTTAAGTTAAGTCACGAATATTATGGACGATAAGTTTATTTGGAAATGAAGGAAACGCGCGAAACGTTAAAATCGATAAGTCGCGATAGTTAGTTAAATCGCGTAAGTTTTATGTTGGTTGTTTAGCTCGCTTATCCTTTTTGTTAAATCCATTAGATATTGGTTTCATGATGTTGCTTTGGAATTCGATTAGCGTAGTTCCGTCGTGCTTATGTTAGAATGTTAACTTATATAGGCGTCGATAAGGTGAAGAAAAGCGAAGTTGAAGAAGTAGCGCGAGATAGAGAATCCGATCGTTTTCGTGAGTTAGGAATCAGTGAGTGTAACTTGTTTTATAAAATGATAATTGCAATATGATTTCTATATGATTTTTATGCTTTCATGCAAGATTTCAACGTTTTAATATTTAAATGAGTTTATATGAATGATATACGCTTTACAAGAATGTTATACGCTATGAAATGTTTTTATATCTGTATTTAAAGCAATATTGATCGTATAACTCGTTATTGAAATGTGCTTTTATGTTTTGTTTTATAAGCGAATGAACATGTTTTACAAATATTATTTTAGCATGATAATGTATTTCAAAACCAATGGCTACCCATCCCCATTATGACTGAATTATGACTGTTATGCGGCCGAAGTGCCTTATTGCGCGTATGGCATGTCTGTCAGGGAAAGTCCACTAACTATGGGGGGGATCGAGTCTGTCATTGTTGCCCTCTACGCGTATATAAGGTACTATCATGAATGATGCCCTATGTGCAGCGAGGTAACATACCGCGGCATAGTGGTTATGACTGAGATTGCACGTCGCCACCACCGGTGACTCAAGACCGGGCGGTGATCATGATTTCCCCGGGTCCCATTGGATATATGTTTTATGACTGAGGATTGATTTATGATTTTATGAGTTTATTTATGAACTTATGATTATGTTATGAACGAATTTTACGATGCTTATAATTTTGTATCTTGTTTTCAAGTAAATTATGTATAAAAATGACGGTATACTATTATGAAATGCATATTTTAATTAAGTTATTTCAAAACTTCGCATTTTGCCAAAAGGTTTTAGAAAGGAAACGTATTTAGAACTGTATAGCACTCACTGAGCCTTTTAGCTCATTATTTTCTTGTTTATTTTGTTTTAAAACTCCCCAGACGCAGGATCGAGTCCTTCAGGCGGCAGATCTCCAGCTCAAGAGTAGGCAAGCTTATCAGGCTATCGAAACTGTGAAATCAAAGTAAATTTTTGTTGTATAACGGATTTTAATGTGATGTAAATATTTAAGTTTTATAACTTTAATTACGTTATCATGCATGTGGAATGTTTTCTTTAAGTTGAAATGGTTTTAGTTTTAAAGACTCGAATTGCATTGAAATGTGGATTTTGCGATGGACCTGAGGTCCTATTTGGAAGGGGATATGAATGTATGCATGTTGAAATATTATTAATTGTTTTACAGGTGTTTTGAAAAAGTTGAAAATGTCGGAAAAACAGCCGTTGTGCTGCCGAAAATTTTCCACCCTAAATTTTTACGTAATAAGAAATGAAACTGTTTTACGGCTTAACTTCACGGAGTCCTTTTAAGTCACCTGCTTAAAGACTGTAAGGATTCTGTGGGGTGCCGGGAGGGCTCCGCTTGGATCTCTTCAAGGGATATCCGGGTCGGGTCCTTTCAATTTCGAGAACTCCGCAAGAGAATGGCGTAGCGGGGAGAAGGAATAGGACTTTATTAGAGATGACTAGATTTATGATTGCACAAGCAAGCATTCTAGTATCTTATCGGGGGGATGTGTTATTGACTATTGCTTACATTTTAAATATGATACATTCTACGTCAGTAGCTACCACACCTTATGAACTATGGATAGGTAGGAAACCTGATCTAATTTACATGCGACTATTAGGGCGCGCAGCATATGTACATGATATTTCAAGTAAATTTGGAAAGTTATGTGCTAAAGGAATAAAATGTATCTTCATTAGATACTCAGAGCACTCAACGGGATATGTACTTATAGGTGAGAATATAGATGGTAGCATAACCGAATTAGAATCACATGATGTGAATTTCTTAGAGAATGAATTTCCCAACAGAGACGAAGTTAAAAAGAATTTTCAATTCTACGAGTTGAATGATTTGGATGATGTTACAAATTCGAACACCTAATCAAAGGTAGATGGAGACTTACAAGAACATTCTATCCCTAGTGGGAGTGAAAGAGCAAATGAAATAGCTTCTTCATCTGTTCCCAGTGAGCGTAAAGGAAATGATGGGTCAATTCCCTTAGATTCATCAACTCGTAAAAGTAATCGTGAAACAACTCCTCGACGTCATTTTGAGATCGAAGAGGAAGCTTTTATGCTTGCATCACATGATGATGATAAGCCAAAAAACGTGAATGAGGCTCTTAACTCACCTGCCAAAGATTTTTGGATTAAAGTCATGTAAGAAGAGATTGAGTCAATAAAAAATAATTATATTTGGGATTTGGTTGACTTACCACTTGATAGGAAAACCATTGGAAACAAATGGGTTCTCCGTATCAAACGAAAAGCAGACGGCTCAATAGAAAGATATAAGGTGAGATTAGTAGAAAGTTATACTCAACAAGAGGGTATAGACTATAAAAAAACCTTCTCTCCTGTGGTGAGGTTTGCTTCCATTCGCCTTATATTAGCAATTGTCGCACATATGGACTTGGAACTACATCAAATGGATGTAAAAACTACATTTCTCAATGGAGAACTGGAGGAAGAAATTTATATGGTGCAACTTGAGAATTTTGTCTCAAACGGCTAAGAAAAAAAAGTTTGCAAGCTTAAGGATCTATCTATGGCTTGAAACAATCCTCCAGACAATGGTACCTCCGTTTCCATAAAGTAGTCATATCTTATGGACTTCAGATGGCTGAAGAGGACCATTGTGTATATATTAACTGAGTAAAAGACAAGTTCATAATATTATCATTATATGTGGACGATATCCTGTTAACCAGAAATGACAAGAAGTTTATGATAATTATCAATGAATGGTTGTCATCGACTTTTGAGATGAAAGATATGGGAGAGGCTGTCTACATTTTAGGAGTTAAGATTGTTAGAAATCGTTCTAAGAGAATCCTTGCTCTATCACAAGAGTCGTATATTAAGAATATTCTCGAACGATTCTATATGGCCGATTGTAAGCACATGGACACTCCTATCTCAAAAGGTCAAACTCTTAGTCTATAAATGTGCCCTAAGACTCCATAAGAGCATGAAAGAATACAAAAGTTCCTTACTCCAACGCCATCAGAAGTTTTATGTACGCAATGATGTGTACGAGACCTGATATCTGCTATGCAGTCGAACTAGTAAGTAAATATTAATCCAATCCTGTACAGAAACACTGGATTGCCATGAAAAGAATATTAGCTTATCTTAAGGGGACCGTAGATTACTCTTTCTGTTACTAAGGCGACAACTTATACTTGATTGGATACACAGACACTGATTAGGGAGGAGATTTAGATTAGCGAAAATCTACATCAGGTTATGTATTTTTACTTGGCTAAGGTGCTATTTCTTGGAGTAGCAAGAAGCAATCATGTATTGCGTTGTCCATCATGGAAGCTGAATTTATAGCTTGTTCGGCAGTAATGTAAGAAGCAATCTGGCTTAAAAGATTCTTAGAGAATTTAAACTTGTAAAATGATGTGGAGAAGCCAGTAACTATATACTGTGATAGTCAGGCTGTGATTGCCTACACCAAAGATGCGAAATATCACAATAAATCAAAACATATAGAGACAAAATACAATTTTATAAGAGATATTGTAATGAAAAAGAGTGTGACAATCAAGTATATATCTACGCATCAGATGATAGCGGATCCGCTCACGAAAGCTGTGACAATAGATGTTTTTATGTCATATGCTAAGTCATTGGGTTTACATAGATTTTGATGATTGTAATTGTTACATGTATCTATATCTATTTAATTAATGATTGATATTTTGATCATTTAATACTAGCACATATTTACTTCATTCATTTGTGAAAGTATGTCGTCAGATATGAGACTAGTATTTTTACATATATAGTCACCTTGATTGCTGAGATAGCAAGTCAAGATAAGACACATATATTTTAGAGAAAAAATTATGAGATTATCCTCTAAGAGCTCAAATATATGATATGTCACCTTGAATATAATCAAGATGAGGTTGTATTTAAGTTAATTAATGAATCATTCATGACCTTCTCCCATCGTCATAAAATCTGATTTAACCATATATGATTTTTAATAGGCGCTTGGATAATGAGTTTTTTAAAAATCAGGTTAGGCGTAAAGAATGCGACTGAACTAAGATCTGTACAGTGGATAATATAATAATCATAGACATACGCGTCCTTATTTGATGATAGGATCCATTGTAACATGTTTTTCATACCGTATGTACTTGATAATGACCGACATGAAAAATGAGTGAATCTATCCCTAATTCCTCATTATGTAAATTTCATTGAAGTTTATTCAAAACTTCAAAATTGTGTCCTCAATAACTGTTTTCTTTATTTCGAAGTGACAGAGTGATGTTTGTACCATTAGTGTGTCTTCTATGGCTATAATAATTCAGCCTATGGGACATGACTATGATGTCAGTCATTTTTGTTGACCAAAGAATGAAAGAGGAACATGAAGATTTAATGAATTTTATTTAAATTTATATATTTACTCGTCGACGAATTATAATTTAGAATTATAATTATAAATATATGGAATGAAAATTTAGATCATGCATATAATCGTGGGGAATTATATATGCTTGGACAAATAAAATTTTATTGAATCTATGACACACAATGAACAAATTTCCAAATCTCTTATAAATATGTATAACTGAGATTTGAAAAGCGAGTTATTTTTTCATCTTTGTTCATAGGTCACACAGTATATTTGTCCGTATGAATGTCTTAATGCCTTATCAAGAAAAAATTGATCAATGTGATTCCTGCAAAGTACCATTTGGTTCATCTCGTGTGAGTGGGAGATATTGGGTATATATATATTATTATAGGTCTTGGGCCGGGTCCACCCAAGATGACCCAAAGTCTAAGGCCCGTAGAATTGGAGAAGACCAAATAACTGCTGGACAGTTATTTGGTGGTTATCTATATGAATTTGAATTAACAGTTATCAAGATAATTGTCATGTGAATAAGAGTTTAACATGAAGTTAAACTACTTAATTGCAAATAATTTTTTTGTAAAAAAAATAATTGATACACCTACAGAAAAAGATACGTTCTTTTTCCCTAAAAAAAAAAAAAGAACAGTACCTACCTTTTGTTTTTGGGAACTGGTGTTTAGGGAATTCTTCTTCTTTTTCTGGTCATTAACAGGAATAACGTATCGAAGGCAGGATTCTTACACTGTGGGAAGAATTTCGGATTCCAGTTTTGGTGATTCGAAATCGACCAATTGAATAACCACCAGGTTCAATTGAATTTTTCGCATTACTTTATTCAAAATTATATATTTCGACATATATATATATATGTATATATATATATGAAGATTCTACTTGGGTATGGAAGTGGATTTGTAGCAGAAAACGTTTGCAAGCTGAAAAAAGCTTTGTATGGCCTTACACTATCCCCGAGAGCTTAGTTTAGTAGATTGGCAAAAATACTTTAAAAACAGGGTATAAGCAGAGCTAGAGAGATCACATCTTATTCATTAAACATATTGGTTCAAAGGGAGTCACTACATTGTTGGTTTATGTTGATCACATTATCATGACCGGAAGTGACGGAAAAGAAATAGAAGCTGTGAAATAGTGCATGAAGAGCAAGTTTGAAATTAAAAAACTAGGAAGACTGAAATACTATCTGGGAATAGAAGTGGCTCATTCAAGAGAGGGAATCTTTCTCTCACAAAATAAATATGTACTTGATCTGTTGAAAGAAATGGGGCAACTAGAGCGTAAACCAGTTTCAGGTTCTATAGAGCCAAATCACAAGCCTGAAAAGGCAAATGATGATATGGCAATCAATAGGGAGATGTATTAAAGGCTGGTTGGTAGACTTATTTACTTATCTCATGCTCGATTAGACATTGCATATGTTGTTAATATGGTAAGTCAATTTATGCACAACCCTAAAGAAGTACATTTGCAAGTGACCTATTGATTACTTCACTATTTAAAAGCTAATCTAGGAAAAGGAATTTTATTCAAAAGGAATGTATGGCTGTTACTTGAATGTTATAAGGATTCAGAATATGCTGGATCAATAACAGATAAGAGGTTTATTACAGGATACTTTACGTTTCTAGCGATAATCTTATGATATAGAGGAGTTAAAAGTATAATGTAGTTGCACATTCAAGTGCGGAAGCTGAGTTTTGAGCAATGGTGCAAGGGATATGTGAGTTGTTGTGGTTGAAGATCATATTTGATGATTTACAGATTAAATGGAGGAACCTAAGCGATTGTATTGTGACAATAAAAATTTGCTATTAGTATTGCACACTATTGCAATGCAACATGATAGAACCAAGCATATTGAAGTGAATAAACACTTCATAAAAATGAAACTAGAGAGTGGGCCATTTTGTACACCATATGTTTCAACTATATGACGGTTAGCATATGTCATGACAAAGGGCTGCCAACTAGAAGCTTTCAAAAAGTTCTATTCAAGCTAGGAACGGTAGATGTTTATTCACCAACTTTTGGGGGAGTGTGGAAGATTCAAATGTAACAACAGATTGCATTGATCCTTAGAGTTAATTAGGAGTATGGTTAGGCGATTCCAACAGTAAGGATTGATCCTAAAGTCAGTTATTTTTAAATTTTTTTTTATTATCTTATCTCTAGCATAGATAGAATATGTGTGTAAAGTGTAAACATAAAGGAATTGAAAAGCCTTCAAACATTTTCTTGACCTTTCAACCTAGCTATCTGCTACATTTAACATTATTTTCTTCTTTTATGTTTTTCCATGTTGTGCCTGAGTTAGAATTATCATTCCCATTCAAATGTAAATCAAACCTGTCTGAATCTAGTGTTAGACGGAATTTAAATCTAAGACTTAGATGGAATTTAAATCAAATACCTCTTACATAACTATAAGGCACTCATCAGCTAAACGAATTAATATCCATATCAACCTAAATTGAGATTGGATAAATATCAAACTCATATAAAAAAGGATTTCACTTTCAATTTCTGAACAATTTTAAAAAAAATTTGCCTCCATCCAATTTTGAAACATTATATAATTCCATTTGGTGTTCTCTTGGTTATCATTAAGTGATACAATGAACGTGGTTCCAAACACCTAAGATGGCATCTAGTCTACAAGATATGAGTAAACCAACTTCTTATTTTATATGATATCACTCATGAATTTCAACACATATATTTTAGTGCCACTTAGATCTTGTTTGTGATATTCTCACATAGTCAACAATTAATTAACTAATTAAACCATTATTATCACACTTACATTGTGTTGTTGGTCCTAGTTTTAGCCAGCAATTAAACATAAAGAATAATTCCTAGAGATAAACTATAAAGTATAAAAATGAATAAACAAAATAAAAAGATTTTGTCACCTACATCATAATCCATGCATATGTCAATTGTGATACTGCGGAATTGATCATAGAGATTAGAGAGAGAGAAATGGATATTGATCATAGCCAGTTGTTATTATTATTATTGTTTTTCCTTTTTCAAGACATTAATGTAATCTATACAAGTAGAAATTGTGAAGGCATAAATCACAAATCAACAAGATATAAACACGTAGATGAATACGATATTAAAGTATAAAAAATTTTATTGCAATGACTAACGGGTATACATATAAATTATTGAGATTAAATTTGTTTTTGCATTTGAACTAACCTGAATTGATTAAGATTTTTGTAGAAGAAATGAATCAAATACACATTTTTTTTTACATTAGAACTTTGCAACAATAATTTCTTATCTAAAGGATCAAATTGATTGAAAAATATATAATTTACATTGAGAAAAAAAAATGTTTTAGATTGGGAATGCAAACTTTTAATTTTACAAAATTTCCTGTTTGGTTCCAAGGTGTAATAGATAGACTGTAATTACTGAAGTTTGAAGCCATGATGATTATGCATTGTCCTACTCAATAATCTATTACACCCACATTTTTTTTCCTTTTTTTTTTGAACTATTAATTTACACCCAATTATTAGTTCTTGAATTTTTGTTACGTCTGGCCTTTTGCTCAATTTCTTCTTGCATTGATTTCCATTACTAAATATAATATAGAACAATACCAGCTTAGCTTCAAATTTTCTAAGAAAATTTTGAAATTATTTTTTTTAAGGGGAAAAAAAAAACTAATAGTACTTTCATGTTTTATTTATATAGCACTACTTTAGGTTAAAATTAGAAATAACATGATGAGTTAAATTTATCTTAATTTGTCTTTTTTTTTGAAGTTATAATTAATCTTCCACCATCCACCAAAACCACCGCGTCAATATAATTTGGTGATAGAAAGTGTCTTTATTTAGTCTAGTAATGATCCGAGTTCGAATGACAACACTATTAATGATATTTTTAAAAAATAAAAGTTTGAGTATATCATATATGAGTAATGAGGGGCAAAAAAACCTCTATATTGTAGTAGATTATGACCTTACCAATGAGATAAGAAAGATTGAAACAACAAATAATAACTTTATAATCATTAATTTAAAACATAAGTGATCATACACTGATATAAAAAATTAAATTTTTTTTATTAATTTTTATATCTCTTAACTTGGGCTTATAAGAAGTAAGCACGCGTATTAAAATGACTCTTGAAACAAATGTTAAAATCAGAAAAAATACTTAAATTTGTAATTTGAGATTTTCGCTTTGTCTCTTTTATAATTTTATTTTTAAGAAACAATAATCAGTTTTTATTTAAAAAATAAATTATCATTTCGAAAAATTCAAAAATTCAAAAATTTTAGAGCGCATTTGAATATGTTTTTAAAATGATATTTTTGAATAGTATTGTCAAAAACGAAAAAAATGTTTTGAAAACAGTAATGTGTTTGGTAGTATTTTTTTTTTTAAATTCATTTCAGAAACGAAAAATGAAAAAAATTATTTGGTACCATTTTGAAAAATGAAAAATGATAAAAATAAGAAATAAAAACTTGTTCTCTCACCTCACCCCTCTCTCTTTCTCCATCATGGTCTCTCTATCTTCTTCACACATACCTCTCTCACACCCTACTACTCTCTTTCGTACCTCACCTCTCCCTTTCCATCTCCGCCTTCGCCACCTCCTGCTCGTTTCTCCTTTGTCTTCGTCATCGTCTTCTTCTTATATTAGAAATCGTTTTCTTCTTATGTTCTCGTCGTCGTCTTCTTCTTCAATCGCTCAAATTGTGATTGGTTTGTGACTCAAGTTGTAACTCTTTTTTGATGGTTTGTGATGCAATTTTTGATTTTTTTCCTTTTTTTTTTTTAATGTTGAACTAGTTGTTGCATTCATCTTCATCCTAACTCGGATTGTGACTGGTTTGCGACTTCTTATGTCGTCGTATTCATCTTTGCTTCTTTGTTTTTTTTTTTTAAATATTTTTCAACAATTTGATCGTTTTTTAAAACTATAGAAAAAAAAAATCCGCTTTCACATTTTATGGTTTTTGAAAACATATTTTTCATTTCCAAAAATATGTTTTTGAAAATGATTGTCAAACATACTTTTGAGTATTTTTCGTTTTTAAAAAACGGAAAACCATTTTAAAAAGGGGTTCCAAACAGCCACTTAATTTTTTAATTTTGATAGAGAAATTAAGAGCCTAAATGAGGTGGCCAAACATGGAGAGAATGTGGGTATACTAATAACTGTACTCGCAATGTTCAACTGAAACATGCTAGCCTGGTTTTACCGCCATGTAAAAACGGTTTACACGTGTCGCTTCTTAAGCAATACTTGGTTTTGTAATTCCAGAAAATTTGTCTGTTATGAAATTGCTGACGACTTATAATTAGCCGCGTGAGAAAATCACTAGAGGGTAGAATAGTCTATTCACGTTGCCGTTGAAAGTGAACCCCGCTGAGACTGGCCGACCATGCGAGACCTCAGTGGAAAATTGAGTGCATGCGAGACTCGAGAGCGTCCGCATCACCACAAATAGCATCACTTTTATTGTTTTTCTTTTTCTTTTTCATTTTTATTTTAAAAAGAGTGAATTACAATTTAACTATCCGATTTTAAACTAATTATTGACATAATCAAAATTTGAGTTTTATTACAATAAACCTTTTACTGTCAGCTCATTTCAGTTAAAATTAACGGGCTGAGGGGTAAAATTGTTATTTAATTTTATTTTTATTTTTTAAATAAAATTTAAAAACTTTAAAATAAATTAAATGAAAATTGTGTGGAGATTAATTTGAATAAATATTAAAAATTAAATAAATTATTTATCAGATCTCCACCGTCCATCTTGAGATGGACGGTGGATATTAATATTTTTTGAAAAATTAAAAAAAAATCATTTCAAAAAAAATTAAAAAGGTTAATAAAAAAAAAATCTCCCCAGATCTGCTTATGCTTCCTCATTGTCGTCGGAATACATTGACAAATACAATCGCCGACCTCTCTTTTTCTTTTTACCCATCGTCGACCTCCTCTTCTTTCACATCCACCATTGCCGATCGACCTCATTTTCTTCTTCGATGATGCAGATATGTCGGGCCCGACGACGGCTTGTTCCTCCAACTTCTTCATCTCCTCCGAGGTGTCAGCGTCGAACAAGAAATGGTCGTCTTCTTGTTCGCTATGACGTTCATCGTGAGGAGGCTCGTCTCCCCTCGACGAACGTCATCGAAAAAATGGAGGCAAGTGTCCCCTGTTCACACCATTCCCGTCGCAACGGCGGATCTCGATCCAGAAGAACTTGGTTTTCAAGCTCTTGGGGTTTTGAAACCTAGGTATGGAAAGAGTTTGTGTTTGATCTGATTTTGTTCATCTTCGAAACCTAGTGATTGATTTTGATTTTGTTCATCTTCGAACCCCTTTCTTCATCTTCAACATCTTTGAGTTTGTTTGGATGAATTGAATGAGTTTGTTTTGATGAATTCAACATCTTCAACACCTTTGAGTTTGAGTTTGAGTGGGTTTCAATGCTGCCAAATTTCTTGATGAATCGGTGATGGCAATGATGGTTTGATGCTGATTTCAATGGTGATAAAGACGAACAATGGGTGTGGGTGATGAATGCTAACTTTGATAGTCGAAGAGATTACCTGGAATCGGGTTTCCAACGACTAGAAACCCAGTTTTTTAGGTTTCCTGTGGTTTGGAATTTCTAGTTTTTATTTTTCAATTCTTTTTTTGTTGATTTTTTTTAGGGTTATTATTGTCGATGAAAATGATTTGGGTTAGGCAAAGATTTGGTTGGTGAAGATGATCTGTCTGTGCAAAGTTTTGGTTGAAAATTTTTTTATTAAAATTTTAATTATTTTTTTTTTCATTTTTCATGTTCCAACAAGATCAGTTGTTCAATACAGATACATAAGGGTATTTAGGTCTTTTTAACATATTTATACTGTTTACAGTTAACTTTAACAGATATTCTCTAACGGCAGAAGGTTTATTGTAATAACAGTTAAAGTTTGACTCCATCTATAATTAGTTTCAAACGGGATAGCTAAATTGTAATTCACTCTTTTAAAAAATGTAATTTGGAATTAACTTCTGACAAAAAAAAAAAAAGAATTAACTTTTTCTTTTTATGAAGGTATACACTTGCGAATATTTTTTAATATAATTATATTTTTTTATATAGTTATAAGGTGATCTAACATTAATGTTAAAAAAAAATTATAGCAACAATTTAAATTTACAATCCCGAATTTAATTCTACTATATTGAAAAAAAATTTACATTTGATGACATTTTATTACATGTAATATTATTTTTATTTAAATTTATTAAAATCAATTATAGTATGAATAGTCCAAGAAATGAAATGCTGAGGTAGCAATAACTTCAACCAAAAAAAAAAAAAAAAGGTGTACATTTTGGTTGTAACTTGAAGAACTATAACTTGTACTCATAAAATCTTTGTTCCGGTGTGCTTTACAATTACTACATAGGGTACAATAATAATAAATATGACTTAATGTTATATTGTTCCAGGTGGCACTTGTTTCTACAGGAAAGTGGAAACCACTTTTAGATATTGTTTGTTGAGTAACGAAGACTATATTTGGAATTTTGGACTGTTTTGAAAATGATATTTTTAAAAATAAAAATTATGTTTTAAAAATAATATTTTAAAAATATAATATGTTTGGTAAAATTTTTTAAGAATTACTTTCAAAAACAAAAAAAGGATATAAACGTATTTAATATTATTTTAAAAATGAGTAAAATAGTTGTTTAGAGAGAAAAGTTTGATTTTTTTTTTTGAAAATAATGAAAAATATAAAAAATTTGTTTTTTACTTTTTAGCTATCATTTTTTAAAATATGTTTTCCATTTTTAAAAGTACGTTTTATAAAATAGTTAACTAAATATTTTTCACCCAATTTTTGCTTTTGAAAATAAAAATCCATTTTCTAAAACAAATCCAAACAACATCTTATCTATCAATTACATCAATTAAATTATTTGTAAAAGTATTTAATTAAGTCAATTCAATGATGATAATTATTGGATAAAGTTATCTAATTAATAAGATAATCAAATTCTTATTTTATACGAAAGTATATATAGAGAGAGAGAGACAGATTGCATTTGAATTGATTACGAAGAGATAAATTTTTTTAGGAGAGAATATGCTATTGAAAAATTAAAGGTAGCACAAATTAGATTAAGCTAATTATTGTATATTCACTCTCACTTTAGCTCTAGAAGTTCCAAAGTGTTCTGGGCAATGCCTTCCCCTTAGTAGGATTTGTATTAAAAGTCGATTATGTTAGATGATACTATACTAAGATTTTGTTAGATGATACTATACTACAATTGATTGGCATCATAATAAAATAAATAAAGATAATTGTTAACATTGTTAATATTATTAAAGCTGTTTTTTTTTTTTTTCACATATTACACACACGGATAACATAGTCGGACTCTTTTGATAAGGTTTATTGAAGTACAGCCCAAAATGAAGGCTTTCGAAAGCAAGAGGATGGCTCTCCAAGAGGGAGGAGAAGCCTGTGCAGATGAGGGAAAAACTGTCATTTTGCTTGATGTCACAAGGTTCGAACCCGACACGTAACTCTTTTACTGGAAAGCAAAGGTAGTGTTACTGCGGCTGAGATGGCAGGTCAAGCGCATCATGAAAGCTAATTTATGCTTGCCCACAGGAATAAGTTTTGTGCTTTCATGTTTGTCGCAGTAAATTTCTCACAATGTCAAAACAAAATTAGTGGCGTTTAATCAAAATTCGGATCTTTTCTTGCTATCAATTGATATCAATATCAGCATTTAAATTTTGAAGATTCGAATTTTAATAAAATCCAGATGCACACGATGGATAAAAATTGAAACCTAAAAGGTAAATAAACATGTCGATCTTAGAATATGATCATAAAAGACCCCACAAAATATATACCTGAAGAAAACAAACAAACAAACACACCACACCAAATCCAACCCATAACGAAACAAAACAATACCAAACAAACACCCCCCCAAGTCCCACCCCCACTCTCTCCCTCTCTATTTAAGACCCAGTGCCATTAATGTGTAAAGAGAACTCCCAACAATCTCTCTCAAAAACCCCCCACAAAACATTCACTTGAAAATGCTCTCTCTTGCTTCTTTTTGAAAACCCATCTCTGTTTTCGTGTTTTGAAGAAGAGAAGACAAGTAATATGCAACCTTGTAGTGGAGAAATGCAGGGATACCCATCTCAGATGACTAACGGCCATGATCAGTCGCAGATCCACCACAACGCGGCGGCGGCGGCGGGGTTTGATCCCTCCGCAGCTTCCGCCGCCCAGGACGACTTCCTTGAGCAAATGCTCTCCTCTATCCCTTCATGCTCCTGGACCGACCTCAAGTCTCCCTGGGTTGACCTCAACGGCCGCGACCTCTCAGACGAGACGCCACCGCAGCCGCCGCCCACCTCCCACCACTTCGACGACTGCATGATTCTAGCTTCCAAGTTGAGGCAGCACCAGATCAGCGGCGGCGCCACTGGAGGATCCGCCGCCGCCGCGGCTGCGAAGATGATGATGCAGCAGCAACAGCAGCAGCAAATCCTGTTGGCCGCCAGAGGAGCCATGGGCCTGCCGTTAAGTGTCGGTAACGGCGCCGAAAACGACGTCGTCGATGGGTCGTCCTTCAAGTCTCCGTCAAATCTTCAGGTTTCTATATTTTTTATTTAATTTTGATTAATTATAAATTCTCTATTGTTTTTCTCAAATTTAATTCAATTAATCAGGGTGGAGATAATAATTCGGTTCAAGCTATATACAACGGGTTTGCTGGATCATTAAACGGGTCCGGATCGAACCAGCTTCAACAATTCCACCACGGCTCGATGCAGCAACCGCAAAGCTTCGCTGCCCAACCCGCTGCGTTGGCAGCAGCGGTGAACCAGCAGGCACAGCCGCAGTCAAGTGGGTCGAACGGCGGAGCACCGGCGGGTCAGCCCAGACAACGGGTCCGGGCTAGAAGAGGTCAAGCAACCGACCCGCATAGTATCGCCGAAAGGGTATGCATATATTTTTATTCAATTTTAATTAACTACTCTAATTAATTTAATTAATTAGTTTAGTTTAATTAGTTATCTTTAATCAGGTTTTAATTGTTTTTAATTATTTGATAATTTTTTTTTTCAGTTGAGAAGGGAGAGAATTGCAGAGAGGATGAAAGCTCTACAAGAACTGGTGCCGAATGCCAACAAGGTACATCACTAACCATTTATGATTTAATTGATTAGTTAATTAGTAATTAAATCATGATTGTGTTCTACATTAATTAATTAATTTTTATGTGTTTCCACCAGTCAGTGAGGACACGTGTCCACAGATCATCAACCTGGTTTCTCTTGTTTAATTGACAAATTTCATAATTCTTTAACAATTTTATTACTGGATTAATTAATTCTTAAATTTCAAAAAAAAATTCATTGAATTTTTTTAATTTTATAATTCTTTAACAAATTTAAGAATTATTAATGTATTAATTATTTCATACTTTGAAACTGAAATTGGAACAAATTTTATACTTTAACAAATTTAGGTATATTAAAATTATTTAATAATGTTATTTTTATCTTTATATTGATGCATGGTGTATTAAATTCATATTTTAGGGGGATAATTTAGTTGTTAGTTTATTTCAAAAGAAAAAAAAATCAAGTTGTTATTTGGATTAAATAATTAATACGTATTTAATGGGCTAATGACTGACAGACAGACAAGGCTTCGATGCTAGATGAGATCATTGACTATGTGAAATTCCTCCAGCTGCAAGTGAAGGTTCTCTTCTCTCTCTTTTTCTTTTTTTTTTTTTTTTTTATTTCGTCAGATTGTTTGATTTTTTTAATTTAATTTTAAAAAAGAAAGAACTGGGAAGATTCCATTCCATGGTTGACATTTTTTGGAGATATGATTAGTTAATTAATTAATTAAATAATTGAATGGTTTTCTTTATGTAACTGAAATTCCTGAAGTGTTAGGTTTGATTTGGTATCATACAGGTTCTGAGTATGAGTAGATTAGGAGGTGCTGCTGCTGTTGCTCCACTTGTTGCTGATATGTCTTCTGAGGTAACAACTAAGAAATTTCACTTTGTTAATAAAAGATTGTGTTTTATCGATTTCATGGTCTCATTGCGTTTGATTCGAATTTTAACTCAAACTCTCTATTATATTACAACATATATGAGTTCATTTGATAGAATGATGGAACATTATTCGTTTTAAGGATAGGGAAGAATTGATTGATTAGAATCCAGATCTAAATTATATTAAATTTCACATTATAACTCGATTATCACCTAAACTTTTATAGACTTATCCGCATATATTACTATATAATGTTAATATTTCATTTTCTAATCTACTTGGATGTAGCTGTATATAGTCATGTTCAAAACAGTCATTAGCCATGAATCTGAGTAGACAAGACATGCAACATGAATTATTACACCCCACAAAACAACAAATATATACATAAATTGTACTTGCATATTTTGATAATGTAAGCTATCCTATGACCTATGTGATGTACTAGGCATGTAGCAAAACTGGAAACAAAAGAATGACGTATAACATGTGGAAAACAGCAGTAGTAGAATCCTCCCAAAAACCAAAAAAAAAAAAAAAATTGCCCAACCACCACACTCAATCGCCCACACCCACCCACCCAGCCACCCCCAACCAAAAGTTCCCAAATCTCCCCCTCAATCACCACTAAAGGACAAACCCAAAAGAAGCACGCGTGCCTTACTTTCCCAGATTCCCCTCTCTCATAATGTCTCTAGCAAGCCTTTTTTTAATTGTTATTCAATTTATTGGTATCTATAATTAAGTTGAAAATAAATTTACAAAGGATTATTGATTTAAAATTTTAATTATTGTCAATTTCGAATTTTTCAGAAGGTGACATCAACAGTTATAAATTTAATTCAAAATTTTTTGCTAATATAAAGCATTAACATAGGATTTTGTTAATATACAACAATTTTAGGACTGCAGATTCAATTACCAGAGAGCTTATAATTATGTACTATGTTTGTAATTTTATTCAATCAACGAGGTAATTAATTTATAAGTCTATATTATATTTGTAGCACGGATGTTAATGTTTTTTTATTAAAGACTGATATTTGTGTATTCGTTTAATTTAATTAATAGGGAGGTGGCGGCAATGGTGGTGATTGTATTCAGGCCACTGCCAATGGTGGACGGAATCTGAACGGGGCACAAACGGCGTCCACCAACGATACCTTGACGGTGACGGAGCACCAGGTGGCGAAGTTGATGGAGGAGGACATGGGCTCCGCCATGCAATACTTGCAAGGCAAGGGTCTGTGTCTAATGCCCATCTCGCTTGCCACGGCAATATCCACTGCCACTTGTCACTCCAGGAACCCTCTGATCAATAGCAATCAAAATAACAACAGCAGCAACCCATTGATGCAATCCAACGGTGATGGTCCATCCTCTCCCAGCATGTCGGTGTTGACCGTCCAATCAGCCACCATGGGTAACGGCCTGACTGACGGGTCCGTTAAAGACGCTGCCTCCGTTTCCAAACCGTGATGACGGCGTTGACTGACTCTTTTTTTAATCTATTGAGGGAGGACAGTGGGACCCGTTCAAAGTCTACTAAAATGAGACGTCAACACGACGTCGTAGTTTGGTGGACTTTGTCGCTTCAAGCCTATAAAGCTAACAACAAAAATCCAAGTTGGACCACATCCCAAAAACATCTTCCTTTATGTTATTGTTATTATTATTACGTTTTTTTTTAATTAATTGTTAATTTCCCATTATGAGTTATGTCTTTTTTCTTGTTTAAATTAAATATTTTCTTGTCATATTATTATAATTAGTGTTAATTAAATAACTCCTTTTATAATAATTATAATTCAATATATCTATTTACAGTTTAAGTGATAATCGTATTCTTTTTTCATATTTGTAATAGTATTTAAACTATCATCTAGCTTATATATTAAAAATCATAAGAAGTTTTCTTTTGGAATATATTTTCAAGTTGTATATAGTGACTATTGGTATTAGTGAATTTTTAAACACTTAGCAAGCATAAATCATGATTTAGTTTGAGTCATTTTCATTATAAGTGGAATTAAGAAAGAAAAGATAATAACATTTCAGGTGGGATCCAAAGATGATAACAATATAATTAAGGATCAAAATGGGTGTTTCTTTCTATGGAAAAAGGATGTGGCATGGCAGCTTTTATTGTTACTTTTAGGGCGGTTTTTGTTGGTTTATCAGACTTTATAAAGTAAGTTAATTAAAAAATGTGAAAGAAAAAAAAAATCATGTGGATTAGAGTTTGAAGTCAACGGCGTGTCGTTTTGGAATCTCCATCTTATTTATTATAAAGTGGCATTGCAATGTGTCACGCTTTTTTTGGTTTTGTGATTGATGAGGTTCCTTATAAGGTAAAAAAAAATCCTATTTTTGATGAAAAGAAAGAAAAATAATCAATTTTTGGTGTAGATAAGAATTGGCCCAACTTTTGGAAATTGTGCTTTGAGCTTTGAATTTTTGTCTTCTTGGTGGGTAGTCACCGAACTTGGATATATCTTTTTATATATAAAATAATTAATCTTTTAATTTTAGTACGTTGATAACAAGTCAAAAATATTTTTAAAAGCTTTTTTTTTCTCCCATACTTTTACCGTGAATATTCGTTGGCTTGATATATATTTAAAGTCTTTTCCTTCTTAAGACTCGAAAAAATATTTAGCATCGATTGGTTTCTAAAATATAACGTTAGAACTTTTAGTAAATTGTTTTCATGTTTAAAAGCACTTTCCTCATAAGAGTTTCTTTTTAAAAAATAGCATTTAATTGAAATGAATAAAAAAGAATTACAAATGAAAGTATGCTATTTGTAATTAATTTTTTTTCTTTTGAATTATAAAAATTTTATTTTGAAAAGCGATAACGAACTTATAAATTCTACTAAACTAACAAAAATTGATTTCTTTACATCTAAAACAAGGGTAAAATACAATACATATACTTACAAATATCAAATAAAAAGCACTTTTCACAAAGCCACTTTCAGACAATTTAATTTTGTTTTGCTTTGTTGTTTTTACTTTTGAACATACTTATGTAGGGTCTTCAATTATGTCAAGAAATTTGACCAATGTCAACTGCAACTTGCCTAGTTGGTAGTCTAATCAATCCTTTTCATAACAAACAAACTATACTTTAATTTGTCCTTACTCTACCATGCCCAAAAAATATTATTTCTTGACCATATAGTGATAATTATTATCATCATTTCTTCTAAGAAAAAAAAAATGGCCTTTAAATGTCACATCTACATCAACACAATTTAAAACCTTATATTATTTCAAAATTAAATTAAACTAAAAGCATGGAATGGTGTTTCTTTTCTGTTGTCGGACGCTAAGGGAAAAACATGGATTTGTTTGATTTTGTTGTCTAATCTAATTCTAATTACTTGATTGATTTAATAATCAATAGTTGTAATTAAGTATGTTATTGCTATTGTTAGGTCAAATATCATTATGAGTCATGAGTCTAATCTCATTTTATTAGAAGAGCTTTGACCTTTACAATTGGAAACCTAAGTGGGATGCAACTAAGAACACAATTATCATGACTAAAAATATGTTTTTTTTTTTAATTTACAAAATAATAGAGATAAATTAGATAAACTCCTATTACTTTTTATACAATTTAAATGATGTGAATCTAATTAAAACTAAGTTAAAATTGAAAACGATAAACTTTCGAGAGACAACTCCTCTAAAACTTGTGAGGAATCTTTCGTTTTTTTAGGAATTCTAATGAGCTTCCTAAATTACACATAGACGAAGAGAAGATGGACGTATTGTGATGACTCTAAAAAGCTTTACTTTTTCTTTACTACGAACTAAAAGGATGATTATGATCCAACTGATACACAATTATGTTACAACTAAAACAGATTAAAATGAATTTTTGAGGGATACTTTCTTAGAAACTCGTCAGAGATCTTTTCAAAGGGATTCTAATGAAATTTCTGAACTACATGCGGATTCGTTTTCGTTTGAAGAGGAAAGCATGAGAAGATGGATGCATTGTAACTAAATCTGAGTAGATCATGAACTTTAAGAGCTTTAATCCTTACCAGATCTAGCTGATGAAAACAAATTTAATATGTGAAAACATACAAGCACATGGGAGTAATATATCTTAAAAGACATGTAATCCACTACTTAATGTCAAATGCATTATAGAGCCTCATTATTCGAATCCATGACCATTCTGCCCATACTTGAACTCCAATTACACAGTCAAACAACTGATTTATAATAATTGAGACTTCAAAGGTAAAAGGAGAGTTCTCAATAAGAAACTTATGTCAGAGAATAAAAATAAGGCTTGGTTTCGAGCAATCAGATTGGGATGGGATAGGAGATATCCAAGCTCACGTACCCCCACCCCCGCTTATCCCATGGGAAGTGGGATTAACAATCCAGCTCTCCCTCTCTCTCTCTCTCTTTCTGGGGATTTGGAGATCAAGAAAAGCATTAATCCAGGCCTTAAAAGATGACAATAAAGCAGTAATTGGAAAGGAACTCCTTTAGTAAGCCATTATGTTATGTCACTCTCTGCTTAAGTCTTTTTTTTTTTTTTTAAAGCCACTCTGCTAAAGGTCCTGTATTGATAGATTCAAGCACTCACTAGGATGGTGTGCAAGATAAGAGAAGACATGCACACATAAAGCCTTCAGTCATACTCTTATCAACATCAATGTAGTGATCATCTTGATCATGATTTTCCTACCCCAGAGGGAAGAATGGTCCTTCTCTTGTGGGCAAGGAGGGATGTGAACCCCTAATGTTGTGGTCTGCAGCCACGTACTCTAATCCTCTAAGCTAAAGGCTCCACCTCATCTCCAATGGATTTGTTCCCGAAAGTACCCTTAAAAAAATGGAACACTTCCTCTCCTCAAGGAGGGATGTGAACCCCTAATGTTGTGGTCTGTAGCCACGTACTCTAATCCTCTAAGCTAAAGGCTCCACCTCATCTCCAATGGATTTGTTCCCGAAAGTACCCTTAAAAAATGGAACACTTCCTCTCCTCAACCATATCAGGTGAGGATGTGAAAGCACCTTTCTCTCTATAACAACTATTTGATCACATATGGTCTAACCCTCAATAAGATGAAGAGTCAAATCAGGGTTCCAACCAACCACAAAATGAGGCTATACAAGGCTTTACTATACTAAAAAAAATGAAGGAAAAAAAAATTACAATTTCTAATGCTGATTAGGTTCACTCAACAAAAAAGTAATGCAGCACAGTAAATGCAACAGGTTGCAAACAAATTGTTCCAATAGATTGGCAAGGATGGTTTATGTAGAGAAATACACAAACACTTCTGAGTAGCTGAAGAAATACACAATAATTAAAATGATGCATAAAATTGATGACCAGAGAATTTTGAATTGCAACATTAGGCTTGAAGTTTTAAGCAAATTCAATCAGGCTGCACAACGAACATTCTGAACTCTAGAGGGAGAGAACAAGAAAAGATTAAAAACCTTATAGACATTTTTAAAATCTTATGGTCATTCTCTCATCAAATGCACTTTAACTTTTTTGTGTTCTTATTGATAAACTCTCTTTCCACATAGGCTGCTTATTAATTCATCCGTAAGGCAAGCTGTAAGCATCACCTTTACAATCATATTGTACTGGGAGTGTAATGTCACACATCACATTAGTTTACCCAGATAAGATTCCCAATTGCTTCTTAGGTGCAAATTACAAAATTTGCATTTGAAATCCTATAGTCCGCTTTTATACAAGCAACCATAGTTTTAAAATTCGAATTGATGTGCCACCTCAATGCTGAAGGCACCCACTCGCACCAGGGATGTGGCCGCCTCACCTGCATGAGGTGCCCAAGTCGACGCAACCCAGGCCAAGGCGGTGGTGAGGCGATCACCACGTTTGCCTCACCAACAAAATGTTTATTTATTTATTTATTTATTTTTAAATCTATAGCTACATAACTAGAAGGGTAGTTGGCCTTTTCTAAAATAGAAAGACCGACTTCCCCCTTTTCTGTCTACTCTTTTTCATCTCCTCCACTAAAACCCTAAAAATCTCCTTCACTAAAATCCTCTCCATCACTCAGCATACTTCTTCCTTCACTCAAGATTCATAACTTTATATTATTTGTTAGACCTTTATGGCTACAATACAAGAGGATGAAGGACTAGAGTAGGAAGACAATGCTAGTGATGAGAAAGACGACAGAGGAATTAGATATAATGATGACTATTTAGAGGATGATACTACAAATGTTAAAAGAGGGATGAGACCTTAGATCCATATTTAAGGCCACTAGACACAAATGATCGTTTATTCGATATATAATGGTCATTAGAATAATATTTTTGTTGGTTTTGTTCTATTTTGTTTGATAGTTATGTTTCTAACATTAGTTATCACTATTTTGTTTAATGTTATGGCTGATTTTCTATGTTAGTTTTTTTTTTTTTTTCAAATATTTTTGTCATTTCAAATCAAGGCGGCCGCCTTGCCTTCCCAAGGCTTGACCGCCTCACCTCGTTTTTGGCAATTTAAAACCTAGCAAACAACCATAATATCAAACCAAAAGGGTGTATCTAGTTTTCCTAGAATGCAATTCAGAAGCAATAGAACAGCACAAACAAACTAAGGATTCAGAACTAAGAAAGCTTCAGATTATCTACAAACCAATGGAAACGAATCAGAGTAGTTAATAATTTTCTAAAGTGCTATCAATTTTATTCTTCAAATATCTCATCTGACTCTAAAGTGACTACAAACAATATAATGAAAAGCTAGTAGTAAGAAAAATGTACAAATATTTTGACTTTTGAATAACAATAATTATAACCTACATAATTGAAAATCTTCAAAACAGATGCTCATGAATCTAAATTAGCACCTGGGGTACACATCCAGCACTTTTAAGTTCAGGTTTCAATATTCATCATCTCATTTTGATGGGATTCCAAAAACCAAAAAGAAAAAAAGACGTAAAGAAAAAGTAGAAAAAAGTTTCAACCTCGGAGTATGTATTATTACACACAACAAAAGACATAAGACTTTTTTTTTTTTTTGGATAGAACAAAAGACATAAGACTTGAGAGACGAATTAATCAAAATAAGGTCCGGGAAAGTTGATAATTAACTCAAGTGATATAAGAAGAAACAATTTCATAACATATTGAGACAAAATGCATGAGTACAGATGGACTAGAACTTCAGATTTTCCTATTTCCATTTAGGTCTATTCTCAGGCTTTGGAGGCCTCAGCACCTTTGCATTCAAAAGAGCAACCATTCCACAGTCTTTCTTTTCCATTTTGGCCGAATGTTTGTTTAAAACTCATTCGTACTACTAGAAAGAAAAGAGTAGTAAAAGAAAATGGCCGCTATATATTTGACATTGCTACAATATAAGCATTAAAAAAAAATTGCTTCTTTATCTAAATGTCATTAGTCACTAGCGAGATCATCCGACCATAGATCTAATCAAGAGAATTTACAAACAAAATATTTGAACTAGAATGGATTGACCTCAAGCATAGGAAGAATAGGAAGATGTCTGTAACATTTAAGTCCCAATCAGACACACACATACATGAGAAGTATCATCAAAGATTTCACTCCAATAACTTGGGAAGTCCATAACTAGTGTGTGGTTGCTTTCATCTACCTAAGATCTCAGGTCAGTCACCAAAAATCATATCAAAAGTAATACAAAAACATTGCAATAAGAACAGTACCATCAAGCTTGAATGTCATTTCATTATTCACTGAGTACATAATATACATCTTTTTAGGTTCAAATACATTTTTTTTTCTAGTTTTAACTGAAAATGGCAACAACTAAAGACTTAAAGCAGTGAACAAATGCCCTAATCTTGCAGCAACTCTTAAGACTCTTAACTCTATCTTAGAATCTTACCTAGTTTCCCCGTTTCAAGCTTTACACCCCCACCAGAACCGATAAAACTTAACCTAGTTAACATTATCCACTTCAAACAGTCCTAAGAAACTGTTTCCTCCCAACACTAAATGACTAGTAACATTTGAAAAGTGAAGTTTCTCCACCACAATCCAAGTAACTACACAAAGCAATCACATTTAGACAAATAGTTAAAGCCATTAAGCTTCATAAATCCACTTTTCCACTTATACGCCAAAAGTAATGCTTAGATTCAACTAACAGATACAACTTCATAATAGCTACCACTGTACAACTTGGAATTCAACAAAGCACCCAATAAAATAAACAACATCTAAACACTGCCCAGATAACCAAAAACCTCATACACAAAATTAAAATTTCAAAAAAACGACAATCTAACTAGAAGAAGCAGAATCAGGCTTGAACGTATAAGGCTGCGGAAGTGACAACGGACCTCTCCTTGTCTGACCTCCATCATCCAATAGCCTCTGCACCCTCTTGTTCTTACAATACAGCCTATCAAAATGCTTCACCTAAACCACCCAAAAAACTCTACAATCAATAACAAACCAATCAATATCACTACCAAGTAAATAAATATCGATTTCAATGAACACAACACAGTCCAAATTTACAAAAACATGGTTAAAATATCGAAAACATAACCAGAATTCCAATATTTTAACCATATAGTTTATACCAGTATAGCCAAATTTTCCTGCAAATCATCAAATTCACTTCCATGAATTCACTACTTGAATCCCCACTTTTTTCCCACTCAAGCATAAAACTAAACACTCACTAACATATCAAACATAAAACTATAAAGACTAGAACTTTAGATAAGTTTCAACAACTAAACATTGCTAGAACATTAAAGCTTGAAACAAAAGCAGATATTTTAATTACCCAAGAAGCACGACAATGCTTGACAAAAGCTTCTCTGGATTGTTTGCACTCCACTGGGTACAAGAGTCCCACAGAAGCGATTTCCGTGGGCTTTTTGTTGGATTCTTTGTCCAAGCAAGCGTAGAACGTATCACGAGCTTTATAACAAGCTTCTCTGGCTTTCAAGAGCACGTCTGTCTGAATCTTTTCTGGGTTTGTTGTTGCGTATGTTTCCATTGCCGCCATGTCGGTTCTCTGAAACCAAAACAAACGAAAAAATGTTGATTTTTTTTTTTTTTTCTTTGCGTAACTTCAATTGGAGAAGGAGGCTACAAGATGGGTCGAGCTGGATCGAAGCCAGCCCGGCCCATAGGATATGTGGAAGGACCTTTCATTTAACAATCAACCTCAAACATCACAAAATTCATCGAGGGAGGTTGACTACTTTACTCGTCAGTAATATTCTTCTGAACCACCCTTATAACCAATTTAATGGTTGTTATTGATAAGTGCATGTATCCAATCTCTATAGATTGAATTGTTATTGATAGGTAACTTTATCCAATCAGTAAAATAATTAAATTCTATTTACAGATACGAAAACTTTTTTGTTGCAAAATTATATTTGAAAAGTCGAGTTGCACACAAGAGAAAAGCGTTGTTAATATTTCTATTTTAAGTTATTTTTTTCCTAAATAAAGTATTATAAAAGCATGATAAGTTGACATAGTTTTTTGTAATATGATTCCTTGAAAGGAATATATTTATTTCTTACGAAATAACGATTAATTTTTTAATATAATTGGTGAATTAGTCCAAATGTTTTGTTTATCTTGATGGGTGTTTTTGAGTACAAATTTATATTCACCAGTTGTGAATACGTTAGGAGAATAAATACAATTACTCAATACAATTACTCCTCATGTGACCTTATAAAAAATGATAACATAATTATTATAAGCAGTGCTTGATTCAAGGAACCGAAAACAAAAAGGAACAATCAAATCATGATCACATATATGCAGAACAGTTGTTCCATTGTGATAGTGTATGGTACTTTTGACAGTGGATGGTACTATAATACAATTCTTACAATAATGGAGATAGTACTCTCCATTGTTTTTGTAATCTCTAAAAGACTAAAAATAAAAGAAAAAGCAGATTTTGCTGGCCAAAATATGTACTAGTTATCATGCCAAACATTACCAAGTGATCAACTGCCTCGATCTTGAGTCTGGCTGGGCTTCTCTTCTTTTTGTTTAATTACTATCTGCCAGCCAATAGGATCGTTAAATCCTGTAGTGCCAATAGTATTGTTATGCACTTTTAAATATATTTTAACAAAATAAAAGCATGGTCATATTGTGTGGTATGGTAAACAATTGGCTCAAAAATGAATGAAAATGAATATTGATGCTGCTATTCGATCGGGTGAGAATCTTATTGGTTTACGGGGAGTTGTACGAGAAGCGTCACGTTTTGTTCTTCTTTGTTGGGGGCTCAAGTTTGTAGGGAATTTTCAGCTACTTTGGTAGACCTTCTGGCGACAAGAGAAGGGTTGCGGAGCGCTTGTGATGCTGGTTTCATGGTCTCAGAAATTGAATCGGATACTCTGAACGCAATCTGAGCTATCCAACAATGCAATGTCTTCTCTTCTGATTTTGTGATTATTGATGATAGTAGAAATTTGTTATTATCACTTGTTAATGTTTCTTATCATCATGTGTTTTAGGTGGCACATTCTCTAGCTTCCTTAGCTGTTACCTTTCTTTTTTATCGGATTGGGGCTGACTGTTGTTCTTTGTTTATTTCAAATGATATAATAATAGATAATAGATTTCTTTTTTCCCTTGGAAAAAAAATGAAAGAAAAAGCAGCCCTACCACTATTTTTACTACATTCCCAAAATACAAGATAGATTTAATGTAGGTGTGGCAATAATATTTCTCCCAACATCCATAAATTTTTTTTTTTAATTTTTTAATACTAAAGTAACCCTAAACTAAATTACTAATGAACCCACCTCTTCTTCCCTATCCTCCCACAGATTATACCAACCAATTATTTCTCTGACATCTTAATTTCATTGGATTTTGTGCCACACATCACATCAATGAAATTATGTTATTGTAAACATATCTCTATATTTTTATTCGGTTGAAAAATGTACATCCTCTAATTCTCTGCAAAACACTAACTAACCCAATTAAAGACAGGTTTTTGTGTTTCAGGCTCCACCTGTAGTAAAAATCCATGGAGTTGTTAGAATTGCGAATGGAGATGTTGTACACAATTTCATATAAAAATTAAAGAAGGTTAAAAACATCAGTCAATAACACAGTAACCACTTTAAAAGATTTTAAAGGAAATAAAAAAAACAGTGATGTTGAACTTTTCATAGAGAGAATTTTTTCACTAGAAAAAAAAAACTGTTGACACTCAATTTCGGTCAACTTGATTCTTCCAAACCCAATACCTGCGAAACAACAAACAACAGATAAAACACGTATGATCAAGACCAAAACAAATAGAACACAATGAGTTTTTACGTGATTCAATAAAATAATGACCTACGTCCACGACTGTCACCTCTTTTCTTTCTTGGAGTAACAGTATATCTATTTCATTCTATCCTTTACACCGAATTCTATCCCCTCTTTATAGCGGAGATGTTACAATTGAAATAGGCTTGGGAATCTTACAGATAAAGCAAAAAAATAATTTACATTAATTAAGATAATATCTTTCGAGATTATCTCCACTATATTTGCAATTTTTCCAATAATATCGTAATTTGATTTGCATGAAAATAGGTAAGTTATCTCTTTTCTTGAATTGAATTGATTCTTCTTCTAGAATGTTAACTAGTCAATTTTAACGAGCACATCGGGCGAACAAGTTTCTCCAGCGATCTAATGCTACCTCTTTCGAGCAGATTCTGCTTCTTCCTTGACCACTGAGCAGATGGAGAGACCTCCTGATCGCTCTAATATCTTTAGAGAGCACCTTTCGAGCAGTCTCTCGACTACGACCAAATTTCGTTACGCTTTGCCACGCGTCCACCTGACTACTTCAATTATCAAAACGACTGGTCATGTAATCAGGTGCGCCCGGATACAAGCTATACAATACTGTGTGTATCTTCCCTTGACTTTTGACTAGCTTGACCAGACTTCTTAGGCTTTTCCTTATAAGACAGTACAACGGGCCTCGTCTTTGGGCTTTTCTCCTCCTCTTTCCAAAATCGCCAAAATACCCACAACAAAAACTTTTCAGTCAGAGAAATTTAATGGCCAACAGTTAAAGGCTATTTTTGAGGTTTTAATGGATGTTCAAAATGAAACTATTAATTTTAAATAATGCTACACTATCCAAAAAATTATTTAAATTTATTAGTCAAATAATGTGGTAAATTTACGTATAATTACTATATTATCAATATATCATCCTAAAATTAATGTGATAACTATAAATTAAATTGTCACATTATTTTGGCAAAATTTTGGACAAATTTTTTGGATGTGTAACATTGTTCATTAATTTTATATTTTGATATTGGGTGTTTAAAATAAGAGTAATGCTAGTTTCAAAAGATTAAAAAAAATAAAGTAATGCTACATTATATAAAAATTTGCGTAAATTTATTGCTAAAAAAACACGGTAAGCTTATGTGTCCATATCATCAATGCATTATGTTAAAATTAATATAGTAGTTACGAATCAGTTTGTTATATTATTTGAGTAAAATTTTTGAACAAATTTTTAAAAAATGTAGTATTATTCTTATAATAAATAGGTGTGAGAAGAATTTGTTTGGGTGGAAATAGCCCCACCGTTAACGAAGAGGTAATTAGAAATTTACTACTACAAAAATTTTGTGTTAAAATTGAGGAAAGGGCAAATTGTGTCATACAATCAAAGTGGTGTTTAGGTTTATATATTTATATGAGGTATGTCAACTTATAAATTGATTGTATGGCATACGACAATGAACAACAACTTTGTGAAAGTGAGGTTTTTTAATGCTCTAATGGGTTTGGATTCTTTCCAAGTTAAATTATTTGTTAGGCTTTTTTTAAAAAAATAATAATTATTATTATTATTGAGTTTGAATGAAACACCTATCTACAAGTGGAAGAGAAGAAAAACTAATGAATTCTAACCATGTAATGTTATTGCTTAGATGTTAGTTACTAGATTAGAAAAAACTTGGTTGTAAGCTAGACTAGAAGAGAATGTGAACTTCTTATAATTTAAATAATTAGTATACTTCCCTTTTCACACTTATGATATGGGTTCTTATCCCATCTTATACATTTACTAATATATTTGTGGAAATTTTCTCTTCTTATAGTGTGAAAATCAATATCTGGACTATACTGTTTAGTAAAATGTATAATATATATTTTCGATAAACTTCTAACCATTTTTATGTTGTAATTATATATATATATATGATTTTGACCTTTGAGTAATGTTGAGAGGCATTGGGAGGAAGAAAAAATTTTCGATCAAATTGTGTTATAATTGATGTATTGAGATAAATAAATAAAAAATAAATAATAATAATAATTAATTGATTGATTCGTTTCATCGAACTAGCTATTAAACGATACTATAAAAGGTGGAATTAAAAAATTGCAACTAATTCCCCTCAATAATTCCCGCAATTTCTCCTTTAACATTCCCAAAAGTCAAAACCCACTCATGGAACATAAATAAAATAGCTAAAGAATTAAGTAGTTGGGACAAATTTAATGAGCTGTGGATGAATAAAAGGGGAATTGATGACATAAGTCCTTTGGGAAGGTACCATTTTTATGCCACCGATATTTGTATCCATTGACAGCCAACAATTTCCCTACTTTTTCTCCAACAAATCCTCCATCACTGGCACAAAATTATATTGCCCATCAGTGTCACTCTTGTAGTTGACAAATTTTCCAACAATAAATAATACATTAAAGATCAGTCATTTTCCATTCAGTTTCGAAAATTTATATCAAACTGATTTTAAAAATTCAGGACAGATATAATTGAATGACCAAATGGATAAATCTTCTTTCATTCAAATTCTATCCAAAAAATTTATGATACACAGCTACTCTTTGGATTTCATATATTTGAGAGCAACATTATTATAGAATTCGATAGATTTAAAATGTAAGAATTCTCTATTAATCTTTTTTAACCAAAAAAAAACAGAAAATCATTATTTCCTTTAAAGTTCTAAATATTAGAATCTTGGTGAAATCTATACTTTTCTTGACCTAAAATATAATTCATGATCAACCACACTACCACCAAAAACTCAACCTCAACCAACCCACGATTCAATTTCAAAAATAATGTTTGTGGCATTGAGGGTGTACAGTGTACACACACTATAACATTAAAGGGTCGTATATAGTACAAGTAGCCAGAATCGCACAGTTACAGCTATAGTGGGGCATTAATCAGCAAATATCATACATTTTCAAGACATCATCCCCCCAAAAAAGCAATAAGAAGAAAATAAAATATTCACCAAAATTAGTAGCTAATAAATGAGGAAGTTGATCGTATACCATCACCAATATTTCTTCACACTCAAAAAAGAAGAAGAAGAAGAAGAAGTAAGTGGTGGTGGTGGATTGTGCCTGTAAAATAAGTTTTAATGGAGCACCCGCAAAAGGAGAAGCAGGGAGGGAGGGGGATGTATATTGCCACTGAAATCTCTCCTTCTGTATCACTTTTTGCTGTAGTGTTAGTAAATCATCCGCACAATTTGGTACTGGTTTTAGTTGGTTGTGGGGCACTTGACTAATGGAGCTTGTCTCTACACTAGTTGATGTTTTTCTTTTTTCTCACACACACTCAATCTTTCACTATTTATCTATATGGCTTTTTCAAGATTTTGGATTTAGTTAATGTTAGGAATTATGGTTCTCTTATGATGTAGAACTAGAATTAGAATTTAAATAACGTTAGACAAGAATTATTTGGAACATAAATTATGTTTGAGGTCACAAACTCAACAAATATTATATACGTATGTTATTATGAGAAGGAAATATTGTGTTTTGGAGTTATAATCTTTTTAAATATGAGCTAGATTTTTTTTTAAGCTATCATCAATTGAGTAATAAGAGTATGTTAATTTCTAATTAGATCAATTACTATTTACAAGATCCAAATAATTACTCTGAATGAGTTAAAGGTTAATCATTTCAACCAAGATAACTGATCTCATAATGAGATACAATTACTCTTATAATAAAAAGAAAAAATTATTCATATAAAATTTGTAATATGTGTTTGGTGGTACTTAAACATCTAACACTAACGTGGAGGAGAAGCTAAATAGCTACTTGCCAGGAGACGGTCGGCGGGGAAAAAAATTATAAATCATCATATTGACTTATGATGGCATAATCAGTATTGACTTTACATTGACTATGTTATAAGTGTTGGCAAACCAAAGGAGCACCACTCCCTTTTTTCGTTTGGTTGATATTGTTTAAACAGTGCAGGGTGTTCAAATTTTAAACAAATTTGGTGTATGTTCTATAGTGAGAATTGTTCCGATAAAGCTAACAGTAAAGGGTTATTTTAATTCAAATGAAATTCATATATATATATATATATAAATATATAAATTTTAAAATGAGAATTCTCTTAACTTTAAAACGTTAGGAAAAACTAATTAAATTTATTCATTGTATTCTCTCTCCTAAAATAAATTATCTCTCTTATTTAATTAAAATATAATAGGTGATTTTGATTGGTTTTTCCTAAGTTTTTAAAGTTAAGGAGTCTTCATTTTAAAAACACTATATATATTTATATATATACACATGCGCATACACATATATTCAAATAACACACACATACACATATGTTTAAATAATGTTGTGGGTATTTTGGCGATTGCGGACAGAAATGGAAAAAAGCCCAAAGATAAGGCTCATTATGTCGTTTTATAGGATGAGACTCAGAAAGTGCTAGTCAAATTTGTCAGAAGTCAAAGGAGGAGGCATGGTCGTCCATAAGCTTGTATACCCGAACACGTCTGATTATGTGTCTAATCATTTTAATCGCTGAATAACCAGTTGACTGCATGAAAGTTTGATCGATTGATAAAGCACAAAGACAATTTATTCGTGATCAAAGGACTGCTCGATAAGTGTCATTCAGAAGTTATCAAAGTGGTCAGGAGGCCCTTGCATCTGCTCGATAGACGGAAGGTGTTGCAAACTGCTCGTCTGCTCGATAAAGGAAACACCTGATCGCTGAAGCAGTCTGCTCGATAGAGGCAATATCTGATCGCCGAATAGGCTGTTCGCTAGAATTGACCAGTTGACTTTCTGGAAGGAGAATCAATTCAATTCAGGAAATGAGCCAACTTACTTATTCTCATACAAATCAAATCAAGAAATTCTTGGCAATTGCTATATATACGGTAGAGATAATCTTGGAAGATATAATCTTAATTAATATATATTATTTTTTGTTTTATCTGTAAGATTCTTAAACCTATTTGAATTGTAACATCTCCGCTATAAATAGGAGATAAAAATTCAATGTAAATGACAAGTTGAAATAGATACAATTACTTCGAAAGAGAAAAATGGGTAATTGTTATGGACGTAGGTCATTGCTTTGCCGAACCACGTAAAAAATTCATTGTGTTCTATTGGTCTTGGTTTTGGTCATACGCATTTCGCCTATTGTTTGTAGTTTCGCAGGTATTGGGCTTGGAGAACCAAGTTGACCGAAATTAAGTGTCAACAAATAACAAATACATGAATTCATAATATATTTTTACATCAAGTTATTGTACAAATTAAAATACAAAGTGGAAATGTTTAAAATTATAAAATTAATTGAAATAAGAACGTGTAAATTTCTATATAGGAGAGGAACCAATCTTACTATAACCACTTAATAAGATATTAAAATGACTCTCAAATGGTTTGGCATGATGGCCAAACCCACCCAGCCGCTTCTCACAAGAAGCTAGGTCAAGTATCCATGTCCAAGCAGTAGATAATTACCATCTAGACCATATGTATATGGATAAATTATTCATAAGTTCTCCAATTAAAAAATAGTTTTCTCACTTAATACGAGTCTCCCACTCCCTACTATTAGGGAGTAATATCAAATAAAGTATTAAGTTTTGAATAATATCTTAAGTATTTGTTAAGGAGTCCTAATAGTTGTAAATATATCGGTAATATTATACATGCATATATATATATATATATTAAAATGATGTAGATTACTATTTGTAAGTCCACTTAAAATCTGAGATGGAGGTCTAGTTAAGTAAACTGTATGACTTGTTTTTAGTGTCATTGTACTGTTGACTTGATATATGAATTGATTTGTGTGGGGTAATGAGGGGTGGACTAGAGCTGTCTTTGACTTTTTGTTTCCTTTCTATCCTTTCACTCCAATAAGATAAATTATCAACATTATAAATTCAAATGGAAAAAACGTTCGACGGGACTCTTATGTGACAGACTAATAAAAGGAACTAGAGAAAAATAAAAGGTTCATTAAAAAAATGAAAGAAAATAAAATAATACTATTTAATTGATTTATCACACCATCGCATCAATTATAGGATAATTTTAAGGAAAATTTTCTCATTCAAGGGAGTACATGTCCAAAAACAAGAAAAAAAAAATTAAAGAGAATAAATAAAAATATCATACCAGATAATTATCGATGTGCTTATATTTTTAAGAGATTGATGTTTAAAACATTTTTAAAAATTTTTGATATTTGAAAATACTAATTCTCAATTTTTTATTATTTCAATCAAAATTTTAATAAATTTAGATTTTGATATTTTTATTGAACCAATAATTATCTGCATAAATTTATATAATTAGTGTAGATTCTTTACTGATAAAAACTTAAAAGTTTAGTGATTAATATCCCATTTAAAATAATAGGATAATGCTAACTTATGTCTTTAAAGCATATATTAATATTCACAAACAATTAATGAATATAAAGAAAAGAAAATTAAAAAAATAATAATAAATGAATTCATTGTCTATCCAAAATAATAATAATAATTCATTGATTATATGTGTAAGCTTCATTAGAATATTTTAAGGTTTGTCTGTGTTTTTATGAGATAAGTTAAACACTATCTACAACAAATAAAATCTAGATGTTGGTTGTGTTTTATGTATATTTCTCTTTCAAAGAAAATAAAAAATAAAAATAAAACTTTAATATTAGAAAACACAATTACACACGTCAACAACAATTTGATGAATCAACTACTGTAATGTACAAATTCTTATTAATAATATACTTTATTCTACTGGTATTGAAAATAGAGCATAAACGTTTTATCTTTTCAACTTACCAAATTAAGAAACTTTTTTCAAATATCACTTTTGCTCTTGAACCCTAATTATAACTTGAAAATAAAAGATTTATTAAAAATTATATATATGAGAAAATAATGAAAGTCTAGTGCTATATCCCTAAAATTATAGATTCAAATTGCTTCTCCTCAATTATTATAGTATTTAAACACATGCATATTCACAATTTTGCTTTCACAAAGGTATTTAAAATGATAATGTAATTCGTTAATATTATTTTAGGTTCTGTATGTATAAATATTTTGTTCTTAAATTCAATAAATATGATTATAAATTTATTTTGTTAGCTTTACTTAAATTTGTCATAAACTTTCCTCACAAAGACATTACTAATTAAGATTCAAAACTTTGCTTTAGTTTCAAAGTACGATTTAGATACATCCTCTGCCTTAATAGCATAAACTAAATGCATAATTTCAAGTTTATTTTATAAATTAACTTTTCAAACTAATTTTACAACGCATTATGACATACATATAGTAACTTTTGGTGCAGATTTAAAAAAAAAAAACAAAAAACAAAAAAAACAAAACTTTACAAGTACTTACAACTATCGAGACAACCTAATTATGATTCTATTGTATGACTCGGATCGCTACTCTTTTACTCTCTACTCTTAATAAGGCATGAGAGGATAGCCCAGATTAAGTGGAAAAATTATCCAATAATTAGAGGAACTTATTAAAAATTTACCCACACACATACAGGCTAGAAAAAAATTGCTCACTTTTTGTGGGCAATGATACTCGAACCTGTTATTTGTTTGAAGAGAAATGAGCTGAGTAGTAATGATGCCACTGCAGTACTCCACACGAGAGATTTAGGTGCAGAATTTTACATGTTGATCCATGCACTGCACTGTTTCGATTCTCAAATGTTAATAGATGGGATTCCTCGCAAACAATAAAATGCAGAATCTTATACTCCCAAGTAATTTTCATATACATATAAAGAGACACATTCATATTATTATGCAACATTACATCATCAATCCACTCCACTTGAACTTGGTGCATGTATATCACAGGATATGCCCAATCAACTTTATATATGTTGATGTGATGCCTTCAATTGAAAAACATATAAATTTCTCAATTTGTGAAACAATTACATCAACTTTTTCCTAGAGTTGAGACAAACTAAATCAAACAATTTTTCCAAGCTAGTCAAAAGCTTAATAAGATAATTAACTTAATCAAGGTCTTTTGTTTTCTAGTTCATCGTTGTCAATTTTGCTTGAAGCAAAAAAGTCTTAACACCATCACTTGTTTGTGCTAATTTCTTTCACTTTGATGAGAGATATCATTTTGTTTTCTCTTCTTACTTTGTGTTTGCTTATCTACATACGCTACTGTGACACTATGTGCAATAATCAATCGATGCCTACTGTGAATGAACACACTTCATTTCCTTTTTCATTGAGAGATTTATTGTTTAATCATATAAAAAGAAAAATAAAATAAATATGAAAAAAGGTTATTATTATTTGATCCCTGTAATTAAAAATAATATCAAAAACACCCTTGGTTTTGAATATATTACCCAAAAAAACCCAACCGTTAGTCAGTTAGTGATTTCCATCCACAAGTTGATAGATTCGTTAGGGTATAAGGGTAAACATGTCAATGTATTTAACGGGACAGCTGGATTAAAATTAATTGTAATTTATTTATTTATATTAAAAATTGTAATTTATTTAAATTTATAATAAATAAATAAAATTAATTAATTTTTCTCTCTCCCTCTCAACTCTCAACTCACTTAAAAACACCCAAACCCTTAACCATCAACCCTTTACCTGCATGCAACAAGATCCGACAGTCGACTCCAACGGAGTGGAAGATACGAAAGTGACTGGCAGCCTCCTTGAAAGATAAAGATCTTCACTATTGATGCAAATAAGAAAAACCTAGGAAAAAAAAACCTATTAAGATCTTCACTGTTGAAGATTTTAATAGCAAATAATAAATACTAAGTTAGGATGAACTGACAATACTTTCCATTCCAGCATTTTAAGATTTTTCCCAAAAAAATTGGTTTTTGGATGTCTATCCTTTAAATAATTTTCAATAGTCTTAATAAATAAATAAAATAAATGTTATCCTGTAAACTTCTAATTCATTTTATATTAATTTTTAAAAAATAATATATAATTGATTGGCTTTATAGTATTAGACAATCAAATAAACAAAACTTATTCTCCAAAATTTTGATCCATAAAATTGAATAATTCAGAGCATGGTGGATTGTCACAGTAATGACAACCATCCTTATTTAACTTCTAATAGCAAGTGTAAGGTTCAAATGCTCTAGGTCTCATTGATGGCAATTCCCCCCATGCTCCATCTCTTTGTGAGTTGGTCTCTTCTGATTCTGAAAGTTGATTTCTAGATTCGCACCACAAAGTCTATCACTGTTGATCCCGATTGTATTCTAAGCTGATATTAATTATTAAAATAAAAAAAAAGAATAATTTTTTCTTTGTCTTTTCTTTGTCATGTAATTCAAGCACTAGACCATGATTGCTTTTTTTTTTTTATAAGTCCATGATTTCTATCATAGCTTGAAGAAAAGACGAAACCTACATAATTAAATTAATATGCGCATGCATTTGTGTTAATATGCGCATGCACACCCACAAATGCATGTGGGATCTTTTGATTCCTAGGGCATTGGTAAAATACAACTTTATTATTTCCTTTAATTATAAATTTGTTACAAATTACCAATAAAGCCTTTTTCTTGAAACACCTCGGGTGTTATATATATATATACATATATATGACATTCTAATAATAACATGACACGTGACATTTCTTTTTTATAAAAATATCTTATTTAAAAAACTATGTTACGTATCATATTATTATTAAAATATTATATCTATATTAATTTTTTTATTTAAAAATATATTATATATCATATTATTATTGAAATGTCATACTAATCAATATGACACGTCAATTTAATATTTCATAAAAAATTTTCTCATACGTACCATTAATTAACTATGGTCAGTATTTAATGTTTTAATTACCTAAAAAAAAAATAAATTAAATTAATTGATATTCTCAAAGATTTAGCAGCACATTTATCGGCATGGTTTAAGCTGCCTGGATGGAAGTGAAGTGCCTGACATATTCTCTTTCTTGAAATAATATTAAAAATCTTTAGTAGCCCTAGGATCAGCGCACTTTGACTTACTAGTGCACATTGAGTTTATTTAAGTAATAAAAATAATAATAACCAAAACATCATTGTAAAATAATAATAATAATAATAATAACCAGAACATAATTGAAAATAACAAAAACCTCTTGTCTCTTTTTGTCGTGAAGCTTCTAAAAGCATGATAAATTATCAGGGTTTTGGCTTAACTTACCAATGTGACAATGTTAGCAGGACATATATGGGTAGCGGACCGGCTAAATTTATATCATTTTTGATATTTATAATTAATTATTATTAAATCTAAAAATTTAAATTAATAAAAAATTATTTATATATAATATTCAAAATTTAAAATTGACATATGATACGTGTTTCACGTGTAATATGAATAGATGACAGATGATAGATATTAGACATATGCTAAATGTCTCCTACCGTATAATATATAACAAGAAGATTTTAAATAAAGAGAAGGGAGAGAGTTTAAACCAAATATTTCGAAGCTAAAATACTATATTAATTATCATTAGACTCAAAAGTTTAAAGTAATAGAAAAGAGTCCAATTATGGTATTCAAGACTTAATATTGACACGTGACATTTACAAATATTAAATTATATTTGCAGATGGCTTGTGGTTGCAATGACACCCTAGCCTATAGATGTTGGCTCATCAGTCAGACGTTCATGATTTAATCTGCACTAAAGACCGTGAAGGCGAGAGAAATTTTTTTATACAATATGGGTATTTTCTCCCAATTTTGGGGGCCCAATTTTGGATCACACTTCAAGATTCTGATCATAAGTGTCTAATAAATTATACGATATATATAATACTTCTATAATAATTAAAGAAAAAAACATTAAATTATGTTTTCACTTTACTATACAACACATCTTATCATTGGAACGGAGTTTTATTTTTTTTTTCCTCGATATCTTAACTTAATTTTGCTTTAAAATGTGGCCGATCAATTTGTACAATGGAATGTCCCATAATAGTATTTACCTGCTTATTTGAGCACTTAAGGGACATTGTTGATAATCATTTTAAATAAGCAAATTTGTGTTTGAGGTTAATTTTATTCCCTTAAAAATTATACTATATCAAATTATCATGGTGCCAATACATATATACATACATACATATATAAGGGGTCATCTATAATATACTTGAGTATTGATACACCTAAACTGATTATAATCTAAAATTACTAATTAGAGTACTTTGGTGAGGCAGTGAGTAATGAATTCTTGATTACTCGGAAAGTACTCAACAAATACTTGATTTGACCATCGATCAACAATCGAACTTGATCGAACTTGTAAAAAAACTTAAAATTTTTCATCACTACTTAAAAACTAGTATAATGAAATATATGCTCTTAGTGCCTACAAATTTGTGTCCTAAATAAATTTATTTTAAAAAAAAATGTTAAAAAAATCTAAATTAGAAAAAAAAAAAAAAAAAAACTCACTAGAGTAGTGACGACAACTACACGATAGATCGATAAACAGGAGAGAAGCAGTGATTAGGTCATGAGTGATAGTAGCTTTATCACTATGCTATTATCCAAACCACTTATCATTCTATGATATATCAAAATCAAACAAGACTCAATGAACTACCATGATATATTAAAATGATCTATAAATGGATAATAGGTTTGGTATAATCCCTTCGTATGTTGTATGTGTTTGAGTCTCATTATACATATACACCTATAAATGCAAGGAGTTTTCTTTACTTATTGTAAGAATAAATATCCCTCAATATTATAAGAGTATAATTTCAAGTGCACATATCCTAATATTATGAGAGTATTTACGAAAGAACCATATCTAATGGTTCATGCCAATCTATTTTCAATTATGTAATTAATAATAATTAATAAATAATTAACTGTTCACTTTGATCGATAGTAAATTAAGTATTAAAAGCATTAAAGGCACATCATCTCTCAATAGAGATATTGTGCAAATCCTCATCTACTATAACGGCGAAGTTTAATTCTAATTAAATCTATTTTATAAATTTTATGTGTAGTTTTCTTTTCTATTATAGAAATAGTTATGTACATACTATGAAAACAAATTAAACATCAGTATTGCACAAACTGTAATTTACATCCCGATTACATAAATAATGATCCACCTTGACATATTAAAACAAAATTTTGACTGTTGCTGTTAGCTTAAAAGAAAATTTCATGCAAAAAGAAATTAAACTTTGCCACTCTAAATGAAAATAGATAAATATAAGGTCTACCTCATGTAAGTCTCCCTCATATATCACGGACACGGGGACCTCTAAAATGAGGATGCTACGGCCGAGATTTCTCCTTACGTGTCGAAACACGACTCCCTACGTGGCACCGCCATCCAATCCCATCTCAACACGCCATCCACGATCCTCTCTTTTCACTTCTCTGCAATTTCAAAAAAAAAAAATGAAGTCATGTATGTAGTTCGATGGATTTCAATTAAGGGTGGTTTAGTTAAAAAAATGAAAATTAAGGGTGGTTTGGTTTTGTTCTTGTTTTGTCCTTTTTTGCATCTTCGAACACCATCAAACCATTCGTCACAACCCCTTCTTTTTATTTTCTCTTGTACCTTCCACTTTATCACTCTCTCTCTCTCTCTCTCTCTCCTTCTCTGTCTATGTATTTATGTAAGAGTCAAAGGCCGGTGAAGAAAGGTGAGGTCTGGAATATATATTAAAGGAGAGGCCACTTGAACATAGAAGAACCCACTTCACTACATATGTCATGCATTCAAGGCTTAGAGCTTTCTTTCTCCGAGCAAAAACACCATTAAAACAGAAGAAAGACGATGGCAACTTTCGATAAGGTGTTATGGTTTTGGATTGGATGTGTTTTCTTGGTTAATTGCAAGATAACACTTCAAACCCTAATTCTAGTTTTTGTTTATGTCGTCTTGTTGGAACCAAGTTTTCTCCTTCTTCGATATTTTTGTGAGTTTCTGGTTTCAGATCTGAGTGAAAGAAATGAATCATCTGATGGGGTGGTTTTAAATGATAAGAAGAAAGTAAGAGAGAGAGAGAGAGACTGACAGGAGAGAGTGAGCACACGCAGGCAAATTTGTATGAGAAAGTATACACTTTTTTACTTGTGTGTGCTCACTTCTCCTCTGTCAGCTCCAGCTAAATTTTTTTTTCCTTTTATCTTCCAGTCTCTTCCCTCTCTCTCTATCTCTCTCTCTCTCTGTATTGACGCAGCACAAGTACTTGTATTTGATTCTCCAGATGTCTCTCTAGCAATATACCACTTGCTGTCCCCCCCCACCTCCCCCCCCTTCTTTCTCACTATTACATGACACTTGATCGCTTGACAAATCATCACCATATGCATATATCCTTTTTGATACTTATCTTTAAAATTTTATGTTACATATATGAGTCCGACCAGGAGATTATTTCATGTAAACTTTTTGAAGCTATATAGTTAATTAATATATGTATGTGTGTCAAAGAGCTAGCTTCTAATAAGTGATAAGCATTGAAAAAAGGATCAAAATTCTCAGTACAGGTATGATTTCTTTTGCAAGGAGTATCGATAAAGCTCTTAACTTTTATTGTATCATCATTATTTCTGCTCTTTGTCTGTGTCTATTTAATTCTTTTTTTATTTAATACTTAAATTCACTAACTTTACATTGATCTTTTACAAGATTTTGTTGTCAAATATGCCTAGTAATGAGTAATGATGTTATAATATTATTATAATACCAATTTGTGATGGAGCTTGAAAGCGTGACTTTTCATGGTCCTCTCTATGTCTATCTATCTATCCATCCGCATCTCTGTCTCTTTGTAGAGGACGAATGTGGCTTATTGAAGGTACGCTTTGCTTACTGTTCCCTTCTTAACGGATAACTGTTTTTATTTTTATTATTTCTTTTCTTGCTTTTGGAGTTTTCACGGTCTTCTTCCTCGGTTTCTGCTTTGAAAAACATACAAACAAGAGAAACAAAAACAAACCCTTTTGTTCATCTTGCTGTTTTGAACATATCCCCAGTTAAAACCTGATGTTTTGGTTAATTGGTTTATTGTCTTGTCTCTCCCCTCTCAATCAGTGCCTGATTTTGTGTTTTTGTTTATTAAATTTTTTATACTGATAAGTATTTAATTACATGTATCCGATCACATTCCTTGAACTCTCCGGATTGTGGATTTGGTTTCATGAAACTTGTTTGTAAAGGAAAGAATTGAAAAGATAATAATAAATTTCATGTCTTTTAATATGAATCATGATTCATTGCTCATGTATTTGATATTATCTTCCAAAAATGAAGCTGATTGTTGCAACCCCCGTTTTCTTTGTTTTGGTGTTTGTGTTCTGCGTGTTTGGAATTTGGTGTAAATTCAGTTGCTTTGTAGGGAGCACAGGCTACTCTTTTGAGACTAGATCAGTTGGAATGGAACCAAAAATGGCAAGATTTGATTGTTTCCGCTTTTGGGAAGATATGCACGATTTTGAAGTTTGTGAAGGAGGAAATATTTTTCTCCAGGTTAGTAAAATCAATTCCCTTAACTCACGTTATTCACCTATTTTTTCTGAATTTTTTTGTATTTTGTTTCCTCTTTTAATCAAGATCTTTTCTTCTTTTCAAAATTTTCCAATTGTTATTGCAAGTAGTAAATAAAGTTTTGATCATTCTTTCACAGGCACTTATTGTTGTTTGGTTTGGGGAGGCAACAAAAAGCTGCTTCTGTTTCCAGCAGGTTAATCATTCAGGTAACCAACTAACCAACTTGTTTTCAGTATCTTTTCATGCTGGTGTGTGTTTCTGTTTTGTGTTGTGCTTTACACTACTATTTCTTCTGATTTTATGTGACTTCTTGTTTTCTTTTTTTGGTGGCTTGTCTTAAATTTTTCAAAATAATTTGTTTTTGTTTGATGGGGATATACATTGTGGGGCTATTCCTATGTGTGGATTAAGTAGTTGTAATGTCTTATCAGTTGTTTTTTTAGGAAGATTTAAGCTTATTAAATCAGGTTTACAATAACTAACTTAGCATAAAAGTAATAGGATATAAGAGGAGTTATTTGATTTGTTTCAGATTTTGTGTTCTCTTCCCACTTTAATTAATCAAGTGTTTTGCATCCATGTTCCTGAGAAACTAACCCTTTATGTGCCGTATAGATACGTGAAGTAATTATCAATACAAAGTTTATAATGGTCAATGGAATAGACCACATCCAAAAATAATTTTCAGACTAATGGTGGGGTTTTCAGTTAGCAGTAATTGGTGAAGGGCCATAGGTCTTGCCCTTGTCTCATGTTTTGACTTCATGGTGATTGGCTTGTATTAGGGATGGCTTTAATTGTATTCAAATTTAGGTGACATGTCAATTTTTTTTTTTTTTTTTTAATTTTGTATAATTGAAGTTAATGTTATTGAGTTATTTGCCTGGGTTGTGTGATTCTCTTTCATGTTCAACCGCCACAATGAGTGGTTGTATGTTTATCTTATAAAGTCTTAAAGCATTGATAAATTGTTGATGTGATCTGTCCATTGTCCCTTATCTAACAAAAGATTCTTCATACTGATCTATGGTCTTCCTATCTTTATTTCTTAATTGTAGTCTTATTTGCTCTAAGTTTGATGTGGCCTAGAGAATATTTAGAATTCCCATTGTTTTTTTTTTTTTTTCTCTCCGGTTGATATATAATAATTATAGGCGAAGTTGCTTAGGCCAAACCAGCCAGTGACATAAATAATTAGATGCCAACTAGATTCATGTTTGGTACTCATATATTCTGATGTTGGAAAACATTATAAGTATTTGGAAAAATATTAGGGTTTAGCCATGCTATTTTTGTAATTAATATATTTCATGTGTTCAAAGACTGATAGTTTATTTTTCCACTCAGCTCAAATTGTTTCACAATTATTGCGTGCACAAAGAGCGGTTCATAAGCTAATTTGTATGCATGTGATCGTCAGAATTAATGTAAATATACCATCTTGTAAGAGTGGATGAAACATAAAAAAGATCATAAAATATTCAATTAATTGTTTAATTTTGTCATACCAGCATGTTTAAGGAAGAACATTTTGTCTTCAACCCATGAAATCAGGATGCTTTGAATGCATAGCCCTAGAACCCCTTTATTTGTGGTTTTATTTGGAAGCTTAGGAATTTGTAATACCTAGTATATATAGAGCAATTTGATTATGATGGTATAGCAAAGTTGTGGTTAGTTGTGGCACACAATATTCATTCAGGAGGTTATGCAACCGTAGCGGTAGAATTTGTAACACCGACGTGATTAGTTACCCACAAATGGAGCTGATAGCTTTGGCATTGCCTAATTAAGGAGCTGCACTAATTACAGAGCTGTCCATAATTAATTTCTTACAATCGAGATTCATGGAGTGACACTTCTACTAATGTAACACTTTAAAAAATGAATATGAATATGAATCTGCTGAAATTGTGACTCTGAAATCCTTATAGTCGTCGAAATATTTCATTCATAACCTGAATGACAAATTCCTCGTACAAGTGAAATGTTTCTCAATTTAATGTTTTTCTCTAATTATGAAATATTAGGTTCATATAATTCAATATAATTTTCCCTTGAATATATTTCTTGTATAATTTTTGGTTCTTTGCCGTCTTGAGTAAATGGATAAGCATTAAAATTTTCTCATTAATGTTCATAAATAATAGCTATTACATCATAATTCAGTAGTAAAAGAACTATATAAAAAAATTAATGGTCTACAAGGGGATAGCCTAATAGGGTGGATGTTGTGTAAGCAAGAGATCTAGTGATGAAATTACTGCTTAAACCAGCCTTGGAGGATGATTCAACTTAATTTTGGTTGTGTATGGGAGGAGGCTAGGGTAGGCTGCGTGGCATGCTAAAAGCAGAAAAGTAAGAAAAGATTTAATTGCCGCATTAGAGATATTGTAGTAGATGTTGAGTGTACAAAAGCTTATGTACTTGGTATATATTCGTAGAAGATTATGATTTCAAGAGCTAAATATTTGAATTTCATTGTGAACTGTTTTTCACTTGTCTACAAATGTTGGGACCAAGTTATGTTCCCAAAAAAAAAAAAAAAAAAAAAAAAATTTGTTACCAAGTACATGCCTTATTAGGGATTTCATTTGTTGAGTTGTACTAGTTTGTCTTGTTTTCTAAATACATAAATGATTACCATTAAACCAGTTTCACTATTATGAAATGAATAGGTCTTGAGTAAGACTGTATTTATGTAGCAAAGCACAAACAGTAAAAGACAACACCAACAACCACAGGATTATGCAGTGATTTTCTATAATCATCATAAATTTAAACGGCCTTGTCATATGGCCATTGGAGTGGCTCAAAGACAACGAAGGCATTATCTATATATTAAAGAAGTTTCCTAGTTTCATCAAATATACTAAAAATTAAAATGCCTTATCAAGTGTCAATTAGGTTGTGTTTTCATTACAAAATAGGCTGCTACTTTGATGAAATGAGAGGAAATCCACACTATTTCATTTTGTAATGATTCAGCAACTTCAAGGTTGAGTCACATTTGAAATGAGGTTTTTGTTCTATGTAGTTCTCTCTTGGTAGGAATAGAATTGTTGGTCCCTCTTGATAGAAACTAATATAAGACTGTTTATCGTTTGTGTGTCACCATTTCAATTATTAGTTTCAGCCCTTGCTTTATTACTACTATGCAACTAGTGACAACTGTCTAGAAATTGCAAACTCTCTTGGTGCACGTTCATTCAACGAATATATTCAGTTAAAGCCATAACGTTGGTGCTAATCATCTTCAGGCCTGTGAGGTGAGTTGAGAAAACTGCCATTGATTTATCTAGAATATTGTAGGTAGATCTTCTAGTTCATCCTCAGTTAAATATGTTAATAAATCATACATAATGTAGCTAATCTATATTTTCTATAATTCCAATTTTGATGTTTTATTTTATTAATCTTTTTGGAACTTTGACTCAAGAATCAAGATACACTGTAGAATTTGTTTACATTTCTAGTGCATTATCATATGGTATTTTTGTTGATAATTAAACTGTCTGGCAAACTTTGTAGGCTAGCATTACTTCCACCATAACAAAGCTAGATTAAACTGTCCAATATAGCATCTAGAATCATTTGTCATAAGGCACAATTAGGGGATCTTACCTTAATTAAAGACAAAAAAGAATGAGAAGTCACTAGCATTAAACTTGTTGCAAAGGTCATTTTCTAATGGAATCTACCATAAACATGATTATCAACTATTGATGCTCGGAACCGGACCCCAAAGGCCTTTAACCCCACCTGGGGGACCCATAGGCGTCGGCATGATGACCGCGAACCGGATCAACAGCCGAACAATTTGTGTGGGCCTTGAGCTGACAGATACGTCCAACTTCTACAGCCCAAGTTGAACCTTTTTTATCCGGAGCTGACAGGCATGTCCACCTTTCATAGCTCAGGTCGCGTCTAGAGTTGAACCGCAAACCTCAACCTTATAAGTGTTTTGGTGCACAATTCTTACCACCAAGCTAAATAGCGACCGTCAACATCAACTATTTTATATCAGTTGTTGGGTGGCAAGTTTGTCCTCAAACTTTATCATTGTTCGTCTGCTGTCAAAACTACTTGACCTCTAATTTCAAGCACAAATCTAGTCTTGTCTTAGCTCATTATCACTAGTTTTCCGTTTAATTGAGAGAGGTTTGGTTGTTCACTCCATTAAAGTTTTAGCCCTCCTAAAAAAAATTGGATATCACTCTCTTTGATCATTACTCCTTTCTGTAAAAAGGGTTTCCAAGACAAATTGTGATACATTAAAGTGACTAAATTTTTGTTGTTATCATTTTTGAGAATTAAACTTGAATTTTCACGATGTGAGGCCGAATTGTTTTGTATGGAACTAAGTGTTAAATATTTACCACTTTAAGAGGATAATGATGTGTGTTTCAAGTTATTATTCTATCAAAGTAAAAGTAGAATCTCTTATTTTTCTTCTTTGAGTCATATGATGGAGTAGTACTGAAATTTTTGTAGTTTAAAGCTTATACTCACACACGCTTACAAACTATCTTGGTCATGTGGTTTCGATTATGTAGTGAAATCAAATCAAATAGCTTAGAAGTAGTTTATGGATGAAAATGAATTTTATTTGAAGGTGTGACTTGCTAATTCTCTATACGGAGATGAGTTTGGATAAAGGTCCATGCACCAAATGGATTGAAGTAATTTTTTCTACTACCTGTGCAAACTTGTTTTTCTATTTATTTACGCATAGAGAAAATTGTTGCGTTTCTGGTATACTTTTTAATTGACAGCTTCACCTCTTAAGTTGTTTCGTAGTTTTTTCTGCTTGGGCATTCTTATGTATATATTGTCTTTCAAGTAGTATAAATCGGCAGTTGTTCAAATCAATTTTAGCAATTTTTGTGCATATAGTGACTGTCAACTAAGTTCTGTATAACCATGACTTAGCTTATGCGTGATTCATTAAATTGCAACATACGCTTGCATACGGTCCTGCCATTTGTATTTTAGAGGTTTTAAGCTGTGAATCCATTTCTTGGAACATTCAAACGAGTTTCATTTATTCACTATTTTTAATTCGTATTCTTTTCTTGAGTTTAAATGCAGTAGAGTTGCTCCTTTTCTGGTCATATTGTTCTATTTCTAAGTCAACATGCTGGGCTGGGTAGATCATAGTCAGTTGTTGACATGTCTCCAATGAATTATGTAGACGATTTTTGTTAGAGAACATACCTACTTAATTTCTTTAATTTCATAATTAATTCTAATGCAGGAGCTGCTAGATTTCACATTGATAATACTGGTTTAATCAATTCACCATACTCTACTGCAATTAGCAGTATATAAGAAAATAATTCTAAATGTTAGCTGTTAGTGGATTATTGTAATTAACACCATAAGCTTGTGTCTATTTGCACTAAAATTATTTATGTGTGTTTTAAATTGCTTCATCTTGCGCCAGGACACGGCAGATGCTGCATTTAAATCTTATGTTTTTCTTTTTCTCCGAAATGGGACCTCGTCTGTTTACTTGCTCCTTCTGTTTAGAACTGTCTTTTGTTTTTAAGATACAATAGCAATAGTTTTAACTTGAAATTCACTCAACATATGTACTTGCTATATTTTTCCTCCACACATTGTGCTTCTATGTTTGGCTTCAACCAATACTGTATCCTAACTGTGACCTCAAAACCTGATCTTTCTATAAATGTTTCATCCTTTTCCTAGGGAGCCCAAAACCCTTTTCTGGTGTATGAGATGGCACTTACATTATGGTAACGTCTACTCATATTAATGAGTCATTCATTACTGGTTTGTCAATATTAAGTTCTTAGGTTGGTAGAGGGGTTATGTACTAATTTGCTCCTATCTTGCATTACTTGGGTGGCTTGTCAATATTGATATTTTAGGATGTTTCTGAGCTTTGCCAAGGTATTTCATACTTTTTACGGAAATCTGCTTCTGCTAGAATATGGAATTACAAGGTGTATATAGCTTGAAACTTATTTACATCCTCAATACATTGTTCATTATTTAATAGCTTTTCGTAGGTTTTATGTAGTTTTATATTATGAACTGGTTTTAGGCAACTACATCCAATTGTTTCTGAACTTGTTTTAGGTAAGTTAACGCAATTGTGAAACATTAGATAGATTCTATGATATTAGCACAGGTTTTATAGTGTTTTACTGCTCCTTCTAAGACTAGATATTCAGCCTATTGGTTGATACTGTGATATCAGTTTGTCCAATTTCGCTAAAGAGCACTATTAATATTGATGTTTTAGTTTAGTTTGCTTTCTTCTAGCATTTGCTGTTCTAGTTGATATTAGTTGGGTGATGCTTTTTTTGTATGTTGGGAAAAATATTGTACAATTAGTCCATTTTTGTGTAGCTTACAAGTGGGCATGCATATTCTTGTTATAAAATAGAGCATGTCCTATGTGACTTTTGTGGAATTCTTTCAAATTAGGAATAGAGGTTTTGCAGTTTTATCTTCAGTTCAAGTTTGTAATTTCCATGTTAACTAGATCCATGCAGATATTGCTATATTGCTGAAAATGTTCGTTTTAGTTGTCCATCATATCGAGACTCGGAGAGAAGAGGACTTGCATGGTATATTCGGACTATTATAATACCTTATTTCAAATACATTATCCTTACTTCAAAGACATTATCATTAAGCCTTGTAATCTTAAGAGAGTAGGTATAGATGGAACTTATTATGATTTGGCAGTTCATCAATGAGTTCCTCCTGTTAATTGTAAAATGGACCCTATATTTGCTGTAATGTGAATTGCTATAACTGTGCTGGTTGCTCCTTTCCCAAATTCTTACTACGTATGTCCAAATTATCATTGAATTTGAGGCTTCATTTTGATCATTGCATATTAGGAGATCCAAGATGCTTTGACATGATCATGTTAGTTGACAGGAGTCAATGCAATTCTTGTGTGGTGTAGAAAACACTCAAAAAGAGAATGAAAAATTCCATGCTTCATGTTAAGTTTTGACATGTGGTTTAAACAGATACTGCTTATTTGCATTTGCAAGGAGCTAAATTTACCATGTTTTTGGCATGATCAATGTAGTTGATGAGACATGATGTACTTCTGTATCCTGTGTGTTGATGAAAGCATGAAGAATGATATAGGGGGATTTACAAAAGGGTTATATTGCATTTCTTTTTTCCTTTTCGGCAATTTTGTTGTGTATCCTGAAGCTTAACCAATCAAACATGCATAAGAAGAAAGCTGAATAATAATCACCTATCAACCATGTTATATAAGAAACTAACACTTGATACTTTTAAGTAGATTTTCATAGAAGCTTTAATTTGGTGAAACTTTAATAGTGAAATCACAATGGATGGATGGTGATATCATATATATTTCCAAGTATAGGCATGAATCCATTCTTCATTTGCTTTAGGTTGTGTAATATGCCGATCTGATTGAAAGGTTAAATTGTTTAAATTGTTTAAACATGTTTCGTGCACCTTGGTTGCATTTGGTCCATCTGGTGTGTCGTAAAGGACACACTGATTTCGTTTCCATTTTATGTCCGAACTTATGTTATAGTAATCACATTTATGTTGGTGCAGTATAAGTGATCCCAATTCATCATTCATCAATTTTGAACTAGTTATAGAATTAATAATATCATTTTATTTTTAACGAACTTTGCTAGACAGTACTTCAAAAAGGTTACTGTATGTTCATGGTGATTGATATTTGAATACATCGTTTATGTGATTCAATAGAGCTAAACAGGTGTATGGTCCTTGTAACTCGAAAATGGCTGAGTCTATAACTTCTGGAGGCTGCTCGGTGGTTTCTTGATAATTCTGAAAAATTCAGTTAATGAGGGATAGGACTCTTTGTCTTGTAATTTTTAGTTCTCAAAAGTATAAAAGTATTGGTTTAGTCTTGCTTTGATGATATCTTGTTAATCTTTTAGATGTGAAATTGTTTGTATTCCATTAACCGTCAACCACAATATGTTTGTTCCTCAGAGTCAGTATGGAAAGAAGCTTGATTTCGAATGGAGAAACAAATGTAACTACAGAATTGTCAGATTCAACTAGCAGCTCTCGCGCACTGCCTGCAAGCAAACGTGCAAGGCATGAGAATATCATCTCCTGCACAAAATTCAAAGGTGTTGTACCACAGCAAAATGGGCGTTGGGGTGCTCAAATTTATGCTCACCACCAACGGATATGGCTTGGGACCTTCAAATCTGAAAAGGAAGCAGCTATGGCCTATGATAGCGCTGCAATCAGGCTACGGAGTGCTGACTCTCATAGAAATTTTCCATGGACAAGCATCACTGCTCAAGAGCCTAACTTCCAAAGTAGTCACACTACTGAAGCAGTGCTCAACATGATTAGGGATGGATCGTATGAGCCCAGGTTTGCGGAATACTTGAGGAATCATTCCGGGGGTAGAGAAAACGTTGGAAGTCTCACCCATATGAGGTCACAAGCGAATGGATGGCTGATGTGTAGGCAACTATTCCAAAAGGAGTTAACACCAAGCGATGTGGGTAAGCTAAATAGGCTTGTCATCCCGAAAAAGTATGCTATTAAGTACTTCCCAACTACTTCTGAAGTTAGAGAAGAGCATGAAAAGAGGGAGGATGCTGATGATGTGCAGCTAGTTTTCTATGACATGTCGATGAAGCTGTGGAAATTTCGCTATTGCTATTGGAGGAGCAGTCAGAGTTTCGTCTTTACAAGGGGCTGGAACCGGTTTGTGAAAGAACACCAATTGAAGGCCAACGATACTATTTCCTTCTACAAGTGCGAGAGCAGAGACAAGGCTAAAATTACTAAATCATTCTGCATGATCGACGTAAACAAGGGCGAAAACGATGGTTCCTTCCTCAGCATGTCCAATAATTTTCGGTATGTTGAAATGCAAATGGATTTTAAACTTCAACTTGACCAAAATGTTATCAATATCGATAGGGACGAAGACAAGGTTGAAGAAAACGGGGAATCATCGGAACAATCTCGGAAGCGTGAGGGCGAATTGAAGCCTTTCAAGCTCTTTGGGGTACAAATCATCTGAGGTAGATTTTCTTCTGTACCTTTTTTTTTTCCTTAAGATCATAATCAAATTGCATGTTGAAGTGCACAATAATGGCTCTAATTTCTCATTTGAGCAAAATGTTGGAACTTTCTTTTAGACTTGCGGCTAAGGTTGTAGTCAACAATAGCTCTAAATTTTAATTTGAGCTATGGTGGATTATTAGTAATGCAGTTGACAACTTTTTGGTTTTATGGACTACTTATAATCCTTGAAAAGGATTCCTGATGTTTGAATGAGTGATGGAAGATAGTTTCTGCTCATATTACCATTTAGATTTCTTAGCCATTAAATCATATATATTGTTTTTTGAGTAGTAACTACTATGTATTTCTCTCTGTTTTTCATTTTTGAAAAACTACTTGTGGTGGGACAACTCGAACCTAAGTAATGTTCAAGTTGAATAGCTTTTTATCAGAAACTACATTGCACGGAGATTCTGTCTTTTTCTTTTGTGATGGATAAGTTTGTGGTTTAACCATATGATATAATTACAAAGTATACAAAAAATGACACGGTGTTCTAAATGGTTGATAATTCAAAGTCTGGATTTAACTGTAATCCAATTCACATATTTATCGCCTTGTTTTTTAGGTTGTCATGCGTTAAGACTATTAACACATGGAGAATTTTATGTAGGGTATCACAAGTTTAGTGTTTGCGTTTAACCAATCCTTTCAAAATTCTGTAAGGTTTAATGTGTAGAGAAAAATAACACAAAATTGAGTGTCCTAGGGCTTAGAAGATAATCTATAAAAAAGTAAGGATACTCGGAACAATTGCTCAGGTTCTTGAAATAAGGTATGCATAATATTATTGAATTTTTTCTTCTACTAGTAATCTTCTATTCCACGAAAACTATGGTGCCAATGTCCTTCATATTAGCTTGTACTCATATGTAATCAAACGGTATTTATAATAAATAATAATAATAATAAAAGTTTCGATATTGTCATCCAAAATAATGATTTGTACATTCAGTTTGTAAATAAACCCCGTCGATTAAATTTAAGAATTACAGTTCTATTATTAGCATCCAATAATATTCTGGTAATAACCATTTCATTCACTAATTAACTTTAACTTTGCTGACTAACTGCGTGTGAAAATGTTTGTTAGAGTTGTTTTTTCTTTCAAATTTATAATCAGGCTTTATCGCTCTCCATTGGTTTTGATCAGACTAACATGAATTATGAAACGCAAACATTTCAAACTTATAATGATAAAACTTATATTAACAAATTAAAGATCAATCAATATCCACAGATTGAAGAGATTGTATATAAGTACATATTTTGAAACAGGGATTCATTGCAAAAGAACAAGTTTACACATCTAAAGCCAACTTAAATGTTAACAAAATGGTAACTTGGTCAAAGAGAACATCTAAAGCCAACTTGAATCCCATCAAAACAGCCAGTAGAAACTGAACGTGAACAATGCCAGACACTAACAGCCATGACCAAATTAGATGGAGGCGTGTAGAGGTCTTTATCATTAATTTTTTTCAAAAGGATATATTTATAATATAAAATTTTAATAGATATTGAGTGGGTAAATAAGTTTTCTGGGTGGCAATAACGGCACCCTCATAATAATTATGGATCGTATTTTTTGTTCTATATTTTGTATGTTGGAAATTGGTCAGTATTAAGCTCTAGGAGAGCCTATTCTAATGTTCAAAAGCAATAAATAGAAGTCATCACTTCAAAACAAAATTATGAATAAAGTGGTTTAAAAAGTGTTTATCAATCAGTAACGAGTTTAACTATTTAATAAATTTTATTGTTAACTATTTAATGAATTTTAGGGTTTATTAAAAATTTTGACCTCTTATGAATTAAAAAATAAATAAATAAATCATTTTATACAAGCTCATGAGTATTGGGATTGAGTATCGTATTTATATTCAATTCTTTCTATTTTTGTTCCTCTAGAATATATTTTTCATTAGAAGGAGTAAACATGTCCTTTTAAGAAAAAAATATTTATATTAAATTTAGTGTACATTTCAAAGATTTTTTTTAACTGTTTTTATTTTCAAAAATAAAAAAACAGTTAATAAAATATTCATCTACGTGTTCTCAAAATATTATTTTCAAAAATAGAAAATATTGATTTGAAAGTTATAACTGAAAATTTTTAAATAATTTTTTTTTACTGTTTTTAAAACATTTTTAAATTAAATTACAATTTTTTTCCTTCTAAACAACTACTTTAAATATTTAAAAAAAGCAATATCTAACCACTTATATTATTTTTAAATATTAGATTTAACAAATGTTATCAATCAAATTTACATTTTTAAAACATCATCTCAAAAACAATAAAATACACACCATGGAAACCTAGTTAGGCAAAAGGAAGTAGACCCCAACTAATTAATTTTACTCATGTGCCAAACCTTAGGAATTCAACATTATTATGATGAGATTAGCCCAAATTAGGCCCAACAAGGAATTAAAATTGTGATGTACACAAGTCTCTTGCTTTTCTTATTTTCGTATTTTGACATTGATATGCACAACTCTTGGAATGTGGACCACGGAAGCATAAGTTGTACAACCAAGCACATATTTTGGGCCAGACCAACCTTATCGATATCAAGTTCCTCCTCAACTCTTTGGTCTTCCACGTTCTTTTTCTTTTCTTTTTTTCTTTTTTTAATTATTACTGGAACCAACCGTGAGTGCTATTGACATCAGGAAATCAGCTTCCAAAAGACGGGAGAAAGCAACCCATAAGCGTGGGGAAAATGCCAATACAAGTGGGATTTATGCAAATAGAATCATGACCTCTACATAGGTAGGTAGTGGTCTTGTTTCGTGTCTGTCATGTTTTGTGATAAAAGTATTTGAAAGCACTTTTGTGCATCCATAATATGAGAAGTGCTTCTTTGGAAAAGCATTTATCATACAACTCTTTTGAAAAGGGCATCTCAAATTTCCCTTAAATGTGAAAAATTACGTTGAGATAGTGTTCATCAATTATAAAATATATCCATTCCATTTTTTTTTTCTTTTATCAAATTGAACATTTCATTTATCATTTTTAATGAAATTATGTCTTATTATATTTTTGACACATTAATTTTAACAAGATTGTATTATTTTATTGGAGTGTATTTATTTCAAGGAATATCCCAATATGCATATAAATAAATAGATGGATAAATGGCATAAACTTCCCCTCACATTAGGTGATATTACACCTAGATGGAATTTTGCTCTTAGTTGCACAAAACTCCCTTACCGTTAGTGGTCAACGCTAACATTAACAGTAGTATGTTAAATCCAATTTAATATTCAAATTATCCTTTGAATATCTCTACTTAATTACTTAATTTTTAAATAAAAAAATTAAATGGATGAGAATTCTTTTTGAAACTAACGAATAGATGAGACTTGTTCTCTTCTATTCAATAATATATCCACAATTAAAAAATAATAACTAATAAAATAATATATTAAAAAAGTAGGAGCAATTTTGAATTTTTATAAGGAATTAATAGTCAATGATTAGTTTAGACCGTTGACTTTGGTGCAATTAATTAAGAGCAAAAGTTTCATATGGGTGCAATATCACCTAATGTCAAGGAAAGTTTGTGCAATTTACCCTAAATAGGTATGAAAACAAGAGAGAGAACATGTGTTTTCATGTTCGAATTCCTAAATTATAACTCTGTAAAATTTAAATTATAAGAGCATAGAAGATCCTACGTTTATATAATTTTATACATATGTTATAAATATTTGCGGTTGTTTTTTAAAATGGAAAAGTTTCTCGTAGCAAATGATTATATGTTAACTTCTTATTAATCCAAGACAATAAAAAATTAGATACTAATGACCTACGTCTGGAAGCAATCACGGGGTCCCATTGCTAATTAATTATCATTACCAACCTGAATTACTCCAATAAATACTTTTTTTTTTTTTCGAAATATCGGAATTCATTAACTGAATCCCAAACTTGGAAACAACAAGATTACAAACACTAATCACTCAAACAAATATGGGACATCAAGTCTAAATCCACACATCCAGTGGAATCCTCACTAATTAAGAAGCATGGATGGCTAGATGGAATACCAACTGTTTCCCAAAAATAAAAAATGGCATGACAACTTAGAATCTAGCACATCCCCATAAAACTAGAACATAAAAGAAATTACATAGCCCTAAAATAAGGAGAAAGTCAGCATGAACACAAAATAAATTTATACATCCGCCTCCTTAAACCAAAGTAATTTGGATATCTTCCAAAAAATGGAAATAGACATCAAACATTGATGAAGAACTTTGTTTGCTCTCCAATTCCGTAAGAAGATTCAGGACTCGCCGACATCTATAGTCCTCAAGGACGCCAAAGATGGCTGTTAATCTTCTCTCAAACTACAACCCCAGTCTCCACACCTACAAAATCAAATAGCTTATAAAGGTTAAATCCAGATAGCATCTGAATCCAACTTTTAAAAACCAAGACCTCCAAAAAGAACCGAAGAGAAGGACATGGAAGTAGAGGACCCGCAAGCCCTCTGAGAAACATCCAAAACTATATAATATTTTGGGTTTTAAGGGAAGGATCTAGAAAACCTTTTGATCCAACCCTTAAAACATTAGATCAAGAGCAAGCTCTGAAAAAAGGAAGGGATTAGAAGGAAATCGGTGAGACAATCAAAGCACAAGAGTGGATCTTATTGGAGACGATCACTTCTAAGAGTTTCTTGCTCTTGAGAGTTTTAGAGAGAGAGTGAGAGGCACTAAAAGTCTCTTAATGATAAAAGCCAACATATACGAATTAGATCATGACTTCTTTTGCAATAATGATTGAGAGCAGAATAATTAGGTGGGAATCCTTAATCATAAAAAATATATATAAATTAATTTTTTAATTTTTTTAATAATATAAATTAAAAATTTTAATACCACAAAAGCATAATTAGAAATTGAAAATGGGTTATAATTCCAGTACAACTATCATAATGGTAGCTCAACTATCATTATGATATAGTTGAAAATATTAATCAACCATTATTTATTGCAATAACATAACTATGTAGCAGGGGTCCAGCCACCAATTACGCCTTGAACTATAATTATTAATTATGTTATTAGGGAACTAAAAGGTGCCATATTTACACATCACTTCCTTAAAATGATGATTACGTACCTCCATATATTTCACCAGGATGGGGTCCAAAAGGTGTCATTTTTCAAATGTATTGTGTGATTAAGCATATTAAACATCCAATTATATATATATTTATATATATACATATTAAACCTTTGATTTTTTAAGACTAATGGAAATGCTCAATCATTTCTAATAAAGAGTGACGTGCAAAACAACGACATTTTCAAAAATTCACTCAAAAATTAAATATGAATTTATATATAGCATAGATAATGATTTCCACTTGTACAACCTTCAAATTTAATTGATAAATGTAGCTTAGGTTATGTAAATTTTTTCCTATTTGAAGTGTATTAACAACATTAAAAAAAAAAAAATTTAGAAAATGTTGAAACAAGTGCACATTCATTCATACTTTAAGTGAATCTTCACATTCATGATAAAATTCAAGTCCTACCATAGATATCAATATATTTAGAGAGTTTTTTACTTATTAAAAAAGCATACCTTTTTTTCTATGTTACGAGAGTATATTTTCGAACCACAAATAAGTTTAAAAGAGTGCATGTAAGCTTAATTTTAGATTTAATCATCTACAAATGATATAATTTCGAAAGAAAAAAGGAGACAATTTAAAGGTGCAAATTTTGTGTTGAATCGTCACTCGGATGCTGGTATTATGACAAAATTTGCATGCAAATCTAGTAGCTAAAAATTGTCCACATTCAAAATCGATATAAGAGCTCTTATAGAACAATTGCCCCAACTGTATAAACGAAGCTGACATTTTTCAGTGCAAAGGTTATGTTTTCATGAAAGTTTTCTATCCACACAGAGATTCTCACATTGCATGTGAGCATTTTTTAATTATTTGTAGTTTGGACCATCAAAATCTTTGATTAAAGTGTTTACAAGAAAAATGATTAAAGAATGAGATGTGTTAAACCTAATTTTACTATTGAACTCCATCAATCCTCTAAATTTTAAGGACATATATTCATTTTTAGGGCTCCAAACTAATTAATATGATTGTCTTAATGTAGTCATTAAGATTGAATAATCTTCTCAATATTAAAATGATCTTAATTAGTTTTGTCATCAAAATTTAATGCAATCTGATTGAATTGTTAATTGGAAATATATATATTTATTGATTGTTCTGTATTTTCCCATTCATATTTACGAGATGGGTTTAAATTCTATATTTATAAAATTTTAAATTGCGGAGAGAATTCTTCCCTGTCCACCAGTGTCAATTTAAGAAGATAAAAACACTAGAAAGATGTAGGAAAACTCGTATATTTTTATATTCTAAGAGTAAACAAGCCTATATTCACTAGCAGAGGATAGCCACCTTATTTGTGCGTTCATTTATGGTAATATCGTCAAACATGTTCTTTTCGAAATCTATGATACATGAAAGTAATTTTGAGACTGTAATATGACAATATATCGACAGACAAATAACATCATGAACTCTATCCTGCCTAGTGTCTTTTCTCCAAACTAAGATGCCCTTGAATCACATGAACAGAAATTTTAGCATTAAATATGGCAGTGTCTTACGCTTCCAATCTGACAAAACCCTTTTCTCTTTTTCTCTCTCTCTTCCTATCACCATTGATGATGAGGTGTTTTTGCATCAGAACCAGAACATGAAAAATACAACTCCTATATGGTCATGTGCCTCTGGAGCCCTCCTGTGGCTTTCCACGACACACCTAACCTAACTCATTTATTTTTTTAAGGGCCAATTACACAAACTACTCCAAGCTTAAATGAAATTATACCAATTTATGAGTTTTGATCATAATGAGATGAACCTCTCTTAATGTTCGAAAAACTCAACACAAATATCTTCTATCGTTAGTTAACCATTATTCAACTACCGTTAAATATACATTAATAAAGGTAAAATGATTAATACACCAGTAATAAATATTTTAATTAAAAATAATATTTTTTAATTAATAAAATAATAATATATTAATTAAAAAATTTAAAAAAAAAAATTGCATATCTCCATATTTGTAGCTTCAAAGTGATCCGATTTCCATGAAAGACTAGATCCTAGTCTCTATCATCGAATACCATATCTAGTCTTTGATGGAGGCCAAATTTTGGTCTCCATTGGCAAAGGAGACCAAATTCTAGTTTTCATAGCTAGAGATCATACATAGTCTCTAATGGAGACCAAATTCTAATTTCCATAGTTGGAGAACAAAAGGTTTCCATCATCGGAGACTAGACTCCATCTAATCTCTGACGATGTAGACTAGTTGGAGATGACAATGTCATCTCCATTTTTTTCTTTTTAAGTTTCATGAACATGGAAATTTTTATCTAATAGGTAATGTTTGGTTCGATGATGATAATTAATTTGGATGATGTTGATTTGATGAAAATGATGGAGATGATGATTTTGATGAAAACAAAAGATGGATGATGAAGATAATGAAATGGAGATGAATAAGATGATGATGGATGAAGAAGATTATGATGGTCGATCTTAGGGTTTAATGACAAAGTTTTTTATTTGAGATGTTGGTTCGATAAAAGTGATGGAGGTGATGGTAAATCTTAATTTTTTTGAAAGATAAAATAGTATAATCCATTGATTTTTAAATTTGATCAAAATAAAGAGTATTTTAGTCTTTTTGACATATTTAATTGACTATTAACTGTTAGGATTTAACGGTGGTTGATTAATGATAGGAGATGTTTGTGTCGAATTTTTCGAATATCAAGAGAGGTTCATGTCATTATAACCAAAACTCACATATTTGTATAATTTCATCAATCTCATGGTGTTAATTTTGTCTTCTTTTATTTTTTTTTCATTATTAAAGACGACAACACCACGGAATATGTCTCAAAGGATTGCAATTCCAGGGAACATTAACCTTCTGCATCATATCAATTGGAAAACTAATTAAAATATTATATTTTCTATGAAATCATAATCAAATACCCGAAACCAGTTTGATTTTTAAATTATCTTTTGACAAAACAATCTATCAAAAAAAAAAAAAACAATCCACATTACATCTTACCTGACTTGTGACACCTTACAAAGCACAGGTTTATAAACATTATGGGTTTTCTTGCTTTCTGCAGCTTATTCACAGTGTACAATTCCAGAGCATTTCACGTGAAATTTGGATCTTCCCGTTATCTAAATTTTACTTATAATTTCAAAATAAATAAATTAAATAAAACCTTAAAGTAACTGAATCTCCACCATAACAAAAACCTTCATTCCTTCATATTCTGAAATTTATTAAATTAAGATATTCAAAAGTATACTTGTAAGAAGGGTTTAACTAATTTACCTAACTAGTAACATTATTCATCAATTATAGTTTTTGAATTGATTTCAATAACCATTCTTAATCCAAAAATTACAATTATTGGGTAATATCACTGGTTAGGTAAGGTAATTAAATCCTTGTAAGAAGGGTCATTAAAAACGTAATAATAATAAGAATATTAATGGGTGTGTCAATACTATAGTTAAATACAGTAATTTCTTAAGCTAGATATATAATTAGTATATAATTTAACCTAATTTCGATGTAAATAAAATTTACTTAGATACAATAAAATGATGTATGACTCATTCTTTTTCTTTATATATAGAATAGAATAAACGTTAACTCATGCTCTGAATTACTTATTTAATGAATTTATACTCTGATTGGGAATGATAAAATTATTCATGAATATAAATATAAGTATCCGTTTCATCGCTAATCAGGATGGATGCTCCTACATTGGAGCTGGGGAGGGGGTGGATTAGTGGATTACAATCCCGGTACTTATTTTGTTTTCGAATGATGACTATGGCTCATGGATATCCGGGCCACCGAGATCAATTAAAAATTCAAATACTTACAATGGGGCTAAATTTAGGTTTTATTGTGTAATTATTAATCTAATGATCAAAGACCTTGGTTTCATTTTTCACACGTAAGATTTTTTAATCGGATATAGGAGTAGGCATAAATATCCCTATTTCAATTCAGATATTCTTAGAAATTTGTCAGCTTATAACAATAAAAATTAATATAAAAATGGGAATAAAGATTGGTGTCGATTTCCAATCTACTCGATTGTCCTAATTCCGTATGAACAAATTTCCTGTTAAACAACATGAATTCAATTATTCAATGTTAACCTTACAAATTAAGTGTGAACTTAAGTCCACATAATCACATTTCAGTGTAATTTTAATAGACGTTTAACTACACAAACTTAACATTCACGTACACAAACTTTATCTATGTACATTCTTAATGGGATCGTGGCAATACCCTTATCCATCGATTTTTGGAAAAATCGAAGGACTTTGTGGTCCGTGGAGGAGAGCGTAAAAAAGGCAGCAATTCTTTGAAAACAACTTGTGCATCTATGGGGCAAGTGGGATAAGTGTAATAGTATAATCACCTCCATCCAAGCATCAAAATTATGAGTTTAATTCACAATCTCCCACTAATACATGAGTAATTTTTCTACTTTTTAACCGTACTTTAAAATGATATTTCAGTTTACCCCGATAAATCCCAAGTGAAAAATACAAAAAACAACTTGAACATCTACGTGGCTGAAACTCCGTGCAATAATTGATAGAGATCTCTAATACAAATATAGGTGATGATTTTAAACAAGGCCCAATGAAGTAATGCCACGTGGATGACTGGAACATTGAAAACGACCGTGAACATTCACTGACAATTGCCACGCGCCGAGTTTTTACAGGGCGAAATTTTAGAAATAAATGAAAAAATCGAAATTACACGTCAAGTTGAGGCGGATTTGAGTGTGCAACTGCAACTTGATGAACCGCCCAACTGGACGCTTGCTGACTTTGCCTTGTCATTATTGCCAGTGCACAATTTGTTTGGATTCAGGCCCCTTTGCACTTTTTTTTTTTTTTGCCTTCAACTTGGTCTCGTAAACTTAGCGATTTGTAGATAATGTTAACTTAAATTTAATAAGTATGAAAAAATTATCACAATTTGAATAATTGACCACGTTAACTAAAATCAACAGAAAAAAAAAAAAAAAAAAAAAAGAGAGAAAATTATACACTTAAAAAATGAATATATGTGTTAATATGAACACATAAGATTAATTAATTTAGGCAGTGAATTCCAATGATGCTTCCATGAACCTTTCTTTCTTCCCTTTTCCCTGAACTGTTTTTATTATTTATATATCTTTTTGATCATCCCTCGGAACCCGCTAATGAACTCACGGATTAATGAATTCAGATTTGAAATGAGAACCCTGCTAAACCTTACCGTCTTTGAAAAACAGTAAACTATATCCTTTGACAATAAAGATGTCTATAAGAGTCCTTTGAACATACAGATATCCATAAGGGTTTAAATTTGAAATTTTAAGAGAGCAAACCATAAGGTCCAATTATTCTTATTAATCACTCATGTTTTTTGAATTTTTTTTTTTTTAAAAAAAAAAAAAGAAAAAGAAAAATTAACAACCAATGTGTCAAATTTTACCTAAATTAATTATCATGGAAAAGAAAACTATCAAACAAATTAGTTCTGCTTCCTTTTCTCTGAACCTTTTTTTTCACAATTAACATTAAATTGATCATAAATCTATCAAAATTCGTTCTTTTTTCTAAACTTATTTTTTCATATATAATTAACATTGATCACAATGGATCACAGATCTATCAAAATTGATTACCACATGAGAGAAACCTATTAAAACTGCAATTGATAAAAATTGAGCTTCAAATATCGTAATAAATTGGTTGGTCACATTTCATCTTTCATCATTAAATCGTGAGTAGTTCCATTTAACAATATTTTTCTTGAAAACACTTAAAATTTGTGCTGAAAAATAGTAAATAGATGTTCTTGACACAAATTTTTTAGAACGCCTTTTTTTCAACATCCATCTAATCATGCTTTTGAGCTGCGACAAATATAGGTTTGGAAGTGCTTATATTGCACAACTTGACAAGATAAATAAAAGGCAAGATGATTGAGGTCCAATAGAGAAAATTTATTCTAATCATGCTAATGAATTGTGACAAATATGGGTTTGAAAGTGCTTCCATTGCACAACTTGCCACAAAAGATAAGATGATTGAGGTCCAAACAGAGAAAAATAAAAAAAATTCAAAAGCAAAACAAATGAAACCCACCAATCAAAACACAAAAGCAAAAACATCTTGAAATCACAAATTCTTTGAATGATTCAACAACAATGACCACCTTCTCAACCAAACAAACATGACACACCACCCCACCCAACCCAACCCAAACTTAACACAAATATAATCAAATAACACACATGCACAGTCTTCATTTTTTTTTTCCTTCTAATTTCCATCAAATTAAAAAAACCCAAATCAATCACAATTAATAATAACGTTAAAAAACAATGATTCTAATCACATAATTAAAAAAAACCCTATTTAATCCTCCACCAGCCACCACCACTTATTATTTTTTGTTCAAGAAATAGGGTTTTCCGTCGTCGACGTTGTCCAAACAATATCCTTGAGAGCCGGCCGGAGCTCTTTGCTGCAAAACTGATTATATTCCAACGTATCCCCATTGTCCTTCTTCACCTCAACCACCAGAAACGACGGCGCCACAGCGAAAATCTCGGCGTTTATGGCCAGCTTCCCTTTCCTCCCACTCTCCTGACCTTGCAGCCTCACTCCACTCTCACTCTTCTTGACGTTGAACCTCGCCGCCTCCGCCACCTCCTCCAGCCGCGAAATTACACTGCTCGCAGGCCTCGTCGTCGCGAACCACATCTCCTCCTTCTCCTCCCGCTTCTTCTCCTCGAAAAGCGGCGACAAATCGAACCCTTCCGATAACGATATTATATGGAACGCGTTTAGGCTTTCGGGTTGCTTCATTTTATAGGTCTCGAAGTACTCCACGTCCTGTTTGGACTCGACCGTCTTGGGGACCGTTTTCTTGAACCAGGAAGATTCCATGATCTTGGAAATCGTTATCCGGTTACTCGGATTCGGATCCAGTAACTTGGTGATTAACCGCCGCGCCTCGGCGGAGAACCACGGCGGACACTTGAAGTCACCCCTATAAATCTTCCTATACATGGCCACTATATTATCATCCTGGAATGGCAAAAACCCCGCTAAAAGAACATACAAGATGACCCCACATGACCAAATATCCGCCTTAGCTCCGTCGTAGCCTTTTTTTCCTATCACCTCCGGCGCCACGTACGCCGGCGTCCCACAAGTGGTGTGCAACAGCCCATCTTGCTTCAAATGCTCGGAGAAAGCACTCAAACCGAAGTCCGTCACCTTCAAATTCCCCTCCTCGTCGAGCAGCAGATTCTCCGGCTTCAAGTCACGGTGGTAGACGCCACGGCTATGGCAGAAATCGACGGCCGAGATCAGCTGCTGGAAATAAACCCTAGCCAATTCCTCACGTAAGCGTCCCTTGGCCACCTTGTTGAAGAGCTCGCCACCCCGGACCAGCTCCATCGCGAAGTAGATCTTCGATTTGCTGGCCATCACCTCGTGAAGCTCGACTATGTTGCAGTGCTTGACCATCTTCATCACCGAAATTTCCCTCTTGATCTGCTCCATCATCCCCACTTTTATCACCTTCTCCTTCCCCACCACCTTCATTGCCACATGCCTTCCCGTCTCCAGATTCTTCGCATGATACACCTTCGCGAACGTCCCGTGCCCCAACATCCTACCCATCTCGTACTTTCCATGTAACAGGCCTGGCCTCTCCTCCACCGCCGACGGCGCCATACAACTATAAGTTACTGATTAATAGAATTGAAGGAAACTAAACAGACAAAAACTATATGTTTGTTTTTGCTATACTAGTAGTAGTAATTGAATTGTGAGTGGTGGGATGGTGTTGTAACCGGATCACCCGTCTTCGACGTGTTTCCGGTGGCAATTGCGGCCGCCGGAGCACCGTGTGGTACGGAGGCAAAGCTCAAAATTGGCTAGCGAAGGTCCTCTCATCTCTCTGCATTCCCTGGAAGGGATAATCTGAGATTTGAGAAAATTCGGTGTTGTTTGTTTTTTTTCAGACCTCTAAACAGAGGAAGAAGAAGATAGCGGTGTTTTGTTTTTTAAGTGGTTTTGTATTTCTTTACTTTTGTTTTTTTATCCTCCCTGCGGAGATGCAAAGTTTTATAGTAGTTTAGAATTGATCGGACGGCTGTTATTAAATTGGACACGTGTTGGGATCCTGACGGGTACAGATGAGATCTCTCGATTATTGATGAAACTGATTGTTGACAAGTAATACTGTGTAATTATTTATTATTATATTTATTTCTCACTGCTTGTTGGGTGACAATGGTGTTTCCCATTAGGCCATGACTTTTAAAAGGGAAAAAAATCTACCGTTTTTGTTTATTGTTAATTCCATAATATCAACAGTGATTATATTATTCAAATTAATTATCTAAAATTATATAAATATTTTTAAAAAATCTAAAATTATATTTAAATGATATGATATGAGAGACGTAGTTACTATATTAGTTATTAAATGATATGAATGATGATGTGTTAGTGACTCATAATATTATAGTGGTAATTACAATGGACAAATAATTTGGATAATGATATGATTGATGGTGTGTTAGTTACTTAAATGTCATATTATATTGGTCATCAATGTGGATAAATAATTGGAACAATGTAGCTGTTCATAAACTTTGTCAACGAGTTCAAATATATATAGCTCATAGAAAGGAATTAAGTTTTGTTTATAAGGAAGAATTATGCTTACAATAGTAAGCTATTGATTTATTCTTTATTTGGTCATATATTTTTGTCTGTGTTAAATTATAGTATAAGCTTCATACTTGTAATAATGAAATTGTGAGTCCGAATTGATTCCATCCATCTCAAATGGTACGGTTCAATCAATATACTATATTCAAGATTTACTGCACATGACAAAATCTATAAGTGATGTGCATATTGTTTTTTAACACAATGATTATACACTCTCCCATCCACCTTAATGATGAGAGTTCAAATACAATCAACTGTATTTTATAAACTTAATGTGAATAGTTTGCTCTTATTATCATGAGAATAATTGTTTCTAAATTATGAGAATAAATATTCAAACTCTATATTAATATATTATAATATCAAGTCTTAAATACTATAATTGAACACTTTCCTTTTAATTTCGGTTTTTAGATTTAATGATAACTAATACTGTATAATTAATGATTAATCTCAATAATTTTTGTAACCACCAACTCAATTAGTATTAACTTTAAGAAAAAAATCTATAAAGATATGTTATACCCAAATGGCATTCACATTTTATTGTAGACAAATTCTTTTGTGCACACCAATAAACTCGATTTTGAGAGACGCATGATGGTTGATCCAATATAGAGTAACAAGTTTCCGAAGGATCCTGATAAATTTTATAAAATTATAAATTTCACAATATAGTAGTGTAGTATGTGACTATGTCATCATTGCTCGTATGGGCATCAAAAGTAGGTAAAAAATAATGATCACGTGGTCCAAATAGAGTAAGAAAAATTTGACATACTATGATAAGTTATTAGATAATTAAAATGCACAAAGGAATAATGAAAATTATTGGATATGACTTACGAGAAGCAGCGTGTGATAAAGTTGTAAGGGGTCTTTGGTGCAGGAAATTTCGTGGGATTTGATTTAAAATTTCCAGTGCTAGGTTGACCTAAAAGAATTGGATGGTTGCAGTAAAGCAAAAGCACAAAAAGAGAATATTCCTGTTTTATCGATAATAAAATAAATATTTTGTATTTATCATACACGCAGGACTGTGTGCAACTATCCAAGTTTTGAAAAACATGGTAAGCTACAATAATTCCGGGGTCCCACCTAATGGCTCCCAGTAAGCATCACATTTAGCTTCTGAAAACCAGTAATTTTTTTTTTCTTTTTCTGTTATATTATGTTCAAATGAATATTTTTATTTACATTAAATATGTGAAGTAGGTTGTGAAATTATCGTACTATTTTTTTTTACGTCATAATATTGAAATTAATCCAAAAAATAATTAAAATCAAACGAAATCAAATAATAGTGGTATGATTCAACAAGTTATTTCTATAATAAAGGAAACGATCACGCATAAATAAAAAAATGGTTCATATAAATAGGGAGAGTCATCCACATAAATTAGTATAAATAATTATTTTTTCTAAGTATAAAACTCATGTCATAAGCATGGGGTCATGGCCTCTACCAACGAGGCCAAGAGCCATATACAATTATTATACCATTTTAAGGTAGGTTTTATACATATTTTTTTAGTTAATCCTATTTTATAAGATATTTATTCCTTCAATAGAAAGAGAAAATTTCCTCATATATATGTATACATACAAGAGATTAGATGTATTTAAAAAAATAATAATAAATATACACATAAGACAATAGATGTATTTTTTTATTTTAAAAAAAAAGCAATAAATTCATTTTTATCTCTATCCAAAAAAATTTGTTTTTACTTTAGAATTTATACGTGAAATATTAATATTACGTGAAATGAAGATGGATTAAAAAAAAAAAAAACTTTAAGATAATAAAAAATATATTAATTTTTGTTTTTTTTTTCAATAAAAACGATTTCTTGTTTATCTAATAGACAGATTTTTTTTTTTTTAATAATTTGTACTTTTTTATTTTTAGATTTATAATTTATACTTTTTAAAATACCAAATATACTCCTCTACTGAAAAACTCTATGTGCAGCAGTAGTGGACCCCATGGTTCTCTCATCGTATTGGTGGACAGTGATTTATCAAAACTCTGAAAGGCTGATGAGAGGTTCACTGACCTATGTAAATGTGTAAAGTGCATTAAAATATACATATAAATTATTTTTTAGGGGTTTAAAATGTAGAATTTGAGGTTTTTTTAAATTTCTATATTATTATATATTATCACCCTCTATATAGACCCGTCTGAAAGAGAGACTCATTGAAGCGGAAGATGGATCCAAAACAAAAAAAAAGAACCCTGCGTATTAAGGAAAAAACTAATTAACACTAGGAGAGTGGTTGTGGTGAACCGATCTTAAAATACTAGGTGGCCTACCTTTCCACATAAACAATAAGCCTATGATCTAGAATTTGGAATTATGATATAAAGTTAAATATGTTAATTTTATAGATAAAAAGATTTAATATATAAAATTTTTGAAATATGAAAATTTATTTGTTATGATATGTTCAATTTATAATTCTAATTCGATTATTAGATATATATATATATTGTAATGTTTTAAATGCAAAATGCATAGATATTTGGATTTATAGCTCTCTATAATTACTTAATTTTAATGATATTTTAGACTAAACAATGATCATTTGTATTTTGTACCCTTATGATTTTATTGGATTCTTTTTCAAAGTTAATCAACTTTTTACTTGGTTGTCCTTATATGCTATGCAACTTTCTTTTTGGATATCAAAAGCTATATAACAGTTAACATGCCATGTAATGAATCCATGTGAACAGTTTCCTTTTAGGATTCTCAAATTGGATCAATTGTGTCATGCTTTATATCATCACTTTTTAAACTGAAATGGTTAGTTAAATTTAAATATGTGTGCTTTTAACATTTTATGCAACTGTTATCATTTTTGTTATTTTGTATAGTTCATAACCGTTTCAAAAGTTGAAGTCCCGTATAAGCCCCTTCTGATTGAACTTGGGACCTCCATTTTATGAAGAAGTCTAGTTATCAGCAGACCATGCCTGTAATTAATATGCTTATGAATTAATACTAAACATTTGTTATTTTTTTAGAAATTTATAGAAAATTTATGAGGTTTGTCTATGGCGTGTTCCTCATATGTTTGAGAATGCAAACTTGATTTGTCTTCCTTCTTTCCAATCTCAAGTTACTAGTAATAGTTAAACGGAAAGTGGGTGGGGTAAAAAATCTCTTAGATAATCGTGGGTTCTAATTTATATTAGCAACAATTTACAAATAAATAAATCAATGCACCGAACTAAATTTGATAAGAGCTAAATTTTGGTTGAATAACAATGATATAAAATAAATTTAATCACCATCAATGTTCCCAAAAATAATTGTTGGCATCAACAAAGACTATGACTGGTTGCCGCCGCATTCAATTACAAAGTCGAAAAATTGGTCTCAATACCAAAAATTTGTATGGCTACTAGTTAAATGAGACTTGGTGGACATCATGACTCTCCTATATAGGTTGCACCTATTACACATTCAATTTTGTACACTTAATTATTTATTTAATTTCTCTTTTAATTAGAGTATTAATTTGGAGTTATATATAACTGTACCTCGTACCAATAAAAAAATAAATAAATAAAAGGTTCTATAACATTTTTGACATTAGTTGTTCAAATATGTTTTTCCACTCACATGTTTTCATTGAGTTTGAAAATAATTTTGGCATTGAAAGTGTTGAAAGGTAGAATTATTGGACATTAGGTTGTCATTTATAAAAATATGCACTACAAGAAAATTGTTAAAAAATACTTTGACCGTTTTAAAATTTACTAAATTTTTCTTATATAAAATAATGGTTGATCTGTCTTTTTCATTGATAACTACTCTATTCTCTATAAAGAAGATTCCAAGTAAATTTTCAGAAGGTTTTAAAATATACATATAATTAAGCCATATATGTTTAAAGTATCAACGAAAATTTACATCATGTATTGCTTTATTTTTAATTCATTTTTTCTTACAAAAAATAATAAAAAGAAATTCTAAAGAAATACTTTTACAACTACAAAATCTTTTAGTTGCAAACTTTTTTAATTAAAATATAATTATTAATGATAGTAAAATAAATTATCAGGATTTCAAAATAAATAATCATATTTTTCATTAATCAATAATAACATATATCATAAAAGGTGGCTGTAACGTAATACAAGTTGTCACAACACTTCTTCTTTTTTTTTTACTTTAACTATAACGAACTAATAACTTTATATATATATATATATATGACATCTTATCCCTTATCACAATAGTATATCAACCACATACATATTGGTTCTAAATAAAACTACATACATAATATAAGAAAATATAAATAATAGTATACCATTAAAAATTTTGATTCGAGGGTAACAAATCCGTTAACACGTAAATGATGTGTCATCTATTAAATAAGATTAAATAAAAAAATTGAATAAAAAATTATATGATGTATCTTTCAATCGCGTGATGAAAAAAAACGAAATTAGAGAAAGTGCTAGTTGGGCGGCTGAGAAGAGTGTCGTAGAAGTTGACATGGTGGTGACTGGGAACCGCCTGGAAGCTGCATGCATGAACTGATGAAACATCAGTCCACCTTCACAACATCGCGTGATGAACTGTAATTTACATACAACAAGCCCACTTTCACAAGCCAATCATCGGGGCCACGCCTACAGACAAAATTTCCACTTTTTCATTTATTTATTCTCGTGTAATTCGTTTCCATATTCCAATAGCAATGTACATGCCAAACTTGGTGGCCGGCCATGATTATGGTGCCCATTTGCCGATATTGTCAAGGGAAGGTTGACGTTCCCATAGCCATCAAAATATGATAATTTTCTCGTTAAAATGTAGGTAGACTTTTTCCTATTTTAAAAGTAGATTTTTGAATCTTTTATTAATAGAATCTATTTATAAGTTTCAATAGACATATATATAGACAAGAGCAAGGTTTAAGTTCATGCAGCTACAAAAATATAATAATTTTCCCATTAAACTATATGTAGACTTTTCTTTATTCTGAGACTAGATTTTCGGATTGTTCATTAGTAGAATTTATGTATAAATTTCGGTAAATGTTTGATCTAATGACATATTATATATATATATACACCTTAGCTTTATTTAGAGTTGACGAGGGGCGTATCTAGACATAACAAGATAAGCATTAAGCAACATCAAATACAATTTGGATAATAACTAGTACTATATTTAAAAAAATAAAAAAATACCACTGTGCATTTAATAGACAAAAGTGTGATTCAAACCGATAAACTTCAATTGTAGTGATTTAAAAGCTTTAAATTCTTTTTTATATTCTTTATTTAATAATTTTTTAAAAATTTAAATAAATGTTCCCGAGTTGTATTAAATTGAATTTAATGGATTTATATTAACTATTAACTAATGATTCAAAAATGTTGTTGAACTTGGATGGTAGCATATCATATGTTCTTGTTTTAATAGAAATATTATCTTTTCTAATTATATTCTCTATTTCTGTCGGAGAGGTTGTATGCTAACTACGCATTTTCATTTTTTGTTTATTTCTAATTACATTCTCTATTTCCAGTCATGCTATGCTACAATCCAAAATGGATGGTAGCATAGCATGACTACTTCAAACTGTGCATTTTTTTTTGGGGTATTTTAAAGCCAAATTTGAAGAAAAATAAATAAATGTATATCTTCTTTTATTATTTACAGAAGCAACAAGCAAGAACATATTATAGTGTAAATGTTGTTAAGGCTTTATGTGTGAATATTGGCATTGTTAGGTGCCAGGCTATTCTCCATTCTCGAAATTGTCTGACTCATAAGTTAGCATCCTTATCTAATTATCTTGTCCTCTCGTGAAGTTCAGCAGTGGTTCAATGCCACTGCAGCTTGTATCTTCCCTGCTATTTCTTTTTATTAATACATGCTCCTTTTCTTAAAAAGCAAAAAAAAAAAAAAGCACAACAGGACAAGAGTGGATAAAATATATTAAAAAGACAGGAATTAAAAAACTGATATATGTGAAGATGAAGAGACAAGAACAAAATAAAAATGATATAAAAAGAAGAGAAAAGAAATGGATCTGACAGGTTTTCTTCTCATAAATTGACAGATAGGGTCCACAAACCATATGGTTTTCTACTTTTTTTTGTCTGTCTTTTGTATTTTAGTTATAGTTACCTCACTTTCATATATATATATATGAATATTATAAAACAAATAAATAATTTCTTAAATAAATATTTTTTATATCAATATATTATATGCATATGATTTTGTTTTATAAAATTAAATTGAAGGATTGTGAGATACATCAACCAATTACTTCATTGCAAAAATAATAGTAATGATAAAATGACATAAATAAAAGTAAATATAGCTAAAAAGTAAGCGGACGTATTTAGATTTTTTTTCTTTTATATCCATTTATTATTGAAAAGATAATGTTCATTTTTTTTTTTATTGAAAGCTAATATGTAACCGGTTAGACATATATTAGTAATTGTCGAGACGAAACATAATTTACACGATTTAGATATTTATTTTTGTAAATACGAGACAACTACTTATTTGATAAATAATGAAAATTATCTATCTAGTCATTAAAATATGCATAGTGGGAACTAAATTTCAAATAGGGAATTGTCCAACCACCTATATTAAAAGATGATGTGCAATAATTATCTTAAATTTGATATAGTTTTTGACCATTTTTTTATTTTTTTAATTTAACAACAATAGTTTTAAATATATAAAGTTAAGGGTTTATTAAAAGTTATTTTAAAAAATAATGTAAATATATTAGTATTATTTTTAAAAATATATTAATATTGTTTTTAAAAATGAATAAAATAATGATTCGGAATGAATGCTATGATTTATTCTAAAAAGGTTAGAAATTATCGTCAATTTTAATTTTTTAATTATAAAAGAAAAAATATTAGTTTCATTCTTCAAAACTTGTAAACAAATAAATATAAAAACTAACTTTTAGAAATTGATCCAAATAGCACCTCATTTTTATTGTCCAACCATGGCCCATAATAAATTTTAGGTCTTGATTGGTGGACTTTGTATTACCAAGTTGTCAACGTTCTTTTTTGCTTAAATTTGAAGTTGCCCAAGTTGTTTGAATTAACATTAAATAATTTGTTTTGAAAAAAAATTTAAGTCTCTCATTAGATATTTATTAAATTATATAACAGGCATGTGGTTATATTAGACTACTTAAATATAATTAGCTGGCTGAAGAAGACAATAGATGAAAAAAGAAAAAAAAAAAACTTTAAAATAATATAGTTGCCAAAGTCATTTTCTGTCTTACTTCTATTTTTTATTTTTTTGCCTTGGTCTTACTTCTAATTATTATTGTTTTTAAATACTAATTATTAATTAATTTTAATGTCAAGATTAGATGTATCACATGTAATTTTATGTTAAAATATTATATACGAGGTAATTACGCTATGTGTCTATCTACGGACTTCATCTTAATGATTCAGCAACATTAATTAAAAATGAAGATAATTCAATAATAATCAACAATCATTGGTTGTTATCATGATGTGACATGATGCCTTTTATTTGTCTTTATACATATCTCCAGCACTTTCGTTAATTTTAGAAGATCAAAGAGTTCAAGTATAATTTTTATTGAATTTAATCCATTTTTTTCATCATAAAATAATAATAATAATAAGCCTTTTGGTTTTCTTTTTATTTTCTTTTTCTTTTGTACATTTATTTTCTTGTTAAATTAATATTTCAAATCCATATTATAATTTACAACTTCATAAACTACTAAAGAATAAAATTAAAAGAAAATCAAATTTTAGCAAGATGAGACAAGAAAAAAAATTCATTTCTTTGTATGTGAGGGGGAGAATAAACTACTTTTGATTTGTATATGGGATCGGCATCAGTTAAATCCCAACCATTTTCACTAAATATTATAACCGTAATTCAAAAATTGAGTTATCTTTTCCTGTAAGAATTTCAATTACTAAAGGGTTTTTGTTTTTTTTTTTAATTATTATTATTTTTTATTTTTATTTCATAACATTAGATTAAACACCTAAGGGATCTAATTGAAATGAGACTTTATCGTTCGACTTAAAATACAACTCACAAAAATCAAGACAGGGATACGCATATTTTAGTGGCAAATTTGCTCACAATTTTTATGGTTATGATACTTTGAACCGGGACAGGTATACCCATATTTTAGTGGCAAATTTGCTCATAATTGTTATGGATATGGTACTTTGAACCGTGACAGGTATACCCATATTTTAGTGGCAAATTTGTTCACAATTTTTATGGGTATGATACTTTGAACCTTGCCCTCTTGGCTAGACAAGATGGTGTTGGTGTCACTATATCACAAGCTTTTTTAATTAGTGAAGTTATATATACATAAAGCATTGACATCCCTTTTCCTCTCTTATGTTTGGTTTAATTTCAAACTAAACCTCTAAAAATCTTACTATAAGTAAATTTTATTTCAAAACTTTTCACATAATCAGTAATAGATTTTATCAACTAAATTAGTCTCATTTTTTTTGTTTAAAAAAAATCTTTTGATAAAATTATGTTGTTATAAATACTTTTCACATAATTAATAAGAGATTTCATCAATTAAATTAATCTCTTTTTTTTTAAAAAAAAAAAAATTGTCATTTGATAAAATTATGTTGTTAAATATATACTTTCATCTTTGCTCAAGTTCCTTTTTTCTTATTATTTATTTTTCACTGATTACTCTACATATTTGGACCTAATAAGTAACTAAGCATGCTTTAAATCGCAGCCTTTTCACATTTAAGTTTACTCAAATGTCTTAGGTTGAAGTCAAAAAACGCTGCTTAATTTAGTAATTTATAATTTACTAAAGGCATGCTAAAATTAAAAATGTGTAGAGGATAAGTACAACCAGTGCTTTTCTTGTTCTTTAATCTATTTATGATAATTTCTTTGAGATTTTATCGGTGTTGCTCAACTTGATAAGATCATAGAATGAGATCAGCGTCAATGCAAGTTGAGTTCCACACAGTTACTTTACTTGGATGACTTGAATTCCAACAAAAGAACACGCCAGTCAAGCCGTGCATAAGCTAGCTTGCATCAACTATATCTGTTTTACACGTGATAAAATAATCATTACCTAGTTCAATAAATAAATAAATAATCATTAAGAACACATGTAAGACCGGTGGATATAGGAGAAAATTTGAACTTCGAAACTTCTTGAACAATTTGATTTTGAAATTTATATAAAGCGTAATCCTATTTTTCTCCTATTATTTCACGTAGTACCTAAGATCTTCCACTGGTTTGAAAAATTGCTAAGAACATGTTTATCATTTGATTTATTAAATAAAATATCTTTGATCATTTAAAAAATATCTAAAACACCGTTTACTATTAAAGTTGATGTGTATTGACCGTAAGTGTGGAAGAGCAGAAGCGTAAAAGCAAGAAAAAATGTTGACTTAATATTTAAAATATTTGAAAAAGAAAAGTTAAAACGGATTTTTTTAAAAAATAATAATATTATTATTTTTATTATCAATCATAAGGATAGACGATGAAAGATAAAAATAATTTAAAAGAAAATAAAATTAATTGAGAGAAAATATAAAAAGAATAAATTAATTTTTATAGACCATCTTTATGATTGATAGTAGAAATCAATTTTAAAATATTTTTTTAACTAAAAGCTTAAAATGAAAAAAAAAAAAAAATTATCACTCCTCTCATCATCCATTTCTCTCTCTCTTCTCGTCCTCCATTCCTATCTCTCATTCGATCTCTATCCATCCTCCATCTCATATCAGAGATGGAGTAGATCGACTCCATCTTAGATTTAATATGGAGTCGGTTTGCTCCATCCCCGTATAAGATTTGGGCATTTTTTTGCTTTGTTTTTTTTTTTAAAAAAAAATTATTTTGGATATGGTCATAGAGTCGATTTTCTTTAATGTGCTGTATTTGATTTGAGTTGTATTGATGTGCTGGTTTCAATGATGTTGATTGATTTTCTTGATTTAGACTTTTTTTATATATAAAAAAAAGGGGTTTGGAAACCCAGATTCCAACTACTACAGACCCAAAAAACATCAAGGGTTCTAGCCACTAAGACCTAGATTTTTCTAGGCTTTCAATTGTTTTGGGTTTCCAGTCATGGGAAACCTTGTTTCCGACGACTAGTAACCTTGTATTCATGTTATGTTCTTCATTGCTAAAGAACAGTATATGTCCATCAATAGTGAAGAAATTTTTTTAAATTTTATTTGTTTATTTTATCATATTTTAATCATCTTTAATATTATTATATTAAATGTCTTAAAAGTAAACGAGTCTTCCTGCCATCTGCTTACATTTTTTTTGTAAAAACTGATAGAAAGGGGTTTTTGAGATTAATAAAAAACTACGAAAGGAAATTAGCATTTATATCAAACGACCAGGAAAAAAATATGATTATCCCTTTATATTAAGTTATTATTGGTTTATGATATAAAATTGCATGTGAAAATCTTAATAATAATATTTTGTTCACATTAATAATACAAATTATATATATTTATCTTTCTTTTTTACTTATGATTTTTTTAAATAGCTGTTTTATAAAAATAAGAATAGAAAACCACCAATGTACATCATCTCCTTCGTTAATGTGTTGAAGTTTAAATCCCACAAAGAATATTTTAAAGATTACTTGGGTAGTTTTCTCCAATTAGTTGTCTCTCATTTATACAAATTGATAACTGAGTTGCACAATTAATGCTAGATTTCGATATGTTTCACTGGTTTTCTAACTCGTTTCATGTTAGATTAAAAAAAAGAAAAATTAGAAAACCACCCATCGATAATTAGCCATACGTCTATGAGATGCGGTTTACTCAATTGTATAGGCCTCTCACTTCTACACATTTGAGATTTGTGTCATTTTCACCTTCCAAAATTAGCTCTCAATTAGTTCTAGTAGTTAAAAATAATAATAATGAAAGTAAGAAACTATGTCATAGAAATAAGAAGATGAGTTTTGTCTTACAAAACTCAAACTTCACTTTGTTTTGGGTAGATATAACTTAAGTTTGAATTTTTATGTTGATCTAAATTAACATCGATTACAACTAATTGTGTATGAAGGAATTCTTTATAACTAATAAATTAAGCGTAATGCTATACTTCTCAATTTTTTTTTTTATCTAAATCAAATGATATGACATATGAAATGTCAACATCTTATAAATCATGAGATGATAAAATATATAATTATAAACATGATGTTGACAGTTGACATATTACATTATTTGTATATAAATTTTGACAAAAAATTTGAGAATCCAAACATTACTCATGAATTAATAAACCGTCTATTTGGATAATATCAAAGGAATTTATGTTTGTATCTAATGTCTTAATCAAAATCTCAAAGTTAGAAAAAAAAAAATTAAAATGATATATATATATCAAAGGATATATATATAAAATCTCAAAGTTAAAAAAAAAAAAAAATTAAAATGATTTGGTTTATTATTGTGCTAAAATTGGAGCAATCTAACATAAACATCATAGCTCTAGTGGGGTGCACACTCGTTAAGAAAAGACGTTGTAGAGATAAACACTGAGCAGACAGAATTTTTTTTATTTTTTTGACAAAATGAGCAGATAGGATTTATTTGACAAAGAAAATGTAACCTTAACCTACAGATAAGATGGAAACTGATTTCATTGAGAAAAGACTTCTTGTTTTGTTCTAAATTAAATATTTCCATCGAAGTCATTTTAATTTAATGCGCGGCACAGGTTGGATTTTTCTTCCTCAATATTGCACCTTATTATAATCTCAATTAAATATAACCTAACTCTTCAAATTTTAATGTGAGTGAGATTTGATATCAAAAGAATCTTACAAAAGACATTGCTATGGAATACATTCTGACTATCGCCTATATTTAATCCATTCTTATGCATCAAGAACTTAAACAAATTGCATACCCACTATTACAGAGCGATCTCGCAAAATTTCCCTATCAACAATGAGAAACTACATATTTCATTAAAAAAAAAAAAAAAAAACAATGAGAAACTAGACATCACCACTTTGCATCAATAGTTAGGTATCTTCCAAATCATTAATACTTGTGTGGATAATATTCTCTCCTTATTACGTGACAATAATCTTTCATATATAAAATGGTTGTCTTTTATTTATAGGAGTAGACTTATACAGTTTGTTGGAGTAAAATACTTGTATGATAGTTTTATCTTCTTATTATAACAATTATCTCCCATTTTATACAAGTAATTGTCATTTATTTATGAGAGTAATTTTATTTCATTTATGAAAGTAGATGTCCCCGGATTGCACAATTAGTGTTGATCTTAATAGGTTTGGTTTGAATGGATTTATAACCCATTTGATAATCCCTTTTAAATTATAGGAGACCTCTCCCCTATAATTGTAAGCCATTATTTCGAATTGCACTTGTAATTTTCAACCTCACCAAAATCTGTAAACCCGGATTGGTGTCTGGTTCCAAAAAGAAAAAAGAAAGAATTAAATCATTTCAACTCATTAGATTATATCATTACACTGTTGGTATAAATTGAATTAAATCATTCCAAACCTAAAACTCATTTTGAGTGGTGCCCTTACCCATCCTATGACCAAATGGCTTTTCAACTTTTGCCCCGAACTTGGAGGGTCCCCTCAAACGACTTATTTTGACCCAATTTATTTTAAGGAAAAAAAATATTTTACCGTACAATTAAATTTAAATTTTAACCTTCACTTAAATATAAATATAAATATATATTTATATTTAAAAATATTTTTACTTTATACTTAAATTCTAACATGAGCAAATTACTGAATAACCTTCAGACATTTGCCTTATTATAATTGAAAATCATTTTTATCTTTTGTAACAATGACCTCCCCTCTACTAACGATTTGATCATAGTTGATTGTAAGAATTAACTGCAATAAGGGCATTTTGATCAATTTATTTAATTTTTATTTTTCTTTTAAAAATAATATTAATTAATAAAAATTTAAAATTTTAAAACTTAAAAATATTTAAAATTTTAATAATTTTAAAATTTAAAAAAAAAATTAAATTTAAACTATAAAAAATAATTTAAAAATTTTTCTAATGGATCTAAATCATTTATCTCAAAAATGGACGGTCTAGATCAATTTGAGAAAAAAATAATATTTAAAAAAATAGAAAAATTGATGGTGATTCGGTTCATCAACATGGGTTTTTGGGTTCATAAACAGATATTGATCCAACATCATTAATCATCAACACAAACAAAACCACTACCATCTTCAAACAAAAACCACTACCATAATATTCAAACAGACCCAAAAACATCATCATCAACATCATCTATAATAAACACAATAATTAACACCATCATAAACATAATCTGCGCATCTAGGTCGGAAACCCAAATCGGCGTCTGGGTTTCCAATTTAGAAACCCAGACCAAGCTGGGTTTTCAATCTAGAAATTCAGATAGATCGAAAACCTAGACATCGATCTAGGTTTCTAGATCTGAAAACCTAAATCGACGTCTGGATTTCTGTATGAGAACCTAGATGCTCGATACCCAGACGTCGATCTGGGTATCCGGGCTAGAGAAGGAGAAGATGAAAATGAAGAGAAGAAGGAGAAGAAAGAGAAGAGAGGGAGAGAGACTAATGAAGAAGATAAAGAAAAAGAAGAGAAGAAGGAGAAACAAGAGAAGAGAGAGAGAGAGAGAGACCGAGGGAGGAGAGAGACAAGAGGTCGGTGGGTGGGTTTTATAAATGAGATCTAATATTTTCAGATTGAATCTCCACCGTCCATCTTATCATATGGATGGTGGAGATCCAATCTCGGATCTCCATATATTTTTTTAATTTTTTTTTTTATTTTTTAAAATATTCAAGATTTTTTTTTTAATTTTTGCATTTAAAAAATTAATCATCACCGATGGACGATGCATACCTCATTTCATTATTTTTTAAATTTAATTATTTTATAATTTAAAATTTATAAAATTAATTACTCAGGGGTATTCTCGTCTTTTTTCTCTATTTTGTCATTTTCTAATTATCTCAAACTGTAAACTATTATCAAACTGTTAGTACAGGGAAGGTCATTGTTGTAAAAGATAAAAGTGGTTTTCGATTGTAATAAAACAAATGTCTAGAGGCTTTCTAGTAATTTGCTCTTCTAACATAAGTTTAAAGTTTAACTTCTGATTTATACATAAACTTGATTTAAATTAGAGATCATCTAAAACTAATAATATTAAATTTAAACATAAAGCATGCACACTAAAATATATTTGAAAAAAAAAAAAGAATATAAAATTCATTAAGTTCACATAACAATGCCAATCTATTCTTTCCCAAAAAAAAAAACAATGCCAATCTATTAAAAATAAAATTCATAATTTTATTTTAGTATTTCAATCATATGAAATAATAGTTTATTTTAGATACAAACTTATAAGAATAAAATTAATTAAATGAACAAAATAGTAATACACACCACACTTATAATATAATAATAATAATAATATGTGATAAAAAATAATAAAGTTGATAACTAGGCCTTGTTAAGTCAAAAGTGTTTGACCAAAACTCAAATAGATTATGAATTGGTTCAAAAACTTTGACCCAACCACGATCCTAACCTAATTTTAATGCACAAAACTCATTTCAAGCGGATCGAGGCTTGTCGAATTGGGTCGAATCGGGGTTTTTGCCATTTTCAGTTGAGATCAAATATTATTTGTATAGTCTAAGTACCTAACTCCATGAACCGGAGATAAACACTCTCACAATAAGGAAAGAAAATTATTTATACAAGTTATAATATACGTTTGGTGGAAATTAAACTCTCAATCTTTCAGAGAATGACAAGATATATAACCACATATACTAAGAGGTGGTGTATTTAATATATAATTTATTAACTATTAAAATTTTAATATAATTTAAATTTTTATTAAACACAATATATTTTTTAATTACTAAAAATGTAATGATATTTTGTAATTAATAAAAATTAATATATAAACTAAAAAAAATTATCAAATATTGTTCGGGGGTAAATGTAATATATCAAAAATCAATTCGAAGTCAACTAAGGCAATCCCAAATCAATTGGTCCCCTTAGCCCAATAGAAATGGATTGACCAAGCCTTTAAATTAATTTGAAGGAGTAAGTCCGTGAGGAATAAATCCAAATATAAAGCTTAGACCCAGACATCCCCTTGTGAATACATGAGCAGGAAAGGGTTGAGTTGTTTGAGCAAAATAGAAGAAAATGAGTTTGAAAGAGGAGGGAAACTCTAAAAAAGGAATCGATCCCTTCCGATCAATAAGGCATTTCAATGTCACCTAAAGGACAAATTACAGCATATGGTGTGACAAGTTTTAGAAAAGAAAGAGTCTACAACGCACCACTTGTCCCCAAAATCAGGGCAGCCAATGAAAGGGAAACACGAACATAACTGTTGCAAATAGCTCATAGTAAGGCTTTGCAACTCCTAATAATGCTGGAAAACAATGAGACAAAGAAAGAGCGGCAACAAGAAGCAAAGGTGTAAGTAGAGGGGAAGCTGACAGGAATTTGACCATATTAAGGGAAAGAAAAATGACTGACAAGCCCCCAAAGTACAGGTAACAGCATATGTAAAGAAGTAAGTATTCATCTAAAGGGTAAATTTTTGGAAAATGAGCATAGAACAGACTAGTGTGTGAGGAAGCTCTTTTGAAAGGGATCCTAAAAAATACTAGAACCAGTTCTAGGCTTGTTTAGTATTAAATTTCTTCTTTCCTCTAAAAATTGTTCAAAAAACCTTTCAACTTTCAGCCCATGAGAGCTTCCTCCACGAAATTTTCTGACTTGAGTGTCGAAAGGTTTTAGCCAATGAAACACTTACAACCCCTTAACCTCCATTCCTCATTTTGTAGGTGAAACTGGAGAAAAACCGAGCATAAGGAGGAAGGAGATACGTCAACCCTAGAAGCTAAGATCCCTTACCCACCAACACTCTATAGAAATCAGCTCAAGGGCTAAATACCTCGGGTAACTAAGGGATAATCCCTCGGGTAACTAAGGGATCTATTTGCAAATTAGTTTCTTACTGTGTATTTAGTTGAAATTTTAATATTATTGTTGATATAATCCCTTAAGGACAACTTTGCGCTAACAAACATGTAATTATTAAATTTTAATTCATCGTTTCCAAATTTTACTTTATTATTATTTTTTGTTAATTATTTTCATGGATTTTTGTTTTCCTGGTTAAATATCGAGTATTCAAACTATATTGGTATATTGGCGTTGAGCTTTTGTGAAATTTAATAATTTTTTATTAAAAAAATATTTGTAATATTCATTATAAATTAAAAATCGTGGTGGAAGTTGACTAGTGGCACCCCTACCCCCAAAAATCCTTGTGTGGCCCTGGTCTTCAATTATTAGGTTTAGTGGCAAATATTTTATTTGGGGTTGGGATCAGGAATTCGTAGCCCCACATGAATTCATTGATATCCTACAAAAAAGAAAAGGAAATCATAGGAGAGAAAACCAATATTAGTAAAATAGATTTTGGAAATCCACTTGTAGAGCTCTCATTAACTAAAGTCCAATCTTTGATTGGTTTCAGTTTTATTTTTTCAAATCATTGAATTGACCAGATATACAATCTATTTATTTTATTGAAATAAAATTCAATTTTATGTTAGATAAAAATGAAAAATTCTATTTTAACCTAGTATAAAAAGTTATTTATTTTTAACATTTCACTTGCAATATTGTACGTGAAATATTTGATGTGAAATGGTCATCCATGTAAAATGTTGCGTTAATTGATAATAGGTATAACGATTCAAATTTCAGTTAGGACTGAAAATAAATAACTTTGGATTTATCAAAAACAAATTTTCAAGCCTTTGGGATTTTTTTTATAATTTTCACAAAAATTAATAACTATTTCAACAAAATGTAACAGACATTACTCTTAATGTGTAAAGTAACTATTCAAATTGTATATTTAGTAGTAGGATTTTAATTCCTGCTAAATTCCAAAACTGATCGTGTGTTTCAAGTTATTTATTATTATTATTTTTTTAAGAAAAAACAGTTACTAAACCTGTAAACCAGTACAATAAAAAGTTGTTTTTTGTTGTCGTCGTTGTAATGATAAGGAAGTTATTAAATTTAGTGAAAACAAGTCACACTTTGGATTTAGCGTAAGAGTGAAGTTTAAATTTTTAGTCTCTTATAATCATAAGAAGCGTTCAATCACTCCAGTTAAGGAGGTGGAGGTGACGTGATGGTATAATAAGTTAATAACAAGGTTAATTAAATCTCTCAGGCTTTCAAAAAATTAAATCTCTCGAATTTCGTTGAGATATAATAAATGAATGGATGAATTATATGAGATGGATTCACATGGGTTCCAAAGATTCTCTTCTCTTTCAAAATAATACAATGCAATATTAATCCTATTAAATCCTGCTATGATCTCAAAACTGAGAACATGCATTTGCTCTCCGGAAAAGAACCTGATCCACAGGTTTCAGACACTCGGAGACAAAACACCGACAGTCGTTTATTCGTTTATTTTTGTCAAGTATTTTTCAGATCGCTATAGCTTGTCTTGCCACTATCGTGTTTGTACGTGCCACACTCACGTGGATTTGATTGGAATCTCTCTGCAGTGTGCATGGTTGATTGATTGTACAGTCAATATTCGGAGGTGGTGGGATTGGATGGCCTTTCCTGTACCCCAAAAGTTAGGTCATTCACTCTCTCTCTCTCTCTTTATGTATATATAATTTATGAGAGACAAACCATGTTACAAAATAGATTGTTTTGTATTCAATCAATGTGCTAGAGAGACAAACCATTTTACAAACAGATTATTTTACGTTTAAGATAAAGAAAAAGAAAATTATGTTTAATCAATGTTCTAATTGTCCAATTGGGAAAGCTTTCAAGAAATTACAAGTTACAAAAATATCATTGATTAAAATTATGGATTAATTATAATATATAAAATTACGTTTAAGATGTAATGTTATATTTTTATCATGTAACTCATTATAATACATATAAAAAAAAACTTTATTAATAATATTATTATAAACATATTGTCTATCTATTTTTTTTAAATAACATATTGTGTATCTATATTGTATATCAAAGTGTGATTTTTTTTTTAATATATATTACCTAAAATATGGTTGCAATAATGTTGTTAAAAATTTTCTTAACAATATAATTGTAAGCATTGTTAGAAAAATGGGAGTTGTATTAGGATGAATGAGAAATTGAAGATTACCCTTTGAATCAAAATAATTCATTGTTCCACATTGGAACAATAATTTATATTTCCTTTTGATTACTAAAAGTATTAATTGCTATTAAGAATAATTTCATTTGAATTTTGAATGAAATTAGGTTTGAATTTTTGTAATTAAGGAGATTGATTGCAAATTAAATTTAAATCGACCAAATTAATAGCAAATAATATAAATTGCATTGATAGCAATTAAGTGTGGAACATGAATGTTGGTGTAACTATCATATTGCTTATGCTAAAATATCTACAAAATTAATATAATTAAATTTTAGATATAACAAGGTTGAAACTGATTCAATCGATCAATTGATCGATTTGTAACTCCCTTGATTGTTTTGTGACCCCCAATTTGTATTAATCAATTGATTAATTGATTGTAATTTATGTCCCTAATTTTGAATGACTTATATTTACTTCATGCATGATAGAGAAATGTTTTTTTTTTTTGATATAGATCATTCCTCTCTCAAATACTCATCCTTTCTCTGGTGTGATCAGAGTTAAGGTATAATTTGGTTCGTTGATTCTTGATAGTCATTGTATCCTAGGAGACAGATGCACAACACATACGGTGGTGAGTAAATATGTTTTAAGGACACCGTTATTACGGGTCTCGATTATTTGTTTTTATTTTTTTTAATTGTTCTTTTTTAATTTAGTAATTATGGTGTAAAAGCGGAATGTGTTCCAATTCAATTTCTGGTGTACTTGTAATTTTTTCATCAATCTTAAAACAGATCTAACCCACTAACAGTTAACATGCTTTGAAGTCTGCTAAAACGTTTTGGAAAAAAAAAAAAAATTGATTTTGTCTCAAACAATTAGAATTTAAATCTCTCTTCAAAAATGAATTTGATTCCCCTTCTTGCTAAGATATTAAATTCCTTTTTCCTTAAGAAAGTTGATTTCCTTTTATTTTTATAAACTTATTTTGATATCAATCATAACCGCCAAGACTGTCTAGTATCTTAACAAGAATATGGGATCCCTCACGTGAAGAAAAAACATATACAATAAATGAATTATAGTTTTGTCGAGAAAAGTGAATGCTTCCAAGTCCAAGCTAGCATGCATGAAGTAGAGTTAAAGCAAAGATTGGTTGTCATTGTGTGCATGCAATTTGCACGCACACAATCCAAATTTTGCCAACCCCCCTACATGCAACAGCCTAGAGCTATATATTGAATGAGCTTGCTATATACATATATGTACTTCCACTACTCATAAGAAATGACAATGCACTCCAAATATTTCTATTTTTCGAAACTATGCACTCCAATATATAGGTATAGTTAAAGAACAATTAAAACAGGAATTAGTTGATGCGTAATGTTTTAATTATCGTATTATGTTGTGATGACCTCATGTGAAGTGGATGTAGAACAATTATTGAATTTGTATTGGGTACCAAAAAATAAATAAATAAATAAGAAAACCCGAAATTCAAGAGTTTTCACTATTATATATAATTGGCTTGGAACATAGGCTGATAGGCATATAGTACTTATTCTTAGGGAAGTCTTTGAAAATTTTGTGAAACTTGAGGAAAAGTATTAATTAATTTCATTTTTTAAAGACAATATGTATGATAATTTCCATAATTGAAGAGGGTAGTTGACGTATTTTAAAATCAGTGATTTTGTCATTGTCACCCATATATTTCTCTTGCAATCTCTCGCTCTTTCCTTCTTTGATGAATTGTTATATAAAGCATATAATATATTAATCAGAATTTGTTGGTGAAAATAACTGGTCATGATATCTAAAGTGATCAATGGAGCAACTTCATTGAATTGCATGTGGTCACTTATTATAAAAAAATTATACATACATTTGATATTGTGTTTGTAAATTGTGAATTGAAGCGCACTCAACTAAACAAAACACCACAAAATTCAGTTCTTACGAGTATAAAAAAGATAATAAAGCATATATTTTGGTTATGTTTCACTTCCCACCATTAATTTAAAAAGTCATAAATTAAAATTTCGTTAGAGTTTTACAAGTAAATCCTTTAAGACTTTAAAAAAAGGTTTAAGATTACTTGCTTTATATATAGTTTGGTAATATATCTAAAAATATTTTAGTGGTAATAAATTACAAAAATATGTTTATAAATAGTGGAAATTATAAAAAATTACCATTCTAGAAAGAAAATTTTGTTTTACCCATTTGTTTTCTAAAAAATAGTTGTTAACCCTTGAAACAAATTAATTATAGTCTATACCCAAATTACCCCTGCATACTTTTTTCTTCTTTTTCATTGTTCATGGTATGAGATATTTGTCTTCCTTTGTTGATTGTTTAAGTTTTGTTGAATTTTTTTGAGTTTTTTTTTTTTTTTTTTGGTGTTTTGATGTTAGATATTGATGTTTAAGGTAGATTTGATTGGACTTACCTTGAAAATGAAAGTTTTTGGTGAGATACAATATGAAAACAATGACTGGGTTGTACTAGCTTTTAAGTTCACTTAAAAATCAATATCGGTTTTTAAGTCATCAGTTTTTAAGTGGACTTAAAAACCATTTTTTTTTTGAATTGTGGATATTTTGATAAACTTGGGTATAGGATGAAAATATATAATTCATTTGAGAGGCTAAAAATGAATTTTTATAGAAAAGTAGGTAAAAGCAAATTTTTCCTTTTGGTTTTGGGTAAAAGTGAAAAGCTCCCTCATAAATATAAAATAGAGTATTGTATTAAGAAAGAATTTATTGAAAATAGTGATTTTGGAGGTTTGGGTTCATAGGTTGTACCGAAATTATGAAATCGATACCTATTTCCATCAGTGCTGTATCTATTGGAACAATTTGAATACTTATTCCTGACCAGTCAGTACATAATGTCAAACAAGTTGGTACCTATTTGTAGAAGAATTTAAAGTCAATACTTATGTCTGTTACCTATTCCAGAAGTAAAAAAGCAATCCAAGCAAAAAAATTGATATATTACAAACTTAAATAAAAAACCAATTAAAAATAAATAAATAAATCCAAGTAGCAAAATGGGAGAAACACATCCCATAATTTCGATACCTATTCATGACAAGTTGGTATGTAATGTTCAATAATTTGATACCTATTTGTAGAAGAATTTAAAATTGTTACTAATGTCCGATACCTATTTCCAAAAGCAAAAAAACCAACCCAAGCAAAAAAAAAATTGATTCATATTAATATATTATGAACATAAATGAAAAGCCAATTGAAAATATATATATTTAAGCAGGAAAATGGGCGAAGCACATCCCACAATTTTGGTAACTATTCCTGACAATTCGATACATAATGTCCAACAATTTAGTACCTATTGGCAGAAGAATTTAAAGTCAGTATTAATGTCCGATACCTACCTTACATAGGCGGGAAAACCAATCTAAGCCAAAAAAATAATTGATATTACAAACTTAAATGAAAAGCCGAATGAAAAAATAAAAAAAAAAATCCAAGCAGCTAAACGGGCGAAACACATCCTGCTATGCGTATTTTGGAGTTATTTGAATGGGCTGGTAAAAGTTCAAGACTGTTTCAGTGAGATTGCTCAGTTGGCTAGCTCACTAAGGGTCCAGCTCGTTAAGGTCTAGCCCAGGTAGATAGCTTGTCAGACAATCAGCTCATAAACTCAAGTTTTCAGACTTCGCATGCTCAATCCGTGAAGACAAGCTCATAATTAGATTTCAGATATTCCAGCTCGCGGAAACGAGCTTTCTGCTACTGTAAGCTCGTAAATCGCAAATCAACTTCAGTCACAACTGTCAGACGAAATTCAGCTAAGCGTATCGTATACGCTGATCCTTTTAGAGATTACAATATGATTTAAGGAAATTTTATCTAACCAGCATTGGTTAAACGTCTAAACAATATTTTGACAGAGTTGACCTAACAAGCGTCAATCTCGAAAATGTAATTTATAATAATTTTTCTTTGTCTTATTGTACATTACTGTAATCTCTCATTCTCTATAAATAGGAGATGTAATTTATTTGTAAGATAGGAGCGCAACACTTAGTGGAGATACTGTTACTCTGTCGAAATAACTGATGAACAGTTGTGGACGTAGACTATTCTTTAGGTCGAACCACATAAAAAACTGGTCGTAACAATGCTTCTTCCTCTTCCCTCTCTTCTTCTTCTCTGCCATTTCACTTACTTTATAGTTTGGGCTTCAAAGAACCTGGTCGGCTAATTTCAGACGTTGACACATCTCAAGTTGGAATTACAGCTACTTTTGTGTATGCAGGTCGTGCATATATGTACCTTTTAAAGGCAAGGTTGGACCATATGATATATAGCATCTACGCTTTACAAGTTACCTTATTGCATACCCATATGTATTTATATACCAAATTTCCTTTATGTTTTCAATATGGGATTTTACCCCCAATGGCTGCATTTTGAGCTTTAATTTCTTATTCACTTAAGCACTATTTTGATTAAAAGAATATAACAATTTGATGAGCTCATGGAAGAGAACATGAATCTATTGATATTTCAAAATTGAAATAAAAAACTCCAATCAAAATGGTTCATAAAAATAGACTTTTATCTTTTTTTTTTTTTTTTTTCAACAAAAATGAAAGAGAAAGAGATAGAGAAGAGGGAGAAATAGATAGAGAAGAAAGCCATACTTTTTTGTCTTATTCATTATGGACATAATAATTCAAACCATTAGTTCAATAACTTTGCATAAGGAAAGCTAAATTTGGTAACAATTGTCACTATTTTCATTATTAAAAAGCTCCCTTTTGCCAATGATTTTTTTTTTTTTTTTGACCTCTTGATACTGGGTTAAACAACTGTCAGGATCTGATTGAGATAAAACTTTATTGTTCGGCCTAGAATACTACTCTCAAAAGGAAAAAGAGGTCTACTTACATTATAGTGGGAAAATCGCCCATAATTTTTGTGGGCTTGATACTTTGAACTTTACCCTTCACATTGAATAAATTGGTGTTAGTGTCACTGTACCAATAGGCTTTTAGCATTTTTATGCCAATTGAAATGTCATACCTACCACTATTATCAACCTCAGTCAATTTCATTTATGATCTTGTATGTTAATTTATAGCATAAACATAACTTAGATGGTAAAAAGAAAAGCCATGTCTTCAAATAAATCTATGATCTTGTATTTTCTTTTTTCTTTAAAAAAATGCGTTGTCGTAAATAATAAAATTCATATAAAAGATTAGATTTATGACGTAAGAGTAACAATTTCACAAAATAACAAATGATCATCTTGGAAGGTAGCCAAAGATCTGAAAAACATAACTAGAAATGTGACATAATCTGGATAACTAACCCCTGAAAACAGGCAGGTTGTATCATGTATGATATGACCCAAATCAGATAAAAAAAAAATCTAACTTAACTGTAGCACTAGCCTCACATTGAATAAATTTTAAATTTGAGTTCTTGTATACTAAAATTTCAATAATAATAATAGAAACTAAAAAATAAAATCTGGGAGATTTATTGAATACCATGCGAACAAACAAATATTATTGTCGAAAGAGCATTTTCTTCAATAAGTTACAAATTCGAAAGTAAATTTTAGAAGTTTAAATTATTTATGTTGAGTGTATATTTTTAAATCGAATATATCTGCATTTTCAATTCTCTTTTTAAATCGATTAATTATGTCTCCCTAATGTTTGTTTTATATAGATGACTTTAAAGCAAAGTTGAATACACAGAGACAATCCAGATTCCAGAAAAAGAAATTTATATGTAAATTACAAGTTAGTCCCATTTGATGAGTTTCACTAACCTAATTAACTAAGTCTTATTGGGCTAATTATACACCATTTATTTAATTTAACATTTGATAGTGCCCTAAGATATTTTTAATATAAAATTAGGAAAAATCTTCATTTCAACTTTTATTTAGATTTAAAAAAGTTAATTAACTTTTATATATTATTATTTATTTTATTTATAATCTCTAAAAATATATTACATTTTTGTCTCTACAAATGAATTTCATACTATTTTTATTAATAAAAAAACATCAATTTTTATTTATTTATTTGTGAGAAATATAAATCATAAACTTCATGTAAGTTTAATAATAATTTATAAACTTTTATGTAAGTGAGATCAAATATCAAATAATGATTGAATTTATTCAACGTATTGCATGTTTGAAAAAAATGTACATGTTTATATTGTAATGTTAATTTAACAACAAATCAAAGCTGTGAAGAAAAGAAATGATAACCACTCCCGTAATTTTAAGAGGTCAATGGTTCAAAATTTATTTTTGTCTTAAAGTCTTAAAAACATGTTGATAGTTTTTTTTTTTAAATAATTTAATCCATTCCAGAAAGGGAAAAAAAAAAAAAAAGAAAAAACCTGTGAAGAAAATGAAACATTATTTAGTTAGGTTTTGAGGGCGATGTATAATGCATCATCAATTTTGATTAATTATAATATTAAACTATAATTAAACCAAATATTATAGACTAATAGGGGAAGTTGGGAAGAACAAGAAATAATAAGAACCTCACATTCGTGATACTTAAGATCTTTCAGATTAAATTAACCAAATTATTCATCTCAAAAGCTGTGAAGAAAATGAAAAGTTATTTAATTTGGTTTTGAGGCCGACGTATGATGGATCATAAATTGTGATTAATCAAAATATTAAACTATAATTAAACAAAATATTATAGACTAATGGGGGGCTATAGAGGGCAAGTTGGGAAGAACGAGAGCCTCACATTTGTGATACTTAAGATCTTTCGGATTAAATTAACCAAATTATTCATCTCAAATCATCAGCACCCTTTTGGCTTCTGTGGTTGACCTCTTCAAATAATGATGTCGATTACAACAAAATATAATTTATTTCTTAAGTATCTGAAATCATTATCAACTCTTCAAACTAGTGAAAAGTTTTATAACAAAATTAGAGTTAATTAGACCAATATATATATCTACTTACATTAGCTCTTAGAATAAGTAGTTGTAAGCACCTTTGTCTTTATTAAGATAGTTGGGATTCTATTTCTACTAAGCGTATTTTACAAACTTGTCTAGATAATTTTATCATCTTATTACGGAAGTAATTATATATTTTTTTATTATAATAGTGGATATATATACAAAAATTTTGAAGAAATAATAAATGTTTTTCTTTTTATTTTTCATAAAAAAAGGGCTAACCTCAATCATGAATTTGTTATGATCAAGTGAGCTTAACTACCACAAACAAGGTTTGGATAGCAACTCTTATAACAGAAAGAAGGGGTACGTTTTCCATACTTTATGATAGATGTGAGTTGAACTTAAATTACAAATATAGAATAGAAATGTACACAAATATTCAAATAAAAAATTGTGTTAATATGTTTATAAATGTGTTATCAAGACTTAAGAGATCCAACAATTTTGTCAAGTTTTACATATCGAAATATTCATATGTATGGTATCAAACTTTCATTATATTGTGTCCGATCAAATATTTTTCCTACTAATATGACATGTTGGTTTACGAAGAACCATCATCAAAGTGGATAACCAAGATGAATCCATATCAATTGAGTAGAAACAGATCAATGATATTAATTTACATGAAATGTTTACCCTAGGAACACTTTTTTTTTTTTTTTTAATGAAGAATCGGAAAATATTGAACGGACTTTAGTACTTGTAAACTTGCTGTTACATATATAAATATAATTGCCCTTATCAATATTTGAAGGATACATCCACCATATCCATAAATTGCGTGTAGCTTACGTTTTTGATTTAATAATTGAGGAGACAATAATAGTAAAGCCAAACTCTACAAAGAACTTTGCATTTGTATTATAGTTCGGTGAGGTCACTTGCTAAAATAAGAAAAATAATCCGTAATTATGAAGTTGTTATTGTTTCGTAAATGTTTTTTTTATTTGAATAGAGACAATCCAAACATTACTGTGAGTGGGATTAGACTTCTAGTCTAGCTGTCGGATTGATTTCTAACCTTTTTTTTTTTTTTTCAAAAATTGTATTTTAGTTGAACGTCTCCTTCTATTAGAGGTGGTTGTATATCCAGCTATCCACTTTGATGACGGTTTGGTTATACACCGATTTAGAAGCATGTACGAGCATTTTCTTCTCTTTTGTAGGAGTAGATACTTTATAGTTATAGGTTATTGTAATTTGTTGATGTAACTTAAAAAAAAAAAATTGTATTATAGTTGCCTAAAATTATTACTAAGTTTTATTAATTTACTGATTAGATAAAGTTATCAATCAATAATTTTTGAATTGATTGTAAAGATAATTATTAAAAAACCAAGAATTATTATTGATGGGTAATTTTATCCAAGTAATAAGGTAACCAAACCCTTATTATTGTACCCGAATGAGTTACAACTATATTTACAACTATACTTCCGTTGAACGAAGGATCTAGCTAAGCTTCAAACAATTTTTTGCTGCCAGTCCGAAGGTCAACTAGATTCTTCGTTGGGGGCTCTGTTTTATACGATGGTTGCCTTTAACTAAATTCCGCAACAAGTTTAATATAAATATGTCTTTAATGTATTTAAATTCCTTCTTTATCACAATTCATGTCGTCTCACCCTATAAACAAATTAAATTAAATCTTTTTTATGAAAGTTCGTGTGAACTAATTTTTCCCTAAATTTATTTTGTCATTAGCAATGATTTTTTTTTTCTCTATTGGATTTAATTTAAAAGTATATTACAACTAATGATGTGAGACAACCTCATTGTATTTCACTTATATCCTAACAAATGATGTAACCATCGATGGATGAATATATTTTATAAGTGAAATAAATAGTTATAATATGTTTAATTAATTATTTTTTAAAGATTGTTGTGATAAGGTCTGGCTTTATGAAAGAAACCAAAAACCTATATTATCTATTTTTGACAAACAATAAATTATATCTGAACCTTAAACCAAACCTTCGTTGATTATTATTAAGTATATGTTTAGTACAACTTATCTACCGGTTAAAAGTTCTTTTCTAATGCTAAAAGTTCCAATTGATTTTTTTTATATTATTTGGTTGACATCTCAATAAAGCTTTTAGGGAATTAAAAAGCTAAAAAATGTCTACTTGAAGAAATTCAAATTTTATTTTGAGCTTTTCCAAATAAATCATTTTGAGCTTTTTATTTTATTTTTTTTTTAAAGATAAGAATTTCTAATCTACCTCTATTTTATTTTATTAATATCTTTTTACCTTACAATCTTATTACACTTTTTTTTTTTTTATAAATATAAATAAATAGTCTTTACTTTCATTTACTTTTTATTTCATAAAAACATATGAAAACATCTCTTTAACTAGTAAATTTTCTATTTTGTGTGTGTGTGTTATTTTTTTAGTTGGTTTTGGCTGATACTACAATTTTTTTTATTATTATTTATTGATATATAAATACATTGTAATTGGTACAAGCGAACAAAAAATAAAAAATAAAAGAAACAAAATCGTTTTATTTCTTTTGCCAAAAAAAAAAAAAAAAAAAAGAAACAAAAGCAGTCCAAATGTCTAAAATTGGTACAGATGAATTTTACGATGACCATGAAATGGAAGAAAGAGTAAACAAACACGATTTTTTTATTTCTTAAGACTAATTAAACTAAGAGTGGGCATAGAACAATAAAATTTTTATTGCTACTATGATTGATTAATTTTTTATGATTGAGGTTGAAGCAGTTATATTCCTAGAATGAATATATTATTTTTCACTCTCATGTTCTTTTTGGTAAATTTATAACTAAAAGTGCTTTAAAAATAATATAACTAAATAGTTTATAATTATTTTTTTTTAATTGACAACTAAATAACTAAATTTTTTTGTTTATTAAAAAAAAAAATCTATTTCTAAAAAATTTACTCAGAGAAATTGTATCAAATGAAGCCTAGATGTACTTTAAATAAACCTCCAACTCGATTGGTACATTTGTACCACAAAAAAATTGAGAATTGTTTTATATTACTAATTTAAGAACTTGACAAATTGAATTATTGATTATAAATTCAATCAATACGTGGGAGTTCGATAAAAGCCACTTCATGAATTTGCATTATACTTTCACCAAACGGTCAACACTTTGAAGACTGAGAAAAAAAAACCCACCAAATTTGCATTTCATGCAAAAATGAATTAATTTTTATAACAATAAAGTACGATAACGAGAGAATTCTTTTGATAAAATATTTGCCAAAAAATATATACAAATTCTATGTAAATATATATATTTTTTAATTTTTATGAATCTCAACGTTTTGAAATGACCTTTCTTTTAAAAAAAGAAAAAGTAATGCATTTAAATGGTTCACATTAATGAGCTTCACTCAGAAAATTTAAATTCAAATATCAGATGTAAGAGAAACACATTAAAACTTGTCTCCTTAAATGCATGAAAAACAATAAATTTGTTTTATTAATTTTATATTTTTGGGGTCAATATTTAGGGAGTTTTCATCGTAAAGTGATAACCACTGAGGCGGTCCAGATGACTAGGAGACAGATAGAGTTTAATATGAGGTGACAAAAACAAGTGAAAATTGACAGTTCTCATGAAAGCTGCTTGAAGCAAAATTTCTAGCAGCCAAGGGAAATTTTAGAAATTCTGGTTGCTTTGTAGTCCTTATCTTTTTTGTCTTTGATAGGCTGTCAATAGGCCACTCAATTTCATGTCTCAATTAACCTATAAACCTGAGTGATCCATGCAATTCAACCTAATTTTACATATGATAAAAACTTTTGCTTACCGAAATATAATGTTTTTGTAAATTGATTTATCTAATGGATAAAACATAATTTTTAGTAAGCCTTAATATAATGAGTTAATTCTTTTAAATCAATGAACAATAAAAATACGAAACTTGATAAAATCATGTCATCAATGAAACCATTACTAATAGTCTTAGGACTATTTTGGATACAATAATATTATGATATTATTTAATAATATTATCTTTTGTTAAAAACATAACAAACTAATTTGTAGTTATTATATAAATCAATAAAATAATCTAATAGTTATAATTAGTTAATTCATCATTAGATGAGTTTAAACAAATATTTAAATAATGCACGAAATGAAATATCATTCTTGTTATTTAAAATTTGATACCAAATGAACCAAGAACCTACTAAAATTTCTCTAGGTTAAAGGTTACAGGTAAGGTCTAGAAATCCACTCTTGTTAAAAGAAAATATCTCTCAATTTTCATATAATTAATAAATAAACACATACGATCGACCTAACAACCCTTCCTATGTAGAATGGGAAACGCACACAAGAAAAGTGAATGTGGCAATGTATGAATATATAATTGGCTCAATAACATTATTGGCTTAATGAAAAAGACTAATAAATAAATGAGTCTTTTTTTTTTTTTTCTTAAATGATCCTTTTCTTATAACATCCATAATTAAAAGTCAAAAGTAGGCTCAGGAGAATTATTGAATACTAAAGTCATTAGGTTCTCCGGAAGCCTCTAATCATCATTATCACCTTCTCAACGCATGCCATGGACACTTACCATCTTATATAAGGTAGGTTTAATTATATTTAATTTGGACATGATAAGTTTAATTGTGTACGAAATAATTGTGTTAGCTAAATTTAAGTGTGAGAGAGATTTTTTTTTTTTTTCTAAAAAAAATAAGAATTTAATTTGATTACCTTGCTCAACTACTTACCTTATCCATAAATTATAATCCTTGGATTGGTTTCAATAATTATCCTTACAATCAATCCAATTACTATAATTTATGGATAAAGTTAATCATTGGGTAAGATAATTAAACTCTTAAAATATTTAATAATTGGGTTGATGATCTCATCGAATTTTGAAATTATTTTCCTAGACTGCTCATCTAGTTAGAAATGCTCATATTATATACTACATCAATTTTAATTGAATTTGGATCTTGAATTTATATATGTTGAATTTTCTAAGTCTAACAGATTTCATGTGTAATGATAAGACTCAGAAGTTTGGTGTCTTTGGTGTGTAGCTGCTGTAGCAGCCACACCCTCGTGACCGTACTTAGTCTCTAGTTTGACACCCCTTGCCACCAAAATGGTGGCTGATTTTTCCTTGTTTGCGGTGCCCTTCTTTCTCTTATAGAGAGCCTTCCTTCTGCCAATAATGGGAATATCCAGTTTCGGACTGTGTCTCGATAGTTTGATTAATATGGCCCAAAATATTACTAATATATGCACTCATAATGTAATGTATCAAAAAATAAAAAGTTTGGTAGTAGAAATTTGTCAATAATAATCAACACACAATGATTAAGTGACTATCAGCTTTAATTTGTTGATGTTTTTTAAGAGGAGTATGCAAACTGGATAATGACCTTTTTTTTAATTTACTGAATTCCTTATACAGAAAATTATTTATCTTGGTATGTCAAAAAAAAAAAAAAAAAAGAAAAGAAAAGAAAAGAAAAGAAAAAGTTATTTCTTTGTTAAACTTTCATCAAAATCAACACCATAGTTTTCTTTTTCATTTATTACTAATTTTAGAGTTACTAGAAACAAATGTAACTATTTATAATCTCATTAATACGATTGTAGAGACAACTTATTTCTGAACAACCTAGACTTCTGGTAAATTCATTGAACATGCACAAATAATGACTTACATTATTGAAGCCAATTTCAGAAAGCTCCCAATTGGGACCTAACCATGAAGCACTACACAGAAATTAAATGAGTTTTGTGCTTGTATAAAATTAAGCCTAACCAATCAAGTGCTGCTCACCAGCCAAGTCTTTTCAGTCTCTTTGATGGATACCCACTCCAAGTTGTTGATATTGCTGCTATTTCCTGAAGTGTCTCATTATGGGGTTTTATATCCATGGCAATTCATACCCTCTAGCAATTCACTTGCTAAAGAGAAACGCTTGGAAAATTATTAATAGTACTTTTCAGTTTCCATATAAAAATGTTTTTGTTGAAGACCTAAATCTAGATGCAAGAATAAACCTAAATCTAGAATTGAATAATAAAATTACTCAACCTTAGCACAAGCTAATCCCAAAACGAATTCTAGGAAACACCGAAATAATCTAAAATCAACTTAACGAAACAAATTGAATCTAGTTCAAGCAATCCTAAGTAAAACTATCCAAAAAAGTAGAAAAACACAAAATAAATTGATCCACAACTTCAGATTTTCTATTAATAATTCTCAACTACAACTCATACTTCTATGAAAATCACTTGCCAATTTATAATTATAATTTTCTTATTTTTCTAATAATTATCTAATTAATAATTCTAATCATATTTATCAAATATTATCTAAGATAGGACTAATCCTATTTTATCCTAAAAATAAATAAAGATATTTATCACATAAAATAAAGATAATTATAATAAAATAATCCTACATTAATTTAATCTTAAAAAACTAAATTATCTACAACTCTAACTCTGCTGAATTTGATTTTCAAAGGTTCTCATCATTCCCCTATTCTTTAAGGTTACCCTTGTTCTCAAAGTAAATCTTATTTTCTATCTCCTCAACAACGTCCCTAGACTTTAGAACATTCATTATGACACAACATTGGGCATTCTCCTTAAATGAACTTTCTATCACCCATCTGTTGTCGTACTTAATCTCCTTAGGTGACAAAGTAGTCCAAGTCTTCTTTTTCCCTCCCAACTTGAACTTCATTCGTATGTTTTCAAAATCTGTGAGTACTTTCCCAGTCCTCTTTAGCCATGCAAAACCAAGCACCACATCAACCCTTACTATTGATAGAACATGCAAATCGGCCATAATCCGCATGCCTTGCACATTCATCCTTACCCATCACACCACCTCTTCACACCTTAACTTGTCTCTATTGGCCACCCTAACAAGAATTGGCTCTACAGCAATTTCCTTTAACGTTACCTTTGCAATAACATTGGTATTGTTAACGTCGGAAAATGGATCCTTAGTCAACGAGGTTGTTTTCGGGCCCAAGCTGTAGTTTCGGGTTGTTAATATGATGCATGCAAGACAAAGAGAACAAGAGGAAGAGGTCAGAGGCGAGAAGCAGAGAAATACGAAGATTTGTGAGTGGTTCGGCCCAAAAAGATGCATACGTCTACTGTTCACTCTCTCACTATTTCGACAAAATAACAGCACTCTGAATCCCTTTTTACAATAAAAATCATCCCCATTTATAGAGAAAGGGGATGTGCTACAGTAAAACAGAATAAGACAAAAGCGTACAGTAGACTACAGTTACAATGATGGACCGCATTTAATGCGTCGGGATTTCAATTAATGCGGTTGACAGTACATTAAATACGGTCGAATTTACATTTAATACGGTCGAATCCGTCGTTTCTGAGCTCTTTTCGAGCGAGATTTCAGGTGTCTGATCTGAACAGGTCATGAGTGGCTACCGAAACCTTAGCTGTAGCTTCTGGTAAAGATGGCGTGCATGGCACGTTTGGAGAGCTGTATTCTGCATGGCTCATTTGACTTCTGTTGACTCGTGATTCTGAGAAGCATGGCTGAGATGGACTTTCCAGCAGGCGAAGTACTCATTTCAACTGACAAATAGATTAGCTTCTGGTGATCTGAACATCTGGAGAGTTGGGAAGACAGATTATGAATCGATACATCTACGATTGGTTATGACAATAGGCAGGCAATTTCGTAAGTGAACGGGTACTCAGGCGCTCTCAGAAATCGACGAACAGCCAGCCGCACGATCTTAGGCGAACAAGTCCAGACCAAATAGGTCTGATGGATGAACCCTTTTGGCTGATGGCTTAAACGAACAGATATGGCGAACAGACTGGCGGACAGCCTGAGTGGTCAGAATAAACGATCAGCCTGAGCGATCAGGATCAGTGGTCAGGAATGGCGGACAGCCTCCGCGGACAGAATTGGCGAACAGATGCAGCGGTCAGAATCAGCGGACACAACCAGCGATCAGGCTAAAAAATGGGGAGAAGGTCTGATGAATGGGCCACCCGTTGGGAAGGTGGACTGGAAGAATGACGAATCGTTGGGCTTTTGGGCCATTGGGCCTGCACTGTGAATCTTTCTGAGCCCGATTAATCTGATCGTTAAATTATCCGTAATAGGTATGAACAAAATTATATGAATACCAATAAGGACACTTCAAATGTATTAATCCATGTCATGAGTCTTATAGTTGTTGGTGTCGAAGCTCCTAATATAGCATTAAGTTACAACTCTGCTCCTCTTTTACCTTCAATGACTTCATCCACTTTAAGCTCTCTCCAAACTTTAGACTCCTTCTCACTGCTATCATCTTCATACTTAATATCATTAGACTCGACTAACGCCAATAGTTAACTGGAATTACAACGATGACCCACTCCCCATTTTTCTTTACATCTGAAATAGAATCATTTTTTAATCCTTCCCTATAACTCTTCTCTCGAAAGCATAAGGACTTCTTTCCTTTTTCCCTTAGTTCTCTTCTCTGTCACTCCTTCTTTCCAAGGATTTTCTTATTATGAATCTTTAGAAATTTTGCTTTACTTATTTTCCTTAGTTGGCCCTTTTCCATTGTAACCCTCATCCCATATCTCAGCCATTCGTATAACTTCATGCTTGCTTCAACTTAAGTTCCCTTGATAGTCATAGTTTCAAACTTTTAATGAACATGTTAAGCAACATCTCCTTAGACTAACCGTGAACCATAATCTGCAATCGACAAAACTCTTTAATGTAGTCCAGTACCTTATCCTCATGCCTGAGTTTAGTTAACTGTCTATAGTGATTGACAACTGAAGATGGTCCCCATTGATTCAAAAACTCACACTCAAACATTGTTCATCTCATACATCTACCATCATCATCATATGAAGCTTTAATCTAATGCCATTAGCTATTAGCCCTACTATCAAGATGCATGCAAGCCGTCAAAACCCGATCTTCTTTTGTATTATCATAGACCTTGAAATATTATTGCATTTTATCCAACCATTCATGCATATCTCTTCCGTCAAAATGAGGAAAATCAATTTTTGAATTCCTTGGTACTCAACAAAGATGCCTATCTCTTTTCCTTGCATCCTCAAATTCGGATTCATGACCCAAATGAGTCCTATGCCTTTCTACTATAGTTACTCGGCTACAAAGCCTCCTACCCATTCCTTGTAATTCATCACCTAATTCCTTATTTTCAGACATATCAACCCCCCATTCTTTACACCGTCCAATAGCCTTAAGCAATCCCCTCTCATCCATCCATCTATCAATGTCTCTAACACCGTGTTCACTATGGCCCCCTCAACGATTACCCCTTACTAGATTAAAATCTGAGGTGATCTCTTCATGCACTCTAGTCGTAGAACCTTCTTTATGCCATGAAACATGCAACCGCACTGCCTCAGTATGAGTTTACACTCCCTTTTATTGATTCGAAGCTCCTATTCATGAATTCGAAGTTCCTCTTCTTGAGTTTATCCTTAATGACTATTCTCCTTTGGTTCCTTCGCAATGGTGGCTTTCTGAATTTTTTCAATAGCTCCTAACAATTGTGTCATTAAAATAGACAAATCATTCACCAACTTTGATAATTACGAATGGCCCTCTTCCAAGGCCTCTAATATTTATTGATTAGTAAGTGATGCATTCTCGCCAAATTGGACATCTCACTTGATTCCATCACACACCTACCCGATACTAGAATAGTGCATTGGTTTGTGAATTGTACACTAGGTAAGTTCCCAAGAAAGAGAAGTTAATCACAATTGATACAGTTAAATACCAAATTTTTCCTAGTCAGAACCTTTGCCAGACATGCACTTCCACATCACCACTATTATTTCCAATAATCACGAACAATTCTTTTATGATGTAGAAGATCATACAATACTGCAACCATAGAGCATAATAAGAATTTTCTCTCAATGAAAGCACCAAATTATTGATGAGAATATAAATCTAGATTTAACAATAAGCCTAAATCTAGAATCAAATAACATAATTATCCAACCCTAACCTAAACTAATGCGAGAGTGAATTATAAGAAAAACCAAATAATATAGAATCGACTTAACAAAATAAATTGAATCTAGCCCAAACAATCTTATGTAAAATTACCAAGAAAAGCCGAAAAACACAAGATAAATTGCCCTACAACTTCAGAGCTTTATTAATAATTCTCAATTACAACTCATACTGAATTATGAAAATAACTTGACTATTTATAGCCATAATTTCCTTATTTTTCTCATAATTATCTAATTTATAATTCTAATAATATTTATCAAATATTATCCAAGATAAGACTAACCCTATTTTATCCTAAAAACATAAATGAAGATATTTATCACATAAAATAAAGATAAGTATTAATTTAATCCTAAAAAACTAAATTATCTGCAACTCTAGCTCTGTTGAAACTAGTCTTCAAAGGTTCTCATCAGTTTTATTGTATTTGATATTTTACAGCGTCTTGTACTAACTGAATTTTCTTTTGCTTTGAGCTCTAATTGTCTTTAAATGAAACATGACTCGTTAACAAGAGCAGAATACTGCGAAAAAACATACACACAGAAAACTATCTCATAAATAATGGCAAAAAAAAAACGAAATCTCATAAATAAAACAGTTTTATTTACAAGGGGATATTTGAATAGGCAAGATCTTAAACACTTCCAAAAACATAACAAATGCTAGACAATTATATATCTCTAAGCTCTATGATATAAGTCAAAATTAATTTTTCTTTCAAAAAAAATATATCATAATTACTTGATATGTGAAACTGTTACTAGTATTTTTCAATCCATATTAAGAAGTTCCAATTTATTTGCAAACTACTTCTTAATATCCAAAGGGACAATGACATGAGAAAGCAGCAAAAAAAAAAAAGTGCTTTTTTGAACTGCGCCCGAAAAACTAAAATAATTTTTTTTAATGTCATCAGTATTTACCAATTATTTTTCGTGAATAAAGATAATAATTGGCAAACAAAGGTCTTGAACAGTAGTTTTACTTTTCCTTTATTTATGAAGTATTATCTTTATTCATAACCACTAATGGTATTAATTAAAAAAAGAAAAAAAAAACTAATATTCGTTATTCAGTGTTAGTTTGAAAATTCACGCCTTTACTAGTGTCAGAACAAAAAAATCCTTTGTCAACATGGTCCCATTCTGCATTCATTTATATTTTTCCCGAGTGTTGTACACACTGAATCTTCTTTTGATTCGAACTGCTCCACTTATCTTTGAAAGATTTAATTGAAGCATGACTCATTTTAACAAGAGGAATATGGTGTAAAAAAATATATAAAACTACTCTGAGTGTGAGTGTGGTAGAGATTGGATACGGCTATATCTTCTTAATTTGAACCACAAAGTAATTTCCTTCGAATTTGAACTAACAATCTTATATTATTTTGATTACAAATCTAATACCACCAAATAATTCCACGATCTCAAACAAATTTTATTTCAAATTAAACCATGCACATCCTGATTTAACAAATTATGGATGTAGTCACAAATGGTCTTATAAAATTTAATGCAGTACTCATGAACGATCTCAATCAAAAACCTATTCAAGATCATCATGGTCATTGTCACATCTAAATTTTTGATAGATTAATGCAAACTAACATTCCAACCCGAAAGTTTTTATCCTTATCATCAATGTCCACTGTCTTGCATGCGTGAATCATGTGCCCACAAGGACCATATTGCACATGAAGCTTTAAGATAGTCCTTCACGCAATCCAAAAACTTGCATGTAATTGTCCTTAGAAATCACATCTTTTAGTGGAAATTTGATTAGCTAGTGTTCTTGAACTACCAGTCTTGCAATAATTTTGAGCTACAAGTCACAATCTCAATAACAAAAAGAAATTGACCAATTTAGAAATTTGGTCCAATGTTTTAGGGCATCTCATGATTGAGGAGCTTCTTTAATCAAAAGTTCAAGTTATTACAAAGTTTGATATTTAGTGTAGATATATTTCAGTGTTGGTTTTTATCCTCTTTTTTAATGGATACTAAAAACGAATCAGGAGTTTCTCAAAAGTCAAAACCTGTCGAAATCGTGCAGTGTTAGTGCAGTCTAATTGATTAATCATGCAATGCTCCCACATCATCACATGGAGAGGACCCTCAATTTCCTTTTTGCACAGTAAAATGGACCCCATCATTGACACCGAGATAAGGCTTCAAATCCATTAGAAAATTGCACTGGTTTGAGAATTTTGGTCTACGTTTTGGGAGGCATTTTTATCTAACCAAACAAAATCACGTTGACTTATTTCACAGATGGGAATATTTAAATAGGATGACGCTAAATTTATTATGAGTTTTTCCGAATCATAATTTTAAATTTTAATTATTATAATTGAATCATTTTCTATAAAATTGAACTTTTAAATTTAATGATAATCAATATGATATCAGAGTTTGAAGATATCTTTGATTCAAAAGTTCTCGCTTCTCCTTTTATTAAGAATTCTTTGTTGTATATGTTATACGGCAGGAGACGTTTAATATTTATCCAATGTCTATATTTATTCATATTGCATATGAAGGAGCATGTTAGTATATCATAATCTCAAATCTTAAATAATATAATTGGATTTTAACCTATAATCCAGTAAGTATTGAAAGAATATTTTTTTGCACCATCACTTTCACGAACTATAGTTAGGAATTAGTTCGTTAATTAGAAATTAGTCTGTGAATAAAGGATATGAACTATGATTGTTTGTGGTAATTTGTTCTATAATCTATAATATCTTATGGATTCAAATTAATTGTTATTTTGATTTTGAAGTTTAGATATATAATTATTGGTACCAAAATTATTCATAAGAGTTTTCAAATACCATGTTTAAACATTTTCAAAATCTGAAACAAAAAACTAAAATGATTTTTTTTAAAGCTGACAGTGAATGAACAAAAACTTTTACTTTAAAGGTGTTTACTTTTACTTTAAAGCTAACACCGAACGAACAAGAAGTCTATTAGATTTAATCTCATGAATGAGAAATAATTATTTTTAAAATAAAGGAATAAAACTACCAAATAAGATACTTGGTGGAAATTGAACCCAATTACTAAAATTGTTGTTACTTTTTCAATATGATTTGTGTTTAAACAAATTTTAACAACGAAAACTATTTTGAATACTTACACAGTAATGATACATAATCCAAAATATATCCAAAATCAATCAAAAGACTGATACATAGTCCAAAACATATCACTGAACATATCAATCAAATTATCCAAAATCAATCAAAATAATGTGACGGATAAATAGTTCAAAACATATCATTTAACATACTATTTGCATTAATTTTTTATTAATTTTTTTGAGCTGTATAACTTTACGAATTACTGCCAAATTTATATAATTTATTCACCATATTTAAATAATTAAGGGTCCTGAAAAGTGAAATATTGGTGATTAGCACCTTTTTTTTTTTTTTAATGGGGTTAATAGCCCCCTACTGGTTAAAAAAATCGGTTGGTGTTAAATTTAAAAAGTATAATAGTAATTGCATAAATAATTTTATTTGTTTTAATAAAATTAAATAAAAAAATAAATACTTAAATTGTTAAATAAAAATCATCAATATCAACCAAAAACATTAAAAAAAAAAAAAAAAAAAAAAAAAAAAAAAAAAAAAAAACTCATTCATCAACCCTACCAATGCTAGAAATCTTAATAAAACATCATCCTCAATCCACCATCATCAACATCAATCCACCATCACCACCATCAACCCACCATTATCATCATCTTCTCTTTTGTCATCTTTTTTTTTTTTTGGTTGGAAACCTCTAGCATGCTTGGAAGCCCGTTTCTGGGCCTAAAGATTTACCATACCCTAAACCCAAATCATCCCTTCATCGATTGAAGCCATCAATCCCAAAATACAAAACACATCAATTCATCAACACTAGTAGAGAGAGAGAGAGAAGGAAAAGAGGATAGAGAGAGAGAGCAAGAGTTTTCGGTTTACATTTTTTTTTAAGCAATGGTTTTTTTTTTTTAATTTTGTGTTATTTTTATTTAATATTATTATTAATTAATCATTTAAAGGGTATTTTAGTCTTTACATAAATTGGAAGGGTATAATTGAGATTTTATAGAATCTTGATAAAGGCATTTTGGTGCTTTCACTGTTCCGATGAAAAGTTAATGGTAAAAGACGGTTTACCTAATTAAATAAAAAAAAAAAAAAGGGTATTAATCACCTATAATTTACTTTCCAAGAGTTATCATAATATCCCTATAATTTATTATACATAGAAAAACACAATTACTCAATTTAATTTCAACCTCAATGTCAACATTTAGTTTCTTTATAGTAGTAACAATACAATCTAAAATTAGATCAAGAAAACAAATATTCATACAATACGGCTCAACAGATCAGATAATAACTAGTCAACTAGAACCAGTTGTTTACATCTGAAGAGAAATCATTGCCTTTGTAACGAAGAATTTGATTTTGAACTCCATATTTTGGCTTCAAATTTCAATTTCTAGGTGTCTGTAACTAGCTATGAACATCACAAAATCCCACTAAAACTACTGAAGATGCAACAGGCATCTACTCCCCAAATTAAATCTAGATGCCCAGTCATTCTATCTAATCTAAGTCAGTCAACCCCAAAAACAATTCAACCTGGAATATGGAACGGATTCGAATCCAGCATCTACAGCTTCTCAGTATTGTAAATTACAACCAAATGTAAAGACATTTTCCACTTGACGTGTATATAATCATCAAACCTGTTCATCCAATGTTGTGGAAGCTCAAAGACAATATTTTGTCCAAATGAAGGAACTGATAATGATGCTGGAGAAGAGTAAAGTAGGTTAGACTATATACACTGGCAACCAGGAAATGCTTATCATCAACCTTCCTTTGCAGGTTTGACAGGGAAGTTCTCTTCAGGTAGCTTCTGCCACAAAAAATTTGCAGCCTCTATCCATCGTGAATGGACCAAAAACTTCTTCTCCTGCACTGCCCAACAGGACTTCTCTGTTCCAACATCTGTTGAAACCCCATCTGTAACCGATGGATTAAGTTCTGTCATACATGTGGCTCCTAATTGTTCTGCTACCTTCCAGAGATGGTGATTATCAGCATGGAATCTGGTGGGCAAAACACGGCTGAAGACAATTTTACAACCTTTCAAGACTTCCTTGCGGACCATATTCAACACCTGCAGAGAAAAACAGTGATGAATATCAAAAAGTCCTCATGAACATAGAATCTTCTTATGGAGTTACTATACAACTGAATGTAGTTCTCTACGAGGCATTATGACATAGAATAGGGAAGGAAAAAGAAAAGACAATGCTAAATAACAATTTTGACGAGAATGAATGGAATGTGTTAAAATAATGTTGTAAAAGTTATGTTCAATTATATAAGAAAATCTACCTGTCTCACAGCCCTGCCAGCAAGATCACCTCCAAGTTCCTGGACAAAGGTATCCAATCAACAGAGTCAAGCACACAAAGCAAGCAATTGGTTTTTATCAATTAAGTTAGAGGAAGAGGAACGTACATCAAAGAACATACTGTGGACTTGCTTAAGAACTCTAAGAACAGATGCAAGTGATCCCTCAGGCTCAATTTCATCATTCTTCAACTCTGACAGAGATTTACAGTTGTAGCCAAATTGGCGGCAACTTGAAGCAAAGAAATGATATCTTTCCATCAGTATCAAATTGTTCTTATGCTTTGCCCATGCCTGAAATATTGGAGGTCAAAACAAAAGGTGTTCATGTTTAAAAATGCATTAGTCAGGCTCCCAAAAACGTTGATTAGAAATGCACTTACACTTTCCGTATCATTAAAGATCCCTTTTGGTGTCTTTGAGTGCCATCATCTGGTGAAATCACTTTGGAATTGAAGTACTACTTGTTGGGATCAAGCAGCCTAGCCATTTCTAATGCATACGGCCCATCACCCATTGTGTATACGTACATCTCGAACATTTCACTTGCTTCTTTGAAAAATGTGTCAACAAAGGGCGTCAATTTGGTCATCAGATGCATAAATTCTAACACGAAGAGGTTGCCTTTCGAAACATCTATTTGCATCACGATATTTCAGTCCATAGAGAAACAAGGAAAAATAATCACCAACAGTCCAGAATGTCTAAGAAAATTATCAATTTAAAAAACTATAGAGGAAATAATATGATGGCAAACAGATCAGACAAAACTTCAGTGCATGCAACGAACTAAGATGAAAGTAGAAGCAAACGTAATATCTAAACCATTTAACGAGAGCCTCTATCAAATTTCATTGAAACATCATTTAAAAAAAAAAATTCATTTAAACATCTGTATCTTGACTAAAGTTAATTCCAGTATCCACAACAATTGCTGCAACCAAACTATTCTTTTAACCAATGCATTCTATTTTTCTTCCGGATTTGATTGTCTGACTAACCTTTTAATTGCACCCTTTTCACTGTGTTTTATCAAACAAAATTCATAGTTTGTAAGTCCATGCCAAACTAATTTTCCTTTGTAAGACATGTCAAGCTATCAAGTACCAAACCAAATACCAATAGCAGCCTTCATCCAAATGCTCAATTACTAGCACCAACCTTGCAGAGAATCAGCTTGGCTCTTCAGATATTCCTCCTCTGGAGTCAAATGTGCACGTAGAGTTGAATTAAGTAGTGTATGATCAAGATCAAGATGAAGAAGCAAGTAAAGCTTTCTACGATGTAGCAAACTCTTCATGTCTGTGTCACGTAAGCGAACAATTTCATCATTGGCAAGCCTTAGGTCCTACAAGTATAAATTTTTGTCACACCTTATACAAGTGAAAGGAGAATGCTTTTCGCATGGCTAGCATAATACTGATTAACATGGACATTGTCCACATTTCAAAATTCCATAAACCATTTGTTGGTAATTTAAAAGAATGTATACCTTGTGAATATACCCCAACCGTTACACCTGATTCTTCTTCCAATCTTTGCCCACAAAGGATGCACATGTCTCCAAAAGATCCTGGATGTGTACATATTTGTTCCTGTATGCTATCTAACATTTCCATCTTGCACCTCTTAACCCTTTAAAATTAATTTATATAATGAATGTGTTAGATGGTACCAAATCCAAAACCTTCAGCAAATTAGACCAACTATTCGTTTATAATATTTAAGATTTAAGGTTAAGATACATTAACACGTTCTTTCACGTACAACATAAACAAATGATAGATAACGGGCACATGTTAAACACTTTTTATCATATATCATATATAACAACTATAGTACTTAAGATTTAAGATTATAATATATTAATAAAACGTGAACTGAAACTAAATGCTCACTATATATATTATATATAATTAGAATTTCAGATAAAAGGGAGAGATGATTTGAACTAGCATATTTGGACTTTAATATGATGTTAATTATTATTAAACTTAAAAGTTTAAATTGGTAGGAAAAAATTTCGGATAATTTAACAAAATAGATAAATAAAATACCAAAAAAAAGGGAAAAAAAAAAAAAACCTCGAATGTTGAAACACTTAGTACAATATTACTGATACCTCTTGTCCTCATGTTCATCGTCATCCTCAGTCTTAGCTTCCTCAAACTTTGACTCTTCATCTGGAGTAGAGGCAAAAGAGTTGGAGTTTAGCTCTGCATCAAGAAAAGCAGCTAAGTCGTCGCTGCTGGATGAGTGCACTGGAGAACCCGTCACCACACTCATCATCTGAATCACCCAACAATCATCAAGCCACCTCAACCACACCTTTCAGCTGTCAATAGTAGACAAAAAAATAACAGATTTGAAGGGTAAATAGGTCTTTTTAGATATTAAATAAATTAACAGTAGTTATACCCAATTAAAAACTGCCATGTCACTGTAAATTTAAAAATAATTTATTTAATTAATAATATTTTATTTAAATGGAAAAAAAATTAAAACAAAAATTTTCAACGAACTCGGATGACCAGCATCAAAAGGAAAAAAATTCATCATGAATAACAAAGTCCATCCGAAAAAGCAAGATCTCCTCCGCCATTACCAGTAGCGGAAGATCCGGCGAGGAGAGCTCCGATCGGACGGTGGAGAATGGTTCTCGAGGAGGCGGTCAGCGTGGTGGAGCAGGCAAGGGAGAGGGCTTAATTGTTGGGAAATCTGGGCTTTTGGGTTTTGAAACCTGGGGTTATTTTTTTTTTTTTGTTTTCCTTCACTTTATAATATACCAAATATTAATTATTTAAATTATTGTAAATTTGAGTGCAACGTGACAGTTTCTGATTGGGTGAAGAATTTTGACATATAAAAGGACCAATTTCAGACCTTAATGTTGTAACTAATTGACTCGCTAGTCAAACTTAGTCAAGGGTATTTATGTATAATTTGTGTGGTTATATATGACATGTTGACACAAACTTATAATTATGCGAACTTAGGCTATGATTAAACTAAATAAACATTTTTTATCATCTAACCACGTTTGATTATTAAACTTTTAAACTCAGTTGAACGCATTTAAATATATAAAAACCTTAAATTCAAACATATAATAAAAGTTTATTTTTTGAAAGAAAAATAAACTTAAAGTTCAATTTATATTCCTACACAAATTTAAATTCAATTGAACACATTTAAATCTATTAAACCTTGAATTTAAATATATAAAGTAGGAACATCAAATTAACTAAAACATAAAGTTGATTAAGCATTTACAAATCAAAGTTAACCACAAAAATTAAATATATATATATAATAATCAAGTTACATCAAAATCCTCCAAAAACTAATAAAAATACAATTAAAATTAGAAATGCTACTTAAGCATGTATCCTAATCAATTAGTTGTTTCTTGGCTGAGAAAACGATATAGCTCTATTAATATCCATAAATTTATAGCAGAAAAATATCATTTACAATTGATCCAACAACCACGTATACGATTCTCTCAAAAAAAAACAAAAAACAAAACAAAACATATACTATTCATACAAGTTGCATTAAATTGAGACACTTTAATTTCAAACTTATCATTAATTAATTATTTATTTATTTTTTAAATGTATTCACAGTTGGATTTTCATCGTCTCAATCCAACCGTTAATTTTTATTATTATTTTATTTTGTAGATAAATAATAAATATCCATATAGTGCATGATATATTGAAAATACGTTTGAGTAATGGTATTTTGATACGTGAGTGAAGCTATATTACTACAAAATTTATCCAAATTATATAATTAGTTCACTTACAATGATCATGTTATTAATACATCATTTCATATTTAAAGTGGTTATTATAAATTAGTTTGTCATGTCATCTCGGTAAAAATTTATAAAGTTTAGTATCATTCATTGATAAATTTAGACTTTAAATATTTTTAACATATTTACTGCCTTGATTTATATTTTTATTTGAAAACAATTTTGAAAGTGAAATTAAGATAATTCATACCATTGGTAATATATATTTGCAAGAAACTATTCTATTTGTAAATAACTTTTGATATATTTATCTTACTCGAATTTGATATTATGTAAATTTGTTTTAACCAAAAATAATTTTAAATGTTTAGGTTGACGAAAATAATTTGAAATATTTTTATTTAAGTTTAAAAAATGTTTATAGGATTTTATTGTAGAAAACAATGTTTTCAATTAACTCTAATGTTGAAGCAAAGAGTGAATAAATTATTGTATTCTTTTTATTAAAAAAAAATGTTTAAGAAAAGAATGAATAATTTTAATGATATTAACTTTATTAAAAAAAAAAAGGTTTATAATGAATTTGGATTTTTTTGAGAGTGTGGGACACTATTTGAACATATAACTTTAGGAGTATAAGTATGAGAGTTTTACCATTAATGAAACTCATCTTGTTAAACTTATATTTGCATCATAATATATATGAGTAATGCTAGATTTTTTAAATCTTTTGTCAAATTTAAACCTAAATGATGTAATATATGAGATATCAACATCATTTTAATTATTATATCTTCTTACGATTTATATATTATTAACAACTCACATGCATTAACAATTTACATGTCATGTTATTTGAATATAAATTTAAAAAAATATTTTGGAAGCTTAATATTACTCAAAATTTATACCCATACAAAAACAAGGAAAAATAATCACCAAAAGCCTAAAATATTTAAGAAAAATATTATTATTTTAAAAAATCATAAAATCAATGATGTAATGGCAAGGAGACCACGCCAGACCTTATATGATTCTGATCCAATAACGATGTTTAATGGGTCAGAAGCACGAGTCTACATCCTGCTCCACCCTTGATTTGAGTGTCAAGCCCGTGTCAAAGCCCCAAAATGAGCGAGTGGGCTTGACTTTTGAAATCCATGAGCTTAGAGAATAGAGTTTTAGGATGGATTTACACTTAAAAATTGAAATAATAACAATAATAACACAAAGCATATATTATCGCTTATGTATCTCCTGTCCTTCAAAAGATCAGAGTTTCAAATTCACCAAGCATATATTATAACTTATGTGCATAATTTTCTTCTTTTATCATAAATAGAGAGTTTCAAATTCACTAAGCATATATTAGAATTTATATAAATAGTTTTCTTCTTTTATCATGAAAATAATTATTCGATACTAATTTATAAAAAAAAAATGAAAAACATGAAAAATTTTGCATATAAAATAGTGTAAATAAACCATATAAAAATATAATAATTATTGTACATCTTAAGAAAATAATAATAATACGAATATTAAGGGTATCAATCTTTAAACACCAAATATGACGATTCAAATGAACAAAAAAAAAAAAACCCAAAATGTGAACATTTATTAGTTATTTTTTTCCATAAAAGGCCTGTTAATTATACTTAAGAATGTAATGTCTTCAAACTATTATTTACAATAAGAAAAAAAAAACTATATATAAATGAAAAGATTAAAAAATTACAAAAAGAGTGAAAAAAAAAAAAAGACAAAGAAATCAAAGAAAAATCTCCCACATCTTATTTCTACTCATATCACCCCATAAGATGAAAATGAACGGCTGGATGTGACTGTTAGTAAATGTGTTGCACCAAAGATTTGCTTCTTAGAATCCTTTCTTTGCTTTATTTACTTGCCCTATTATAGGTTTTTGCTTTTCTATTTTTCCTCCAATCGGCTCCTGCCATGCGTCTTCGCTTTCGACCGTACAATCCTCCACCCAATCATCTGTCACCATCTTCTGCTGATAGTATCGGAGGGCCACAAATAGCATGAAGGCTGCAAGATTGGTGGACGTTAGCTCATAGTATTAAAATATAACAATTTCAATAAATGTAAAATGACTAACGAGTCCTCACCTGCCCAAATACGGGCCACTATGGAAGACAAGTTCCACACGAGGGTAAAAATGGCAAAGGCCACGGCCTTCTTATGGGAGCACGAATCCCATGCATCGCGGAAGCGACGAATCCAAAATTTGCCTTCATTCAAGGTTTATCAAAATTTTAGCAAATAATAAAACATAAATTATCAAATATAAATAATTGAAAATTATGTACGATATCTTTTATCTAATTAACATTTAAATTAAATTAGGAATCGATTAAGACCAACCGAAATTGAGTAAAACTAAAGTCACCCGAACAATTAATTAAACAACACATGAAAGAGATCTCCTTACACTATCCTTTTATGAATAAATTGAGATTCCAATCCTTGTCATTGATACGAAAGATTAGTAGTACACAATCAATTCCTTCTATTTCTACTATTTGGCACTTTATTTGATTTTTAATTAATATTTTGATACTTTTTTATTTTGGTAGGGTTAGGAGACATTTTGTAAAATGGGTTGGCAATTCGGGTTGAGCCCCTTTTTTGGGATCATTCAAGCCAGGTTTCAATCCAATAAATGTGGGCCCTAAACACATTGTGGACCCATAAAAAATCAATAAAAGTGTCATTAATCATGTGATGCAATTAAATTTCATTTAATTGGACAGCAGCATACAGACAAATCAGAATCCTAGATCATAGACTATGCTATAATTAATGATAAAATAAAAAATTATGTTGTTGGGCCCACAAATTTAGTATTACTAAAAATGCTATCGAGTAACTAGAACCATTTCAATGTAATTGTATTAGATTAAAATAAATAAATACATCTGATCAAAACTAATAAAATATTTTGAGATATCAATAAGTAATCTATATTGTAATGTTTTTTGCCAATTAAGTGAATGGCTAATTTTTATGATAAATGATATAAATTAAAAGTGCTTTTCAGCAAAGCACTTCTTTGCCTATCATTTTCATAGTTTGATTTGGTTATCAACGAAAAACTAATAAAACTTTAAACTTTAAGAAAAAGAAAATGATATGGGACCCACCACCAATTGATAGTTAGTATAAAAGTTGGTGATAAGATATGTGTATTGATCTACTTACTTAAAAGTTGATACCAATAAATTTAATTACTATCATAATTTACTTAAATTAATTATTATTTATGTGATCTAAATATATATATTAATACTCATATAATGAATGAAAATTTCCCATAAAATATTTATAAAATATATTTAGTAGGATTAGAACTTATGAAAAGATATATAACCAATTGTGAGGTGACTAAATTAGAATCCAATTTAAGAATGAAGAGATAATCAAGTAATGTGATGGGGAAGAGACTTGGTAGAACAAGAATGAGCATATTTTGACTTTTAGTGTAGGACCATCAAATCAGAGAGCCGTTAGATCAGATCAGAAAAGTGAGGACCCACAACAGTCTGATGGAAATCAAGTGCGGTGTGATTGAATGTGGGGTCTTTTCTTTAACGGTATGAAATTGAATGTCAATGACAGTAATGAATGAAGGTAGGAGATGTTAGTAAAAGTAGCTACTGTAGAAAGGACTCACCGTAGGCAGTTAACTGTGTGGAATACGAAGAGCAGACTTTTGGTATGATGAAAACTCCGAAAAAACCTGAGAGAGCAGCACAAACAACCAGGCAAATTAATGAAATCAGTCAGTGAAAAAAGCGAAATTAAGAAAATACACAAAACACGGCAACAGAAAACAAAAACGCAACCAGAACATTCAGAGAATTTTAACAGTTCTGTCAAATTCTGTTCTGTCTTTTCCCATGGTGAGATGATTTGGGACTCGGGAGGAAGTAAAATCAATAATAATTATGTTTTGTTTTCTCATTTCAACAAAAAAAAAAAAAATGTTTTTGATTTTTCAAAGATAGTGAAAGGGAAATGGCCTAGAGATTTAAATGCTAATTTGAATTGGTCAAATATATATCGAGATTAGACAATTTGATGATTATTTTTATGATACACTGAATTTCCATTGCTTACGTGGACAAATATAAGAAGTTAGCGATACATAATATCAATAAAAAAATTGCTTCCATATTATTAAACAAAGAACAAATAAGCGTATATGAGAATGATTTTTATTTTAAAAAAAAAATTGATTTCTCAAATTTGATAAAAGAAAATAAAAAACTCACCTAATTTGGTCATTTTCCAGATTGTTATGGAGTTGCCACACCTGGCCAATACAAACAGCAACACTGCCAACTGCCATTATCACATTTTTGTCAACTCTTTTTTTTTTTTTTTTTTCCTTTTCATCAATTAAAAAAAAGAAAAAATTTAAAAAAAAAAGAAGAAATGATTTACCTTCATTGTTGTGGCAGGGTCACCAGAGAAAAGTGCTTTAAACTTAAGCAGAAACTCATTCAAGTAAGGCAGAATCAATTTTAGTATCCAAACTGCTTCTTCTTCTCCAACCACATATCTTTTGTCATCTACATCTAGGACTCCCCTGAATTTATTAAACACAAAATGTTTAATAATAACAATAATTAAAATAACCTTTTTTTTTTATAATTGAAATTTTTTTAGGGCCAATAGTTCTCTAACGGTGCAGTTTTATGAAAAAAAAAAAAAAGAAGTTCAGATAAAATCTTCCTACTTATTTTCCAGGGCAGAAAAATAAAAATTGGAGGTACCTGCAGATAATTGCTCTGTAGAGGAAAATGGCAGCAAGATAGACCAAACCCAGATAGGAAGTCACGGAAATGAAGCTGTATAAACAATAAAAAATTGATTTTGATTATATTTAAATGAAGATTCATATTCAAATTTGAAAATTGTGTTTTATTATAAAAATAATTTTATTTTATTTTTTTTTAATTTGTTCAATTACCTAAAGCTGAGATCCTTAGCGTAGGATGATGAAATTATTCCAAAAGTTCCAATCCCAAAAACAAATGCTGACTTTGACGCATCTCTCCACATGACCAAATCCACTAAAATAAAAATACAAATAAATAAATAACATAGCAAACAAAAATCAATAAAGAAGTTGGAGATATGAAAATATGAAATGGAATCTGACCCAAATTCTGCAATTTGCTGTTGTGTGTTTCTGGGAAATTCTGGTGGTCTGGAACTGAGCCAAAAATCAAAAAACATGGTCACCAAAAAAAGTGAAACAACAAAAAATAAAGAAATGGAAATGGAAACACTTTACTTCTTGTAGGCCTTGTGAAGTTTGAGTAAATTGAGGCCCTCTTAGTGACTGGAGGAGGCTGCTTGTTGAGAGTTGAAGTGAAGGAGGCTGTTGGTGTTGTATTGTTCTTGAACTGATTGAATTTTTTTTTGGTTTCATTGAAAACCAATACCCTTTTAGGCTTCCGTTCTTGCACATTGATTTCTTTTATATCTACACTGTTTTTCTTCTCAATTACCTCTTCCACTTCAACTTCTTCAAATTCTTCTTCCTCTTCTGCTTCTTGATCTTCATCAACATCTTTTCCTTCTGCTTCTAGATCTTCATCAACATCTTTTCCTTCTGCTTCTTGATCTTCATCAACATCTTTTCGTTCTTCTTCTTCTTCTTCTTCTGCTTCATCAACTTGATGATGATCATCAAGATCAATGGTTGGAATTGGAACTGGAACTGGAACTTGAGCTGGAACTGACACTTGTGGTTGTGATTTGACCACATCATCCACATTGGTTGTAATAGTGTCACTTGGAATGACTTTCTCTTGACATACATCAATCTCTTTACAAGTCTCTTCAGATCCAATATTTTTCTCCTCTTCATTTTCACAACCATCAAGACTTGAACCATCCAAATTATCTTTGTTTGACTCAGATTTTGCCTTCCTCAATTGGGCCAAACTGCTCTTGTCAGGTTTGTTAGCAGCCTCAGATTTTGACTTGCTCAAAACATGATGATCAACAACAACATCTTTGTCTTTGACAGCCTGATTGGAATCAGATCTTGTGATGACACCACCACCACCACTCTTCTTTTTCTGAACAGGACTCTTTTCACCGACATGATCTTCAGATCTTCCTTTCTTCAAAACCTGAACAGGACTCTTCTTGGCAACCTGAATTGAGTTCTTGTTGTTGTCAAAGCCACCACCTTCACCATTAAAGGTCTCACCTTTCCATGTCTTCCTCTTCCCACTAACAGCCACCAAATTTCCACTTTGCCCTCTTCTCACCACCGCCTTCTTGCCACCACCATTGACTTCACTACCACCATTATTTTCCTCACCATTGTCTTCTCCATTGAAGACCTTGATCCCACCTTTGACTTCATCATTCTTCATTCTTGTCTCCCAAACAGACCCTGCAACAACACCACCACTATTCTTTCCACCACCAACTGATGATGATGATGATCTCCTCCTGCCATTATCCCCATCCATCTCTTTATATATAACCAACCAATCACACAATTCACAGTACACACATACACTCTCTCTCTTACTCACTTTGTATAATTGTATTTCCTTTTTTTTTTTTTTTTAATTTGTGTTTAGCAGTAGTACTGATACTAATGGGGGGGTCATAGATGTCATGATTTGGATAAGAAATGAAGCTTAAAGCACAAGCAATGGTGGAATGGAGGTTGGTGAAAACATTGAGATGCCTCTCTCTCTCACTTGAGAAAAGCAAAATTCGGACAATAAAGAGAGAGAGATTGTCTTGTAAGGGACTGCTTCGATGTACAACTACTAAGGTTGTGTAGTGATTTGGTCACTTTTTTTTTTTTTAATATATATATATTTTTAATTTTTAACGGAACAAGTGAAAAATATGTAGTGGGGTTCAATGATTTGTGTGTGTAAGGGATGACTTTTTTTTAACTTTTATTTTTTCGTTCGTCGTTTACTCTTTTGTATATTTATATATTCTCTCGCTTTTTATTTTTTGTTACAAAAGAAAGAGAGTCACTGTTTCCAAGGCAATCTCTCAAAGTCTAATAGTCTCACATGAAAATAATGACAATGGCGGTGAAATTATTATTATTGTTATTACATTTTTAAAACCAGTGAAATTATTTATGTTTTTATTACATTATATTACTGAAGTTGATTTAAAAAATAATTAAGATAAATCAGAATCAGATACTAACGATGTAATCTAAAAAGCGATTCCCAAATGAGAAAAGACAACCTATACGTTGAGAGGGGACCATCCATATAAAAGTGAGACGAGATCCAAGTACAAGTGGAAAAAGGTATTGCCACAAATGTGGCTATGATATCTGAACCAGGACCACTCTTGGTCCTTTGCAGTGCTGCTGCCATTTCCGGAAAGGCACATTGGCTTAGTGAAATTATTGTTGTTACTAGGTAAATTGGAGAGAGAGAGAGAGAGAGAGGCAGAAGTGTGTTTGGATTGGGATTCACTTTTTCGGGTAAAAAAAAGGAAGAAAAAGTCAGGCAGAAATGGGTGTACAAACCTGCAATCTGTCAAAGAGAAGTGGTGTTGTTATTTTTTTTATTTTTTTTTTAAAAAAGAAGAAGTGGTGTTGTTCTGCCAAGTGTTAGATTAGATCAACAAACAAGAAACAACAAGCTCCTCCAAAGTTCACAATGACATTATAAGTTGCATCAAGTAAAGGCAAAAGGAAAAGAGAACAGTAACAACTTTAGTATTTGTGATGATGATTATGGTCACAATCTTCTTTAGGATAGAAATTCAATAAATATTTTAAATATAATATAGTTTCATTTTCATGTGTAGAGTGTGTTTATTAATTAAGAATGAATATAAAATAGAAACGGATTTTATTAAAAAACAAATTAGGAAAGGATATTTACTTCCCTATTTGCATGTGAAGACAAGTAATTTGATTCCTAATTATTTAGAAATTTAATTTTCCTCTTCTTTTTTTTTTTTTTTTGAAAATTAGTTTTCCCCTTACTAGAATTTCTTCTTGATAAACTCATTTGTAATATAGAGACAAATGATGAACACTAGATGCATGTTGATGAATAAAAAATGAAATTTTGTGAAGTTAACGATTTTTTAATATATTTATATTTTATTGAATTTTATATAAATTTAAATTGAATATACTTAAATTATCAATTGAATATACCTAATCATTTAGAATAAATTAAATTTTAATTAATTCTAGATTGAATACAAATGAGATTACTATTAGAATAAAATTGGGTGAGCAATATCAAACAAACGTGCTTGGGTGTGCAGCTCCAAATGTAGTGTATCAATGGGTGAAGAAAAGGAAAATCAAACTCATTTTTATGGAATTGGAAACGGATTGATGATGGAGAAATTTTTTTTTAAATAATAAAAAAAAAGGGTTGTCGGTGTTGATTGTCTTTATAATAATTTTGGCCTTTCATCGTGAACACCTTATATTTGTTGGTTGTTTCGTAAAACCAAAATTAACTAAAAACAAAAATAAATAAATAACTAATTACTTTAAAATAAAATTAATTTACAAATCTAATGTGTTGTAGGCTTGTAGCATTATTTTATTATTAATAATAATATTATTAAAAGTTAAAACTCAGACTGAGGAATTTTTTTATTCGATTTTAAAGCAAATTGAATTGGATTATTATATTATATATAATATAAAGAGAGTAATATTTCATGATTCTTTTTGTTAGTTTCTCAATTTTATGTTGTAGATAAATCTTCAAAGGAACGTCAAGGATATTCTTTACACATCACTTGACATGTGTGCTTCTTTGTAACTAAATTTTATTATCTTAATGGTTATAATTTATTCAAATGCTTGAATGACTTTTGTTATCAAAACACTTAGAAATGTACTTCTTGAAGAGCTTGACAACTGAACCCGAGCCACCAAAATCAATATTTCTTATAACTTAATCTTAAATAGGTGAAAATTCTGAAGCATCAGTAGCTCAACTAAATAATTATCTCAACTCATTATGTGTTGATTAAATTTAACTTATAAATAATAAGTGAAATTTTTAATAAGTTTTGCATACACACATATTAAGATCATGGGTTGAAATTATATTCCCTTATCCCAAATTTCAATGGATTTCATTTTTAATAAAAAATCAATAATGTGCAAGTTCTCGAACTAAAAATGGCATTATCAATTTTCACAAATAAAGAACCACAAAAAATTCATTATTCACATTTCTGTTCACATACTACAGTTTGCAAACATTGATGACCGTACAGTGCTACTTTCAAAACCTGAACCTTTTTAGCGCTCTTCTCTAGATTTATTACAATCTTAATCCCACTTAAAAAAATTAAAAAGCAATTGACATTTATCATATAAATGTGTATTTACTTTCCCAACCTTCACAGTGCCAAAAAAAAATAAAAAACATGAATGATGGTACTGTCTTTGTTAAACATAAATCAAGAGTACAAAAAAGAGTGACACACTTCTAAACTGAAGTGGAGCAGAAATTGGGGTACAAATATATCAAAATTTTGGTGCCACAGAAAGAATTATAAAGCATGGTGGTGGGGGTGAGTGAGAGATGGAATCCAAATGGAAGAAGAAGGTGTTCTTTTGATCTGATAAGGCAGGCCCCAGTCCCCACAACTTTATTATTGCTTTTATGTCCTTTAGAGCATGTGAAGCCAAACCCAAATCATTTACTAGGCAGCAGCTCTGCCTTCGCTTGGCGACAGTTAACAACCACCGACACAACAAAACATCTCATGTGTATTATATTCAATCACTAGGTTTCTATCTTCATTTACATGTTTCATGTTGTAAGACTTCATAAATATGTAAACCTAGGGTTGGTTATTCTACTTAACTACTAATTTTATCTCGCAATTGAAATCGTTTGATTGGCTGTAAGAGTAGTTTTTAATGTCAATTCAATGGCTCTAATCGAGAGTTAAGGTTAATAGTTAAGTAAGATAGTTAAACCCTTAAATCTAATGTTAACATAAATTAGAAACCTCTTCCCATGTTCGCAAGTGAAATGGTGCAGTGGCACCACTCTCACTTGCCTTTGCTTTTCTTAAGCCGAGTGACAGGTTTGAGCAATAGCAAATAATTTTTTTACTTTGTGTGAATAGCTCTCTCCCACTTATTAAAAACAGATTTTTTGGTTATATTTTAGAGTTCTATCTCAAAAGTTTTTGACGGTTTTAATTGTAATTGTAATGTCAAGAAAAAAAAAAAACAAGAATCACTTCCCATATTTTGGTGTTAGTAAAATTTGAATTCAAGATGTCTCCCATATTTTGGTGTTAGCAAAATTTAAATTCAAGATGTCTGATATACAGATAGAAACTTTATTAATTAAATTAACTTATATTTATTAACCAAATTACATAAAATATAATGTGAACTTTTTTAAAGATGCGAAAGGTCGTGGGTTGATGTATCAAAATAATACATACAAAGTGTTTAATTAAATTTTAGATTCTTAGCATGTCCTAAACCTAATTTACACCTCAATCATATGTGATTTAATAGAAGCGACAATTGTAGACACGATAAGATAGCAAGATACAAAATTAGTAAGTTTAAATTAGATCTTATTGTATTTGAGTCAATATCATATCAACACGATAAGCCCCATTGAGTAATTGGATTATGTTTGAATTTCAATCCTAGCCAATTTTTTAATATTTTAATGATTGATTATTTTCACATAATAAAAGAATTTTGTTGATCATGTCTTATCAGATAACTTGTTAATCTACTAAATCATACTTAGATTTAAACATATAATATGATAATTAAGCTAAACATATAGTCTAAGTTAATATATATATTTATTTATAAGTTAATATATATATGTATGTATGTATTTATATGACACTACAACTCACATTGCCAACCCTGAATAAGGATAAAAAATTTTGCGAATGTCTCAAAATCTTTTAAAAAGATATACTGCCTTGTTGGTTCAGCAAGGACACCGAATGAATGTTGTCATATTTTTTACAAGTTATTTTGTACTGTTTTATTGTTATCAATCTAGAGGAATGATATTATGAGCTTAAATAACTTGGCAATAAATAATATAAAATAATATTTAACTATCGGTTGAAAATTCTTATTCAATAATTATAACTATTACTTCAATAACTATCCTTATAACCAATCCAATAAATATGATTATTAGATAAGATAGACCTACCCATCAAACATATCACAACATGAAACCAAATTAAACAAAAAAGAAGAGAGTTTTCGGATGTGGATCAAGGAGTTTTAAAATCGATCAAATCAATGTTTGATTGAAGATCACTCAAATCCATGAAAAGAAACAATTAGGGAAAAAGAAATAACACACTGAAATCCAGATCCCAAATTTTAGCAAATTTGGAAGGGGATTGTTGATTGGGATTTTGGTGGAAAATTGGGATTGTAAAAGAAAATCATATTTGAGAGATGTTTATTATATTATAAGAGAAATTTATTTGTTTATTAATTTACATTTGTGAGCAGGTCCAGTATTTTGTTCCGTTGAAGGCACGTGACTTGCACAACACACAAGACATCATTGGGAATTTGGAACATAACCACCTCTTGCTTCGAAGACAAAACTTCACCATTTTCAACCCAAGAAGATTGTTAACACTTCCTCCTATAGAACTATGTATACAAGAATCTTCTCAATTTCCAGCATTAAAAAAATATGAATTTTTGGATAAATAATAAACTATAATTTATATCATCATTCACAAATCATGCACAAATTCTTGTTTTTGTTCACATACACTAACACTTAAAAAAACTCTGTTCTAAATTTTTGAGACTAATTTGCAACACATAATTTTTACTACTATTTTATGACATTTTCACTCATTCTTTTTATTATTATTATAAAACTATATATATATATATATGAGTAACCCAAGAATTGGCTTAAATGACTGGACAAACTTATATATAATTATTATATCATCAATATATTATTTAAAAAATTAATATAATAGATATAAACCAACTTATCATATCATTCAGATAAGTTTTTAAAAAGTATAGTATTAATATATATATCTATATATATCAATGTTTATTATCTTTTGTTTTGAGATTTTTTATATTCTATAGCCGTTAGAATTAGACAGAGTTTGGTAGAATTTTTGATAACCAAGCTTGGGTCATTGTTGTTTAGGTTTGATGTTTTGATGGTTGACAACTTGACATATTGACTAAACCTTGTCACCTAATCGTTCTACAAGCTCAACCCACACCCTGCAACGACAAAAATGCAAGTGGAATCTGAACCTAAAAATACATAGTACATTGACTCTTAAGTTTTTTTTCCCTTTGAAGACGGTAGACACTATGCGTCATTGTCTCAAAACAATAACTACAATTTTTTTTATCATTTTTCAATATTAATGTGTCTTTGTCACATGCTATTAGTCTTTTTCACTCACTGTGAGACTGTTGGGGTCTAAATACCTAAACACAGACCAATACAATTAACAGACATTTCTGTTCGCAAGCGGGCAGATAGAAATTGGTAGAGAATTGAACGTGCAGGTCAACAACTCTTTATATCTAATCAATCCAAACTATAGTTTGTAGAGAGTTTAACATTGGTTCGGTTTGGTCACATTGACCGTGCAATCAAAGTTTCATCAATATCATATTTGGGACCACATCAAGAGCCATAAAAAACGCTTCACAGTAGTTGGAATCTGAGATATAAGATATATTTACAGGTATCCATGATTGTAGTCAATATGTGTGTATAATACTATTATAAACATGATACAATATCATATATGAATAGGATGCATTGTGTGTATAATGTTTTTAAAGCTATTTAAACCGTAAATTATTAAGATCTTTCAAGGTTTTAGCTAATTACAAGCAGACCCGTCTAGTTGAAAAAATAGATGCCATTGCTGCAACTGTTCCTTATGAGGCTAAAGATGGATTACATCTATTTGTTATTTTGTTTCCAAAAGCAAAAGAATATGCTACCAAACAATAATCACAGAACATATGTATTCAATATCAAATCAAGAATGATGTAAGAATCAATTGGGAGTGGAAGAACAAATTTTGGATGAGAAAAAAATTCTATCATCGCAAATTCTGTTTAAAATTACTTACAACAATGTGAGTGGATAATTTACAAGTCGCCTACTGAAAAATGGACTGTGCTGTCTCCTCCAACTCTGCTCCAAACAAAGAAGTTATAGTATTAAGCATACATGTGGAGAATGAAGAAACTGCGATGTTAGAAGCAAGCCAATGAGGAAGAGATATTTGATTGGCTTAGAAAAGCTCACCTCGGTGAAGACAAGTTCATTCAACCTAGGTGTCAGCAGCGAATTACGAAATTCTATATTTACAATTTGGATTTAATCTAACCAACCAAATATACATTCGGCCCCCGCAGCGATGAGAACCTTCAATTGGACGTCTCTGCTGCGGTGGAGCAAACATTATTTGCTTTCTAAGAAGGGAAAAAAAACGTTTGTTTTGGAAGATTAAATCATTTGACATTGCTACTATTGAGTGGAGGTTGCATCAAGTGTTCGGACTCTATATGTGAAGCATTCTTCATTGACTTCTCATTTTCCGCTGATTTCTTCATTTCTAGTTCCAGCTGCTTGCAGTTCTCCTCATGGGCTTTATTAAACATTCTCACAAAGTTGAGTAATGTTGAAATAACTGCAGCAGTAAATCAGATGAGCAATGAACAAGCAGTCGGTTATAATTATGTAGCCTGTAGTAGCATAGAAAATATGAAGAATCGCTCTACTGGAAATATTATGAACCAACATACCTTGCTCAAAGGGACAGCGAGCTGGATCTTCTCCGAAATAAAGAATTAATGCATCCACATTTCTACCCTGTAAAACATTGAGCTCCAGGTAAAGAAAGAGTCTCATTGGTTAAACACCATCGAACATGAATGCAGTTCTTTACACCAGAAGGTTTTCATCTTACCACCCCAGAATACAATGAAGCTAAAGTCCTCACTTCAGCTTCAGCAAAACTAAGGAACTCCTTTAAGTTCTGACCAACAAAAACCAAGCCATAAGTTCAATGAAAATCAAACAATAAAGACGAAATACAACAGGAGCAAGCATAAATAATCGAATGGTATGAAGAAGAATACAAATGGTTGTTCATATGCAAGCATTTTCAGTACATGTATTTTGCAATCAGCAATAGCTGGATAAAGTTGATTCCCAGGTTCTGGTTATGCAGCCCATTTACTTTGCTTTATACAGATTCTGTTTCAATGTCTTGTACATGATCAGGTTTGATCAAGCATTGTATTACTAATCAAACTACAAAAGCAGGTCAATAATTTACTACCCGATTGGATCAAATATGCTTAAAATTTCACAAATTAGACCTTAATATCAACTCGGTCAATTCTAGTTTAATTTGCCAGTCATACTATCATGCAATGTGACATGTTTATCACGACGATGCTCCAATAACTCAAATCCTTACAGTTACTGATAATGGACAATCCCAAAGCCATTAACCAAAGAATGAAGAAAAATGATTTCTTAATGCAAAAGCAGATATACCGGTAAAGAACTAACAAAGCATTGACTGCAATGAAAAAGCAATAGTACACTTACAAGCAAATTTTGCCTAATTCTAATATCAACAAATCAAAAGTGAGATAACATGACTAAATACCTTAGTAAAATTTTCCGATACAGGACCATCATTTTCAGACATAGACAGTTCCTGAACAACTTTTTCCAATCCTTTGCTTAAGGCTTGCATTTCCTCAGCCAGAAATTTCAATTGTATCTAGATAGAAATCACATATCAGTTAGAACACCAGCTTTCATCTGACCAATCCTCACCAAAAACAAAAAATTACCTTTGATGCAGGTTCCAAACTGGTAAGGTCTTTTACAAAATCTAGAAGTTCTGGTAATTTATCAGCAAGTACCTACAGGTAATTAAGCAGAATAAATGAACAAATATTATGGCAACTTCTCCACAGAGGAGCACAAAAAATGTTACCAATTATACGAAGAAAGACATAATAAGTCCATAGATACAATATTATATCATAACTTGAAACAATGTAAGCAAGACACATGCTTATCACATGTTAATGCAACAGATATGATCCAGACAAAGCAGATGACTGTCTCAGTACATTTACAACATGAAGCTATATTACGACAACAAGTCTGCAATTGATATAGCTCACAATCCAGTACAACATAATCGCACAAAGCATGTTGAAGTGGACCGACACTTCATCAAAGAAAAACTTGAAAGTGGCTTGATTTGTACTCCCTATGTTTCAAAGAATGGGCAGCTTGCAGATATCTTCACTAAAGGATTATCAAATCACTCATTTCAATACATTTTAAGCAAGCAGGGTATGAACAACATCTGCTCACCATCTTGAGGGGGAGTATTGAAAGATATTAACAGATTCCTAGGGAGGATTTGCTTCCCTCAAAGATAGAGATTGTACAGGCTTTAAATAGCTATAAATTAGGACTTAATTTCTAGAGATTGTTTTTCTTAAATAGAGCATAGTATATTCTACATATGATTGTACTTCTTTCTACAGAAATATACTGAAAAGCGATAGATTTGTCTTCAACACATTTTTTGGTCTTATTTCTCCAACCACATGGCAGGGGCAAGCCGTGTGAAATTGTAATTTGCTATTTACATTTGTTGTTTGTTTGTATTTGACCTTGAGCCATGTGACAAGCCTATTGGTTTTACACGTGAGGGGGTGTGGGGTACTTAAGTACCATTTTTAGGCCTTTTACTATTAGATCAAGCTTTTGGATCTAACTGTTACCAACCCAACCAAACGCCAGGGGCAATCGACTGATCATCTTACATTTATTTCTCTTCAATATTTACATATTGACAAAAAATGCTTCAAATGAACTCCTAAAGTACTCACATGAATACTGTGTTTACTATAATGCCCATAAATGCATCAAAAACTGTAAGATTCAATTCATATAAAAATGAAAAAGCACACCAATAAGTGCATCTGCAGCCATACAATGACTTACAAGCATCGGCATGAGTGCCACCCGGATGCATATGTAACACATCATAAGCATTTAATGCACAATACTACACAATTTCTAGTTCAGTGGGAATGGTGATGTTCATAAGGATTAGAAGTTTGTTATACCTTACAAAGATAATGCATAAGAGTCATCTTGTTGTTCCGTGCACGTGTATCAGTAAGTTTAAGAAGGCTATCCAACCGAAATCCAACCGCCGAACCTAAAGCCAAATCAAGAAAAGAAACAAAAAATAAAAGAAAAAGGAAACATTAATGATACTACGAGACAAGAGAAAGTGTACCATCAATACAAAAGATTGCAGAATGGCAAACTTATTTTGAGTTAATAAAATTCTATTCTATTTTGTTTCCTATCAAAAGGAAAAATATTATGATTCTGAGAAAAGAATTAACAAAAAAGAGCAATAGCAAAAAACAGGAAATAGAAGTATCAGAGTTCATATATCAAATATCCATAATAGCTCAGCTTATATCCACTTGTATCCAAAGGCATCTCAAGCTATTTCAGGTTAACACAATTGCCAGACAAGTCACAGCCACATATCATTTGGATTTCAATCACTCAAGATTAACATGTTGTGAATACCAAATGAAAGTAGCAAAAAGCATGTATAAGATTATTCTGCTCTTTGCAATCCACCCAAATCACAATGTATACTGCTAAAGCTTCATGCTGGTGGTGAAAACATGTTACATTCACATAAGTAGCCAGTAGGAAAAAAGTAAAATCCACAATATGCAAACTCTGGTCTTTAAAATCCAACAAATACAACATTGAGAATATGCTCTTTTTTCAAATACTTTTACAAATTTCTCTTATTGCCACACAAGTTACTTTTTGATGGATTACAAGATAGATATATTTTAAAACTGACTTATCACAAATCATAAGATGCAAAATTGAAAAAACGTTAAACCTTAAGAAAAGGTTGTTCAAATCCTCAAAGATGATAGGTGTTCGTAATAAGTCCTCAAACAATTACCCAGGAGTATCTTAAGGACTTTCAGCTAATAAAAGAGAGCCTCAATTCATCTTCATAGATGGTAAAAGCTCTAACAGATTTCAATACTTGAGGAAAAAAAAATTATTGGAACATTCAAAGTAGATCTACTAATACTATTTATCTTTCTTGGTCATGATTTCTGTGACAGAAAATATTAATGTTTTCCGCTTACTCAAGGAACATATGATAAATAATCTAGCCAAGAAACAAATAAGCAAACATTTCACTCACCCCTGGCAGTTCCCTGGTTCAAAGCATTTCCTAATGAAAGAATTGTCTGCATGATTCTCTTTAATTTTGCAGAGTTTCTGATCTGATAGGAACACAGTAGAGGGATCAATGTGATGTCAGTCCTTTATATGTTTAGACCAGTTTCCACAAATATGAATGAGAGTAAATGAGCACATCTTGCCTGTTCTGCCACCGAGTTCACAATATTCAGGCTATTTCTAAGGTCAGAAACCTAGACAGCAAATCAAAATACCAGATTAGTATCCACACACCCTGTGCTAATAAATATTCAAGTTGATTAACGCTTCATTTTACCTGGGAGCGAAACTGTATCTTAAATGAGAAAACTCTGAGCTTGGCTTCTACTCGAGGAACTTGCATTAACTCTAAGAAGAACTGTCAGAAACATTCAGAAAGCATATTAATTTCAGAAGTGATCCTGAATACATAAACACTTGTTACAGTTTCTTCCTCCAAATGGAGTTATATGACATTGACTAAGATAGATGCCTATATGGTTTGTTGTTGAACATAAATGCATAGCGTAGTGGTTTTTCAACTATTCAACAGATCTGCCAAAACCTTAACACAATCGGAAAAAGACACTTTTTTAACAAGGGCAAATGCAAGAAGGTATGCTCGTTTAGAGAAGACAGCACATATCATCCATTTGAAGCCATGGAAGCTGATAGTAACTGATCAATCATTTTACTGATTAAACATGACATTTAAGCATAAGAAAGTGCTTCATATCAAAGTCATTCTATGAACAGAACACATATGCTATGTAGACAAACATATAAATATTGAAACAAAACCTAAATATGTTTTTTTTTTTTTTTTTTTACTTCTCAATGCTACCTTTCCAACTTTATGCATAAAATATTTTCCCAATAATTGCTTCCTGTCAAACAGAGGCATAATCCTATAAAATGATATCCACAATAGAGTATAGCCCACAAAAATGTTCCCCTAAAGAGAAACTGTCATTAAGACTACAAGTATCAATCCATATATATGTTCATTAGTGAAAGTAATATAACTCAGTTACCTTTTCATGGATTTAACATCCGTCTATTTTGATTGTTACTTTTCACAAATAACAAAATTCAACTAATTAATATTTCTAGCTAATTAAAAAGAAAGCATCAAGCTCTAAAAAAAACTGACCTGTAAATTTGTAATATTGAAATCAACAAGCAACAATGCACGAAACCTGATTGAAATGATTCCTAGATTGATAATTTAAAAAAAAAAAAAAAAAAAAAAAAAGAAATTCTCAAATCAAAATTTTTTGTTGATTAAGTATTTTCATTCCAATTGAAGTACCACATATAACATAACTTCCATACATTACACATGTAATAGAGGTATTGACAAAAATACAATATGCATGTCAAATAATGTTAAATGTCAATCAATACTAGTTTATCCTTTCCACAAAAGACTTTGGGAATAAAATAAATAAAAAATAAAAATAAAATCTCACCTGTTCACATTTTCCTAACTTATCTTTTTCTCCTGTGTAGCCCTAAACACAAAATGTAAAAGTAATTATAACTTGAAATTCAACTTAAACAGATAACAATAATATCTTGAGGCAACTGTCTCTTGACTATAAATCAAGGCCACGAGGTCAAAGAAAATTGTAGAATAAAATATTACTATGATCAAGGATTTAACAAGATAATTAATTTGATAACCATCCCTTCTACCTTGAGTTGTTCCATTTCCTCCTTTGTTGGACAAAACTTTATAAGATTTTCCACCTGATCAACGTCCATTGCTGATTCCTCCAGGACAAGCACTGAACTCTGTCAGTTTCACAAAATAGGAAAATATAACTGATTAGAAAATATTTTCTTATCACACGATATGTCTAAAATAAGGTAATCTAAAATATATTTATTTTTTAATTTTTAAATTTTCCTTTTGTTTTTGTTTTTTTTTTTTAAAAAAAAAAAATTGGAAGAGTTTAAGATTTATTTAGAATTTATTATGTAATCATTCATTTACTCTAATCCAGTGGTTTAGGACAATGCCACATCATGGCATGCTTAAATCATAAGTTTATTGAGTCTAAAGATGATGCAACTCTGTACTGATCCTTGGATTAAAAGAGGTAAATGGATGAACATCGATGTCAAGATTTAAGTAAATATTTAAGTAATTTAACTTATTCATTTAAGTGATTACTTTTGATTTATTTAAGTTCCTCCCTTTCATTCTTTTAGTTATTTTTGGTTTTTATTTTAAAATATTAATTAATTTTCAATTTAATTAAATTAATGTTCATTTTCAATCTCTAATGATTTAAGGGTATTTAAGAAATCTAGAAGTTACATAAGGACATTCTTGTCTTTTAATGGCCAAATTAAGTCAATTATTAGATGTTGAGACTGAGATAGTGTCAACAAATTGAAATTTCATTTCCACTTGTCAAATGTCCGACCTTGGGGGAGATTACTATAATTTGCCCTATTTTTAAAGATGTACACAGTCACAAACGATAAACGATAAGATTCATCTTACCATTAATTCAGGCAGTGGAACCTTCACCTTTGAAAGCATGATTTCACAATTATATGCTCGTCTGTGTTCAATCTACAAGAAGAGAGTTCTTTATTAAAGAGAAGGAACGAAAAAAAGGACTAAATACTAATTCATATCAATCAAAACTATAATATCATAGAGAAAAAAAAAAGGCCATACCAAAAGCAATAATTTACAGTCTCTTTTCATGGTAAGACAATTTAGGTGTCCACTATGTGATTTCCTACTTCAAGTATTACTTCTTTACTTGGGTAGATGACGAATGGTCAGCTTCAAATCATAGATATGTAAACTCAACAGATAAATGTAGCAAGAGCTTGGTTTTGAAAACCAAAACAAAAAAGTTCTGAAGCTTTTTTAATGGGTGACATCACAAGATACTGTGAAAACTAGCTGTGGTTTTTAGTTGTCAGTTTTAACTACAAAGTACCAGCTACCATCAATAAAATATTGTGTATTAACAAATCACAAAAGCAATTTGATGCAAGGATGCATAGTTCAGTAAAATTATCATGCATATTGATTACTGTGCATAAACACATAAAAGGACATTTTCAAATCATTTGATTTCAAGACTGTTCTTGAGTTAAACCAAAACAGGAAGCAATAAAGGAAAGCCATCAAGGATGATACTTTGGAAAAAAATGATGTCCAAAACAGTACTTTTCAGATAATTGACTCCCAAAGTATCTTTACAACATCCACACTCCAGTTCATGGTGATAATTTAACATCAATGTGGACAGTCGAGTAACAAAAAAGAACAAACTCAATTATGTATTATATAAGAGTCAAGGATTTAGTATTGTAGTACCAGTTGCACTTTTTCAGGTTTGGCACTACGTGAACCATGCAGACCTGATTTTCCTCCTTGATCTGAATTTGCAACGGTTGCTGAGAACAGACTCTCAAGTTCTGACATGTCAATCTCTGGAGCCCTACATGGGTGATAACAAAAAAAGGTTCAAAGACTTGAGGGATGCCGAAAGAATTAGTAATCAACTAACATAAAAAGTTTTCCTTAAGCAAAGTGGAACACACTTGGAAGCTTCACCAGCTTTTTGTGCTTCAGCCCATAAGCTTCCTGACACAGCTCTTGATAACTTTAACCAATGCAAAGGCTTCAATTTTTTGGTTTGATGACTCCTTGAATTAACAGTACGTAATAATCGCCCCTTTCCAGTGGAAGGAGAAAATAATGGTGGTGCAGGAGATGGAGGCCCTCCTTTACCATGTTCTGGAGCAGCAGGCGGCTTCGAAAGCCCTCTACCAAAAGGAACAGGATAGGGAGGAGAAGGGACAGGCGAGGCATTTGACGGCAAACGGGGAGCAGGTGGGGGTGACAGTGGCACTGGAGATGAAACTGTTGAATTAGATTTCGTGCCATGAAGAGGAGGGGGTGGAGGTGGAGGAGGTCCAGCCCTAACAGATATATTCTGTGTTGGCAGTGGCACTGGAGGAGGAGGGGGAGGAGTTGGAGGTGGTGGAGTCTTTGATGAAGCAACTGCAAGTGCTTGAGGGGAAGGAGTAGAATGTGGAGCATTTGAAATTCTATCTGAGACTGGAGTCTTCATAGGTGGTGTTGGAGGTGGTGGAGGCGGCATCAGAAGAGTTGATGAAGCAATTGCAGGGGCTGTAGAGGCAGGAGTACTAGACAACAAAGCACTGGAAGTCATACCTAATGATGGAGTCTTAGTTAGTGAAGAATCTTCTAAATTTAAGGCTGAACTATCATGAGAAGGTAGCTTGGGCGGGGGTGGAGGAGGAGGAATAGCTTTTGAGGAAGTACAAGTCATGGAAGGTCGAATTGGAGGAGCTTGTGGTGGTGTTGCTGGTGAAATTGAAACATCCTTGACTTCCAAAGATTCAGATCTAGATGAAACAGTTGGAGCTGAATCTGCGACGGCCAGTGATTTTGTCATTGAATGAGTGACCTCAGCAGAGGAAGCATGATCATGCAACTGAGGTTTACCACTGACAGCTTGGTGTGAGTGTGAATCTTGCATAGAATTATGAATAACTGAAGTAGAGGGAGAAGACTCAGGTGTCTTTTGGGAAACAACCTCAGAGTGACTTGGTTGTTGAAGGGCATTCTGAGATTCACGAGGCTCTTCCCCCTTCTTACTTGAATCAGTGTCTAGAGAGACTTTTGTTGATGGCACAACTTGAGTCTTTAGAGCCATGGATGTTGAACTCTTAGTGCTATCCTCCAACACTTCATTCTTTACTTTATCTGGATGATATTTAGGACTGGGAGCACTGTCTTGGAGCATATTTGATACACTTAGGTGTTGGAGCACATTAAATGCAACATCTGCCCTGGGATCTAACCAATCCACATGGCTAAAGATCTCATGAACTTTAGCAAATGCTTCAATTGGAAGGCCTTCCTCATCAAAGCAAGAAAGGTCAACAGGGATAACAGAAGAAGCAGCTTCCATCTCGGAGAAAAGAATCTTCATCCAACATTTGTATCAGAGAGAGCACCATTTGCAAAGCAATGCTCATAAAAAATAAAAAGAAAAATAGTGAAGGCCAAGACACATACCTCAGCTCTGAATTCCTTTGGAAATAGTTCTTTAGCATCCCATAACATGTCAACTTCATCCAGGTTAAGCATCAAAATGTTTGATCTGATAAAAGCTGTGTTAAACACAACTCGAAACATCATTCCTTCTCGTTCCATGTCATCATTCAAGTTGATGCACTCAAGCACAACATCACCTTGTATATGGCAGTTGATGTCAATTTTAACTAGTTCACATTCTGCCTGCAACAAATAAGTGGAGGTGGTCCAGCCAATCATTTATTTCAGACTTTGGATCAAATTGTAGGTGCCATGTGCGGAGCGTATGCACCCAAAAATATAGTGAAGGTATTGTAAAATTAAAGAGATGAGATAAATCACAGCAGAAAGAAAATATGGTTGTGCATGAAGTAATTAATTGAAACTTCATTCAAGTTTAGAGTCCTAAGCACTTGGTTAATGTAGCAGATTCAACCTTGTGCACATCTGAAGCTCCCAACAAACCATTCCCAATTTCCTATATATCCCCTAGCTTCTATGTCCAACACCAGCTACTTGTAAGGTCTCAAAGTGTTCACAAAAATCATTTTTACCCGAAGCCATACATAACAAAATGACCTGCTTAATGTTAAAGTCTCATCTAAGAGGTTCCTAGACCTAGCCTTTGTGACAATTCTAATTACATGTGCTGTCTCTTTTGGACAGTTCATGAAGTAGGATGAACATGAATTGTGTGCGCAATCTGGGTGGAAGAATTTTATGTCAATGTAGCTAATAGGATTATTCATAGAGAATTTCCTGTTCACAACAGTTTTTGAATTCTTCAAATAAATAAATCATATCAAGTGCCTACACCTTCTTTCATATCCCATCTTAACACAATTGATTCACATTAAACTCATAACAAATTTAAAGGCTTATTTGGTGAGAGTGACTGTTAAACGCAGACTAAAAAGGCTGAAGAATTTATGATGAATAATGAAGGTGGGTCTGTCTGATTCATCAGATGTAAAGGATGCGAACCCCAAATCTTGTAGTACCATTAATAAAATTAAACATCCCCTCTCTTGTAATTAAGTCTGAAAACTCAAGCTTTTTTATTTGGTGACACAGTGATCAAACATCAAATGATAATCATGACCTTTAATCTTCTAATTACTTCAGTGGAAAGCCTATGTGAGTTATAAAAACAGACAAGACTATATTTAACTCCTAGGAAGTGGTTCTATCCTTGATCATCAAATAATATCACCCATAAACTGGCAGAATGGGTCATCTTTTAAGATTCGATAAAGTCATCCCAGTTTAAAATTGCTGTCCCCGGGTAATTTCAAAAATTGTTGAAGCAGAGGCCCTTTATTATTTGGTTTTTATTATTTAATCCATGCTGGTTCCTGTTAATTTTGTTTTGAAATATCCTCATACAAGACCCCCTTAATTAAGGACAAGTTCTACAGTGAAGACAAATCCTTCTTTCTGATTCAATGATGAATGTGAAAGCAGTCAAATAAAACACAGCTAAGGTATACAAAAAATAAGGATATAGTACCACCTGCTTATACGTCCGAACTGTTTTACTTCTTTTGTTGTTAGAGAATAAGACTTTCGTACGTCGATCAGTAACAAGAAAAGGATCCTGTCCATATATTCGAAATATCGGCCGGCAACCTCCCTCTTCATCAAAATTAGGAATAGATCTGAGGATGATACAATCTAAGGTGAGGGCTCTATCCAAAGGAGGCCATTCTGATGCTACATTCCTCCTTGAGATGTACTGAAGATACCTCAATTGAGAAGGGACTGGATTCAGAGGTGAAAGCAGGTGCAAAAGCTCACGAGGAGCCTGTTTATAAACCATATCCAAGGTCTTCTGCTCTCCACTATACTGCTTCCTATAGATCAAGAGTGCAGCCAACATGAAAGCCAAAACCGGCCAGCCACCCATTTCACAATGCATTATCAATACATTATGATGCCCAAGTGAGAGCCAACTTTCAGTAGATCTCAGAAAGTGGTGGATAACCTCCATTGTCAGCAAAGGGCAACCCTCATAGTGCCGAGGGTAGTCCATTATTGTTATGTCATACTCCGACAAGATATCAGCCATTAGGCTTTTCGTCCGTTCTTCACGGAAATTGAACACCAACAACTGAGCATCTGGATATTGCTCTTGTAGTTGAGCAATTATTCCTCCTACATACCCCTTATACTTTTCTTCTTCGAAGGTATCGGTAGTAAAGCACCAGTTGAAAACTGCATGCACATGAAATGAGAAATCATCAGTAATCATCGCAAATTTCATATAATAAAACTTGTTTTAGTGAATTATATTTCCCTCCAACTCTCGAAATAAGCATTAAGGATCGACTGAAAAACAGAGATTTAGGGCAGTTCCCTGAATTAAACACGATATAAAATCATGCAAAACCTTGAGACTGCCCCCCAAATTGAATCTAGGCCGGGTGAAATTGAACTCTCGCACAAATAATCAAGAGTCCATTTGGATCGGCCCTGGGTTAAGTAATAACTTCAAAAGACAGAAGGAAAATTGATTTGTGATAACAGTAAACATAACAAAAAGAATAAAAGTCATAGTAGACGAGAGAAAGAAAGAGATTGTTATATTTTATTCAATCAAAGGCACAAGTATATGTAAATAGAACTAAACTAAAGAGTAGGAAGGTAACTGAATCATTTTTAATTACTTCTCAATTACTGTCAATCATTCTATAATTACTCCTCCATCACTCCCAGTCAATCTCAATCAATCAAGAGCTAAAAGCTGATTTCAACAATTTGCTCTTGCAGAACTCAAAGCTCGTAAATCCCACAGCCTACGTTCGCAAAAACAATCCATGCAACATTTCAACCGCCATCAAATTTTTCTTAATTACATAATTATGATCTGACCACACTTAGACATCAACTCTCACGTAACTAAGACGACTTTAAGGATTCTAATTGCAATTATGTCCTTCAATTGACCTTATTTTCCGCCACTATCATAATATCATCACAAGAAAATTCTGCAAAGGGTTAAAACTGTATTATCCGTCACTAAGAATCTAACTACGAACTTAACTCTAGCATTTAGGCTTTTACCTGCAAGCTTAACTCTAGCATTTAGGCTTTTACCTGCAAGCTTAAGTTTTGATTTAAATGCAAAACTTCACGCTATTGACATTGATATTGAATAATAACTGAAAATAAAATAAAACGTCAAAAAATTAAAAAGCAGCTAAAAAAGAGAGTCTTCATTTACACTCACTAACCAGTCTCAAAACTCGAATTCAATTTTCATCAAAATCGTACACATAAAAAGCAAATCGAAAAAATGAGAAAATGAAAACGAAGAGAGAAACAAACCGTAAACTCGGTCAGAGATCTCAAAGAGTCCGTCAGGCGGCTTCCTGTAAAAGAACTTTCGAAACAACGCCATTTTCGAAGAACAGAAGAAGAGGAAGAAGAAGAAACACTTAGCAAATTTAAATAATAATTAATAGTAACTGAATAACAGAATTTAAAAACCAAAAAAGAAAGATGTTGTCGTGGTTGTTATCGTGGTGTCAAGTACGATTCGTTAACAGAATGATTATCGTTGTTTGTTGTTGTTATTGAGATTTAAGAAGACGATGGAGTGTTGTCATCGTCAAACTCCCTCTGATTTGATTTGTTTAAATTATTATTATAATCATGATAATCATAAGCTACCGACTTGCTTGAAGCGGGTCAGATGACGTGGATCGCATTACCGCTCGACATGTCAACTACTTTCCGGGCCCCTCCTTCCCTGTCTCCTTCCCAGGTTATAATAAGAGATTTTTTTTTTTTTTTTTTAATAACGTTGTTGTCAGGGAATTATCACCTAATTACGCTGACTATAATATTAATTATTTGATGGTAATGGATTATGAATTAATTATCATTCATATATTACATTATTTGAGGGTGTAATTTTAGTAATTAATTTTGATAATGAACAGGTAACCACCCTGCACCACACCTACATTAAAGTCGAAATATTTGAAGTGGAATTTTTTTTTTTTTTTTTATTTCTGACACTTTATTACGATCAAATGATTACTGAGATCAGTTCAGATAAGACTCTAGTAATACAACTTGAATGATTGTTCCTAAATATTGGGAGAGGCCTGCTAACACCATCACACCTTTATGAGTATTTACATAAAATGTGAGATTTATTAATACTTGAACCTATTGGAGTAGTGGATGGAGATGAAAAACCATTAAACCACCCTGCTTATGAGCATTTGATGTGAATATATATTGGCTCATTAATAAACGAAAAATAATGTGCATCATCTCCAAACTTATGTGGTTATGAATATTTCTATTCAATCCATTATGAGGATTCAAATCTTACTATTTTTATTTTATGAATGTGTGTGTGTGTGTTTTTTTAATGTATGTCGATATAATAGCTATCTCTTATTTTGAGACTATTTGATGGAAAATTTTTTCTTAATAATAATGTTGATGAGATTCACAGGTTTTTTAGACTCTATAATGATTTTGTTAGAATTATTTAAGAAATCTATTTAGGGGAAATCTAACGTCCTAAAATCAATTGGAATTGGTCAAAGCAACCTCAAATGAATTGACCTCCTTAGGCCCAATTGAAAGGAGTTGCCCAAATCCTCTCAATGTCATCCAAAGAATAGTTTCAACACCTGGTGCGGTGTTGACATAGTGCAAGTATGACATGTCTCATTAAAAGGAAAGGCCCATGGCATGCATCTAGCCCCAGAGGTCAGTTGAGCCAATGAGAAATAAACAAACATTCCCTGCAACCAACCAATAAGGAAGAGGTAAGGAGAGTTGGAAAGCGACAGGATATAAAGAAGACAATTGGCAAGAAGCAAAGGTGTAAATGGAGGGGAAACTGATGGAAAATTGATAATATCAAGGGAAAAGAAAATGACCAGCAAACCTCAAGTCACAGACAACAACATATAGAAGAAGGTAACTGTTCACCTAACATGTAAAGTTTTTCAACAAGACATGGAATAAACTAATATGCGAGAAGACTCTCTTGAAAGAGATTCTCATAAATATTAGATCTCGTTCTAAGTTTACTTAGTGATATTTTATATCTTTTTTTCTTTAAAAACTCTTCAACAAACTATAACTTTCAATCAATGAAAGCTTTCCCCACGAAAACTGACTTGAGCGTCGAAGGGTTTTCACCGGTGAAGTATCGATGACCCCTGACCTTCATTCCTTATTTAGTAGGTACAACAAAGGGATGAACAAATGAAGAAAGAGGAAAATGCATATACTCCAAGGAAACAGACCATCTAATTAGAGATAGGACCTACTTCACCACCGAAACTATGAGTATAGAGACCTTTCACAAGCAAACCATCTATAGCATCTGCAGAGCAGCCTGGGAGCAAGGATCCCTCGCCAGCAAACAGCCTGTAACATCTATAAAGTAGCTTAGGAGTTTGGATCTTTTGTTCATAATAGTTTGTAACATCTGCTTTAGAGGCTTAATCCGCTAAGTAGCTTATGGAATTAACTTGGGGATTTATTTTCTAAATCATATTCAACTAGGATCTTGATTTTACTGTTGATATATCCCCTGTGGACAATTTTTGTATCAACAAAGTTCAATAAAATCTTGAGGAAAATGATAAGATTTACTATATATATATATTTCATAAAAATCACTTTAAAATTCATCCAAATCGATTAATTAAATGAAATTTTATGAAGTTAATGACTTTTTTACTATATTTAGATTTTATTAAATTTCATAAAAATCCGAATTTAATACAACTAAATTTTATTAGATTTTATATAAATCTAAATTGAATATACCTAGATTTTAATGGATTTTATACAAATCTGAATTGAATATACCTAATTTTCAATAGAATTCATTTAAATCTGAACTGGATATACTCAAACTTCTAAAATCCTTTAAATTTCAATGAAATTTTAAATTGAATACATATATATATTTATATATATTTGTATCATATAAATAGTAATCGATCTTGATATATTTGTTAAAAATATGCTACATTAGTTATAAGTTTAAAAATAATAATTACTTTTTCAATTTAACTAATCGAACACCATCCCAACCAATAACGAGGTGCAATTATCCATTTTTATTGTTACAAAATTATAAATTTATTTATTTATACTGTCAATGAAAAAGAAATAAAGAAAAAAATTAATCCCATTGTAATTTGAATTGGATTCGAGTTTTAAGAAATAAAAGGCAATTACAGTTGTGAAAACAAAATATATCTAAAGCTATTACTCTAATAATTAAAAATTTTCACTTCATCGGGTAATTTTAAATTTAAAGTTTAGACAGATGAAAGTAGACATATATATATATATATATATATATATTTACTTCTAAGTTTTAATTAAAATTTAAAGGCATACATTTACTCTTAAATTTTTTGTTTTCATGAAAGGTTTAGAATAATTAAGTTTTGGCCCATTTCAATAAAAGACATTTAAGATTTTATAGAATTTTATTTTGATCCTTATATTTTTTAAAAACTTTTTATTTTTAAAAGTAAATCCATTTATAATGTTCATAATCTCTTATATTTCAAAACCTCATCATATTAGTCATTATCGTCAATCAACAAGCAGTCAAACATTACAAATATAAGGGTAATTTTGTTTTTTAACACTAATTGATAATATAAAGACATGTCACATGTGTAAGATGAGAAAAAATTTTTAAAAGTTAAATAAAAATAATAATTACAAGTGTACGTAAAGGTAAAGGTAAAATAGTCTTTTATTATTTTCTGTTGATGTTGCCCATCAAAGAAACTAATTTGATAAGTTTTTAAAATGTAAGAGACCATAAATACTATAAATGAATTCGTCCAAATAAAGTTTTCAAACTAAAGTTCTCCTTTAAGATTTTCAACGAAAAGCAAGTGGGATGTTTGACAAAGTCTTTGAAAGCTCACCAAGTAATTTTCATGAGCCATTATTATTATTACTATGAAGTGACAGTTGCATTTATGGTAGGATCATACAAAAATGCTTCAAAAATTATGAACATGAAATTAATATGAAATACATATCTTTATACGGTAAAGTTGAGGCTACATTGTATTTTTCATTTTAATCAATAATTTATCAAGATATAAGGGAAAAAAAAAAACACTACAAATATTATTTGAAAAATATATTGTAAAATATAATTAATGGACAACTTAATTAATTAATAATTTAATATTATTGCAGAAACTTAAATAAATGTATGTGTTGACATTAAAAATCGATCAACATCCTAATCAATGCGAATTGAATGCTTAAAAATAAATGAATGGATATAATTATGGTGTGATAGTGGTGAAAGAAAGCAAAACAAATAGATAAAAAAAAATTTTACATGGTTCAATCCTTTGAATGATATCTATATCTACTGTTACATTATCTATAAGGTAGAAAACTGCAATTTAGCAAAGTTTCTACTAAGGTCTCTAGGATGGTCTAGTGCCAAGATGCTACTATTGTATTGTGTCTCATATGTACATGCAAATGACCATTTATATAATGTTAAAGTTCGTTGTTTACATTCAATTTAGACACTAAAATATAGAAAAGACTGAGAATTCTTTTATATTTTACATAAATCTATATATAATATATATACATTCGAATCAAAGTGTAAATATAACGGCTAACTCTTTAAAGTGATTTTTCTTTTAATATGAGGATTTTCCTATTTCTAGAACTTTGCATTGTAAAGGAAAAAACGAGCTGATGATACACTTCGAATTGTTACACTACTATGACCTCAAGCTATTCCTAACGCAAGCTGGTTGACTCGAGCTACTATTATTAAAATTAACCTTTAGATGTTAGTTTATGACATGACATATACTATTATTAAAATTAACCTTTAGATGTTTTTGATGACATGACATATACTGACACGTCATAAACTAACCGTCTTCATAATGTTTCATTTCTTTTTTTGGTCTTTGAGTTTGTTGGTCTTTTGAATCTTATTTGGACCAGCACTCATGTGTTAGTTTTAGGCACAATAATATGAAATCATCAAACCTAGATTTTCTTTGGAATAAAAAAATGATTTTTTTTTTTTGAAAATTTTAAAATTGAAGTATTGGTGGAAACTAATTTTATTAAAAAAAAATGTTTTAGAATTTAACATAAAAAAAAATGTTATAAACACAAGTAATTGAATCTTGTTAGTAATATAATTAAAGAAGTGAAATGGAATCAAATGGTTTATTTTGGATAAATAGAAAAGGATACATGGAAAATTGTATAAATCATCTAAAAACTAATAATCTAAATGATTTCAATTTAGTAAAATACTCTAGAATGAAAATAAAAATGAATTGTCTATTTTTTTTTTTTTTTTTTTTTTTGATAATTGGTGAAAACCTGGCAGACAACCGAGGTCAAACAGGATAGAACACTAGTGGGGTGATACGGGGAGCAGTTCGATCCAAAAAATTGCTCCCATATGAGAGAAAAGCAATCCATACATGAGTGAAAAAACAGCCCATATAAAGGTGAGGAGAAACTCATAATTTTATAGAACCCGTGACTTAGCCAGAGTTACGGGTGGGCCACCTTCACCAATGCGGCAGAGACCATCTATAAATGAACTGTCTAATTGACAATTTTTTGATGACACAATCCTACCATTTTATTTATTTAAAAAAAATTATTTTCATATATACATTGCCAACCAAGTGGTCAATGCCTTTATACATATTTGGGAAAGTCTGAACATATATAATTCAATGACTCTCTCTAAGCAAGTAATTTTAGAATAGTAATTTTAGAATTTGGATACTACAATTTTAACCTCCTTAAGCCCTGTATATATTATTTTTGAAAAATTAAAATCTAATTATTTAATAATTTTAGCATAAAAAAGGTGTTTGATTAAACTTTTCAAAGTGATTATTTAAATAGTAGCAGTTTTAAAAAGTTGGTGGGGGTTACTTTTGTAAAATAATTATAAAATAATATATTGTGAGATTTAATGAATTTTTTAAATTAATTTTAATAAAAAGATAATTATATCCCAATTTTCATTATATTAAATTAAATAAAAATATTTTAATTTTATGTCTATTTTAGGAATTTCATAAATTCATAGCAATTAACGTCAAATTTATCAAACTTATATAAACTACTTTTGATGGGGTTTAACAACAAAATTAACCAAACACTAGTTTGATTAACCTTTCAGTAGATTATTTCCTCAGCACAGCTATGCATGATTATTTTATTATTTTAAAAGTTTTTACCCTTTGTCTTGGATTTTGGTGGGGTTATCACTCTAGCCCACTAAGGGCCCAAACTAGCCACACTAAGTTGAGGCGTTCAGCCGTTTAATTTGGTGCATCAATGGGGACTATCTAGTAAAAATATGTCATACAACAAGAATATTAAATCTATTAATAACATCTAGGTCATATTTAACGCGTGAGATTAGATATTATACGGGATAGGATTAGATAAAATTAAATTAATATTATATAATATTTAATGTAATTAAATTAGAGTGGATTGAATTTAATTAAATTAATTTATTTTCAATTGATATTAAAATTATTCTAAATAATTTTATAACTATTAAATATATTTAATTAATAAAAAATTGTTAAAATTTTTAATAAATAAAATTTTAAAATTTTAAATATAAAAAAATTAAATCCCACCTCCACTAATTTTAGTGGGTTTTAAAATCTCACTCCTTTGGGATTTCAAATGTGGGCCCCACTAGTAGTTGAGATTATGTTTTTCATCCCAAGGCTCCGTTTGGCTCCGTTTGGTACATGAGATTAGATTGAAATGAAAAATCATTACCTTATGTTTGGTAGAACTTGGGATTGGATTAAAACTAATACCATATTATGTTTGTTTGGTATACATTAAGATTAGATTAAAATAAAATTTATTTAAATTTTTTGTTATATAAAATTAATTTTATAAAAAATTAAAAAAACAAAAACAAAACAAAAAAATAAACATCATCCCCACAATTCATCATCAAAAACCATAATTCATCAATATCATATCTTCCACAATTCAACATCATCAACCCAAAGTTCATCAATATCATTAATCAAATTCATTAACATCATCATCTCTCACAACAACATCATCATAACATTAATATATTATTAAAAAAAAAAAAAAAAGAACAGGATTCTGTTCAAACCCAAAACCAGACGGTTTTAGGTTCGACAACCCAAAATCTGGGTCATTGAACTGGATGCGACGAACCTAGAACCAAAAACCGTCTGATAGTTCAGGGTTCGTCGATGACTCAAAATGTAACGCCCTTAGCCCGACTTCCGTTACAATCGAAAATCCGGAACGGAGAACGTTACTTTCCTGTTACTTTTGAAAAACTATTATCGTTCAAAAAAAAAAAAAAAAAACTCTTTACCAATAGAAAATTTTTATTATTTATTTATTTTTTATTTTTTTTTATTTTTTTTTATTTTTTTTTTAAAACATAAATCCGGCAGAGTTTCCTCTGTTTTTCTGAAATCCCAAAATCCATTTCCTGTAATTGAAAACTCTAACATTTCTAAAACATCAATTTCTAAACTCCCTTACGGATCTCCTGTCCGTTTCCAAAACATTTCATTACTCAAATATATCATAAACATTTATATGCATACATAACCAAGAGTAAACTTTTAAGAAATATAGATATGCTTTTATACAGAACTTTGTTATAATTAAGTGGAAAATAATAATTTTCACAAATATACATGTATCCCAAAAATGCATGATCATATGCAATATATCTATATATCTACCAAAGGTATGGAGTGGATGGTGACGATCTGAACCTTCACGTACAAGCTATTTCCTCTGTCTGAAGATGGAGTCAAAAGATTCAACTTGCGCGCGGTAAATCAACGTGCTAAGCATAATTGCTTAATAGATATACACATAATCAAATTTCTCAATTTCAAATATAACTTCATTCGTAATTAAAAGCATTCTAATTTCAACATTCATAAATATATATATATATATACACGTTGTATAAACATATTTGAACACATAATTTACAATTTTTCGAGTCCAATATATTTCAAAACATTGAACATTTCATTTCATTTCATTTCTTATAACATTTTTCGGTGCCCTTAGTAAACATATATTCGATACTCATGTATTGGTATATGGGTTTCCGGTATCGGACACGCGATGATTACCTGCCGGAATAATGGTCGACCCCGGCATCGGCCGCTTGGTGATGAACCACCGGGTCGTATATCATATCACAAAATCTTTCAGGACCGGACACATAGTGTCTCTCATAATCCATAACGAATCAATGTAAATAAACAGTGCAGCTGCTAATTTTTCTATTGACATGTCAATTACCAATTTCCATTTATTGATATCTAGTTTACAAGGGCTTTTCACAATATAACGTTTATATCACATTTTTCCTTTGGTTTTAGTAACAAGATTTCCATATAAAATCAATTTCGCATTTCATTTCAAGTAAAGTCAAATACGTTTGTAAATGCATCATATTGAAAAGATATAACAATATCATTTAAGAAATTCACATAACAATCTCATTTAAAAAATTCATTTCATAACAAAAACACTTTTCAAATAAACTTTAAAGATAATGTGTATACCGACCTCAAACGGATTCGATATTTGAATCGAATACTCCCTTACGCTTTACCTTTATTCTCTGATCGAGAATCCGGTTTTTTGGGTGCTCTTTGATCTTTCATTAAAACAATCATAGCAAAAATTTGCTTACATATGCTTCTAATATAACTTACTGCACTATAACTATATGTTTTTCTACAACGTATCTTAAACGCTTCCGTTTGATATCAATTCGAAACAGCTTACAATATCCTTTTTATGACTGTCTTTCCCGTATTGAAAATAACCTCAAAACAGCATATTCATATAGCTTATAATAGCCTAAAAATCAATACGAAAAACAGCATTCAAATAACTCAAAACAGCACGTAAAACGTTCTAAAAACAGCATGCTATTTCTTAATTTGACATCCCATAACTAGCATGTTTATAGCTCATAAAATAATACTTTAACGGCTCATTCGAATAGCACGAGAACAGTCTTTTAACACTTCAAAACAATCCTTAAATCATGCTAAAGTCAACACATAATTTCCATGAAAACAGTATATCCAAAACGACCCATAATTCGTCACATCGTCTTTCATTTACGCAAATTAATTTTATCAAACCATTATGAAACCTCTCAATCAATTTCATCATAGATATTCATTTAACTCATATTCAAGTATCGTTTGACATCATGGCATCTTTAATCACAACTCATTCGACACTAAATAGCGAATTAACGCCTTTTGAAATCAAGGAAAACTAGATTGAGACACTTGAAAACAATCTAGCGATATTCAAATAACTTTCCAATACTCTAATGCATATCGTTGCGAACCATTTTTCATGCCGACCATTACAAAACGAAAAACAAAACATAACAGCCCATATTCCTAACATAACAGCCCCTATACGACTTTGCAATGCAAATTTCAACATTGAACAATCATTTTCCAACACGTCAAAACTTAATTAAACGAACCTCCACACTAACGAGATTCTAAATCTTAGTTCCCAAACATATCATCATCAAAATTCATCCTCAACTCAATCTTAATCATTATTCAACGAAACGAAATCAATAAAATAATAACGTACCTTTCGAAGCTTACTTTGAAAGTTTTGAAACTAGCACGAAGAGTTGTCCAAAGTAATTCCTTTTTGTCTACGAGCTTCCTTCAATCCAAATGGATATCATTAACATCCAAACAGCATTCAATTCATGATTACGGTACTAGCGGGGCAGCGACTTACCTTCGCTTGAGCTGTTTTTCGTTTCGAAACAGCTCGCGGACGATTGCGATGCCGACGACAGCAGCACGGCAGTAGTTTGCACAATGACAGCAACTTATTTATGATGACAGTACACGACGACAGCAGCGACACGACTTCAGCTCAACAGCTCACAGCAGTATCGACGATAACAGCCACCAGCAAGCTCACGGTGACAGCAACAATAGCACAACAGCAACGATAGAAAAAACAGCACTTGCACGCCACCAGCAGCAGCTTTCACACCACCAGCAGCTTCGCGACATCAAGCTCACACCAGCAACTCAGCACAACAACAACTACAGCAACTCAGCAATGACATCCACGATAACAACAACGACAGCAATGCCAACAACAACAGCAATCTCAGCAACTTCACTCACAAAAACACACATGCAACACTCTTGAGGTTCTCATCTAAGACAAAGATCGAAAGAAGAGGAAGTTAGGGGCTGTTCTTACCTGAATCAGCCCACCAGTCCACGGACAGAGCTCAGATCAGCTCACGGACAGCCCTTCACATGAGCTGCACTTCCATCCCCTTTCACGGTTTCATGAGTTCACCAGCTAGCTTCTGCCCGAGCTTCACTTCTTCTTTGCATGCACCAGTTCACGCTCAGATCTGGTTGTTCCAACACCGAACAACAGCTTCCTTCTCTTGCTCTTCACTTTTGCTCTCACGGTTCTTGGTTTCGCTCTCAATCTCTCTCGGTTCACACGAGCAGATTTTGCTTTTCTTATTTCACTTCAGTTTTGAGTTTGACGAGTAAAAATATGGGCCGAACCATTGTTTGCTTCACTTTATCATTTTATTCCATTTATTTAATCCCTTACATGACACATGTCATGGGTTTTCTTTTGCATGCATGTCATGTGTCTTTCATGGCCCACTTATTCAATTTAATTTTCCCATTCCGTCAATTCTCGCTTTAAGATTCTACTTTTCGGTCGGATTCGCTTCGGGTTCTCCTGGAAATCTAATAAAAATCCAAATTCACAAACGGAAACTTTATTAGGTTCCGGATAATTATTTAAATCCAAATACTCTATTTTATTTTATGAGATTGGATTAAATAATTATCCCCGAACCCGTCTGCAGAATTTTATAAAAATTTCATTATTCCTCCGGATCCGAACCGATAATTTCTTACATCATCCCTTAATATATAATCAATATTTAATAAATTATATCGACACTGAAACAGCATGTTACACAAAACCAGACGTTTCTAGGTCGTTGGTAACCCATTCTAGGTCATTGACGAACCCAGAACTAGACAACTCAACGAATCTAGTTTTGGGTTCATCGATGACCTAGAACCAAACGGTTGTGGGTTCGTCGACAACCCAAAACCAGAACCCCTTAGTCAAAAGAAGAAGAAGAAGAATAGAGAGTAGAGAGGTTTTGAGAGAAAGAAAAAAAGGTAAAATAAAGAGAGAAAAAGACAAAGAAGATAAGATATGAGAAATGAGAAATCTCATCCCATCCAAATACATGGTTTTGAGGTGGATTGTGCAATCCCAAAAGAACTGGAAATGGGAATCTTTGGGATTCTTGAATTCCAATCTCATCATACTCTAATTGACTTCCATACATGGTATTCAAGTAGTTTGGGGTTTTTGAATCCCAAACTCACTCTTAATCTCATGTGTCAAACACTACCTAAGTGGCACCAAAACACCATATATGGTGGGATGATTTTTTTTTTTTTTTTCCATTTCTAATTCACTATAGCTCCTGGAGGCTGGCCATACACGCCCGTAATATATTGTACATGGATGTGACACACAACATTATTCTACCCAAAATTTTCTTTTAATAGAGTGCTAGGCCTCCAATGCTTACTTTATTTGTTATTAGATATAAAAAAATATATATCATTATATTTCGATCCGATAGATATTTAATAAGGGTGGATATTAGGGTGTTCAGTTCGGTTCCTATCAGAACCAACCATCAACCAACAAATCTTCGATTTTTAAACTTGAAAACCGAACATGTTTATTTAGAAGGCTAGAATTGACTTGAATAGAATAGGATTAAGTCGGTTTGGTTTCGGTTGGTTCCATATTTAAACATTACAATCACGTGCAATTAACTTCCAAGTATTGAGAAAAAAAAAAAAAAAAAAAAACCCATGACAATCCATCCGCTAATTTGGTCCAATTTTTAAAAAGAATAAAGGTAAAATTAGAACTAACAAGAACTCAAACCTCAAGCAAAATGATATTAAACAAAATTGACCACAATCCGCAAAACTAATATTAAACATATGAAAAATAGAAATCAAATATTTTTAGATTCCCTTTTAAAAAAAAAAAAAAAATCCACAACAAATCAAATCACCTAAAAACTCAAAACCCGAACTGACCCACCACCAAAAAAAAAAAAAAATTATGAACCATAAAAAAAATAAAATAAAATAAAATAAAATCTCAACTTTAAACAAACCCACCAAACAATACATACAACTCAAAACAAACCCACCATATAAACCATTAGAACTTTGAAGATCCACCACAAACTAAACCAAAGGAAGAACTTTAGGATCCTGGTTTGGCGATAGAATTTGGAAGCTTGATTAGGTGATAAGGTTTGGCGATAGGGGCACTTAAAAGAGGTTGGCGGTGAGTGGGAGAGTGAAGAAGAAACAAAAGAGAGAGTAAGCAAAAGAGTAAAAAAAAAAAAAAAGAGAGAGATGAGAACTTGTGAGTAGGGGTGGGTATCTCTAACTCGACCCGACAGACTCAACCTAACTGGATCATTTTTTTATCAAGTTGGGTTGGATTAAATCTTAAAAAGGCTAAAATCTATATGGTTGAGTTAAAAAATACAAATGATATCCCTAATTCTAAATCCAAGATATTTTCACCTCTCAAGAAGTACACTTGTTAGAGATGAAGATCAATGATAACCTTATGGTGAAATGAATGTTTTATTTGTAATAATTAAATTTTTATTTGTCTTCAGTTTATTTATACTCAAATTGTTAATATTATGGGGGTTATTAACTAGAGCTTTTGTATCTTTGTGGTGGATTAAATCAAACGCAATCCATCCAATTCAACTATTATTAGGTTGAGTTGAGTTGAATTAAAGAATTTATTAGATTGGGTTGGGAGATTTCTAACCCAAACCCAAAGTGTCCACCCCTGTTTGAGAGAGATTGACGTCCAGTGAAAGAGAAGGCAAGGATAAGAAAAAAAAAAAAAAAACATTTTTTAGGGTTTACATATGGTAATGCACACATAAGCTTGAATGACCCTCAAGAGCAAATGAGTAAATCTTACACACACACGTACTATTGGATTTGTTTCAGTTCAGGCCTGGAGACCCAAAATCAAACAAAAATTGAACATGGGGTCAATTTTCAGATCCAGAACTGAACACCCCTCCTTTAATTACATGAATTGACCCAACACCTAAAATTTGGTTCAGATTGTGCTATTTGGGTCAGTTCATATTATAATGCCTAGCCTTAATATTTAATGTCCAAAACACTATATATGCATGTTAACTATGCTGATATTTATATATTTTCTGGTCCTAGAAGATAAAAAATTCACTAAAACCTTAACACGTTTTCTCAACCTCAAATTCAACAAGTTGCCCGTAAGTGATGTGTTCTATCAAATTTTGACCACCGCCACAATTTTTGGTCTCACCATTAACTTGAAATTCTACCATATGTTTCATGCTATCGCGTGACATATTAAAATCAAAAGACAACGTTGTGAATGGGCATGTGAAATTGACTAGCAGGAAAAAAAAAAAAAAAAAAACAATCAAAGTGCCGATTGTTGTCACATGTCACATATGATGCACACAACGATCATGATTCAATTCTTTTAGTTGGAATTGACCATATAAAAAGCAAGAAAGTGAACCGTGTGTTTTGGTTGTAAACGTGCTTGTTTTTCAAAAATATCCTTTATCATGAATATCATATGAGTAAGATACAGTTTGAAGAAAAAATTTCAAAATTCTAATTTAAAACGATATGCTATCGTTGACCTTAGTGAGATTAAATTGATTAACTTAGCTGACTCTCGTGTATATATTATTAATATAATTATGAGTTCAAGTGATTGCTTCCTTCTAAATCTTAACCTCAGATTGTATTAGGTTTAAAATAATAAAAAGCAGATAAACTTTGATTTATAACTAATGGATAATGAGTGAGGTTGTAAAATGAATGTCATGACAACTATAAATTAAATATCACATTATTTATGACAAGAAATTTGTGTTTATTTTTATAAATATAATTAATTGATTAAAATTACAATATTTAAAAGGGTAATGCAACGTGATAAGTAAGTTCCCTTGTTATATTACTATTTAGAATATTACATGCGGTGAAGACGACTCAAATTTGACCATGTTATTTAAAATGAGAATGACTTTTAATTATTTTTTTTTAAAGAAAAACTATAGTATCATCAACCAGTCTACTAATATAAAATTAAAAAAAAAAAACAAAACAAAAAAAAAAACTTACTTAGAAATCACATATAGTCTCTTAAATTTGAAATTATTTTATATAAAATCACTATGATTTGAAATTAACTTTAGATATCATTAGATAATAAGATTGTTTTAACATCAAAGACATAATACAACTTTAATTAAAAAGAAGAAAAAAAAAACTTAACATGACTATTCAACCATATTTATTTATTAGTAAGTATTGAAGTCTGCCTACATTGCGAGAGTATATTTTCGAATCGTAACGTTACTCATACAAATTTCATAACCCTTTAGTGAGAGTTAATGACTGTAGATACAATATTTACATGATTACATCTATAGTTTTCAGTATATCTTAGCATTTGTGTAAGATGGTACTGTAATTATATATAAAAAATTTACATGAAAATAAAAAACCAAAAAAAATATGAAATGTAAGCAAACAAAGGAAATAGAGTAAAAGTTAATGGTCCAGTGGCACAGTGATTTTGAACGGGTCATAATCATAACTTGATTTTAAGTCAAGGTTGACACTGAATCCCTACCTCACTTAATAAAAAGTAAAATTTCTATGGGTTCTTAATCACATACGGATAATTTATCAAAGCCGGGAGTCCGTTTGGTTACCAATTGTTTTCGGGTTATCACCTCAAAAACGAAAGGAAAAAAAAGAAAAAAAAAAAAAAGGAGAAAAAAAAATTGGAAACAGAGAAAAAGCAAATGGTTGTGTTAGGCGATGCAATTCTGTCCACAAATGGCGGTTTATCAGAACACTATAAAGACACAAGTTGAGTCCTTTCAGACAAACCTTTTCAGTTGTCTGTCCAAATTTACCCGTCTATCTATATCCATCCTCTTCTTTCACGTTCACTCAATACAAGTGGGGGTCTTGTGAATTGGATTATTTCTGCATTTCTCTGCCGCTTCAATGGCTTCCAGACTTGCAAATTCTGCCTTCCTGTTCACGGTTTGCTAGCTCAAAACTCAACCCCATCTCTTTTTAATCTTCAAAATGGGTTTTTTTAGTGCTTGTTGATTCTAAAGTTTACATCTTTCATGGTGGTTTTTGTGTTTTTAGGCCCCCCATCAAAGCCCTTTTGGGAGTAAAAAAATTGCACCTTTTCATTCTCCAGGTATGTGAATGAATGAGTAAATCTTTTGTCATTTGAATTATTGTCTTTCAATTTGGCTTTTTTTTTTGTGAGGTGTTTTTTGTGTACATGTAGTGAGTTGTCCAGTGTTGGTTTTATCATAATGGTTGGGTTCTAGTGGTTGTAATTTTGGAGCTTTTGGTTTGAAGTGATGCAAATTAATAAAGACTAACTTGTTCAGGCCTTGCATTAAAAGTTTTTTGATTTGATTCTGGTGACTTGTGAAAATTTCAAGGATTAGTGATGCAGATGGTGGACTTGCTGGTTGATAATGTAAAGAAAAGCATATGTAGCTTAAATTGCTGTCTTGAAATGATATATGCTTTGTAGTATGACTGTACAGAATCAATTTTGGGTTATGGATTTTGACTATCTCGACATTTTTGCTATTCATGTGTTAGTGCATAGATCAATTAGGTTACAGTCTGTCATGCAATTGGTGAACTGTCAAAGTGCAATTGAAGCTTGTGAATGGGCAAGCAAGCACAGAAACTTTATTTGAATATTCATGTTCTATGCCGAATTATGCTTTACTTTATAGTGATTTCAAAAAGAAACAGGAGATATTGTAATTAATATCATAAATTTGTGCAAAACTGATGCACCGGTAACTTATTTTCACGACTTCGTTGAAGATAGGATAGTTCTATTATTGATTTTCTTAGACTGAAATTTATTAGTTTAACAAAAATGGACTCTTAATGGCTTTAGCCTTTATTTGACTTTTGTACCCTAAATATTTCCCCATTGGCATGTGACAGGAGTCCTCAGGACTAATAATAAAATTTAATAGTGATAAATACTTCTGATAGATTAACTAACATAATTAATAATTTAGAATTCGGCTCTTAGTGACCCACGACATCCATTTTGGTTAACTTCTAAAAATGCAACGTTTGAGGTATGCATAATTTTTGGCTGCAATTTTCTTAACTATTGGAAGGTTGGGCTTACCACTTAATCTTTTGAAATTGTATGATCCACACACTGTCATCTTAAGGATTATCATTGCATGCGATACTTTTCATTCATTGTTATCAGAATTTTATGATGACCTTTTTTCCGTGCGGACAGGCATTTGTCAGCTGAAGTGGGATGGCCTTCAACTGAAGGGAGTTAAGCATAGAAGATGTTCTATTCCCACTAAAAGGACTAAATTTATACGAGCAGTAGCCATTCCAGTTGCACCATCTTCACCGGACAGTGCTGAATACAGAAAACAGCTAGCAGAAAGCTATGGCTTCAGGCAAATTGGAGAACCACTTCCTGATAATGTTACATTGAGGGATGTCGTTGAGTCTCTCCCGAAAAAGGTACTATCTCTTAGAGTTGTGTCAAGCACTGTCGTTTTATTACGTTGTTCCTCGTAAAATATATTTGTACATTGTACCAGGCATAAGGGAATTCCTGATCAAACATCGGTATATTATGGTAAGAGATATTTTTCAGTTACTTGTTATTCCTTTGTTGAAGATGCATATATTGAGATTAAATATCAGAGTATGATTAGATCTTTCACAGTAAGAAATGGTTGCAGAAGTATTGATGATGCTTCACTCTGTCAGTCTGTCATACATTAGTTTTTATATGAAATTTCATCATAATTTATTACGGACAAATACCTTGCATTGCAAGTGTTCTTTTGTGTTCGTTTTGTTTTTGTCTTTTTTTTTTTTTTTTTTAACAGACTAGAGTAAATAGTTGAGTGCAATAATATAAATGTTAATAGAATATTGTTCTTTTTCTTCTTTGTATTATAAGGTCTTTGAGATTGATGATGTGAAAGCATGGAGGTCAGTATTAACATCTGTCACTTCCTATGCATTGGGGCTCTTCATGATTTCGAAGGCTCCATGGTATTTACTTCCCTTAGCATGGGCATGGACTGGGACGGCGATCACAGGGGTTAGTTCTGTATACATCTTATATTTATATTACTAGTTATTCTTTGTGCCATCTTCTTTTATTATCTATCAGATATACATCTTTGTCAACTTCTTTTATTTTGTTTTTTTTCCTCTCCCATTTCTTAGTTCTTTGTGATAGGTCATGATTGCGCTCACAAGTCATTTTCGAAGAACAAGTTAGTGGAAGACATTGTGGGGACTCTGGCCTTTCTGCCGTTGATATACCCATATGAGCCATGGAGGTTTAAGCACGACAAGCATCATGCAAAAACGAACATGTCTGTATAAATTCCTTACTATTTTATCTGTTTCTGTGGAAGTAAATCTGCGTTGTTCTTAGAAGTATTCTTTTCTTTACCATCATATCATCTTCAAGTGTGGAGAAAGGCCCTTATTGAGATGCTAGCATGTATATCCAACTTCATATTGCAGGACTTGATCAGTTGTCATCCAAGGGTCCAACTCAGTGATAATTTAAACCAACTTGAATAGATGAGGAAGGAAATTTGCTGTTACTTGATTTCACATGTCTATACTTGACATTCTGTTGCCACATCCCACTATACGTCATATATGAATCGACATGTAGGGATATCCAATGTATGCAAGTATACTCACTAGATTGCTATATTAAAAGTTATCCAACTTTGATGTGTCAAACCTTGTCGTTTGTTGGACACCTGTAAATGTGCGTGTTAGCCTAATCATGGATATTCAACAATTTTATATATATTTGCTTGGTATTTAGGTCATTTCCTGCTTGCTTAAAATGGATTTTGTGCCTTTAATCTTAAATTCTTAGTCTCACTCCTGTCATCTCATACATGTAGGTTGGATGAAGACACAGCTTGGCATCCTGTTTGGAAAGAGGAATTTGAAACAGCTCCGCTTTTGCGCAAGGCAATTATTTATGGATATGGCCCATTTCGGCCTTGGATGTCCATAGCTCATTGGTATGTGTAACCAATAATTGAGGAATTATATAATTCAAACTTACTGTGTTTAACTTTAACTCTACTGATTTATGAAGTCTTACATGTTTCTAGTTAGACATTCATGTGTCTCAACATTATGTACCTTTCTAATAGGTTGATGTGGCACTTCGATGTGAAGAAATTCAGACCAAATGAAGTCAAAAGGGTGAAGATCAGTTTGGCTTGTGTTTTTGCTTTTATGGCAGTTGGATGGCCACTGATTATATTGAAAACTGGGGTCATGGGATGGATAAAGTACTGGTTAATGCCATGGTTGGGCTATCACTTCTGGGTAAGCTACTTTAACTGGTATCTTATGGTTACATTTTGATGCATTATTGATCAAGTTGAATAGGTCACCAAACATTTGTGTTAGGTGAATCTTATATCGTGCAATGTTCATTTCTATCCATTGAAATGTCCACAAATTCACAACACAACTATGTAGTTCCATATTCTTTTGGTAGTTCTTGATCAACTATATATTACATGTAGTTTTCTACATAGTATATACGGTACTCTTACAGATTTACTACGTTATAAATATTTAGGATATCTAGTAACTTTGTAATTTCAAATGTTCTATTGTGGATCAATGAAACTGTAGACTTACTGATGGTTTCTCTGCATCTATGACATTAATCTGTTCTACCTTAAAAATGTCATTTATCTTGTGTTTTCAGATGAGTACTTTCACAATGGTTCATCATACGGCTCCTCACATACCTTTCAAATCTTCTAATGACTGGAATGCAGCCCAAGCTCAGCTTAATGGAACAGTTCATTGTGATTACCCTCTTTGGTAATGATTATTTTCTGCTATGACAATTCCTCATTTATGTTACTCTCAGTTTTGACATAAGAACAGAAAATATGCTAGAATTGGAAGGTAGATTATCGGCTCAAATTTTTCTTGTCTGGAATTGCTTCAAAGCAATGAAGCCGACTGTCCGAAAACTATATTTTCAATTGCTGGCCTGTAAACTGATGCTTACATTCCATGAAAATGAGTAACTTTTCTAATTTTACATTCCACAGGATTGAGATTCTCTGCCATGACATCAATGTCCACATCCCTCATCATATTTCCCCAAGGATACCAAGCTATAATTTAAAGGCAGCTCATGAGTCTCTCCAACAGAATTGGGGAAAGGTTGGTACAATTGATTATTATTCATATATTTTTAATAAACATACTGTTACACTTGTCTCTTAGAAGTTAGAATCATATTAAAATCTCAAATTAAATGAAATAACTTAATTGAAGTGCTATGCAGAAATATGACCATTGAACTCGTTTTTCTTTATCTTGTTAACAGTTTTTGAATGAGGCTAAATGGAACTGGCGATTAATGAAAACAATAATGACGGTATGTCATGTCTACGATGAGACGGAAAATTACATTGCATTTGACGAACTTGCACCAGAAGAATCTCAACCGATTAAAGTCCTCAAACAATTAATGCCTGATTATGCTTGAAAATTTTCCCATCTGAGATTAGTTACCTTCCATTCCATGCTATCTGTTAGCCTCCACTTTTTGGGCCACCCAACTGATATCTGTGCCCATTTCTTATATGTTATTGCTTATGTTGGACAATTCTTTTCTAACATTTTTAATTAACTAGAGAAAAATAATCAAAAGGTGTTTTCCTGGAAATTCATTAATGCTTTTGGTTATTCGAGTACACAGATTCTTAAATAGCTTCTTTTTTGTGATAGGGAATAGTTGGTGGTTAGATTACTATGATGCTTTCAAATGTGATTCTTCTTTAATTTTAACAAGATGTGTCAGATCTCGGTTCATGAATTAAAATAAAACATCATGTTCAGGGACCACAGCAACTAGACAACTAAAACAATGAATAAACAGTCTAGGATTAGAGTAATATAAGTTGGCAGAATTGATTGTTACATTTGACTGGCAATGATTTTCCTGTAAGGGACTATGGCCTGCATAAACAAATGATATTACTGACATTTTTTCTTTTTATATTCTCTGCACGAAAATGTGACACTGACATTTAAAGATCAATGTTAACCGAAAATCCAAAGTTGATGTTAACTGGTAACTTTAAAGTTAATGTTAGTTATCCTAAATTAATGTATATGAATAGAACATATCGAATTGAAGTAGCTTTCTTGACCTTTACTTTTGGTAACAGCATTGTGATATGTATGAGAGTTTGAAAGTGAGACCTGGATCCTTTGCTAATCTGGTTTTTGCTACGATTTTAAAGATAATGTAAAATCTTGTGATACATTAGTATTATTTCTTATCGGCGTTACGGTTACTAATTTAAATTGGGAATAGTTCCCATTCTAGGAGTTTAAAATTAGTTATAATTTAAAGAGAGAAAGTATGTGGAGTTAGTAGTGCCATCTTGAGCAGGATTTGATGAGCTAAGAGACCAGACTCAGGGTTCGTGAAAGATTAGAATAAAAAAAACAAAAAGACAAAAAAGACAAGATTGAGGGATATGGGTTTGATTATTACCAGATCTGCTTCCAGAAATTGTTTCAAAGCTCACTTGAAACTAAAGCAGATGCCCAACAACTTTTCTTTATGTGAAGTTGAACGAACCGTAACCAAAAACCTGTCTACTTATGAGCAGTTGGGACTGCTCACATGCATGTAGAACAACATTTCAGACACAAACAGAGAGAATCTGGAATCTTTACCGTGACCAATTGAGACCATTACCAGTACAAGATAAGTTTACCTTGTCAAAGCATTAAGTCAAAAAGAGGAAAAGAGAAAGAAATTCTGTCCAAGAGAAAGATAAAGAATTTAGATTCTGTTTTCGATTCAAACTACTGTGAGTTTTTAAGAATCTTGTGACACGTCGTAATGAGTGGTGATAATATATTCGATAATTAAGGTTGTTTCTTAAATTGAAAGAAAAGAAAAAACTGTGGTGGGTGGAGATAGCGCCTTAGATAATGACCATAGTCTTCAAAACTGAACCAAAATTTCATGAATTGGCAGTTCAGCAATCAGTTTCTTTGTGACAAATTGGCTCAAAGCTTTTGTAGTTAAGCAATCAAATTCCTCTTTTCTGTAGCAGAGCAAATTTTATACATAAACACAACTCTAAATATCCCTGTCTAAGTGTTTTTTTTTTTCCTATACTATTATATGTTCATCTGGTAAAACCTACCAAAAGGGAAAATAAAAATAAAAAACGTCTATTAAAGAGGAACAAAAACAAGTGTAAAATATCAAGCAAACCATCATATAATCTTGAATCATATAACTGGTGGAGGCGGAGTCTCCCATATATCAAAAATGTTTTCTTCGCTGTGAAGGGCGAAAAGCCTATCACCTCCTATGGAAAAATCGCAAATGGAACCTCCATGACTTCTTCGTAGCCTTGACGTTAACACCCAATCTGGTCCACAGAACACCGAAATGGAATCATTCATCGACGAGAACAACTGCCCATCATGTAGAGCCAGTTTTGGATAACAAGGCTCATCAGGCATGTTCCCTTTCATTGAACGACTTCTGGAGCTCCACCTGACACCCCCTCCATTGATCCTCAGATCAATGAACCCCAAATCCTCATACTCATTCACCACACAAATGGAGTTACTCTCCTCCATGGCAATAGCATCCCTCACCCTCTTCTCATCCACCATCAAAGGCGCCCCGATATCCGACCAAGACCACACCATGTTCTTCTCCCTAAAATCCAGCAAACTAATGTAACAGTTGTCCTTCCTAGGAAACAAAGTTGCAACCAACAAACAATTGCTCCCATGTAACCATTGCAGCTTGTCAGCATCACCAAGTGACCAACCTGGACTCTCATAGAAGAAATCAATCTGCTTTCCTGTCACCTGGTCCCAAACCCCAATTCCATACTCGTTGCTCCTCCCTTTACAGCTCGAAAATATCTTAAAATCACCACTAAAACTCAATGCACCAGCTGTGAAACTCTTCACCTGACTGTCATGACTGACCTGAAACTTGTACCTCAAGTCTCCAGATGATGCATTGAACAACCCCATCCCACCATCTCTACTACCTAACCTCTCACAAGCACTGATCACAACGCTCCCCGAATCAAGCCAACCCATGTCATTGACTCTCTGGTAGTCGAGATTCATCGCAGGGTGCTCCTCCAGCATCCAATCATATACGTGCACCATGCTACCATGAGCCACACAGCAGCCTCCATCAGGACCAGCACGAATGGCCGTCCCATCACCAGGAGCCTGCCCCGTCAAGGACAGACCAAGTCTCAACCTGTTGCCATCAAAATCACCCCATTTGGCTGATCTAACATGGTCCAAAACACCATAGAACGAAGCCTCTCTATAGAGAAGCCGTTCAGGGATGCTTGGAGGAATGTTGAGGTCTCTTGTCCGGAGAAGATCAAGCAGGACTGAGAAACAATCCGGGTTCCTGTCAATGAAGATATCTTCTTTATTGGAATTGCCATTGAATTGTGTTTTCAAGTCCCAGTTCTCATCAAACAATGCACCAAAAAATGAGTGCCGGCCAGCATTTGCCAGAGTTGTGGCTGTTGTTTCAAAAACCCTGCCACCCACATTGAATTTGACCCTATCATTTTGAATCCCCATGACTGAAAAACCTTAGCTTTTGAGAGAATTCAAAAATTTGACATGAAAAAGAAGAGGTTTTGATACTAAAAGGAGGTTTTTCTGGGCAGAGGAAATCGAGTGAGGATTTTCCTGGGAAGTTGGAGACAATCACGGAGCTCTGTTTTGATGTTTATTTTTTTGAAATTTCAAAATAGCAAGAGCAACACAAAACGGGTTGTGGTTGCGTTTATCAAAACACAACTTTGATTATTCAACGAGTTAAAAACATGATCATAACAGAATTAAGGTAAAATAACAAAACAAACAAAAAATGAAGAGCAACCTGGAAAATAACAAAAACGTGTTCTTGTGTAGAGAAACAGAGGAAGAATACAACAACAACAACAGCAACAACAAATGGATAAAAACGAAGGGAAATTTCGACGAAATTTCGAGAAAACAAGATCTGGGTACTGTAGAGAGAAGAGTTTTGGAGGTGGGATTTTTATTTTGAGGCGTTTGGTTGAAGAAAGATTGGTGAAATGTTGGGACCAATTTGAATCCAAAAATAATTAAAACAGAGCAGAGGAAAAAACTCAAAACAAATTGGTTTCTCTTTTTTTTTTTTCCTGTTGGGTGATTTGGTCTCGGTTTGGACCGGACATGGTTGACGAGCTTTATACCTATCAACAAGTCTCTTGGTGGGGTCCATTTTTCTTAACACTTGAAAGTCTCATTGTTTGTGTGTTTTGTTTTTCCACCATTGGATTGGACGATTGATGGATGTCCCACCACTCACATAATGATCATGATCATCATCATCATTTTGGTTTTGGTGATCAAGGGTGCGGTGCTCTTTTAGGTGAGAATACAATGTGCTGCTTATTTGTATTTTTTTTTTTTTTTTTGATTAAATGCGGACAGAATTACACAAGAGTATCTTAGCTTCTTCTTTTTATTGTCCGAATCGATTTTTTTTTTTCGAATAAGATTGTGTTGAGTGATAAGAAATGAAAATCAAAAGAAAAATCAAATTTCATTAAAAAAAAAAAAATTAGAAAACAGAATTTAATTTCTAGCAAAAGAATAGTAATAAAATTCTCTTTTCCGCATGAAATCTGGGTAGCTAATTTTCAATGGTTTTAGTAAATAATACAAATACAAACACCAAATTGAAAATTAATTTTTTTTTTTTTTACCATTTGGTAAATACATTTGAATGAAACCATTGACTGAGTTCAACTATTTAAATAAGTGTAATATTTTGTGTTTAGGTATATTACCTCAAAATTTATCTAAATTTATTATCCAAATAATGTTACAAGTTTACATATAAGGGTAATGTTAAACTTTTCAAATATTTTATTCAAATTGATGTCCAAATTATAAAATATATGAGTTGTCAAGATCTTGTAAATCATGTAATGATATGATAATTAATAGAATCTTGACAACTCATATGTCTTATTAGTTGGATAAAATATTTCAGAAGTTTAATATTACTTTATATGTAATTACCATATGATCAATACATCATTCCAAAATTAACGTGGTAACTACAAATCAGTTTACCTTATTATTTAGATAAATTTTTGAAATATATAACATTAATCTTTGTGCTTCTTCATTTAATTGAATGCAAATTTCTTAAATGATATGTTAAATAGACTGATTACCCAAAAAAACATAGGGAGGTTTCTCTAAAATTGATTATTGATTTACAAACATTATGTGGAGTTATTTGAAATTTATTAAAAACACATTTTACATGTATATAGATAGAATATAATAGAAAATTAAATTAGTCGAATTGATGAATGTTTTGTCCAAAATTTGAAACATGAAGAAGTCTTCTTCCCTTTGAACATTTCTTGTGTTTGCCACCGTTTTGATGGACCAAATCAAGATGAATTTAGGGGTTGGATCGAACGGTGGGGATGTGTAATGGTGGAGGTACTCTTGAGATGTGTATTAGCAAAATGTGTCCTATAATAAATAGTTTAGACCAAAGTAGTTGCCCCGAAGAGGGTGTCCATGACCTCGAACAAGTCAGCTCTTGACTTGCAAGAGAGCGTGTCTTCTGGGGTGTCTTTATTACTTCTTTATTTTTATGATTATTATTATTAATATTATTATTTAATGACACAAAAATTGAGATTCTGTGACAAATGCCTGCTTGTTATTAACTATGCAAATCGTGCCTTAATTAAGGGCTTATTTTGTATTTTAGTATAGTATAATCTAAGCATTAATTAGGGGGGTGGGGGTTACTTTAGTTAAATTATTGAAGGTGATATTTGAGAAAGTTTGGAAGATTGGGACTATGTTTTGTTAACACTTCAAATCATGTCACTAAATAGGGTTGTTGTCTATTACCATCATCATGATTAATTATATTATAATCAAAGGCATAATCACAAACAAATATTGATATGAACTAATGTCAAGATTAATAGCAAGTGAGATGTGCATGATTTTTAATTTTTCCTTTTTCTCTTTATGAATAGTCAATTGGGTCATGATCTTATTGACCCAATAATCTACCATAATATCTTCTACATTTGGATATTCACACTTTTTTCCACAATAAATCAAAAATGAATTATTGCATTGCAAACTTCTTAATTAAGGAAGTTATATGATTTAAACCAAAAACTGAAATATAAATATCTACTATTTCCAAAATTTGAACCACCGTTCTCTACTAAATTTTTTTAAAATTATTAATCATAAATGGTTAAAACTGATTTCTTTTTTCTTATTTGTTAGCAATCAATCATAATTTTAAAATATGTTTTTAGTAAACCCAAACTAAAAAAGATATAAATTATTTTATAGGGAGCATCATTTAATGTAATTTAATAGTAAAAAGAAATCCATTAAATTTGATAATATTTTAAATTTAAATCATTTTACTATATGTGATATCTCAAACTATTCTATAAAATAATATGCTATATAAATAAAATAAATTTCGTCTATGTCTCTAACTTCAAATAAAATTGTAAAAATTCAAGAGGGTTATGATAAATTATAACTCAAGGTGTACATACTGTAAAATTTTGAAGTCAAGTCATAATCTGTGATTGGTTCTCTGGTCCACCGCAATTCTGTTATTGCGGTTCGTGAACGGCATGTTTAATAATGAAAGTAGGTGGTGCTTGAAGAACCAAAAATTTGAAAAAGTAACATGGTTTCATTTATAATTTTATGGTTTCTTTTAATTTTTTTTGAATTCCATTCTTTCAAGGTACTCTCTGTTTGCATTTATTATGGCAGTCTCTAAAATTATTGGCTCCTTTTTTGGGGCAGTGTTAAGGCACGAAAAGAAACTATGTTCTTTAATTGCACTTCAATATTGCTAGATTTTGAAATAAAATCCTATGTTTTAAAGAAAAAATCTAATAATTGTAAGGACTTTTTAAGGTTCAGATTTTTTTTTTTTTTCGGTAACACTATGTACTAGTGACGTCTTTTTATGTTTGTTGAAATTAAAAATTTATTAAAATCTATTGAAATTAAACATAACAATTATAATATATCTACTATAAACATGTAATTAAAGGAATAAGCTTACTCACATAAATTAATAATAATTTATAGGATAATATGAATCTCAACCATAAACATGGAAGATAAGTATATATATTTTTATTAAGAGTTGACTACAAATCTTATTGAGTCTCAATATGCTTTATAAATATATTAAATAAGTTTCTATAAACACTAAATTTATCATAATTAGGTCCATTTAGATTAGATTAATCAATTGGAGTAGGCTGAGTTGGACTTCAATACAATGGACCTATTTTTTTTTTTTTTAAGGTGGGAGAGGAGGGTTTAAATTTGTAAAAAGAGAATGTCGAACTCTGCCAATGATAGGGTGCAGTTGGCTCTTTAACGAACGGCATCAACTGTCTTGACAATATAATGGATTGAATTAATTGTATAATAATAACTAATAGGAAGTCCTATGTATTAATTAGGGTTGAATTTTTATCATTTGTAAAACTTTAGACTTTATAATTTGTCATACATAAACACCTTCTCAAATAAAAGGAAAAGAGTACTACATCTTATCACCTCAAATAGCTAGATATATATAATTTACATATATTTTTAATCTAAACATAAAAAAGTTTCATAAAAAGGACAAAAAAAAAAGGGTTCATGTCAAGGAAACACAGACAAACATAGAGAACAAAAAGTAACCTAATTAGTGGATTGGTTACAGATAATTTGAAGCTTCTAGCAAAGACAGCTCATTATTACTTAAGCTTCTCGATAACACAACTCATTATTACTTAAGCTTCTCGATAACACCATTAGAAAAGTTGTCTTAAACCGAAAGGATTAAATTACAAATCATCAAATGACTGATGTCTCACTTTGTCTTGTGTTCCATTTAGTTAGTATTCCTTCTTTTAGTTGTTTTTCTCTGTCACCTTCAATTTGTAGATTTTGCAAGTCAAGTTTGAGTATTACAACATCTCCTGTTGGCCTTTTGTAGGATTAGGTAAAAGCGCAAGCTAGTGTCATTGTGGCATGACAACTTGGACCAATTCAAGATTATGTACTCTCAAATATTTAGATCTTAACACTTGATCATAATGTCAATAATTAATGGTTTGATGTAATTGATTGTTAATATCTTGTGAAGAAGTTGATATACAAACATGGAAATCAGTAATATGATGGAATCAGAAACGTATAAGGACATATGAATATCATGAAAATTAAGGTTAGTTGCATTAATTTGAGCTGATTTGTAATTATACTCAAACAAGCCAGGTCAAGAGTACTTACCAAATTGTTAATTTTTTTTGTATTTATTTATTTTTTCAATTTAGCGTTTGATTGGAATAGATATAAATGATTTTAGAATGGAACAAGTAAATTGAAACAAATTTGAAACTACTTTTAATAAGTCAAAAAAACACTGTCCCTCCTACCCCACCAAAAACTGCTTTAAAAAAAAAGAGGAAAAAGAAAAAAAACTTGTTGTTAAGTAAAAGCATTTTAAAGGTGGCTTGGTGGAACATGTTGTCAATTGCTTTTAGGGCGAAAAACTATGATGTGAAAACATCCTCAATCACACCCTTAAAATGTAAAAGACTATCTTAGTGGATCATTTGGACACATAGGGTTGTTTATCAATTTAAGTTTTGGATTATTTCTTAACTTCAATCTCCAATCATTAATATATTCTAATTAAAATTCAATTGAAAATGTATTTAAAAATTGAGATTATGTTCAATGCTTGCATTTTTTTAATACTACTTGCGGTCTAGTCACTCCAACTCAGGCAATTCATTATCTAGACTCCAACTCAGACAATTCATTATCAAGTTGAATGAATACTTTTTACTATAATTATGTTCAACTCTTATCTTACAATAAATTAATAAATAATGATAGGACATTAAAATTAATATTTAAGTAAATATTTTAAGTTAACATTGCGTTGCAACAAAATCAAAGGTGTTATATATACCAAATGAAAAAAAATTGATATAATTGTAATTGTCATATCTCTTTCCTTAAACGATTTAATTGTATTAGTTAAAAAAAAATAAAATGTATTTTTCAATAAGTCCATGTCATGCTCTTTCAAATTATTTTACTTTCATTTTTTTAAAGCTAACGCCAAACGGGCTAAAAATATGTTGGAATTTATTAAGATAAAATGCTATTTTAGAGGTCAGTTTGAACCTATCAAGATCAATCATTAGATCTAATCAATCAATCATTATCTCAGAGTTCTACGGTAACCTATTGAGATCAATTATTAAGACCACTTTATCAATCACTATTTTAGAGGTCTACCAAAATTTAACAATCAATCACTATATTTCAGACAGGGGCGTAACTATCTGGTGGCTAAGGGAGGCTCAACCCTACACTAGCCCACCTTAATTTTTTTTTTAATAATTATGAAATTATATTTATATTAAAATTATTAATACATGTTGAATTATAAAATTATATTTATTTTAAAATTTACTTATACATTTTATTTATTAATTAATTCTTTTGGTACTACTGTAAGTACATATTTGTTCCAAACCTATTGCATGTTGTACTTTCTTGTTTATATTTATATTTCTTCTCAAATTGCATACATAATAACTTTATTTCATACATTAAATGTGAAATTTGATTTAAGTTTTTCATATTTTACTTTTTTCTATCATAATATTAGTTGAATTATATATTACTTAAATTTAACATCCTTTGATATTTTTTTAATACACTTCTTAATTTGAAGTGTGATAGTAATTATAATAATCAAAAAGTAAATTATCTATATTTAAAGAAAAATTATTGATACTATAATTTTTAATTGATAAGTTTGATCATTTAAATATCTTTAGTTCCTTTTTAATTGAGGTTTGACGTTACTTGCATTTCATGTTCCTTTAAATTTTGTTTAGTGTTTTTACCTTTTTTTTTTTTTTTCGGTTAACACATATATATATTTATAATATGAATTTTGTGGGGTAAAACTTATTATATTAATTCTAATTAGGTATACCTATATTTTTCAATTTATAAAATATTTTTGTACCATCAAAATTCATTTAAAAAATTATTCTAATCCAACTTGAGGTATACACCTGGCTACACCCCTAATTTAAACGGTTGATTGAAACCTACTAAAGATCAATCATTAGGTCTGGTTGATTGATCATAATTTTGTACAATCCACGTAACTACTCGTATGACTAGGAGAGTCTACTCCGTAACAAGGAAGTAAACTTGTATTCTCACCACTAAATTCTATAGGGCATGCATGACCTAGCAAGGGGATGTGGTATTTTATTTTATTTTTTTATTTTTAGGGAAAACTTCATTTCGGTCATGGGGTTTTAAAAAATATTAAATTTTTTAAATTCTTTTGAAAATATTTTTTTTTTTTATTTCTAATTTTCAAAATTCTTCAAAAAAAATTTAAACCGTCAATCAACTAACGATCGATATTAATAGAATGTATATAAAAATATTTTTGCCCTTTGTTAGTGACATGTAAGTGATTAGATTTTTCTCAATAAAATAATAAATTTATAAGTTAAATTTCTTTAAATGTCTCTGAATTTAAGTTGTTAAATTATAATTTAAATTATTCAAAGTCATCATGAACCGTCAGTTGACTGATGATATAGACTTTTTAAAAAAGTTTTGAAGAAATTAGAGCTGAAAAGAGTTGTTTTTAAATAAGTTTAAAAACTTAATATTTTCTAAACTTCAAGAGCTAAAATGAAGTTACCTATTTTTTAAATCTTACATTGGCAGTGTAAATTATTTACTGTGGAAGCGGAGATTATGGGCCATACTGGGCCCATGAACTGCCGTGATTCACATGCAAGAAAACAGTGACCCATTCACTGAGTTGCTTGTCTGGAGACTAGTCAGCTTATGACAACAATTCCAAATTAAATTAAATAAAAATAAAAAAATGGGTCTACTCCACTTGTTATATGAGAGAAAAATATACGGACACAGCCCGAGACCTTATAAATGTCAGTTAAAAAATATAATGATGAAAATTCAATTACGACGTGAAATTAATTAATGGTTTATTTGGAAAAATAAAAAGAAATATTAAATACTAAGATCTTTTTTATTTTTAGGATGCATCCAGTGTGCAATGCATCCCTCATTGTGATTTTACCTCATTATATAATAGTTACAATATTATTTCACCAAACATATGGGGAACTAAAATATGCTTGCAAAATAGAAGTCAGTTATTTTACAAGTCACAGTCAATGCTTTGTTGTTGTGGAACATTCAGCTAAAAAGCTTTTGACTTGGGCAACTAAGGTGTTCTTAACTCTAGTGAAAATTTACAGCTTAATTGCTTTTTGTTATTGCAAGTTTAGGGTAGTTTTGTTTATAATTTAAATATATGACAAAGCACCAGCAATCAAGTCGAATCCACAACAAAGTGAAGGGTGGCTCTATTACTGTCCATAAAAGTTCTTTTCATACCCATTTACTTTAATATTTGTATTAATAATTAGGATAAAAATCATTTTAATCTCTAAATTTCAGGAAATAATTAAATTTTTAATTATATTTCAAAAACGTATCGAATGAATTCTAAATTTTTCAGAAAGTTTCAAATTTATTAGATTTTAAATATTATTTTAATTTTAGTTTTTAAATATTTTGAAAATTTTTCTTTTTTTAATTTGTAATTTTTAATTTATTAAGGGTAAATTGGTCATTATATGTGTTGTAAATAAAGTAGAGGCAAAAGAGTTTTTTTTTTTTTTTTTTGTTAGGTTTGACCGGTAGTCAATAAATAAGAGGGATCAATTTGATACGTTTTCATAAAGTTAGGGTTCATTTGATGATTTTTCGAAATATAATTAAAAATTTGATCATTTTTTCAAAATTTAGGTATTAAAATGATTTTTAATATATACATTTTCTCTTTACCCTTTAAAACATCAAAACTAACCCTAAATATTATAATTTTTTAATTATATACATATTTATACACATATATATATATATATATTGCTCTTTCAAGTTTAAACCCAGCTGTTTTCTTCACACCCATCAAGTTCCCAATAACACCAAAAAACCCTAATTTAAAAAGAAAAAAAAAAAAAAAAACAAACAGTCATTCATCATGCTTTCATATACTTGAAGCAAATAAAAAGGTATATGTACTATGACCAAAGTTGGTGGTTAATAAAGATTTGAACTTGTTGGTTAACTCTAATTTCTATATTTAGATCGCCGGAATACTTGTTAATAGGAGGTCTCTCTATCATTAAAGGTCACCATCACTTTTGTAAATAAAGAAGAAAAAAGAAAAAAAAAAACTAAATTATTTCGACGAAGAAGAATAGGAAAACCATTCTTTTCATATAAAAAGATTTTTACTTAAAACTCTTTTATATCTGGTCAAAATATTAGCAATGGTTTGGTTACTTTTATTCTTCAAATCCAAGTCAAAAATATATTTAGTTATAATAAAATTTCATTTTGAACCTGAATGTAAATATTAGGGTTTGTGATGGAGTTCTCGTCGAAAGTAATTTTTTTTTTTATTAGCTGCTTATGTACTGTTATGTAATTTAATATAAAGACTATTTAGTAACAAAAAAAGGGATAATCCCAAAAAACTATGTGCAGTTTGAAAATATTTGTTTTACCACACCAATTTTATTTTTATCTAAAATCTCATTTGCTATTATGAAGTTAACAACAAATTTGAGTCTAACATGTGCAGATAAGAAAGAGACACAATTGCCCCTAGTATTGATATTTGAAGGGATAACTCCAAAAAACCTATTGTAATTTGCTAAAATATTTTTTTTACTATCTATGATTTCATTTTTATCCAAAATTCTTTTTACCATCAAGTTTTTAATGAAAATGTTGAAAAAAATTAAAATATTGAATTTACCCTTAATTTAAATAATATAATAATATAAAAATATAGAAATTAAAAAATAAAATAAATAATATTAAATCTAAAAATATAAAAATTTTTGGGCTTTTAATGGTTGGAAACCTAAAAAATTATGGGTTTTCAGCCACTGAAAACCAACAAATTGATGGGTTTCTAGCGATCTAGATTTTATTTGAAGCTCTAAATTTTATTTTTTTTAAAAAAAAAAATTCTTTTCTTTTTTGCAATATATAATTTTTTTTTTTTAAATTAATCCCCTTATTATTATTATTATTTTGAAGATAGGTAAAAATTTTTAGATCTTCAACTTAAACTTGAAGATCTGGATTGGATTTTTTTTTTCCTTTTAATTTTTCCTTTTGTGGTTCAATTTTTATTCAACTTCAATTTAAATTTAACCTCCTGTTTGATTTTTTTTTTTTATATTTTCAGATTCAAATTATTTATTTTAATTTTTAATTTTTTATTATTTAAACCAATAGTAAATTCGATATTTTAGTTTTTTCTAACATTTTCATTAAAAATGAAATCATATGTGGTAAAAAAAATATTTTTACAAACTACAAAGGTTTTTTGAGATTATCCCTAAATTTTTTTATCACATTTCTAATTTTGCCTTTAGAGTCAAATGGTCAACTAAATCAACCTAACAAAATCTATGATCGTGAAAGTATTGTCGTCATTTCATATACCTTTATAGGGTAGTTTGAGTGTTTTTATTAACGTTAGAGGTATTGTAGATAAAAATAAAATCATAAATAACAAAAATGAGATATAGACAAACTACAATAGTTTTTTGGGATTATCCCATAAAAAAATTTATGTAAAAAATGGGTGTGAGAATAATTTTTGGGTGGCTCCAATAAATTGTTCCAAAAGGAATTATTTATATTAATATTAAAAAGCTAACCATTAAAATTCAAATCTTTAATTTATATTGGGAAAAAACAAAACAAAACAAAACAAACTCCTTTCCATTGTTTCAGGGAAATTAAAAACAATCAAATTAGGAAATTCTCAAATTTATTAAAAATGGTAAATTCGAATTATTATCTAAATCTAAAGGAACTTTTTCTAAACAAACTCAACAAAACAATCGGTGCTAAAAATAAAAATTTCTACTAAAATTGTTAAGATTTGGAAACTGCTTAAACTATAAAAGAAAGTCTGATAATAGAAATGGAGTCTGAAACGATTAAATTTGAGGTTTTTGATGGTCTCTCACACACATAGGCCCATTTGAGTTTTGTCGATCTCATTAATACAAACATAATACTATAGTCCAAATCCGACGTCACTCTACAAATATTCTATATCAATATAATTCTTAAATTAAAAATTAGAACATACAGAAAATTAACTTAATCAAGAAAAAATATTAGACTGGCTCACATCTAAAGACAGTTTTAAGATAGAATCGTAAATTTTAATTAAATTAGAAAAACTTGCAATGTGCTGTAACAAGGATTTTATATTGTTTAATATAATTCAAAATTATATCTTGAGCCAAAAACAAGAGAATCGAAAGCTAAAAAAATATGTAACCTCTTTCTTACACCATCTAGAAAAATTCTTTAATTTGTTTTGCAATTGAAAATAAGTTAAAATTAAGGGTACACTTCATAGGTAACTCCATGCAAGTGTTTGAGATGATGGACAATTCAGGTTTCAAAAAGGATATACTCAGCAAGAAAATTTACCAGGAGATGATTTTCCCTTCAGGAACAAAAGAATTAGAATTACGCTCGGTCAACTAGAATGTGCATTATCCATATATGGGATCTTCCAATTAAGAAGATCCGTCGACCTAAGATGAAGAGAATGGTCTATCTATTTTATTTTTTTATTTAATTAAACCAATGATTCGTTATTGGAGTAGATAGCAACAACCATTTTATCCAACATGCGTATTTTTTATTTTTTAATGGATTTACATCTTTATCTTTTATTAATAGAAATTTTTGATGATGATATAGATATATGTATGATCGCGTGCGTAATTATAACATTGTGAATCTAGATTTCACACTCAAGCTGCATCTATAGATGAAGTAATACCAACACCATCCACTTGATTATCGAAAGCTAAGAACTTAGAATTGACACATGATCGATATCTCATTTCACAAGTAATATGTAGATGGATGTTGGACATATATACGTAATCCTTCACTATGCACCGTGACCAATGGATAATAACAAATTGAAAATATCTGCATATTTGAAAATATAGATTCACGATAAGTTGATAAATAATTGAAGTTAAGACATGAAACTTTGAACAACTTAAAGCAATTCTATGTCATTGAGTCACCGACTAGTTTATGTGGACGTTCATATTGGAGAATGATGACTACGTTAGCATATTATAGCTAGGTTATTTCTAATGAGGTGCGAGTTTACTTCTTAAGTTAAAAGTCAATTTTAAATACCACATCATCACATAATGCACTCAAAGATAAGAACCTGACCGGATTTAACTATAGTCTAAACTTTACCAACATAAAAGAATTATATGCTCAAAATTATTATTTTTTTTTCTGTCCTATACAAACGAGTCTTTATTCCAAATTCATGTAGCTTTTCAAAGAACAAGACAAGTAAACTTTAAAGACCGGTTATACTTCCCCAAGATGCATGTTCAAATATTTCAAATATTCTACCTTTTACATTGAATATGATTCCATCAATTTTTATTTGGCAAGGTTAAAATTTTTGGTATTCTTGAATTAAATTTAGAGATTTTCTGCTTACAATAGTCGGATTGTTTTATTAAGACATTGTTAGCGTCCTTGTCAGTGAGACTGTACCCTGTTTAGTGGCCGTTCCACAAGGGTTGTAGATGGTGGGCTTCTCTTGTCTCCTCTTTTCATGGTATCATGCATGTGTCCCTCAAATGGTTCCCTCTTAGTTTTGGCAACATCACTCTTGCTTGCCTTTATTTTTCTTTTATCTTTCTTCCTCCCCAAGCTTTCTTTTTAGGGTATTTTCAGAATTACAACCTCCTTTTGGGCTTTTTGGGCTTTCCCTTGATGGAGATGTGGGTTAGGAGCTGTCATATATCCATCTTGGGAACCCTTGTATCTTGGACGTCATTGAACCTTTTTAGGAGGTCAAACTCCTGGAAATTATTTCAGGACGCTTGCTCTCGAGGACGTTTATGATCTTTCAAGATTGTTATATTTGTTTTTATCATATACTCCTTTTTTTCTCTCGATAATTACCCTTTGATTTTCGTTGGCGATTTTTCATGGTTAACACCATTGTCCTTTTAGAAAATGAATATGATTATTCAACGATCACATCTGATTTGTCAATGAGTTGAACTAGGAATCTGCATATAACCAATAGTAGTACTCTGCTCCACCCATTTAGTTGTAGGTAGATAACTTTTGACACTTGGGTTGTTGGCTATGTATGCGTATTAGGATTTCATTTGTTAATCATAGTATAACAATTCGGTTTTGTCGAGCCGTAACTAAAGAATAATAAGATGTAGAGAGTTCAAAGTAAATTCAACATGAGAATTCATATCTGCTTCCTTCTTATATGTTAGACTTCTGCTTCATTTTGTTGGCATCAGCTTGCATTTGTCACAGCATATATAGTTATTACTGAGGTCATTTATATTTATTGGCGACATTGATTTCAAGAAACGATCGTGGCAGGGGATGTCTAACATGAGGCTAACCCAGTTACATTTTTTGTGCACAGTTACATAAAGTATTGTTAACAATGTTTCAAAATGTGACATCAACACAGTTTCATGACATGATCAGGACACATTACAGGAGAATCGACTACCTCGTTTGCTCACTTTGACTTCTATCTTCTTCTATAAAGCTTGTACACATTAGGTTTTCCTCTAGTTAATGCTTGTAGCATGGTCTATGATATTGATATAAACATGGCAGGCAGCTGCCTCTCAGTACTAGAATATGCATTAGCTTATTGAATCAAAAATTTTCAACCCAGTTTATAATATTAATCGTCTGCAATTCTTTCATGACCTTGTTATGTCCGAGTCCCAGCTTGACGCATTATTTGTTAGAAATATAATAATAACATGAACAGGTAATGGTATAAAAATTACAATTATGAAGACTCTCGGTATTACAATAAATTTGTCGTTAGAAATATAAAATACAAATATTGAGGCCTGTGTGTAACACAGTGTTCTTAAAACAAATTTCCTATCCACCGTTGAATGTTCAACGTTTGTCTCCCATGATACAACAATTCCAAATTCCGACGAACTAAATGAATTTGAATCTCTATCATTCGTTAAACTTATGACTAAGAACAATGTTCGGAAGAGAGCAAAAACTGAAAAATAAAATGGATTCTAAGTTGATACCAATTTATAAGCATCATATGGACAATTTGAAAAGAATAAATAATGGTCTTTTAGTTCTCTTTTAATTCTATTGATTTTGCAGTTACAAACTATTAAATCAAAAATTAATTTTGTAAATTCAATTTAAAATTAAACATGTCAACAGTTACAAAATTCAAGAATTAATTTTGCAAATTTGATTCAGAATTAATCATGTTTGTAGTTACAAAATTCAAGAATTAATTCTATCTATTCAATTTAGAATTAATTTACTATGTAAACAGGGAAGAAGAAGAAAGCTAAAGCAAGAATTAATTTTAATTAATTAAATCTTCTACAGGGTTCCATAGACTCAAATCGGTTGGACTCTTTAAGGTTTGGGGCTTTTCGTCGATTTTACACAATTTTTGGCCCACAGACCCAATTAAAACTAATGCGCACTAATGAAAAGTAACAATTAAATTTAAAAAAATGCAAAATAATAATAATAATAACAAGTAATGAAAATGGATTACAACCGGATACTCATAATAATAGGCATAGGGCACAAGTCTCCAACTCAATTAAAAAAAAAATTAAAAAAAGCTAAACTCAGTCCAAGGCAAAAACATTCAAGATATTCTTTTTTTTTTTTATAATTTCTGAGATCGTTTATCCCAATAAAGTTACCGTTTAATCACTTGTGATTTAGATTTAATTAATTAATAATTTAAAACATGTTCCATCATATTAACTATCAATTATCTTTAATCAAAAAGGTTTATAATGTGATATTTTATTGACTCTAATCAAACTCCATATTATTTACTATTTTAAAAAAAAAAATTGAATCATTCTAACCAAATATAAAGAGTAAAAAAATCCTAACAAAAAATATATTTTTATTATTTAATATTTAATTTGTGATAAAACAAAGAATTTTTTTTTTTAAAAAAAATAAATTTGTATGAATTTTTACACTTATTTAATCAAAATAGAGATAATGATTAGGGTGACTCAATAAAAAATTACTAACTAAAATAATTTTTCTTATTATTTTAACTAAAATTTAACTCATATTAAGAGAGTTTCCTAAAATGCTCTAACAAGTTATTACTCAGTGTTTATTAGGTCCAAACATTCAAAATAATATTTCTTCTATAATAATGAAAGGAGCAAATGACGTCTAATCTCTTTGAAGTTCGGCTTTTGATGAGAGGAATTAACTTTTTATGTTATTAACAAATTAACCTCAAATCGTTAATTTTGATAATGACAGACTGTAAAAATAACTAATAAAAAGATAATTTACTCATTCCAATCTAAAACTAAATTTTGTTAATCTTTATTTTTATATGATGGATAAAAAACATAATTTTATAATTTAATAAAATAATTAAAATAAAAAACATTGAGGATCTCCACTAAGACCTCCATCTAAGATCTCTAGCGATGGAGGTCGTTAGTTGGGATCTTGAAGATAAAATCATAAAATTATGTCTCTATTTCCAAAATTAGGTCTCCATAGTTCTCCATCTTTACATATAGAGATCCTAAACTAGGATATCTTTCGTCCATAATGGATGGTGATGGAGATGCAACCCTAAGTCTCTATCATTGAAGATCAAAATAGAGATCCCATATAGGATCACCACCTTCAACTATTACATTTTTCTTTATTTTTTTTTTATTTTTGATTGTACTCAATCTCTATTGTCCATGTGATGGATGGTGAAAATTTAATGTTTATTAACATTAATCTAACGTGAATGATATTTGTAATTTTAAAATATAATAACGGTAAAGTGGGCTTTTCCCAACTGTTTCAACCAACGGATTTTCTTAATAATGTGTGGTTAGTTTGTTGATAAAATGAAATGTATATTTTGTTTGTCAAAAGGTACATCTCAAGTAGGTATTTTGTAATCTGCACTAATTAAATCAAAACTCATTGTTTCTTGATTTATTACACATAATATATTTTTATTTGTTGTTATAGCAGGTATGCATAGAAAAATTATCATTAATCTGTCTTTATTTTTAAAATTATTTGTTTTGAAAAGTTGGAAAGGAAAACTAGATAATTTTGAAAAATCAAATTCTAAACGGATTAAACAGGTTACATTATGTGACCATAATTTGTATGATATTCAAATTTTTGTCACAAATCGTCTTAGTTTAATTTGGAGTTTGAAAATCCTATTATGAAATAGGATACATTAATATGACGATTTAATATACCTATTTAATCCGTTTTGAATCCAACTTTTTAATATGTATATATATATATATATATATATATAAAATTTTCAGATAAGGACATTTATAAATTTTATATTTATTTATTGCTTTTGATAATATTTATGATCATTATTAATATATGTATTATAATGTTTGGTCAAGTTTTTAGAATGAAAGGTTACATTAAAAAAAAAAAGTCATTTAATATATTTATTAAAGATATTTTAAACATGTTATCAATTTTTTTTAATTTTTTTTTAATTAATATTCATGCATGAGAATTATTTATCTTCAAACACCTTATAAATAGATTCTTTTTTTTTTTTTTTTTTTTTTTTTAACGGTGGAGATAAATTCAGGAATCAGTCTGGGTTAAGGTAATGTTTAACTTTGAGGCTCCATCAACCCATAAATAGAAGAGAGAGAGGTTCATAAAAGATGGGAGAATAAACCGTATATTTTTAAATGATAAGAGATATACTTTGATCAGAGTCCAAACATGAAACATGAAACATGAAACTAGAAGATGCCAAGTTAGTTGCAGACCACCACGCCGCTGACCACGTCTCACCCATTGACTAGATACTGTAGCATCTACTCACCATATCCAATTAGAAACTATGAGGAATAACTTTTACCAAATCCGGAAAACTATACAATGTAATAAGAATAAACAATTATAGTGAAAGATGTCATGTGGTGGAATCCAGTTGTTTATGACCTTTCTTGGTTCACTCCTGTTTGATTAATCAACCTCAATCATGACTCATGAGTACCATTGAAATGTTAATTATACTTTTTTTTTTTTTTTTGCTTAACCTTATTCTATCCGAATTAACGTTAATAATTAATCGCATAATCTCTCTCTAGGTATTTAAAATGCAAATCGAAACCCATTTTACTGGGGAAAAAAAAATGTCTCCTATATTTTTCCTCCATTTTGAGAATAATTATGTAGGTAGTCTATCATAGCTCAAGTTGTTAATATAATCATTTTTACAATTTATCATCTTGCCTATTTATCAATAAACCAAGTTTTAACAATGTTTATAATTGACATCTATAAATACATACAGAGAGAGGGGATAATTCTTTAGTAAGGATGTCTTGAAATTTTTATTTTGAAATCATTAATTACTTACCATTGTGATGAGATTCAATGAAAATGAGTTGTTGTAATTAATGATTTCAAAATAAAAATTTCAAGACATCCTTATTAGAGAATTTTCTTGTAAATATATAGTAAAAATTCAAAAATTTACTTAACTGTAGCAACTAAATGATATGTAAATTTATGTGTAATTATTATATCATCAATATATTATCTCAAAATTAATGTGATAATTACATATCAATTTATCATATTATTTAGATAAATTTTTTTAGAAGAGTAACATTAGTCGTGTGTATATATATATATGTATATATGCAGACAAGAATAGAAATGTTTGATATTAACATGTGGTGACAAATGCTAATTTCGTACTGGTTTCAATTAAATAAAAAAGTTATTTATTATCTAATTAATTACATTTTTACAACAATAGTGGTTCGAAGAGTAGTAGTACGTAGAAACTGGCTCTGGCCCTCGTGACCTTTTCATTTTTCTTTTTTTTTTTTAAAAGTAGAAAAGAAAAAAAGAGACGAAATAGGAATAAAATAAATGATGTCGGCTGATTTAATGTTACTCTTCTTCCTCAATCAATGCAAATCATCCAACAACTTTGCTTCTTCCTCCCAACTTTCTTTTTCTTGTCTGGTCTTCCAAATTCTTTCTCTCTCAAGTCTCAAATTATTATATTTGATGATGAGGATGTTACCCATCTGCATACGCCATCAATGTATTCTTTATGTGCAATTACTTTTCAAAGAATTTTTAAGTGATAATGCATAAGGTATTGGTTATATATGTGGTTTGCCAACACTTCTATTGATTGCTTATACTTCATGATCTGAATTACAAAATGAAATTAATTGGATTATATAATTTTATCTTTACATATTAGCATCCAGTTTTATAATCTAAAATATTTATATTTTAATTTTATAGATTTCAATTTTACATATAGATTTCTGTTCAAGTTTATCAATTTAATGTAGATGTCGACACATCTTTAAACTGTAATTTTGAACTTTTATTCAATAAAAAATATTTTAGTATCATATATTATGAGATCGAAATTCATCTTGAATGTAAATCATTCATTTTGTTATAGATGTTATAGCGAGGATTGTAAACCACCAATACAGCAAAAGTAGTTGAATCTCACGTCCATAGTTAAACAAATTAATTTTTATAATATTTGTCCAAATTGAGGAGGTATATATTATAAATTCAAATACTCTTACATTTTGCATTAAACGAATTAAGAAATTTGAATTTCTATTTCATGTTATAGTAATGAGTATATCATTTTGTAACATTGAATCATATGCCAAAATTAGTTGAAACTTCTTTTGATGTACAGAGGGTAATTAAAACTTTTCATGTGTAGTCCTTATAATATAACTGTTCAAGACACACATAAATTGCCAAAATTGACCTATCATATCATGTTTGTTTACTATCAATATACAAACCTAAGAAGAAAAATCATTATCAGAATATCGATGATGATGCAACCACAAGCAATTTGACGAGTATAGAAGCAAGATTGATAAAATCCGAATCGGTGGGGTCCAAACCGACTCAATGATCAAACCCATTTAGCTATAGATTTGCTAGCTTTAAAATGTAATTAATACATCGAACTTGGATGGTATCTTATATACATGCAACTAGATTAATTGTTTAAAGTTGTTTAATATGATGACACAAATAAGATAGAGACAACTGCTGTTTTTGTTTGTTTTCAAATTTTTAAAAAATCAATTTAAAATTAAATAAAGATATTTTTATAAGAAGCATTGACTCAATAAAAATTTCCAGTCAAAATAGATGAATATTCAAAAGCGTGTCTCATTTTTCTTATAAAAGAAACGAATTAAAAATGACTTGATCTATTTGAACAAAACAATAAAGTCGTTTGAACATGCTTAAAAAAGTGATCTAACAAAAAAGATAATTTTGAAGAATATAATATTTTAAGAGAAAACATGTATATATAATCATTTCTGTATAAAATGTTACAACTAACTTTTAGACTAATAGAACAAAAATTCAAAAACACATCTATAAAACAAATAAGGAGAACAATGTTAAGTATCAATTAGTGTATCCAAATTCACTCCAAGCATATCCTGAACAATTAATGTAAATATTAATTAGGGTGTTAATTAAAGTTCCACTTATTCAATTTGTAGTGGATTGTCCCATCATGTATATGAATTTATATGTTGTTAATGGAGGAGGACAAAAGATGGGAAAAGAAATTGAGTTCACTTCACGGACACTCCTTGAAAAAATGGAGTAGATGAAACCTTTTCGAGGGTTAAAAGTCAACAATGTACAACCCTCCACTTGCACTGTCTAATCTCATCGTAGTTTGTTTAATCAACATATGAACACAAATTCTATGAGATAATATTAGAGAAATTCATTAAAGACACTTATTAAAAAGTGTATATATATATATATATTTTGCTATAGGTTGTTAAATAACATGTAAATTTATGATTATAACGATATGTTTTGTGTGACCCCTAATCTATGAATGAATCATGATGTAATATGTGATGGATCATATTTAAACTAATTAAAAAATTAAAAATATAATCATACCATGTAGTTAAGAATTCTTAATAAAAATTTCAATTCTTTTATATTATTTCATTTCTACAACCAGTTATAATTTAAATGGTTAGTGCACGTTTTTTTTTTATTCATAATAAGACTTTAGATTATAATATAAATATTTTTTAATATTACTGTAAATAGATTTTTAATCTGCATATATAATAATTAATTTCAATTTATCCCAATAGTTTTTTAGCTATTAGGATGTAATTTCTTGTAATTATATCAAAAAATAAAGTATAAAGATAACCATACACATACACCAAGCTACTCTAAACTAGACTTGAACAAACTTGTTTTAATATGTAATTAAATATTAAAATTTAAAATGATTTTTCATTTTCTAACTTTTCTCTCTTAAGAATTGTTAATATGAAAAGGATTTTAGAAAGAAAATTACAACAAAAGGAAGATGAGATATGTACAGTAATGATTATAAAAGTCATATATATAATGTTTCTATTATCAATGTCTCATAACTTTAAAAAGTTAAGACGAACCAATTAAATTTATCTATTATATTTTCTCTCATAACACAAATTTTCTCTCATATTTAATTTAAATGCAATAAATGAATTTGATTAGTTCATTCTAATTTTTTAAAATCAGGAAGTATAGATGATAAAATTATTATATATATTATTTTTATAATCAGAACGTCTTTAACTTTTTAATCAAATTTATCATTTGTATTATCTCTCATAAAATAAATTTTCTCTTTTATTTCATTCAAATGGAATAGATGAATTTGATTGATTTATTCTAACTTTTTAAAGTTATAACATTTTGATTATAAATATATATATATATATGCACTTAAGCAAATAACTACTAAAAGTTGCCAATGAATGTGGAAATGGGGATCAATGAAGAAAAAAATTAAGATTGAATTTTTGGAAAAAATAACAGAAGTAAAACGAAAGAAAACTTTTCCCTTGCGACAGAAAACAGAGCACAAAAACAGCACTCAAAAGTAAAACCATCAACGTAGACTTTTGAAAGAGACATCAGCATGTGTACACTGTCTCCGTTTTTTTCCAAAAAAAAGCCTAATTTTTGCATAGCGTTTGAAAAAGAAACCAATACTTAAAACATTTTTTTTTAAAAAAAAGGAAAAAGAACAAAGAAGAAAGTGATCGACACTCAATGAAGAAGAATCATTGAATACCCACCAACGAGCACTGATAAATTCAACAACCCCAATTTGATATTTAGTATTCTACATTTATTCACTCACCTCGTCATTTATGAAGCTCAACGTCTGTCCACCCCCCACGCTGCCATCTTGCCTGCCCAAGATACTCTTCTCTCTCTCTCTCTCTCTCTCTCTCAAACTGTGCGTCTCACTTTCCAAAACTCCTCCTTAAATTTTGGCTTATATTATAATATTAAATTATTAAAAAGATCTAAAAAAAAGTGGTACCTTTTTTTTTTTTTTTTTAATATATACATATTTTCATGTTATATTGAAAAACACAAAGCAGTTTGCTTCTTTCTTCACTATTTGTGTCGTGTTGGGTTGCTTGGTTTTTTCTTTTGTTGTGTTTTTGTTTGGCTTTTGCACAACTGCAAAGCCAGACAAGTGGTGCTCACATTCCTCTCCTTTGATACACCAAAAAGTTCGTTGCTTGTTGGTTTCTAGGCCTTCAAAAAAGAACCCCATTTGTTTATATCAACCGTGCTCCTCAACTTTCTTGTCTTTTTTTTACAATCACATCTTTTGTTTTCTAGTATCACAGTAACTAGCTCCTCCTCCTCCTCCCCCAGAAATTGCAGTAGAATGGTTGTTCTCATTTGTTTTTAACTCCAAACAGGGATCACCACTTCTCCTTGGTGTTGGCTGTTTACTTGTGATTGATAGTGATGGTGGTTTGGTTGTTTTGAGAGGGTTCTTGAGTTCAAGTCTCCATTTTTCAATCCTTGTTACTTAGTTTTAGGCTTCTTCACAAATGGGGTTTTGTTTCTTTGGTTCAATATTGGTTCTTGCACTCTTCTTCAATCCTCTAGCTTGTCAACAACCAAACACAGATGGCTACTATGTTTCTGATTTCTTCAAGAAGATGAGCTCAGCTTCTTCTTCTTCTCAAGTTTCCAACTTTTCTAGTCCTGTTTGTTCATGGCAAGGTGTCTTCTGCGATGCTAAAAAAGAGCATGTAATTGGTTTATCAGCTTCTGGTTTGGGCCTCTCAGGTTCTGTTCCTGACACCACCATTGGCAAACTCACCAAGCTTCAATCTTTAGATCTTAGCAACAACAAAATCACTGCTTTGCCTTCTGATTTGTGGAGTTTGGGGTCACTCAAGTTTCTCAATCTCTCCTCCAACCAGATTTCTGGTTCCCTCCCTAACAACATTGGCAATTTTGGTATGCTTGAAGCCTTTGATCTCTCCAACAACAATTTCTCTGGGGAGATTCCTGCAGCTATCACCTCCCTTGTCAGTTTAAGAGTCCTTAAACTTGATAGAAACATGTTTCAATGGAGCATTCCACCAGGGATAATCAATTGCCAGTCTTTGGTTTCACTTGATCTCTCAATCAACAACCTAAATGGCTCTCTACCTGATGGTTTTGGTGCTGCATTTCCAAAGCTTAAAACTTTGAACCTTGCAGGAAATGACATTCATGGAAGGGAAACTGATTTTGCAGAGATGAAATCCATCACAAGCCTCAACATTTCAGGGAACCTGTTTCAGGGTTCAGTGATGGGTGTGTTTCTGGAGCAACTTGAGGTGATTGACCTGAGCAGGAACCAGTTTCAAGGTCACATTTCTCAGGTACAATTCAACTCTAGTTATAACTGGTCTCATTTGGTTTATCTAGACTTGTCTGAGAATCAGTTAAGTGGAGAGATTTTCAACAGCTTGAACCAAGCTCAGAATCTTAAACACCTTAATTTAGCTTATAACAGATTTAACAGACAGGAGTTCCCGAGAATTGCAACACTTTTGGGTTTAGAGTATCTGAATTTGTCTAGGACTAGTCTCACTGGTCATATTTCCAGTGATATCACACAACTGAGAAATTTGCGTACACTTGATCTTTCCGTGAACCATCTCAGTGGTGAAATTCCGGTACTGAGCGTCAAAAGGCTTCAAGTTGTTGATGTTTCACACAACAATTTAACTGGGGAGATTCCTGTAACTGTATTGGATAAGCTTCCTTGGATGGAAAGTTTTAACTTCTCTTACAACAACTTAACTCTTTGTGCTTCTGAGTTGTCCCCCAAAATCATACAAACAGCCTTCTTTGGTTCAACAAACAACTGTCCAATAGCTGCAAATCCTGCTCTCTTCAAAAGAAGAGCAGCCAAACACAAGGGACTAAAGCTTGCTCTAGCTTTAACTCTCTCAATGATCTGCTTGCTTGTTGGGTTGCTGTTTTTGGCATTTGGTTGTCGGAGGAAGCCAAAAATGTGGGCTGTAAAGCAAACATCATACAAAGAAGAGCAAAACATTTCAGGTCCTTTTTCGTTCCAGACAGATTCGACCACATGGGTTGCTGATGTTAAGCATGCAAATTCAGTCCCGGTAGTGATTTTTGAGAAGCCATTGTTGAATATCACATTCGCAGACCTCTTGTCTGCGACTTCAAATTTTGATCGAGGCACCCTTTTGGCTGAAGGGAAATTTGGGCCCGTGTATAGAGGGTTTCTACCAGGTGGAATTCATGTAGCTGTAAAAGTTTTGGTCCACGGATCAACATTGACTGACCAAGAAGCTGCAAGAGAGCTTGAGTATCTTGGTCGGATCAAACACCCGAATCTTGTTCCACTAACCGGTTATTGCTTAGCTGGTGATCAAAGGATTGCTATTTATGATTACATGGAGAACGGGAACTTGCAGAATTTGCTTTATGACTTGCCGCTTGGCGTTCAAGCCACAGAAGATTGGAGCACGGATACATGGGAAGAAGACGACAATAATGGGATCCAAAATGTAGGCTCTGAGGGGTTATTGACAACTTGGAGGTTTCGACATAAGATAGCACTTGGCACTGCACGAGCATTGGCATTTCTTCACCATGGATGCTCACCTCCGATCATTCACAGGGATATCAAAGCTAGCAGTGTTTATCTGGACTACAATTTGGAGCCGAGAGTATCTGATTTTGGATTGGCCAAGGTCTTTGGAAGTGGCTTAGATGATGAAATTGCACATGGATCACCTGGTTACGTCCCACCAGAATTTTCTCAGCCTGAATGCGATTCTCCGACATCAAAATCTGATGTGTATTGCTTCGGTGTGGTTCTATTTGAGCTCATTACTGGGAAAAAGCCAATCGACGATGACTATCCTGAGGAGAAAGAAGCGAACTTGGTCAGTTGGGTTAGAGGCTTGGTAAGGAAGAACCAAGGATCAAGAGCTATTGATCCAAAAATTTGTGAAACAGGACCTGAAAACCAAATGGAGGAGGCCCTGAAGATTGGATATCTTTGCACGGCTGACCTTCCTTCCAAGCGACCAAGCATGCAGCAGATAGTTGGCCTTCTTAAAGATATCGAACCAATTACTCATCAATGAAGACCACAGTGAGAGGACTACATATAAGTTGTTTCTCTGTATTTTTTTTTGTTTTTTCTTTTTCCTCTGATCTGTTCTTTGTCTACTACAAGTTTTTCCCATGCTGCCTTGGCGAGGAGAATGTACAGTGGCCCTTAAGTTATGTTTTGGACTTCCATGAATTTCGCAATTTTGCCCTTCCATTGTTGGTGGCACAGAAGTTTAATTTATATATACATGAGTTTGATCCTTTGAAACTTGAAAGATGGATTCTCCATACACATTTATCTTTTTCTCTTGGTATTCATATACTTTTAGAATGAATCTTTCAATTAGTATCGAAACCAAACCTATTTCGTCGGGTACATGAGTCTGTGTGATGCATCTAGCGTGAGACTCATGTGCTCTAAATACTGTTCTTGTGGGACTGGTCACACTCACACACACCTAGTCTGTTTTTCACTCCCAAGATATGGCATCAATAGGTCCACCTAAGATGCTCACATGGTTAGCTGTGGAGTTTGGTTTCTTCTGGGAGATAAAGGTCTGTGCTTTGATGAATACCCTGTATGTTATTTATGTGTACTCTTCTGGAGGAGTAATTTCCCATAGCTTTTAGTGAATCATGGACCACTGCTGGACCATTGGTGAATCAATGTGGTGTGTTTGATTGTATGTAGGAGAGGAAATGGTGACACTTGCTTGTCTTTAAGGATGTCCGGCTCTATATGTGCATCAAGCACCTGTAATTTGCTTCAATTAACAGTGTTTTCAAGTGAGCTGGTTTTAGTATACTTGTATGAAAGTAAGTTGATGGGTTATATATAGTCTAATATTTGCATTAGGATTCAGTCTTGATCTGAGTTTTATTTGAATTTTTCCAGATTCAGTGACATGTTGCCATAAAATGAATTATGTGGTCCGGATTTTTTTTGTCTTACACATGCAATTGTTTTATCCGAATTCAACAGCACTTATTATTTAAGTTGATCAAGTAAATTAAGCATTAATTAAGGCCAAATCAAGAAATTTAAGCCTTAATTAAGGCCAAATATGGACAAGATATACTGATAATGATTGAGAGAGAGAGAGAGAGAGTGAGAGAGAGAGATTCCTAGAATAATTAATATAATACAAGATGACGGAGAATAAAATTAAGATTATGTGCACATTCATGATGCTATCAAATGGTGTGACAGAGTTGCCAACCCCTCTGAAAATACCATCTAGATGCGTTTGCTGATCTCATCGTTAACTGATACTGACATACATTATGGCTAGCAAGGTCTCAGTCTTTTTTTTTTTTTTTGGGTCAAAGTGGGTGACTTCGTTGATTTGCTGTCAAGCATGTTCTTTGTTTCTGACTCAATACAATGTAGCAGATGTAGAAAACAAACTACATGGCTCATCTAGGACCGCCCAAATGAGATTCACTGGTATGAATTTCAAAGATTTTCCTAGAGTTTGGTTGAAACATATGTATCACATTGTATATTTATCAATGACATTCCTTTTTAATTGCAACAATTAAGTATAAATTAGATATCTCTATGTTTTAATATGAGTCAATTATGATCTTAAACTGTTTATGAAACAACATACTTTGTCAGCTGTTCTAAACTAATTTTTCAAATACAAAAGTCTATTTATGAAGTAAATTTTGAGGAGATCTTTTAGGTAATTTTGTGATATATTTTAAAATTATATCAATGTTTTAGAAAAAAAAAAGAGAAATCACTAAAATTAATCTAATATGTTTAATAAATAATGGGAAACAAAAATAATTTACTTTTTAATTTTAGAGGGACTACACTCAACATAGCTTTCTTTTCAAGTACTGCATGGAATCAAAGTATAATTGGGTGTGAAAACCTTGGCATGCAAAATTTCCACACACCCACTTGGCTTCAAACATCATGACATGAGAATATATATATTTTTTTCTTTTGCATACATCATGACATGAGATTTCATGAGCATAACATCATACAAAAATGTGTTGAAATAATAATTTTGGACCTCAAACTTTATGCAACAATTGGTGGGAATAATGATTGATATGTCATTCACAAACATTATGGTCAAGTTTTCATGCATGCCCTTGAGCTTCAAATTAAAAGTGCTTAAAAAAAGTTATCTTTTTACATCAATTAGTAGTGTTTTATGAAAATAAACATTACCGACACTTTCATTTATTCTTTTTTTAAGTTGAGATAGAACGACTTAAAGCTTTTTAAGGACATCTACTCTCATATAATTAGAGATTCTATAGGATATGTTAAGATCAATAACTATTTATATAGTTTAAAAATTTTGTGTAGTTTAAATATCTGCATCTATAATTGAAAGACAATTATTTTTTTAAAAAATATTCATACAAAGCTTGTAAAATACATCTAATAAAAGTCGAATCCTCATAATTTTGATGGATGAAAAAATGCACACCCACATATGTTAAATGATAATGTGTAAATTACTTTTTAATTATAAGAAAAATATAATAACTATCTCAATAAAAAAAAAAATGCTTTTATCTAATTAGAAACACATTCAATGACATGAAAAAAATATATATATATTTAAATGCACCATTAGACCATTGTAGAACTTTTAGACTTACAAAAAGACTTTATAGTTATATTAAGCATTCTCTAGATTCGGAAAATCTTTCAAAGTTTGTTTATTTAAAGTTCTTTTAGTCAAGAGTATGGAATTGTAATCATATCATACAATGACTAATGCTCTATATTATGTAATACTATTAACAGTAGTCTCCACAACCTGCTAATACTCATAATAATTTACTAACTATTTTTTTTTTATTAGGAACACCTAGAAATTTTACAGAAAAAAGTCATAACATTCTTGGCTGTTTCTTTATGGTGACAGTTGATGAAAAACATGATAATAATTGAGTTTGGTGGTCCTGGAATTGGTGGAGGCAGCAGAGGTATATTAAAGACATAGTACAATATATATATATTTAATTACATTACATCGGAAAACAATCAAAAAAACAATCGGAATCAAATGGAATAAGATACTCTAGAAAGAGACTCTCATATGGAGGAAGAAGACAACCCATATTTAGGTGAGGGATAGCCTACACACAAAAGTGGAAGAAGACCCACACATGTGGTAAAAACTGTAGTCACAAATGTGGCTGTGATGTCTCCAACCAAGAACCAGGTCCTGACAATGCCTTGACCGTTGCAGCAAAGGCACTATGGACGACATGGTACAATGCTTTGAAAACAAAGCTGTGTAATTCATGAAGGATGATGATCAGAAGAGTGCAAGCATGGAATTTATGGGCTTCTTATTAAAGGGCCACATATCTCAATGACTCAATGTGAGCATGCTATTTGAGTGGTGATGTTTTCACCCCTCTGAAATTATATATACGCTTTGAAATATAATACTATTATTAAAGATAATAATACTATTTTTAAAATTCCAACATTATCTTTAATAATATTATTAAAAAATGATAAAAGTATTTATAAATATTATTTTATATATACTGAGTGGCATTAGCACCTCACGCACTGGGTTCAATCCTTTTCTTTAGGAGGAGCTCATGTACCGGTATGGAAATCAACCAGCACTAGGTTCAATCCCTTTCTTTAGGAGAGGAGCTCATGTATCAGTATTTGATGGTTTGTTGATTAAAATGTGTATAAATATAGATGAGAGCGGAGGTGTGTGTGTTGTATTAAGAGTGACGGATCTAGAAAATTTATTTAGGGGACACACGAAGAAAGTCATAAAAACATCGAAAATTAAGAATATACTAAATATATAAAAATTTAATTACCTTACTTAACAATTAATTTTACCCCTTAATTGGAATCCTTAGATTAGTTACAAGGGTAGTTATTGAAGTTAATCTAAGGGTTTCAATTAATGTGTAAGATTAGTAGTTGAGGAAGGTAGCTAAACCCAATATATAATGTTTTTATATAAAACAATGTTTGATAATACTATATAGTTTAAATAAAGTGATATATATATATACATAATATTTAGATAAAACGAATAATCTTATATTTCAAAATCCTAATAAAATCATTAAAACAAATAAAAAAAAATAAAGTTATAATTTTTTTCAATGAGACTTCATATTTTAAAATCATTTCATGATAACTTCTCTATCAATTTTTTAAAAAATAATTTTCGACATATATGCAAGCAAATTATTATTTAACTATGATCTCTCATTCGATATATAATTCAATTTTCATAATATTTATAGCAGAAAAAAAAAATCACATTGTAAATTACCAATGGATTTTGTATAGCACACAAAACGTAGTAGTAAATAATCCTTATATATGAGAGAATTAAAATAAAAAATTGAAAAATGACAATATTAATTAATTAATAGTAGAAACAATATTAGAAATAGAAAAATTAGGTCTCATAAAAATAATAAAAAGAAAGGAAATTAATCATATTAGAAATAGTAAAAATAAATAATAGAGTTAAAAAATTAATGAAAAACTAGAAAAAAGAAATATAGATAAAAAGTTCCAGTAGCTTTTAAACAACATAAGGAAAGCAACTTTTAAAATAAAATAATAATAATGTAATAAACAAATAAAATAATAATAATAACTAATAATAATCAATAATAAAAATAACGACTTTGATGTAGTGTATTCTGTCCTCCCAACGAAAATCATCAAAAATAAAATAAAAATAACAGTTTTTTTTTTATACAAAAATCAAAATCAGACATCACAGCACTATATTGCACATAAACACAGCAGTACAGGGCTCCTTTAAGATTTTTTCTTCAAATCTCAGGGGCGGCACGTGTCCCCCTGACCTTATAGTGGGTCCGCCCCTGGTTGTGTAGTAGTGGAGTGAAGCACCGGAAGACTGCTAGGTGTTTGAGACTTTAAGTGGATGTTTATGTAGGAGTAATAGACTATAATAATGGTTGAAGGGTTATAAAAATGTACTGTTTTATATTGAACATGTGGTTGAAAGATGGGAGGAGTTTTGATGTAGTAGTGTGGAAGCTTTTATTATTATTATTATTATTATTATTTTCAAAATATATTAGTACAAAGTCAAAACTCGTTTGATCTCGGTTGAATCCAAAATTTAGCGCAATCATTAGAAAAGAAAAAGAGTGAAAAGTATACAAGTACAGATGAAGTGAATGCTTTATATAGCCTCTTGAAGTCGGCTATCATGCGAATGGACATCAATTAAAATTATTATGAAGCTTCCAATAGCCTCATAATAATAAATTACAATTTAATTAATTAGTTGAAAATTATTTACGGGATAAAGTTTTAAGTTTTATTATAATAAACCCCTTTATCAATAGAAAATTTTATTAGAGTTAATCATAATCAATATAGTTGAAATGCTCTTGGATATCTACGTTGATCCAATTGACCTCATTAAAAAATAATAAAATAAAATAAAAAAAAATTCATAATTTTTCATCAGATCTCCATTAATTCAAAAAAAAAAAAAAAAAAATCAACCAGAACTTTGCATAACCCGGATCATCTTCGTCAACAATAATAACCCTGAACAAAGATCAACAAAAAAATTGAAAAAAAAAAGCCTAGAAATTCTAGGAGACTAGAAACGCAAAAACCTAGGTTTTCAGGCAACATCATCCATCATTACCATCATCAAACCATTACCAATTTATCACCATTGAAACCAGTATCAAACCATAATTGAAGCCCAGCATCAAACACAACATTCATCACCCATCCCCACCATCCGTCTTCATCACCATCACCAATTCATCACCATTGAAACCAGCATCAAACCATTATCACCTATATCAAACCATCTTAGAGATGTTGAAGATAAAGAAACAAGTTTCAAAGATGAACAAAATCAAAATCAATCACTAGGTTTCGAAGATGAACAAAATCATATCAAATGCAAACCCTTTCTGTCCTTGGATTTTAAAACCCTATAAGCTTGAACACCCATTACATCTGGATGGAGATCTACCACTGCGGTAGGATAGGTATGAACAGGGAAGGTAGGATAGGTATGAACAGGGAAGGTAGGATAGGTGTGAATAGAGGATGCTCACCTCCCTTGTTTGCAACGACATTCGTCGAGGGGAGACGAGTCTCCTCACATCAAACATCACAGCGAACAAGGAGGTGAGCCTCTCTTGTTCCAGGCCGATACCTCAGAGGAGATGAAGTAGCTGAAGGAGCAAGCTGCCACCGGGGCTGAGATATCTAGAAGAAGAAGAAGATTTTGGGGAAGAAGAAGAAGACTTTGGGGAAGATTTTTGTCTTTTTACTTTTTTTTTTTCTTTTTATATTAATTATTTAATTTTTTATAAGAATTTTTTAAATTTTTTTAGAAATAATAATCTTCACCGTCCATTTTAAAATTGAAGATGGAGAATTGATAAATAATTTTTATTTAATTATTTAATTTAAAAATTTTTATTTAATTTTTCTAATTTTTAGTTTTTTTTTTTAAATTAATCTTCACTGTCAATCTTAAATAAACAATAAAAATCTTATTAAAATTTTATTTTATTTAATTTATTTTAGAGTTTTTAAAATTTATTTAAAAAATAAAAATAAATTAAATTTTGCTTCACTTACAAGTAGTTTTCAACTGGGTAGTTAACTTATAATTTACTCACTTCATAAATTACAATTATTATTTTTTTCGTAATCTTGAATGTTCTATATCAATAAGCAACATCTTGCAAGTCAAAGATTTTTCTATCAGATTAATTTTACACCACACAATTATACTTGCTTTCCAACAAACTCTGGACGTAACAACTTCTCAGTATTAGAGATCAACAATCAGGTCACTACAGGGCGAAAATGGTGGAGCACCAGAACATGAAATAGGAAAGCTTGAGAAGGAGGAGTCTTGAGCATTTTGGAAAAAAAAAAATATATATGGTGGAGCACCAGAATATGAAATAAGAAAGCAGCAGCATGTGCTGCTGCTGCTTTTTAAGTCTAAGAAATTTTCTACGTCGGATTTTTTATAAACGCTTTCATCCCAAGGAAGAAGAAAATGATTTACTAGTAATTCGTGGGGGGTGTGATTACAAACTTTTAATATTTTAAGAAAAATTAATGGGATGAACATGAAAAACGGGTGCACATACAATGTTTTTGGGGTGCTAATATCGCCACGCATTCTATTTATTTAAGAGGTGGTCTAGGAGTTAAATATATATCTACACACCTAGTATGATTAGTGACATGTTACCAAAAATTAGTTTTAAGTTTTGGGGAGATCTGTTAAAACTTCAGAGGAAGCATTACAAACATATCTTTGATTAGTAGTTTGTTAACTACTAATATATTATAAAAGAGAAGCCTTACCAAACTTTTTTTCTTTTATTGGGAATGTGGGTTTCTAATGCTCATCACAAATACAAAAATAGAAATGTCGCATGAGACTATTCTTGCTCTATGTGGATTGTATATTTAGTTTGGTAGATATTTCATGTCATCTGTACCTAAATTATCAAATATTATTAAAAAACTATAAATTTTAGTGATTATTGAAGATACTGAAAAAGTAATACTGAATTTTTCATTTTTTATAAAATTGATGTGAAATGGATTAAAAATCTATCGAAACATATAAATATGGTACATTATTTTATTGGATAGATATGGATATATATGATATGGCATACTAGTTTAGGGGTAGTATCATTTTTATAGTCACAGCTCCACATGATGGAGTAGGTTGGTCCTTGAATAAGCCAATTTAACCATTTTTGTTTTGTTTTTTTTTTTTTAAATTTTACTTCGTTGTTAATGATGAAATTACCAAAATAACGATACACATAAGTCTCTTTAAAATTTATCCTAACTTATTCGGTTTAATTATTTTATCAAGATGAGCCATTGTAAAGACAAAAACTTCTGCTTTTGAAGTTTCTCAAAATATTCATTTTTCATTTTTCTCTTTACCTATTTTCTCTTCATCATATCTCTTTCTCTTTTATTGAAATTCCTTCTCTCTTCTTTATTTCAAGTATGTTTGGAATTGCTTCTAATTATGGAATAATCACTTATTTCTTAATGAAAAGTTAATAATGCTCTTATTTTAATAATAATTTTACAAACTGAAAATTTCAAATTTAAACTAAATTACTAATTTTTTATTTAAATAAATTTTATTTTAATAAATTAAAATAAAAATTAAAAATACATACATGTGTGTGCATATATATAAAACCACAGCTACCGATGACGAAGGTCAGTTCCATCATCGAAGCCTCCTTCGATGATGAGGTGAGATCGCCTCCTCCATCGCTTGGAGAAGTGACGGCTTCTCCAGTTGTTAGAGGTCGGAACAGATAGGTAGGTTTCTACTCCAGCGTCGGAGGTGATCTCGTCTCCTCCATCACTGGAAGAGGATCGGCCTCCTCCAATGACTTCAACGGTTATCAAAGTGACCTTTATCGCAGGTGACAATGGTGGTTACCAGAGTGGTAACCACTATTTTATATACATATATATTATTTTTATTTTAATTAATTACAATAAAAATGATTTGAATAAAAAGTTAATAATTTATTTTAAATTTGAATATTTCAATTTGTAAAATTATTATTAAAGCAAGAGTATTATTAACTTTTTACTATAAAATAAATTATTATTTCATAATTAGAAGTAATCCCAAACATAACCTTTATAATTGCCTCTCCTCTTCATCTTGACTTCTATCTTAATGATCTATATTGTGTTCGACGTGACTTCTTCTTGCTTTCTCTACAATAAATTTGTATGCATTTTCTCTCTCTATATTCTCATTTGCCACTCTTCCTAATATTTTATATTCGACAAAGAAGTCAGCCTAACCCTGTACCCATCTCAACAAGAGGACGACGCAAGTGTAGATCGGGTGGTAGAGAAGGTCACAGTATTCAATTGCCCATAGGAATGATCGTACTGCATAGAGTGATTTTAATCATACTTTTACATACTTTTGTAATTTACATAACATTCATACTCAAACATTACATGCTAGATATATGCGAACATTACATACATGCTAGATATACGCGAACATTACATATAAGATATATGTGAATATTACATGCTAGTCACATGTGAATGATATATGAATTTTACATGTCAATCATATGTGAATGATATATAAACGTTACATATCGTGTATAAGTGAACATTTAACATTACATGTCTATCATATGTGAATAGTATGTGAATGTTACATGTCATCCATATGTGAACGCTATACGTATGAATCATGCTAAGTTATTGAATCATAAATTCATGATTGATATTGAATTAGTAACTAACATGATTTTTTTATTTCATTATTTAATAACTCTCACTTTTTATTTTCTCCCACTTTCTATCCAAATTCAAGAAAAATAATGCGTAGTATTTTAACTTAAAATAATATAAATATTAAGGGAATTTGTATCCATCAATAGGCAAAGTTTGACAAAAAAAAAAACCACAATATATTGAATTTGTACAAATTTAAAACTTGTTATATTTAAATGGTTCGTTTTCAAAATTTGCCATTAATAATAGATTATAATTTTTTAATAGATATTATTTAGTTTATAGATTAATAATGTAATAAATTTGTTAGTTTGGTTCAAACTTTTAATAAAACACAAAAATTTACTTTTCATTTTTATATGCTAAAATGTTCATTTGCTTATGATTTATATTAATTTCTAAATAAAAAATAAAACTCCAAAAAGAATATGCAACAAATTGTGTTTTAAATATATTAAGTAAAAGTATCACAACTTTCATATAGATATTCAAATTCAAATCCATATATCTCTTCTTGATCTCTTTGGATTCCTTTTATTTTATTTTCTTTTTTATTTTCATGTACTCTTTAGATTCCTCTTTAAATTGTTACTTTTTTCTTACTTTCGGCCATCGTTGAAAAATTTTGACCTTTTTATTCATTTATGAACTATTTTGCCTGCAATTGGATTGAGAATACAATGAGGTCTCTTGATCCTTCATGTAAAATATAATCTAAGACCACCAAAAAAAGTAATTTCTTTTGTTAAGGTCCAAAGTCTAAAAAGGATCTTTCATGGGAGTTGGGATGTTAAGTTGGTATATTGACGTACTGATATGACTTTGATATGACTTTAAAACAACGTAACACGTGTTATAATGTTTTAAATAAAAATTAATATTAATTTATTTATATTCATTTAAACAATTACGTGATAAGTCAAAATTATTATTGAAAAGTTATGATAACATTAATTTTTATTTAAAATCTAGAATGTTACATTTTAATATTATTATATCTAATGACTATTATCTAGTAGTCTTTTATTTACTTTTCATTCCTCTACATGCTCTATTTTTAGTAAATATTTATCGTTCCAAATTCATCCATATTTTACTTTTTAAGTTATGATAAATTTGAAACGTTAATTATTTATTAAAAAATTAAAATCATAAAATACCGTAATTAAATATCATATTCGATTAATTTTTAGTTGTTTTATTACCCTTCTTTTTAAAGTGTTTCTCTTGTCAGGATATTTTAAATTTTTTATGGAAGTCCAATCGCTGCTGCAGGGTGGAGAATCAAATCATCAATGTTGTAAATTTTGTTGCACTAATATTTACCGTTGCAGAACGAATAAACCTAAAAAAATCAGGACATTTCGATACGAGGATAATCATTTTTTTTTTTAATTTATTACAGGATAATTTAATATTTGACATGAAAATTTATTTCCATAATTTTTGAAAATCTCTATTCTCATAATGTGAAGAGTAAATTACTCTTATATTGTGATAAACATACATGGTATGATTGAAATCTACCGGTGTAAATGTTAGTTACCTTCAAACCTTAAAACTTAAATTTTAGATCTGATGGCAACTAAAATGATATCAGATTTTAAAGGTCACATCGGTTTAGACTCTCTCTTCTTTCTTTATTAGAAATTTTTATTATATATGTCATAATAATAGAAAACGTTTAGCATATGTCCGATATCTGTCATTTATCTATGTTACACGTTAATGAGTGTGTCACGTGTTAATTTTAAGTTTTAAATGCAATGGTTAGATCATTTTTTATTAGTTTAAATTTTTGGATCTAGTGATAATTAATTGTAAAAAAAAAACTATAATAGTCACTTAAATTATAGATTGAAATGTAACTTATTATTTCTTCTAAGTGTGGTGTGTTGTTTATTTAATTATTGGGTATAGTTATGATGATTTAGAAGTGCTTGGCAATATAGCACCATCCATGCAAAGAATAACTTTATTATTCTTGGAATAAGTACTAATCAAATTGGACCCACGTTACCTTTTCTTGTGGGCATTGGATGCTTCTTCTAATATTAGTATCTTTGCAAGGCACAAGATATGTTCAACCATCAAAATTGTCAAGATAATCCATCTAGTCAACCAATTATTGGAACAACCACATTTTAAATTATCTTAAACACATAGTGAGAAAATATAAATAAATACCTAAAAGGAAACATTTAAAAAAATAATAAAGCATCCCAAATGATATTATTTCATAACAATTTTTTTTAATAAAATTTAGAGCATATATAGTACTATCCTACACTTTATCTTTGCCATAAATTAATATTATGATAAACTTTTTATATTTTTTTTTACATTAATGATCAACATTATTGTAGTACAACTAGTGGTAATATTATTATACTTCATAATTAAAATAATAGATGTAATTAAAATTAATTGTTTAAAAAATTTAGTTTGTTTAATTTGACAATTTACACTCATAATAAATAAATTAAATGACTTATTAAACTAAGAAAAGTAAATCAATCACATCAAACTTTATCCTGATATGGTAAATCATATCTTGATCCTGTAAAATGCGATATGATGTGATTAAGATGGCCACATGACTTCAATTTCACTCAAACTAACTATTTTGATTAACAAATTTAATGACTTCACTTTTGAGTTGAAATTTATACAATGGAGAATTAACATGATCTATTTAGTTTGAACTAAGAACTTGTTGAGATTGCACCCAACAATTATTGCAAAATGAAAATCAAAATCAACTTACATAAAACTTGACTAAATTGAATTATCATCCAGAAAAATGATGGATTTGATCAACTTGAAAATTTTACAAACCAACAAATAGTAAACCATATTAAGCTTCTACCAAAATGTTATTACTTTCAAAACAAAGAATCCACAAAATAAATAATTTATAAATAAATTAAAAGAAATTTGTCTATCAATAATATTATATAATAATTATCCTCATTTAATTTTTATATTGCAATTTCTCTATATATATATATACATACACATATACACACATACCTGAGATATGCATGCACTTAATAAAAAAAATATGTAATTATAATTTATTACATATGATTATAATTAAATATGTGTGATTATAATATGTAAATATAATCATATTGATCATATCATATTTATTGATTGTAATAACACATATTTAATTATAATCACATAGAATAAATTACAATAACACATTTAAGAATACAATCACAGATTTTTTTTTTTTGGTTAAGTGTATGCAATGCATATTTAAAATGTAAAAACACATTTTAAAATACAATCACACATTTTTTTTGTTAAGTGTATACATACACTCGGTGCACATAATGCAACCCCTATATATATTTCAAAATTTTTATGGTCGGTAAATCCTAACTTTTAGTTATTAGGATCACTCTTTAGTTAAGATTAATGATCTTAACAATTTAAAAATTAGAACGCACCAACCATAGAAACTATATATTAGAGCTTTTATGATTAATATGTTCTAACTTTTGATTTTTTTAGGACTACTAATCTTAATTATTGAATACACTCTCTCCTAATAAGTGTATTTTTTTCATTAATTTCACTCATTTATTATATCCTCTCTTATAAAATATTTTTTTTATTCAATATATATATAATGAATAATTGAAATACTTAGTTATGATGGTAGAAACTATATATATATATATATGTATATATGGATATAAACTCAAAGACAGAGATCCAACAGTCAGGATTCAATCACACCGTAACCATGGTTAAACAAACAACAGCCTCTCAGTCTCTCAAGTGAGAAAAATAAAAAAATATAAACCAAAAAAAGAGCATACAGACTCTGCCTCTTCGTTTTCAATATCAAACACAAAACACAGAAAGAAGGTAACAACCAACAACATCAAAAGACATGTCTGACGAGGAGCACCACTTCGAGTCCAAGGCAGACGCCGGCGCCTCCAAGACCTACCCTCAGCAGGCTGGAACCATCCGCAAGAATGGCTACATAGTCATCAAAAGCCGTCCTTGCAAGGTCTCTTTTTTTTTTTTTTTTTTTTTTGTGGTTTTTAAAATGATTTGCATCTGGGTTTGTGTTGTTTTTGTCAGATCTTTAATGTGTTGTTTTTGGTTTTCGTTATAATTGATGATGATGATGTGCACGTGTTGATGTTTTTGTTTCTGTTTTGTGTTTTTTTTTTTTTTTTTTACTTTTGTTTGTTTTGGTTTGGATTGATTTTAGTTCGTGTAAATTCTTAATTTTGATGATGTTGCTAGATTTGTTGTGTTGGCTTCAATTTGAAAGATGGATTTTTTTTTTTTTTTTTTTTTTAATTTTTAGTCTGTGTGTGTGAATTTTTTGTGTAGTTTTAATGGTTGTTGTTGTCAAAGCTTGATTGGGACTCATAGCTCTTATAAATGTCAAATTTTGCATAATTTTATTGTGGTTAACTGTTAACAAGCCAATTTGACTGTGTATAAGTTATTTACTTTGTTCAAAATGGTTAATCTGTGATGTTAATGTGATCCAATCCTGTTTTGAAATTATTCAAACTGATCGTGGCTCGGCTTGTGAATCTTTATTGTGTGTAAGTTTGTGATTGTAATCCTGATAGGTGCAATTTTGACAGCAATAACGACGACAATAATGACCTGAACTTGGATGGAAATGTTACTTCTGTAGACATGGTCACGTTTTTGGGGCATAAGAATGTGGATTCGCTTTTTTAATTTAGTATATTCTGGTTGTGTAGCATGTGATGTATTATATTTCTCTATGCTTTTGGATTACTTTGTTTATGCATTTCTTTTTCTCTTGTTTTGAAACAGGTTGTTGAAGTTTCCACTTCAAAGACAGGCAAGCATGGACATGCTAAGTGCCACTTTGTGGCAATTGATATTTTTAATGGGAAGAAGCTTGAAGATATTGTTCCTTCATCCCACAATTGTGATGTAATATGAACGTCGTTGTCTTTATGTTGGTTTTTCCTTTTGTTTTCAATGAGGGGCTCATTTGCTTGTTGGTCTGTTATTCATTTGGGATTCTTTTACAGGTTCCTCATGTTACCCGTACTGACTATCAGCTGATTGATATCTCTGAAGATGGTTTTGTAAGTTTCCCATTTTATTTTCATTTTGCTGCATCATACTGATGTAATTGGGGAAAATTTTGTTTGTAGGTTCATTGGAATGCATATATTTGTTATTGAGATTCTGATAGGTTCAAACAATTATGTATCCAGGGCTTTTACGATGTTGTCATATTAAAAGGAGTGATAATATTAACTGTGGTGTTCAATTATTCTAAGTTATTGAGAAGAAACAAGTTTCTTGGGAGAGTGTAAACCATGCGGATGCAAGTGTCTTTAAGCCATTTGCTTGGAAACATTGCAAATATAGTTTTGATCGCCTAATATAATCTCGGCAGTCACTTTTACAAATCAAACATTGCCCACTATGCATGAAGGAAAGTACTAGCTGAAAAGGGGAGAAAACGAAGGAGTAGTATAGTGCCAAAACGATGTGCTTTGTTGTATTTTCTACCAAGTTATTAACAAATTGGAGTTGTGTGATTTGTAGGTGAGTCTTTTAACCGAAAATGGGAACACCAAGGATGACCTGAGACTTCCCACCGATGATAATCTGCTCACTCAGGTTCATAATATAGACTATGTGTTTGTATTTCATAAGTTGTTCGTATGTCATCCATCCGTTGCAGATTCGTAATTATATTTTTTACCTTCTGTAGATTAAAGATGGGTTTGCTGAAGGAAAGGACCTTGTAGTGACAGTCATGTCTTCAATGGGAGAGGAACAGATCTGTGCTCTTAAGGACATTGGTCCTAAAAACTAAATATGATGCTATAGCATTAGCTGTAGTTGATTGCAAGAAGATCCAACCCCTTTTATGTTGCTAACATGGAGATTTATCTACTGTGCATGTGTGCAACAAAGTTCTATTAAGATAGTATTTTAGTTGTGTATTAAAACTTTTCCATGCTTGTGATAAAATGGATGTTTAATGTAAACGAGTGTCCCCTATCTACCAGTGAACCGAATCAACGTTGACAGCATAATGGATTTCATACATATGGTACAATGTTATTATCTGTTTTCCTGTAATCTTTATTTGAGTTTTGATTATTAGTTTATGCGTCTTTTTCTACTGCTCTGATGTTAGGGGACTGATGAGGGGGGAAGAAGTACTGTGCATGAGAGCTTATATTATGAGAATTGTTTCAAATGTTTTTCAAAGTGGGTAGGTGTTCTATTGGAGGGTGTATTTTTGGATTACTTTAAAAAAAAAAAGTGTATTTTTGGATTAAGAGACGTTTTATCTACTTAAAAAATGTAGATGAATATATTTTAAAATGGAGATGGTTGTTATATGTACTTTGCTGCTAATGTCATATTCATCTACGAGAATTTAATAATACAATTTGCTCTTAAATTTTATGTGGTTTTTGATGAAAAACTTTCAAAAAAAAAAAAAAAAAAATGATCTTAAACTCGTGTCTGTAAAATATGGATTCAATGACTCTGTTTAAAGCAGTTCCAAGTGTCTTTATATGATAAAAAATACTTTTGTCAATTTCAGGAAAACACAAAAAAAAAAAAAAAAAAAAATTCCCCTTTGGTGACATTAGTGTTAAACATTCCAATTCAATTGCTCTTATTTTATTCAATTCAACGAGAGCGCATTTTGCAAACTTGAATATGAAATTGTCTGAACTTATGATGTCTACAATATCAAAAACTTGTGGTGTTACGTTGACACCTTACGGTACAGTCTGAAGAGTCACACTCATACCAGGTATTTAACTACTGCCACTAAGGAGTAGTCTGTGTGTGTGGATTTGAAGAGTTGAATACTAAAACAAAGTAAACAGTAAGTCTGATCGCTTAACCAATTTAATCGTCTGATCGACATTTCACAGAGACACTCTTTATCACTTGATCAACCTCTTAATTTGTAAACATTGCACATAGGCATACCATTTATCAAATATGATATAAGCTAAGATGCTCATATTGCAATCTATGACAGTCCATAATCCTTCCCTAAAAAATGTTACTAGTAATGTATCATGTAAGGTAATTACTTTATACTAAGAAACATCTGAACGTGCCATTCAACCGAAACCCTTATGAACTTGCAAGGTGGACATTACAATAGTGACTGTTACAATGAAATAATTGGATCATCTGAGTCTGTCTGAGAGGAGATAGGTATGGTTACAACAAAATATTTCAACAAGATTGTATCCAACAATTATCATGTAGAAGCTTTACTTACAGAGGAACTTCCGTAGATGTAGGAAGCGAATCCCCAGAAGGTAATGAGCAGCGAGAGGATCTTGAATCCGCTCATTGGATCATGCAATAGTATAACAGCAGCAATGCTCGTGAGTGGCACCCTTATTGAGTTGAGAACACCAGCAAACACGGTGGAGGCCAAAAATAGCACAGCAGTGGCTCCCTGTACCCCTAACTGGAAAGTGACTGCACCCCATATGAGAACCTGGTAATAGGCAACAGCACCACCCTCGAAAGTCTTAGCCTCGGATTTCATCCCTTGAAAGTCCTTGTTGACAATGACTCCAATGGTGGTGAACACGAAGGCAAAGAAAGAAACCATGACTTGCTGCTCCAACACAACATGGAAGGATATTCTGCCCAATAACTTAACAAAAACCAGCTCGGAAAGAGCAAATATGAGCCCGTGGAGTGCAGATCCTAAGATATCCCATATGAACCCCATGATGTATTGGTTGTCAGTGACGTAGCTGTACCTATCAGAATCTGAATCCAATGCAATTATGGTCATTGCAGCAGTTATTATCACGATAGCATTTATCATTGAAGCATTTAGTTTGTTCTTCACGAGGACACGTCCAAATAGAGTGGAGAAAACCAGGACTGATGATGCCAAAAGGGAAGCAGTTGAAGCGGGAAGATAGGCATATGCGTAAGCATACATGAGATTATCAGCAGCACTTAGAAAACCAAGCACAATATAAGAAACAACAAGCTTCAAGTTCAGAGGAGTCGGGGAAGTTTTACAGAGGAAGTATGTAGGCAATAACATCAAAGCAGTCAAAGGCCACCCTGCAACTGCCACCCACGAAATGATCCACTTGCTTGTGCCCCCATTAGCGTAATAGACACGAGATAGAAGGGATGAAGCAGGGAATGCAATGAGCATTGCTGCACTGCTCAGTACCAGAAGAATCCAATGTGAGATTGGCTTACTTTTGTATGCTTCCCAAGCCATAGTCTTTAAGTTGGAGATCCGGTCCTGTAATGTAACAGCATGCTCCACTGATTCCTCCTCCTCTATTCCCTCCCCTAACATGGAACAATAATTAAGTTACAACAACAGATCAAAACCAGATATATCCTCAAAAGGGCGTTCGTTGAATGATATTTGATCGTCTAAACACATCTGCGATACTCTTTATCCTAAGCAAATCATAATATCTAACATAAATCGTTTCTTAATCGCTACGTTTATTAAACAACAATTGTACCAAAATCAACAACTTCCTTCTTCAAAAGGGATTGACTTACCATCAGAACAACAATTAGTATAACAAAATCAAACCAACCCCACCTTAAAGAACATCCTCCACAGAATCAAGTTGAGATAACATTTACCTCAAAAGGACACTGAACATATCAGGGAAACAATATGTCCCAGCAAGCCTCAAGGACACATAAAGTGATGATTTAAGTAATCAATCAATAGATCTTCCAGTGGAAAACAATACCACAGGAGCTCAAGATCAACCTTTTCATTCACTTAAATTCAAAACTTGTAATATTAAATTCAACTCCACCACTCAATACTGCAATTCTTATTATAATCCTCACTACAAATGTGCATGATTTTAAAGTCTATATATTCCAGCTCTCATCTATAATACGAAATTCTGGAGATAAATATATATATGAAATTTGTGGGATCCACTGGAATGAATGGTGGAAATTAATATTTTTTTAAAGACGGTTTTGACTAAAGAATCATTCAAAAAAGTCTACATTGTCATCCTAATTTATAAAAAAATATAAAAATTTATAAATTATAAATATAAAAATATGTATATGTATATATAAATATTATAAATTCTTCCCAGAATATGACGCCTTCGATCATGCTTATTAGCTAGTCTGTCGGCAAACTCAAAAAGTCAAAAGCAAGTATGGAGTTTTCAACGCTTTTCACAACTATAATCTGCACATATCAAGACCTTAACTGTGTTAAAACTTGACTACCCAGATACATAAACACATCAAACTCTTGATTTCAATGCTTCTCTAGCTAACATGTTGTCAGAAACCAACCATAATTTCATTGGTTTTGCCTTGAACCAGTTAGAATTTCGCGTAAAAAAATGTTAAGAGGTCAATTTAAAGTGGCTCTACCTTGGTTTGGAGGCAAACTAACCTGCTTCAACATCAATAAATGGTTGCTTCATGTGGATGTGTGAGAGATTAAGCAAGTCAAGACTTAGGAGGCAGAGAAGAGAGACAAGAGAGAGACAGAGCTCACACACAACAGAACTCGACTGAGCTTGTACCTTCCCGGTTTTTTGGTCATTCAGATTTCCCCTTTTGTGTGTGCATGTGCTTTTTTTATTTTTTTAGTTGAAAAAAAAATTGGTGGTGGTGGTGGTATTTGTTGGAGATTATCATTGGCACCACAATCAGCAAGTCATCATTCAATATTACATTAAAATTTTAGTTTACGTTACTTTCCTGGTACAGTTGACTTACCTACTCTTTAATTCGTTTTTAGTATTTTCGCTGTTAGAATTGTTTCCTTTATTATCTATAACTTGGCTGTATGTATACCTATTATGGTACAATTTATGAAATATGCCAATGTAAGTAAATTCAATCAAAGAATTTTATATGATATCAGAGCCATTTTTTTTTTTTTTCACTTGGCTTTCTTTATTCATCCATTATACAATCATGTTTATTTACCCAAATCAAACTACAAAGAATGGAAAGCAAACTAAAATTTTGATTGTAACGGTGAATGACATTGTTTTGATTTTGAGGTCAATATGTTTTGCCAGTTAACTGATAAATAGATCCTTTTTAGATGTCGAGATTCTTTCGCTTTTCATGTACTCCAAAAAAAAAAAAAAAAAAAAAAAGGTTTTATTGAAAAATAAATTAATTGGTCTAGTTCGTCTTCTCTCTCTATATGTATATATAATTTTTAGTAAAATGTCATGAAATTTTTATTTTGAACACAACGACTACTTCAATTTACTTATAACTATTAATTTTAGTGGATCTTACCATAATGATAAGACTTATCACACGACTTGCTGAAAATAAGTGATTATTATTAGTGATGCTAAGATAAAAATTTCTTACTATAAAAGGGCCATATACATAGTGTGAAATTTTGTGTATATAAGGATGACTTAATTAAAAAGAGTTTATAATATATGAATTTATTAATTTTGTAACTAAAATTATGATTATAAAGATAAAAGAGTCATGCTAATGTTGATATGACTTTTTAATAATAATATGACATGTAATATTTTTCTTTTATGAAAATTCATATTAGTGTTTTTATCCATTTACAAAAATTTTTATTTAAAAAATTATATTACGTGTCATATTGTTATTGAAATGTCATATTAACATTAATTTTTCATGAAAGAGAAATGTCATATATTATATTATTATTGAAAGGTCACACCAACATCATTATAACACACCAATTAAATGTTTCATGAAAGATTTTCTCTTTATTCAGTTATATGATTGAAATTAAAAACAAAATCATAATTACAAAGATAAGAGATAGTTCAATTCATTTATAGGATTGAAATTAAAAACAAATTCAGGTTTTTCTATTCTAATTTAAGAAAAATTATGATGCAATTATAAATGCTTAATATAATATTAAAAATATGTTTTCAAATAGGAAAAACAAAGCCACCAAAAAGTCGTGCTTCTTAATTAAGTAGTCGATCGTATTATTAAATAAAAATAGAAGAATTTAACAATTGATTGCTAAAAAATTAATTTTATAATATTTGTATGAATTAAAGTCAAAATAATTTTGATGACAGAAGACAATGAATACGAACAAAAATACATAGAAAGTAAAAATAGTGTTTTAGAAATGAAGATGGGTGGTGACTGGTCGACACCACCCTCTCTATCTCTATATTGAGAGACTGAGTTCGAGTCGCACCTCCTATTTATATGAGTTAAGTTTGAGATAATTTTCCATTTGTGTGTGAGACTTTTCTTTTAGTTTTTGAGAGCTTGTACCGGATTGCACCTTATTGTATACATCTGAAGGTTCTATTTGTTATATCCGTACTTGTAATATCTTGTTGAGGATCTATGTTTAGATCCAACAAGTCTTTTTATTCCTAATATCACACCACAATTAAGATAGAAAATGAATCAATTAACTTGCCATATTAGACTAATGACCCTCTTAGAATCAAGCCAACGGATTGACTTAACCCTAACCTAAGTGAATCCAAGCAAAAGTATTTGAAAAAGTCAAAATAATCTAGAATCAAATTAATGAAATAACTTCAATATAGCCCAAGCAAATCTACCTAGAGAGCCGAAAAACAAAAATAAATTACCTAGCAAATCTATAGGATTTTATTAATTCTTCAAAGCCAAAAACATATTAAACTCAATAGTGTCATGACTATTTATAGTCTTACAATTTTTTGAGAAACAAGATTTCCTAAAAGGAAATAAAAAAAATGAAAAATATCAAACAATAAAGGAAATAGTATCAAACAACTAAAGAAAACCTAATTGGAAATAATATCTAGATTTAAAAATAATAATATTAATTCCTAAAAGAAAATAGTGTGAAATCCTAAAGGAAAATAATATCAAATCCAAAAAGGAAAGAATATCAAATCCTAAATGGAAATAATTCTAATTTAATAATAAAAAAAATAAAGAGTAATGCTACATTAGTAAAAAATTTATACAAAGTTATACACAAATGATGTAATAAGCTTATATGTAACTACCATATCATTAATACGTTATCCCAAAATTAATATAGTAATAATAAATAAGTTTATTATGGGAAAAACTTTCCACAATCTATTTCTATCCTCTCCTTGTTTGAGAGTTTGACGTAAAACTCTCATTGCTTGAGAGTTTTTGTCTTTTTTTCGTGTTACTTTTTGTCTTTGCTACTTGTCATGGATATCCATTTTGAAAACCTCTCTTTGTCAAAAGATGAGGAAGAAGAACTTGTCCTGGATACTGGCGATGAAAATACAGCGAATGGCGACTACGAGCTCTGTTTGGTTGGTCGATTCTTAATAAATCGATCAATAAATTTTAATATAATGAAGAATAGGTTGGTGAGCATTGTTAGAAAATGGTCATAAATAACCAATTTCATGGTTAATTGTTGAATGTATTTTAATCTTGATTATGAGAGATTAAGAAAGATCCATGTTCTTTATTATAAGAGTAATGAAATGGAGTGTAATACATTCAAAATTAGGATTAAATGAATGAGAAATTGAATCTCAAAATGCATACTCTAATGCAAAGAATGGTCATTAATCCCACCTTGAAAGATGAAAAGGGATTTGTGTTGTTTTCCATTCAAATTTAAAATCAAATTGTCATTATTTGATTTTAATAATTTTCAATTAACAAATCTTATTAATTTTAATGATTTTGTAATTGAATTATGAATTAATAAAGGTGTTAAATTCTGACTTTAAATCAGAATTGTAACAGTCATGATATTAATAATTTTCAATTAACAAATCTGATTAATTTTAATGATTTTGTAACTGAATTATAAATTAATAAAGGTGTTAAATTCTGATTTTAAATCAGAATTGTAACAGCCATGATTTTAATGATTTTCGGTTAACAAATCAAATTTTAATGACAAATTAATCTTAATGATTTTGTAACCGTTAATGGAATGATGGATGAAATTAAATTATTAGTTAATAGATGTATTTAAATTCTGATTTTAAATCAGAATTGTAACAGCTATGAATAATGACCATTATTGATAGATTTGAATTCTAATTTAAGGTGAGTAAATTCTGATTTTAAAATCAGAATTGTAACAGTCAAAATAATGACCATAATTGAGAGATTTAATTCCCCAAAGATGAATGATTTATATTGACATCCAAGTTGAAGAAAGGGGGTAATTTTTTTGAGAAATAATCTTCTTTGTTTTCTTACACTTTTAACTCTAGTTTAGGCTTTCAGTGTGATAGAGATCAGATTCAACTCAGTTCGTCGGACGGTTTTAGTCGCTGTATCTTGGGAAACGAACGCAAGTAGTATACCGCGAATTCGTTTTAAGGACACTGTAATTCTTACAGGTCTCGGCTGCTTCAACTTATATTCAGAAACTTATTGTATTTTTGATGTAATTTGTTGTTTTTGTTTTACTTTTGTATTGTTTTATTTCCTTTTCTCTTTACACTGCGTATGTGCAGAAGTATAATCTTGTAATTTGTAACTGAGTTCCTACAAGCATATGGCGACCGGGAAAAGGAATTTGCATAAGAGATGTCACACCTTTTCTATTTCTGTTTCAATTTTTTCATTTAGTGGATTTGAGAAGAGTTTTAGAAGGTGGACCATGGACTTATGATAACCATCTTCTTATCCTTCATCAACTTCAACCTGGGATGATTTCAGTTCGCATACCTCTAGTTTTTGTGGATTTTTGGGTGCAAGTTTATGATTTGCCAATTGGGTTCATGTCTGTTAATGTGGGGCAACAATTAGGAAACTTCATCGACAAATTTCTAGAGTATGACTCCAATAACAATTCTGGTTTTTGGAAGAACTATATGAGAATTTGGGTCTCTATTGATGTCAGATAACCGTTGAAACGTTGGAAGAAGATTCGTAAGCCACAAGGGGACTGGTCTATAGTGAATTTTAAGTATGAAAGGCTTAGCATGTTTTGCTTTTTATGTGGTTATCTTGGTCATTCTGATAGATTTTGTGAACAACGATTTACCGTGACAGAGGAGGATTTGAAGAAGGAATGGGGGCCTTGGCTTAGGGCATCAGCGAAGAGGTTTGGTGGACCAAGTGGCGAGAAGTGGCTTCGAGATGATATCGGGAAAGCGACTGATGGTGGTGTTGGTGGCTATGAGTCGCCGATGAGTAAAGTGAATGTCCTGCCTATTATTGGAAATAATCAAATTGGAGAAATTAGCGGGAAGGTGATTGCGGGCAGCAATGGGGAGAATTTTCAGCCTAGTTTAGTGCAACGTTAGGTAAGGAAGTTGCTGGAGTTACTAATTTGGAGGGTGGGTCAAATTCAACGAGTGATTTAGAAGAGAGTGGGCTGGAGTTGCTGGATGATAGAAAGAGAAGGAGATGAGGCGCTTTAGTTGAAGCCCAACAGGATGATATGACCTTGGATGTAGTTTCCAAGATGGATTCAACAAAGTTGGAACCAACTCAGGGTAGTAAGAATAAATCATGCCCAAATGGATCTTTTTTATTGGCAGGACCTGGCGAACAGGCTTGCCAGTAGCCATGATAGGCCTCAGCTGGAACTGTCGAGGGTTGGGCCACTCTCGAGCAGTTCATGCACTTTGCGAGCTTGTTAAGTCTCGTAAGCCTGATATTGTTTTTTTGTTTGAAACTTTGGTTAATGATAACAAAATTGAAGAAGTTCGTATTAAGCTGGGCTTTTCTGGTGCTCTTGCTATAGATAAGGAGGGTCGTAGTGGAGGTATAGCTGTTCTGTGGAAGGTGTCAAACAAATTTTCAGTTTTGAGGTTTTCTCGGAATCATATAGACATGGAAATACAAGATGAGGAGCTGGGTAATTGGAGGATAACTGGGTTTTTTGGGTTTCCTGAGCATAGTTGTCGCAAAAACTCTTAACAATTTCTTCAATTTTGTTATCATTAACCAAAGAATTTGTTGAAGTTTCCACTTCAAAGACAGGCAAGCATGGACATGCTAAGTGCCACTTTGTGGCAATTGATATTTTTAATGGGAAGAAGCTTGAAGATATTGTTCCTTCATCCCACAATTGTGATGTAATATGAACGTCGTTGTCTTATGTTGGTTTTTCCTTTTGTTTTCAATGAGGGGCTCATTTGCTTGTTGGTCTGTTATTCATTTGGGATTCTTTTACAGGTTCCTCATGTTACCCGTACTGACTATCAGCTGATTGATATCTCTGAAGATGGTTTTGTAAGTTTCCCATTTTATTTTCATTTTGCTGCATCATACTGATGTAATTGGGGAAAAGTTTGTTTGTAGGTTCATTGGAATGCATATATTTGTTATTGAGATTCTAATAGGTTCAAACAATTACGTATCCAGGGCTTTTACGATGTTGTCATATTAAAAGGAGTGATAATATTAACTGTGGTGTTCAATTATTCTAAGTTATTGAGAAGAAACAAGTTTCTTGGGAGAGTGTAAACCATGCGGATGCAAGTGTCTTTAAGCCATTTGCTTGGAAACGTTGCAAATATAGTTTTGATCACCCAATAAAATCTCAGCAGTCACTTTTACAAATCAAACATTGCCCACTGTGCACGAAGGAAAGTACTAGCTGAAAAGGGGAGAAAACAAAGGAGTAGTATAGTGCCAAAACGATGTGCTTTGTTGTATTTTCTACCAAGTTATTAACAAATTGGAGTTGTGTGATTTGTAGGTGAGTCTTTTAACCGAAAATGGGAACACCAAGGATGACCTGAGACTTCCCACCGATGATAATCTGCTCACTCAGGTTCATAATATAGACTACGTTTTTGTATTTCATAAGTTGTTCGTATGTCATCCATCCGTTGCAGATTCGTAATTATATTTTTTACCTTCTGTAGATTAAAGATGGGTTTGCTGAAGGAAAGGACCTTGTAGTGACAGTCATGTCTTCAATGGGAGAGGAACAGATCTGTGCTCTTAAGGACATTGGTCCTAAAAACTAAATATGATGCTATAGCATTAGCTGTAGTTGATTGCAAGAAGATCCAACCCCTTTTATGTTGCTAACATGGAGATTTATCTACTGTGCATGTGTGCAACAAAGTTCTATTAAGATAGTATTTTAGTTGTGTATTAAAACTTTTCCATGCTTGTGATAAAATGGATGTTTAATGTAAACGAGTGTCCCCCATCTACCGGTGAACCGAATCAACGTTGACAGCATAATGGATTTCATGCATATGGTGCTATGTTATTATCTGTTTTCCTGTAATCTTTATTTGAGTTTTGATTATTAGTTTATGCGTCTTTTTCTACTGCTCTGATGTTAGGGGACTGATGAGGGGGGGAGGAAGTACTGTGCATGATATCTTTATATTATGAGAATTGTTTCAAATGTTTTTCAAAGTAGGTAGGTGTTCTATTGGAGGGTGTATTTTTGGATTACTTTAAAAAAGAAAAAGTGTATTTTTGGATTAAGAGATGTTTTATCTGCTTAAAAAAGATGGTTGTTATATGTACTTTGCTGCTAATGTCATAGTCATCTACGATAATTTAATAATACAATTTGCTCTTAAATTTTATGTGGTTTTTGATGAAAATCTTGCAAAAAAAAAAAAAAAAAAAAATGATCTTAAACATTTTTCTGTAAAATATGTATTCAATGACTCTGTTTAAAGCAGTTCCAAGTGTCTTTATATGACAAAGTGTACTTTTGTCAATTTCAGGAAAACAAAAAAAAAAATAAATAAATCCCCTTTGGTGACATTAGTGTTGAACATTCCAATTCAATTGCTCTTATTTTATTCAATTCAACGAGAGAGCATTTTGCAAACTTGAATATGAAACTGTCTGAACTTATGATGTCTACAACATCAAAAACTCGTGGTGTTACGTTGGCACCTTACAGTCTTGCGGTGTTACACTGATATCTTACGGTACGGTCTGAAGAGTCACACCTATACCAGGTATTTAACTACTGCCACTAAGGAGTAGTCTCTGTGTGTGGATTTGAAGAGTTGAATACTAAAACAAAGTAAACAGTTGGTCTGATCGCTTAACCAATTTAATCGTCTGATCGACATTTCACAGAGACACACCCTTTGTCACTTGATCAACCTCTTAATTGGTAAACATTGCACATAGGCATACCATTTATCAAATATGATATAAGCTAAGATGTTCATATTGCAATCTATGACAGTGCATAATCCTTCCCTAAAAAATGTTACTAGTAATGTATCATGTAAGGTAATTACTTTATACTAAGAAACATCTGAACGTGCCATTCAACCGAAACCCTTATGAACTTGCAAGGGGGACATTACAATAGTGACTATTACAAAGAAATAATTGGATCATCTGAGTCTGTCTGAGAGGAGATAGGTATGGTTACAACAAAATATTTCAACAAGATTGTATCCAACAATTATCATGTAGAAGCTTTACTTACAGAGGAACTTCCGTAGATGTAGGAAGCGAATCCCCAGAAGGTAATGAGCAGCGAGAGGATCTTGAATCCACTCATTGGATCATGCAATAGTATAACAGCAGCAATGCTTGTGAGTGGCACCCTCATTGAGTTGAGAACACAAGCAAACACGGTGGAGGCCAAAAATAGCCCAGCAGTGGCTCCCTGTGCCCCTAACTGGAAAGTGACTGCACCCCATATGAGAACCTGGTAATAGGCAACAGCACCACCCTCAAAAGTCTTAGCCTCGGATTTCATCCCTTGAAAGTCCTTGTTGACAATGACTCCAATGGTGGTGAACACGAAGGCAAAGAAAGAAACCATGACTTGCTGCTCCAACACAACATGGAACGATATTCTGCCCAATAACTTAACAAAAACCAGCTCGGAAAGAGCAAATATGAGCCCGTGGAGTGCAGATGCTAAGATATCCCATATGAACCCCATGATGTATTGGTTGTCTGTGACGTTGCTGTACCTATCAGAATCTGAATCCAATGCAATTATGGTCATTGCAGCAGTTATGAACACGATAGCATTTATCATCGAAGCATTTAGTTTGTTCTTCACGAGGACAACTCCAAATAGAGTGGAGAAAACCAGGACTGATGATGCCAAAAGGTAAGCAATTGAAGCGGGCAGATAGGCATATGCGTAAGCATACATCAGATTATCAGCAGCAGTTAGAAAACCAAGCACAATATAAGAAATAACAAGCTTCAAGTTCAGAGGAGTCGGGGAAGTTTTACAGAGGAAATATGTAGGCAATAACATCAAAGCAGTCAAAGGCCACCCTGCAACTGCCACCCACGAAATGATCCACTTGCTTGTGCCCCCATTAGCGTAATAGACACGAGATAGAAGGGATGAAGCAGGGAATGCAATGAACATTGCTGCACTGCTCAGTACCAGAAGAATCCAATGAGAGATTGGCTTGCTTTTGTATGCTTCCCAAGCCATAGTCTTTAAGTTGGAGATCCGGTCCTGTAATGTAACAGCTGCTCCACTGATTCCTCTTCCTCTATTCCCTCCCCTAACATGGAACAATAATCAAGTTACAACAACAGATCAAAACCAGATATATCCTCAAAAGACACATCCGCGATACTCTTTATCCTAAGCAAATCATAGTATCTAACATACATCGTTTCTTAATCGCTATGTTTATTAAACAACAATTGTACCAAAATCAACAACTTCCTTCTTCAAAAGGGATTGACTTACCATCAGAACAACAATTAGTATAACAAAATCTAACCAACCCCACCTTATAGAACATCCTCCACAGAATCAAGTTGAGATAACATTTACCTCAAAAGGACACTGAACAAATCAAGGAAACAATATCTCCCAACAAGCCTCAAGGACACATAAAGTGATGATTTAAGTAGTTAATCAATAGATCTCCCAGCGGAAAACAATACCACAGGAGCTCAAGATCAACCTTTTCATTCACTTAAATTCAAAACTTGTAACATTAAATTCAACTCCACCAATCATTACTGCCATGCTTATAATCCTCACTACAAATGTGCATGATTTTAAAGTCTATATATTCCAACTATCTGGCTCTCATATATAATACGAAATTCTGGAGATAAATATATATAAGAAATTTGTGGGATCCACTGGAATGAATGGTGGAAATTAATATTTTTTTCAAGACGGTTTTGACTAAAGAATCATTCAAAAAAGTTACATTGTCATCCTAATTTATAAAAAAATATAAAAATTTATAAATTATAAATATAAAAATATGTATATGTGTATATATATATATATATATATATATATATATTATAAATTCTTCCCAGAATCTGACGCCTTCGATCATGCTTATTAGCTAGTCTGTCCGCAAACTCAAAAAGTCAAAAGCAAGTATGGAGTTTTCAAACCAACACTTTTCACACCTATAACCTACACATATCAAGACCTTAACTGTGTTAAAACTTGACTACCCAGATACATAAACACATCAAACTCTTGATTTCAACTCTTCTCTAGTTAACATGCTGTCAGAAACCAACCATAATTTCATTGGTTTTGTCTTGCACCAGTTAGAATTTCGCGTAAAAAAATGTTAAGAGGTCAATTTAAAGTGGTTGTACCTTGTTTTGGAGGCAAACTAACCTGCTTCAACATCAATAAATGGTTGCTTCATGTGGATGTGTGAGAGATAAAGCAAGTCAAGACTTAGGAGGCAGAGAAGAGAGACAAGAGAGAGAGAGAGAGCTCACACACAACAGAACTCGACTGAGCTTGTACCTTCCCGGTTTTTTTGTCATTCAGATTTCCCCTTTTGTGTGTGTATGTGCGTTTTTTTTTTTATTTTTAGTTGAAAAAAAAATTGGTGGTGGTGGTGGTATTTGTTGGAGATTATCATTGGAACCACAATCAGCAAATTATCATTTAATATTACATTAAAATTTTAGTTTACGTTACTTTCCTGGTACAGTTGACTTACCTACTCTTTAATTCGTTTTTCGTATTTTCTCCGTTAGAATTGTTTTTTTTTTTTTTTTTTTTTAAGTACAGAAATTATAACTGGGACAGATCTAAGGAAGATCGAGACCAACTGAAATAGAATACTAATGGCATGATTCGGATGACAACTCCTAATGAAAAGGGATCCACCTATACGGAGATATGAGAGAAATCCACATGAAAGTGGGAGATTGAATAGGACTATATTTATAAATATTAGATTATATATTATATTATATTATATGAGATTTGGATTGAGAGGGAAAGGAGTGTCGGACCAAGGCATGGTTTGGTTGCTGGCGCAGTGACATTAGTTAGGATTGTTTCCTTTATTATCTATAACTTGGCTGTATATATATCTATTATTGTACAATTTATGAAATATTGCAATGTAAGTAAATTCAATCAAAGAATTTTATATGATATCAGAGCCTTTTTTTTTTTTTTTTTTTTCACTTGGCTTTCTTTATTCATCCATTATACAATCATGTTTATTTACCCAAATCAAACTACAAAGAATGGAAGGTAATCTAAAATTTTGATTGTAATGGTGAATGATATTGTTTAGATTTTGAGGCTAATATGTTTTGCCAATTAACTGATAAATAGATCCTTTTTAGATGTCGAGATTCTTTCGCTTTTCATGTACTCCAAAAAAAAAAAAAAAAAAAGGTTTTATTGAAAAATAAATTAATTGGTCTAGTTCGTCTTCTCTCTATATGTATATATAATTTTTAGTAAAATGTCATGAAATTTTTATTTCAACACAATTAATTACAATTACAACGGCTACTTCTGATTACTTATAACTATTAATTTTAGTTGATCCTACTATAATGATAAGACTCGTCACTGGATCTACTGAAAATAAATGATTGTTATTAGTGATGCTAAGATAAAAATTTCTTACTATAAAAGGGCCATATGTATAGTCTGAAGTTTTGTGTATATATGGATGACTTAATTAAGAAGAGTTTAAAATATATGAATTTATTAATTTTGCATCTAAAATTATGATTATAAATAAAGATAAAAGAGTCATGTTGATGTTGATATGATTTTTTAATAATAATATATTTTTCTTTTATAAAAAATTAATATTAGTATCTTTCTCCGTTTACAAAAATTTTTATTTAAAAAACTATATTACATGTCATATTGTTATTAAAATGTCACACTAACATTAATTTTTCATGAAAGAAAAATGTTACGTGTTATGGATGATTTAGCGATCAGATTAGTCGGGCCCGAAAAGATTCACAGTGCAGGTCCAATGGCCCAAAAGGCTCGGCGACCCATCACTCTTCCAATCCGCCTTCCCGACAGAAGACCTGCTCTTCATTTTTCAATATGATCCAGGCTATCCGCTAGTTCTGATCATCCAGGCTGTCCGTTAGTTCTGATCGTCCAGGCTGTCCGATCGTTCTGATCGTCCAGGATTTTCGCTAGTTTCGCTGATCCAGGCTGTACGCTAGTTCTGATCGTCAGTTCTGTTCGCCAAACTTGTCCGCTATATCTGTTCGTTCAAGCTACTGGTCGAAGGACGACCTACCTAAGTGTCCGGGACTACCCATCCAGATCTTTCGATGGTCCCTAGACATTCTGATGCATCTGTTCGTTGACAAGGGTACTCGCTTAATACTGTGACCAGTTGCGAAGGGATTAATTCCTAGTTTACCTCTGTCCAACCCTCAAGATATCTGATTCTGCCTGCCAGTGGATTTGCATGCTTTGTCCGCTAAAGAACCTATCTCAGCCATGTTCCTTAGGATCGCGAGTCAACAGAAATAATAAAAACCATGCAAGATATAGCACCGAGCGTGTTATGCACGCCATCTCCACCAAAAGTTACAACCAAGACTTCGGTAGCTACTCATGACCTGTGCAGATCAACCACTCGAAATCTCCCTTGGGCAGACCTCAGAAGTGACGGATTTGGCCGCATTAATTGTAATTTCGGCCGCATTTAATGCACTGTCAATCGCATTAATTGAAATCTCGGCGCATTAAATGCGGCCCATCATTATGTTTTCTGTTTACTGTATGTTTTTGTCTTACTTTATTTTACTGTAGCTCCTCCCCTTTCTCTATAAATAGGGGAGGATTTTCCTTGTAAAAAAGAGAGAACAATCTTGAGTGCTGTTATTCTGCGAAAATAGTAAGAGAGCGAACAGTGGATGTAGATATCTTTTTGGGTCGAACCACTCTAAAATCTCCTTGTTCCTTTTCTGCTCCTCACCTCTGACCCTTTCTCCTCGTTCAACTTCTACTTCATGCAAATAACACCAACTACCGGAACTGAGGCTTGGGCCCAAAAACAACCTCGTTGACTAGGGAGCCAAATCCAGACGTCAACATTTTTGGCGCTAGAATGAGGGGCTCATCTTCAGTTTCATCTCTTTTTTTCTCCCAGTCTACAAGACTCAACCTTGTTCGCCATGGTCAGAAGGAGGATTCCTAGAAATTTTAACATGACAGACAACCATCCTGAAGCTTCAGTGCAACAACAACAAACCATATCTATCGGAGGGCTACCTGATGCTGGTGTAGGGCCGTCTAATGTACCCGTAGTAAGGGATTCTCGAGGTATACCTCCTCTTCCTACCCACCAACCTGTGCCTAATGTTGCAGGGAGTGACGCTATACAGGTATTGCAACGGCGACAGGAAATGTTAGAAAATACAATGGTACAGTTGCTCGGTGAAGTCAGAACGCTGATCCGGACGCAAGCACAACCCCCTCAAGGACCTCTTCAGACCACGTCAGGAAGGGACGTTCCTCGAAGGAGGTGCATTAAGGATCCTGGAGAGGAAAGGAGAGGCGTCAGGGAGTTCGAATGAGAAGGATCAGTTCATTCTTCCAGTGTGCATTCTAGTGCTCGGTTGTCTCGGGTTCATGGCGAGCACCAACCAGGACAAGTTGACCGCGGCCATGACTAAGTTTCGACCCGCAGAGATAGAGCAGGGGTAGGACCTAATGATAGAGGATTGGGGGCTCGAGATCATAGATCCCTAAGCGGGCAGGACGGCCAGTCCGCTATCAAGAGGACTGAAATATAAGGCCCATTGATAGAAGAGCTTCTTTAGAGGGTTCGGCAACTAGAAGCGCGATCCGGAGTACAAGAACAGAGAAGCCAGAGCGGGGAGAGGACCCCATTTGCATCAGAAATTGAGTTGGAATCACTCCCTCCGAGATTTAAAGTCCCCAATATTCCCCAGTACAAAGGAAACTTCGTCCCTACAATCATCTGGACGCTTTCAACATTCAGATGGATCTCCAGATGACGAGTCCACTCGTAAAATGTTGCGTATTTCCAGCTACACTTAGAGATATCCCGTAGACATGGTTCAGGAACCTCCCATCGGCAGTATTAACAATTGGGAAGAGTGTCAGCAAAAATTTTTGAACCAATACAAGGCACTGAAAAGGTAGCTCGCGCCACCCTGCCATCTTGCTACCATCTATCAGGGTCTTAGTGAGTCATTGAAGGACTATATAAGCAAGTTTAGGCGCGAAGTAACGAATGTGGAGAATTCGACAGATGAAGGGGTGCTCAAAGCTATCTCGTCGGGTTTGAGAAAGGATGGGAAACTATATAAGAGCATTTACAAGTCCTGGTAAAGGATTTGGGGGAGTTCTACGAGCGGGCAGAGAAAGAGATCCAGTGGGAAGAAGCAACCAATCCTAGGAAAACTAATTCCCTGAGGGACGAAGCTGGAAGCTCCACTCAGGGTAGAAAGAGAAGTAACGAGGGAAATCATACTGGGGGACGAAGAGACAATAACCAGATTGCCAAGAAGGCCAGGAGTTGGCATAAGCCGAGGGCGGGAGCGACCTCGGTACCAAGGCCGATACAATACGTATAATGCCTTATCCGACATCCAGGACAGGATTTATGCTATCAAGAAGAATAGGGAGAACTTCGGGCGACCAGCCGCCATCCAGACTCTTGAGGGACGGAAGGACAGGAGCAAGTTCTGTGCCTACCACAACGAAGCGGGGCATAACACATCAGATTGCTAAGCACTCAAAGACGCGATTGAAGAGATGATCAGAAACAGTCTTCTTAGGGATTATGTTTTCAGACCCCCGAGGCGGCCATCCCAGCAGCAGCGCCCTCGCCAACACTCACCAGACCTAACAACGTAAATTCAGTTAGAGCCAGACGCTACCCAAGGGCTTTCGGTTAGAACCATTCATACAATTCACGGGGGGCCCTTAGAAATAGGTGAATCCAACAGGTCTCAAGAACGGTTTGTGCGCGAAGCAAGACGTGTCCAGCTTGCAAGGTAGGGAGAGTCAGGGGGACCAGCGAAGAAAGCCAGAAGAGCATCCGAGGATATAGTGTTTACGGATGAAGATGTCCGAGACGTCCGCCTCCCCCATAATGATGCATTAGTGATCCGGGCACGCATTGTCAATTCAATGGTCAAGAGGATCATGATCGATACGGGAAGTTCGGTGAATGTAATGTACAGGGGATGCTATGACCAAATGGGAATCGACGACGAACAGCTCAAACCATCCCCTGAGCCTTTGTATGGATTCACTGGGGACTCGGTCATCCCCGTTGGACAGATTTGACTGCCTTTGACCCTCGAGGACGCTGCTTGCCAATCCACAATACTCTCAGATTTTCTCATCATTGATTCTCCCTCTGCATACAATGTGGTGTTGGGAAGACCCGCTATGAATGAACTCGATATGGTCACCTTTACCAAAGCTCTTACAGTAAAGTTTCCCACTCCCAGTGGGGTAAGATGCGTACGAGACGAACAGTCTCTGGCCCGTCGCTACTACGTCGATGCTATAAGAAGGGGAATTAAAGAAAAGAAGGCAGAAGTAGTCCCGGAACGCGAGCTGCAGGCGATCACTTCATCAGGAATCAGCCATGACTTGGATCCCAAAGAGTTTGATGCATGTTAAGGTGCAGGTCCGGTAGAGGAGCTTAAGGATATTCGAGTTAGTGAAGCAGATGTGATGCGATGTCTCAAGCTAGGGAAAAATTTGACCCCAGAGGTAAAGTTTCAGCTGACGAAATGTCTCAGAGTAAACTTGGATGTGTTCGCCTAGAATCACGAAGACATGGTAGGGATTGACCCTCATATAATGACCCACAAGCTGAATGTCGACCCCGCCGTAAACCAGTTTGCCAAAAAAGAAGATAGATGAATCGAGAACGTAGCGAAGCCCTGAAAGAAGAAGTGGACAAACTCCTTGCCAATAAGTTCATCCGAGAGGTTCAGTACCCGGCCTGGATAGCCAATCCGTGTTGGTAAAGAAGAAGAATGGGAAGTGGAGAACATGCATAGACTTCACAGACCTGAACAAGGCTTGTCCTAAAGATAGCTTTCCCCTGCCCCGGATCGATCAGTTGGTGGATGCAACGGCCGGACATGAACTCCTTAGCTTCATGGATACTTACTCGGGCTACAATCAGATCCCTATGGATCCTGCAGATGAGGAGTGCACATCGTTTACTACGGATCGGGGACTATATTACTACAAGGTGATGCCCTTTGGGCTAAAAAATGCAAAGGCAACTTATCAGAGGCTGGTGAACAGGATGTTTGATGATCTGATCGGGAAGACCATGGAGGTGTACGTGGATGACATGCTCGTGAAGTCTGAGTAGGCTGCTAGTCATATCCGGGATCTTGAGGAAATGTTCCAAATTCTGAGAAAATTTCAGATGAAGCTCAACCCCCTCAAATGTGCCTTTGGAGTCTTCTCAAGTAAATTTCTGGGTTTTGTAGTGAACAACAGGGGGATTGAGGCCAACCCAAAAAAGATCCAAGCCCTGATGGACATGAGATCACCGACCAGCGTGAAGGAGATTCAGAGCTTGAACGGTCAAATAGCAGCCTTGAGCAGATTTGTGTCCAAGGCCTCCGATATGTGCACTCTATTTCTTGAGGTGTTAAAGAAGGCCAAGAAGTTCAAATGGACTAGTGAATGTGAAGCCGTGTTCCTACAACTGAAGGAGTATATGGGAAGAGTCCCACTGCTGTCCAAGCCTAAGGAAGGAGAAACTCTGACGATCTACCTAGAGGTGTCTCAACATGCCCTGAGTGCAGCCCTGACCAGAGATGAAGGAAATGGAGCACAGGTCCCGGTATACTACGTCAGCAAGAAGTTAGTAGAAGCCGAATCAAGATGTACCCCAATAGAGCTGCACATTTATTTTCTGGTGATGGCGTCTAGAAAACTGTGACCTTATTTCCAAGCATACAAGATTGAAGTCCTAACAAAATACCCGTTGAAACAAATCCTTTAGAAACCAGACACTTCTGGCCGATTCATCAAGTGGGCCATCGAGATTGTCTAATTCGATATTGAGTTCAAGCCAAGACAAGCAATTAAGGGGCAGGCTTTGGCAGATTTCATTGCTAAATTTATCGGACCAATGGACGAGAATGCTGAACCTTCTAAAGGACCGTACTGGGAGCTATTCGTGGATGGGTCCTCCTGTGACTTGTGAAAGGAGCACAAGGGCTGGAATTTTGTTAATCAGCCCGAATGAGGGTAAGTTCCTCTATGCACTCAAATTTGGTTTCAGAGCGACCAACAATGAAGCAGAATACGAAACACTGTTGGCAGGACTTTGTCTAGCCAAGAAGATGCAGGTTGAACGATTGAGAATATTCAGTGACTCACAGCTGGTGGTCTGTCAAACAAGGGGAGAATATCAAGCCAGGGGGTCAAAAATGACGGTTTATCTGCAGAAAGTACAGGAGTTATTAGGAGCTTTCGAGAAGTTCGAGTTGAACCAAATCTTGCGCGCCCAGAACTCCTATGCGGACGCCTTGGCTCTCTTGGCGAGCTCTCAGGACGCAGACTGCGCCGAGAGTATACCCGTGGAATTTCTGCCAAGGTCGAGTACCTACCCTAACCCAGAAGTGATGGCCTTGACGGTAGCAGCAGATTCATGGATGAACCAGCTGGTCGAAACTACCTGCAAGAAGGTAAATTACCGGAAGACAAGATGGAGGCTCGCCGCCTGCGCATAAGGGTAGTAAGGTACTGTATTTATGGCGATGTTCTTTACAAAAGGGGTCTCTCAGCCCCCCTGCTCAGGTGTATCGGTGAGCCCGATTGCATCTCACTGATTAAGGACATTCATGAAGGACACTGTGGTAACCATGTTGGGGGACACTCTCTGGCCCAGAAGGTACTCAGGCAAGGATTTTATTGGCCAACCATGAAGCAGGACGTCATTAACCTGGTAAGGAAGTGTGATAAATGTCAAAGGTTCTCCAAAATTCCCCGTGCACCACCAGCTTACCTCCGACAGATGATCAGCCCATGGCCCTTCGCTATCTGGGGCATGGATCTGATCGGGCCTCTCCCAGTAGGCTGAGCAAGATGTAAGTATGCCATCGTAGCGGTCGACTATTTCACAAAATGGGCAGAAGCGAAAGAGATGGCCGAGATCTCCACCTCAAAGGTTGAAAAATTTGTGTGGGATCATATCATTTATAGATTCGATATTCCCCAACAGCTTGTAACAAACAACGGGACTCAATTCACCAGCGAACAGTTTTTGGAATTCTGTAGCAGCCTGGGTATAGTCAAAAACTTCTCGACGGTAAACCACCCGCAGGCCGACGGTTATGTAGAGGCAATCAACAAGATAATTAAACAAATACTGAAGACCAGACTTGAAGCCAAAAAGGGAGCCTGGGTAGACGAATTGCAGAAGGTGCTATGGGCCTATCGTACGACTGCTCGAAGCACCACGGGGGAAACCCCTTTCTTCCTGGTCTATGGGTCCGAAGCCATGATACATGCAGAATTTGAAGTATTTAGCCAGTGTAGAGCAAATTTCAACCCTGAAGAAAATGACTAGCTCCTGTTCGCTAGCTCTGATCTACTCGAAGAATCTAGAGAATCTGCTCATCTCAGAATGGTTGTCTATCAGCAGAGGATGGCAAGGCATTACAACAAGAAGGTCCAGACACGTCAGTTCAAGACAGGAGATCTTGTACTCCGAGAAATTCTACCTGGTGCCCGCAAAACCAGCGAAGGTGTGTTAGGGCTAAACTGGGAAGGACCGTACCTGATTTATAAAGATCTGAAGAACAGAGCTTATCACTTGGTCGATATGAACGGGGCAGCACTCTCAAGAGCATGGAACGCCACTCACTTGAGACCTTATTACACATAATTTTTGTAATGTAGATTGATAATTTGCAAACTCTACAGAACTAGACATGTACAAATATAATAAAGACTGCCTACTTACTGTTATCGTAATTTATCACTAACGTGAAGTACTCATGTGTGTTCATATGTGTGAGGTACACAACCATACAAGGCAAGGAAGTCAACTCAGAGCTTAAACATTCACTAATCTCGTGGGGATAAGGGGCTGAATATCGGTAGATATCGACCCCACACCTGCCTTACGAGGTTAGAGGGGCTAAAACGGCCAGGAGCCTGCGCACCTAATCGTCGCTCGCTGATCGGCCTCCCCCTCTATAAGTTGTTCTACACACGCCACGACCTGATCTATCGCGTGCAGATATAATGAAAGCTCAAATCGCCAAAGTGCCCATCCTTAAACTAGCTATAGATGCTCGGGTTCCGACCTTGTGAGCGCAGCTGAGTCTTAAACCCACAACTACTAGCTGTAAATGCTCAGGCTTCGGTCTTGTAAGCGTAGCTTCCGAGGCCCAACAAGCTGTATATCTCAAGTGTCGATCATGTGAGCGCAACCCACTGTAAATGCTTAGGTTTAACCTTATAAGCGCAGTCGGCTGTATATGCTCTCACTCCTACCTTTCGAGCACAGCTCCTACTAGTGATTAGTAGTAATCAGAAAGATCTGCGAACAGAGTCAAGTGCTCGTCATCTGGTCCTCTCTCTCTTTCTCAACTTATATCGCACAATTGGCCTTGTCTTAAAATATGTTCGCCAACGACTGCGCGACCACTGCGACCGGTTTGCTTCTCGAATAGATTATGCTTAGAGCTCAGTTTTTTAGGTCCACTATACGCAGAGCCATCTACTAAATGATTTGAAGGTACGCTAACAACCTCGAGATTCTTTCCCCTTATTTCATCCCTTGCAAGGTATCTGAGGGCGATCAGGTTTAATTTGCTATCTATCTTATTGAATGTGCGCGTTCCCAAATTATTATAACAATATGTATGAGGTGCAATAAATAACATAGCAAACTAACAGGAATCCTATATAAACAACAATAAGAATAAGATATCATAGAATTAAACAAATGTAGAATCAAAAATATCAATGTTCAAAGATAAGCCCTGTTAGCAGGGGATACAAGTTCTATAGTTTTCTATTCTATAGAGTTTTGGAAGAACTGGCAGGAATATCCTTCTGATCCTTCTCGCTGGGGGCTTTTTGCGAAGACTAACCTTGTCCCCCGCCTGGCACTGATTCTTTAAAATATAAGGAAGGACCACCCTGGACGGACGAGACACCAGATCCGGTAGGTAAGGGCTCAGGGCCTTTCCTCTGGGCTGCAAGGATAATTCCCTTTTCTACAGATTGTGTGGCATTTGCCTGGTCCTCCCTGGCAGCGCGAGCAGCATACTTCTTCACTTCCTCCACCGCCTCCTCCCCAAAAAATGAAAAGTCCAACTCGGGGTGATGCGTCCATCGAGTATACAGGAACTTACTACTTGTCTTCTCAGTAGCTTCTTTGCGAGCTTGCAAGACCCGAATCTCCGATTTTTTGAACATCTCCCTTAAACGAGCAAGATTGTCCCTTACCATGGCTAAATCCTGCAGTGTCGCCTCGATTTTCCTCTCAGCCTCCTCGGTCCGCTCTCTCTAAGTAAGGGCTTCCTGGGTAACTTTTTCTACCTCAGCGATGCAGTCATGTGTCGAAGCTTCTTCTCTTTAGCCAAGGACTCCTCCGACTATTTCAGTTTTTGCTCGGTCTTATGGGTACCTTTAAGCTTCTGCTCAAGCTCTTGAACAGTTTTCTTGGCAGTCTCAAACTCTTCTCTGAGTTTATTATTCTCGGCCATTAGTTTCTTGTTCTCGACTGCTAATTTTTTGTTCTCAGCTTCCAATTTTTTGCTCGCCTCCGCAAGTGAAGCTTTCTCCCCTACCAGGTCGAGAAAATCCCGACGCATCTTCATCAAAGCCAATGAAGTCTGAAATGATAATATGTCAGTGATAGGCATGGATACGATACATGGTTATAAAATATAGAGCAGAAACTCACCAACACGTTGTAGCGCACGACATAAGCGATCAGCTTGTCATCACAGATATGTTTCTGGTAGACGTCCGGCTTGTCCGATCCCAGCAGCTCGAGTAGCCGATCCAACAGATCATTAAAATATTCCCCTGCATCAACCTCCTGGGCCTATTCTTCATCGGCCCCTCCTGTCATGGGTGTTTTATCTTTGGACCTCAGACGCTTAGCAGGGGGCTCCATAGCTTCTGTCCCTTTGTCTGCGGTCCTTGAGGGCTTTGCTGAACCTTCCCCGGGAATCGAAATTCCTTTGCTAGCAGCATTTTTCGGTGGGGGTATCTATTTCACAGCCTTCTTCCCCACAAATTTGTACTTCAGCCCTGGTTTTTTGACAAACGGACCAACCATTGCCTCTATTAAATCGGTCACCTGTATTGGGGGCTCCTTCGAACCTGTGATCTCTATTTCGGGTTCTTCTACCCCAGCCACTGACGAAGAAGGAGGAGAGAGCATTTAAAGATTCACTATAATCTTGAACTTCTTAGAGACCAGAGCAAAGGTGTTTTCATCGGGACCTGCAAACACAAACTGGAGCTCTTTACTCTTTCGCACTCCGGCATCCACAAGCAAATCAAGAGGCTTAGTCTCGGCCCCAGGTGCAAGCCTGTACTTCTGTAGGAAGAAACTCATTGGGAAGTAGTCGTCCTCTGATTCCTTCACTTCAGAAAATCTTTCAAGCGCCCTGAACTCCTCGTTCAAAAGATCAACTAAACCTTTATTGACAGCCGCAAAAAAAAAAAAAAAAAAAACACAAAACACACATCAGTAATAATAAAAATGGTAACTCGTACATCTATGTGAGAGCAGCGAGTAGAGACGTGCTCACCAGGATTGAGGGTGAAGCGGAAATTAACAAGTTTCAGCAAAGACAGACAGGAAATATAGAACTAACGGGATTTATAGTCCCCTACATTGGACCTGCCAGTCTTTTGGGGCAGAAACCGTTTATAAGGAGAATTACGAGCGGTCATGTAGTAAATGTCATCTCGCTTCGTAGCCTTGGGACTGGTGGACGACTTGAAAAAGAAGAGGTTTTGAATTATGTTCGGGGTTGGGGATGGAAGACCGTTTTTGAGAAAGATGCAACCCAGAGTGGTTAATTGGGCATAAACATTAGGTGTGAGCTGGAAGGGAGCTATTTCTAAGTCATTCAACAAGTCAATCAAGTATGGGGGGACTGGGAACCTAAATCCTAGGTCCACATGCTGGCAGCTGATTGCTATAGACCCTTCAAGGGGAGACGCAGCGTGGTCATTAAGAGCAGAGACCATGACGCGGCATGCAGCAGGGAAACCAAACGTGACAACTATGGTCTTGAGCTCCTCAGGAGTGACGGAGGAGTCATGTAGGTAAAAGGATTTACGACAAGGGTTTCCTCTCTCCCAGAGGGACTCGGCGCATCTTCGCCGCCTTGGGATGCAGCGCTTGGAGAATCTTCACCATGTTGAGAAGAACCCTCTCTAGAGTCCTCATCGTTGGACATAACTCGCTGGTATTGGCGTCCACGACTTGATATCTACAAAAGAAGCAGCTAATCAGGCCGCTGGCAGCTAACCAGACCCGAGGAACAAAGAAAATCTAAGCCTACTTTCCCTAAGCGTCAAGTCGTGCGCCTGGGGAACCATTAAAGAAGACTAAAAAGGCCTCATACGATGAAATCCCCTTCAAGCTAAGGGAGAAGAAGGGGGGGGAGAATGAGAAAGAAATAAAAGAAATTGTTCTGTAAGTGTCCCAGACTCAACCGGGTCGGAAGCAACTAGTGATAAAAACAGTAGAAGCAGAGAGAAAACAAGGACCTTACCTTGGAGACAGCAACAATCGGTGACTCAGATGAAGTGTTGGAAGGAAATACGAAATCGAAAAAGGGAAGTGAAGAGCGAAGGAGTCTCTGATTTTTGAAAATACTAGAAGAAAAGAAGATGAAGTGTCACCCTCTTTAAAAGGCAGGTAAGCTCCAACCGTTGGATCGTGACAATTGTGTAACCGTTCCTGATTTGATGGCGAGACGTGGTTTTCGGGATTTTACCATCATGCAGCGTGTCAGTTGAGTGACGTGCATTAAATGCGTACGACGCTCGTTATGACTTAAAACTACCGTCTGGGGGAGCTCCACGTGGCCCAGCAATAAAGCGAAATTTAAAAGACATTGTAACTGTTCCCACCTCATCTGCCCGCTCCAAAATTTGTAACTCCTGGTCCTTTATATAGCACCAAGAGCTAGGGAGCTTAATGTTATGGGTGATTTAGCGATCAGATTAGTCGGGCCCGAAAAGATCCACAGTGCAGGTCCAATGGCCCAAAAGGCTTGGCGACCCATCACTCTTCCAGTCTGCCTTCCCGACAGAAGACTTGCTCTTCATTTTTCAATATGATCCAAGCTATCCGCTAGTTCTGATCATCCAGGCTGTCCGATCGTTCTGATCGTCCAGGATGTTCGATCGTTCTGATCGTCCAAGATGTCCGCTAGTTCTGCTGATCCAAGCTGTCTGCTAGTTCTGATTGTCAGTTCTATTCGCCAAACCTGTCCGCCATATTTGTTCGTTCAAGCTACTGGTCGAATGACAACCTACCAACGTGTCCGGGACTACCCATCCAGATCTTTCGGTGGTCCCTGGACGTTCTGATGCATCTGTTCGTTGACAAGGGTACTCGCTTAATATTGTGACCAGTTGCGAAGGGATTAATTCTTGGTTTACCTCTGTCTAACCCTCAAGGTATCTGATTCTGCCAGCCAGTGGATCTGCATGCTTTGTCCGCTAAAGAACCTATCTCAGCTATGCTCCTTAGGATCGCGAGTCAATAGAAATCAAAGGAACCATGCAAGATATAACACCAAATGTGTTATGCACGCCATCTCCACCAGAAGATACAACTAAGACTTCGGTAGCTACTCGTGACCTGTGCAGATCAACCACTCGAAATCTCCCTTGGGCAAACCTCAGAAGTGACGGATTTGGCCACATTAATTATAATTTCGACCACATTTAATGTACTGTCAGTCGCATTAATTGAAATCCTGGCGCATTAAATGCGGTCCATCATTATGCTTTCTGTTTACTGTATGTTTTTGTCTTACTTTGTTTTACTGTAACTCCTCCCCTTTCTCTATAAATAATGGAGGATTTTCCTTGTAAAAAAGAGAGAACAATCTTGAGTGTTGTTATTCTGCCAAAATAGTGAAAGAGCGAACAGTGGATGTAGGCATCTTTTTGGGCCGAACCACTCTAAAATCTCCTTGTTCCTTTTCTGCTCCTCGCCTCTGACCCTTTCTCCTTGTTCAACTTCTACTTTATGCAAATAACACCAACTACCTGAAACTGAGGCTTAGGCCCAAAAACAACCTCGTTAATTAGGAAGCTAAATCCGGACGTCAACATTACGTATTATATTATTATTGGAAAGTCATACCAGCATCACTATAACACACTAACTAAACGTCCATGAAAGTTTTTCTCTTTATTCAATTATATGATTGAAATTAAAAACGAAATCATAATTACAAAGATAAGAGATAGTTCAATTCATTTATAGGATTGAAATTAAAAACAAATTCAGGTTTTTCTATTCTAATTTATGAAAAATTATGATGCAATTATAAATGCTTAATAGAATATTAAAAATATTAAAAATATGTTTTCAAATAGGAAAAACAAAGCCACCAAAAAGTCATGCTTCTTAATTAAGTAGTCGATCGTATTATTAAATAAAAATAGCAGAATTTAACAATTGATAGCTAAAATATTAATTTTATAATATTTGTATGAATTAAAGTCAAAATAATTTTGATGATCGAAGACAATGAATACGAACAAAAATACATAGAAAGTAAAAATAGTGCTTCAAAAATGAAGATGGGTGGCGGCTTGTCGACACCACTCTCTTTATCTCTTCATTGAGAGGCTGAGTTCGAGTTGCACCTTCTACTTATATGAGTTAAGTTTGAGACAATTTTTCATTTGTGTGTGAGACTTTTCTTTCAGCTTTTGAGAGTTTGTACCGAATCACACTTTATTTTATACATTTGAAGGTTCTATCTGTTATATCCGTACTTATAATATCTTTTTGATGACCTAAATTTAGATCTAACAAGTCTTTCTATTCCTAATATCACACCACAATTAAGATAGAAAACAAATCAATTAACTTGCCGTATTGGTTAATGACTCTCTTAGAATCAAGCCAATGGATTGACTTAACTTTAACCCAAGCGAATCCAAGCAAAAATATTTGAAAAAATCGAAATAAAAATAAAAATACTCTTAACATACTCTTAACATATGTGTTGACTGAGTTGACCAAATAAAAATAAAAAAACAAAATAATTTTTTTAATACACCAGTTTACTGGTCACCTAACATAAACACCCACCATCCTCGGTTCATTGCCTCTCTCCGTCGCTCTCACCTCTTCGCCTCTCCTCCGTCCACCGTGCTCATCTGCTCGTCTCTCCGTTGCCGCTGTCCTTTCCACTGGTGCTCCATTCCCTTTTCTTTTTTCCTTATCTCTCTTCTCTTTTTCTCTCATCAATCTCTCATTCTGCCATTCTCTCTCTTCCTCTCATTCTTCTTCTTCTGTTATTCTTCTTCCTCAGAGTGAGCTCGATCTGGGTTCATGAATGAACCCGCTCTAGAGAACCTAGATCTGGGTTCTCAGATCTGGGTTAGAACCCAGAGATCTGGGTTCATGAGGACCCAGAGATCTGGGTTCTAACGAACCCAGAATTTTGGGTTCGTGGGTTCTACCCAGATCTGAGTTCTGGGTTCTGACGAACCCAGATGGGTTCATTCTCAGATTTTGTTGTTGAATTGATAATTGCTTGGGTTGATTTTGGATGATTTTTTGTGGAAGATTGATAATGTTGGATTGATGGCTTTGTGGGAGATTGATAATGTTAGGTTTGATCGATGATGTTTGAGGTCATTTTTTGGGTTTCTAAGAGTGGATTGATAATGTTGGCTGGTTGATTGATGATGGTTCATGATATTTGGTATCATATTTTGGGTTTCCAGAATTTGGGTTTTCATGCCACTGGGAAACCCAAATTTTGAACTGGAAGAAGAAAATTGAATATTTAATTTTCATTTATTTAATTTTATTTTGTAATATATATTTTAAATCAATCTCTAATTAAAATTTTTTATTTAATTTATTTTAAAAGAAAAATAAAATTGATATCAAAAGACAATTTTACCCCTCCATCAGTTAATTCTAACTGGTTTCATTAATGGTAGGGGGTAAATTGTAATAAAGATGAAAATGTTGCTTCGTCTGTAAAAACGTTTCAACTGGGTAGCCTTTTTGTAATTTGCTCAGGAAAATAATATCAAATCCAAAATGAAAAGAATATCAAATCCTAAATGAAATAATTCTAATTTAATAAAAAACTAAAAAATTTGTATAAATTTATTGCTCAAATAATGTAGTAAGTTTATATATAATTATCATATTATCAATACATCATCCCAAAATTAATATGGTAATTACAAATAAGTTTGTCATATTATTTAAACAAATTTTTTGGATAAATTATTGAGAAGTATAACATTATTTAAAAATAAAATAGGAAATAATAAAAAGTAAATCCTAATTAAACTAATTGTAAATGTGACCAATTCCAAAATTTATTCGTCATTTACTCTTCTTTGACCCACGCCTTTCGAGGAAGGTTCTCAACACATGTACTAATGAAAAAAATAATAATAATAAAGATGGGTGTGCATACAAAAGGCAAACATTTGTGAACCATTTTGTTCATAAATATCGGCAATTTCTCATATCTCATCAAGGGTAGTGTTAATGTCAAAAAATGGTTTCCTTAGTCAACGAGATTGTTTTCGGGCCCAAGATGCAGTTTCCAACGGTCAATGGAGTGTATGTAAAGCAATAAGAATGAGGAAGAGAGGTTAGAGGCGAGGAGGAGAAGACACAGAAAATTTTTAGAGTGGTTCGGCCCAAAAAGATGCCTACGTTCACTGTTCACTCTCTCACTATTTTGGCAGAGTAACGACATTCAGGAATTAGAATCCTTTTTACAGTGAAATTCATCCCATATTTATAGAGAAAAGGAACATGCTACAGTGAAACAGAATAAGACATAAGTAAACAGTTAGCTACAGTTACAATGATTGACAACATTTAATGCACCGAGATCTTAATTAATGCGGTTGACAGTGCATTAAATGCGGTCGAAAATACATTAAATGCGACCGAATCCGTCGCATCTGAGGTCTGCCCAAGGGAGATTTCTGATGACTAGGTTGGATATGCCATGATGTGCTATCAAGATCATGATCACAGCTTCTGATGGATACCGCGTGCATGGCACGTCTTGGAACTGTATTCTGCATGGCATTGTTGACTTTTGTTGACTCGGGGCTCTTAGGAGCAAGGCAGGGATGGATCTTCCAGCAGACTGAGTACCAAGTCAGTTGGGAGAACAAGTGAATCTCTGATAAGTCTGGCTACCTGGGGAGTCGACGAGGCGGATTATGAACTAGCACGTCCGTAGCTGGTCATGGCAGTGAGGCGGGCAATATCACAAGTGAAGGAGCCGGCACGCGGCCGTGCTCAGAGATTAGCGATCAGCTCAGTCGGATTATTTTGGGCGAGGAGGACTTGTTTTACATTTCTGACGGATGGCTCCCCCTGACACATATCTTAGTCGGGCAGGATTGGCGAAGAGGCAGACGGTCAATCATAGTGGATAATCTGGCGAGTAGGCTTAGTAGTCACAGCTGGTGGCTAACGGTCAGTCTGAGCGATGAGAGCCAACGGTCAGCGATCAGGACCATCGGTCAACTGAGCGAACAAAGCTGACAGATAAATCGACGATCTGAATGGCGGATGGAGACAGCGGTCAGAGCCGGCTTTCAGAATAGGCGTCTGCGGTCAGAATCAACGATTAGGTTAAGCGTCAGCGATTAGCGGCCATGACGAGCGCTCACAAACGGGCCCCTTGATAGGAAAATGGACTGGAGGAGTGACGGATAATTGGACCTCTGGAAGACTGGGTCTGTACTGTGGACTTTTCTGGGCCCGGTTGTTCTGATCGCTAAATCATCCATAACAGATAGTTTTTCCACTTTATGTGCATTGATCTCTCGTCTATTAAGTAGTAAAGATCCGAGTTGTACTTGTAATATAAAAGAAAAAAAAAATTGTCAAAAATAAAGATTTGTTGTAAAATGGATGAATATTCACCATTATTTATTTTATTAGATAAAATACAAGTGATCCAAAATGAGGCAATTGTCGTGGGATAATATATTGGCAAAGTTAATAATTGTGGCTTAGTTTACCTCTTGCTTGTCTAATTATTTTGTGTATAAATAGATATATTCTATGATCAGTTGTGATCAGATTAAATTGAAGAGCAATTACTCATCTGTTTTTGTTCTCTTTCTCTCTCCCTCATATTCTTACATTTAATTTAGTTTATATTCTTTTGGTTTACAATACTTTATTTCTTTTGATTTACAATAAGAGTAATAATAATATTATTATTTTGTTTAGTTGAAAAAAAAAAAGACAAAAGTTTTTTTTTTTGTCTTTTTGGGAAACAAAAGACAAAAGATTTGTTGTAGCATGAAACATGAGTTTTATAGATGGTTCACTAAAGGACATGGGGTCCCAATTTTTAACAAAAATTTCTAGCCATTAAATTAGATTATAACACATGTAGACCTTCTCTCTTCTAGTCATTGTATAATATTATTATTGTTTCTCTTTCTTCGATAAATAATTTTAATTATGAAATAATTTCAAAAAATTTACTGTAATTTATAAAAATATCTATTTTATTATCTATTATTTCATTTCTATCTAAAATCCTGTCTGACATTAATAAAAATATTCAAAATTCTACTTGAAGGCATATGAAAAGATAATAATATCTCTACCGATCACAAATTTCGTTTGGTTGACTTGATTGACTATTTGACTTCAAGAGTAAAAAGGGAAATGTGATAAAAAATTAATTAAAATTAATTAATAAAAATAAGAATATAAAAATATAATATTAAAACTAGAAATAAATAAAAATTTTAAAATATAAAAATATAGTACTAAAATTAATAAAATAAATAAATAAAATAATATTATAATTAAAAATGAAAATAAGAAAACCAAAAATTGAAACCAAATTATTTCAAAGAATAATAATAATAATAATAATAATAATAAAACCAACTTTTATTTTCTTCTTTTACTTCTTCTTTTCCTCATTCTCGTCACCACCCATCTCCACTTATCTTCTTCTTCTTCTTATTCGTTTTCTTATTATTCTTCCACTTATCTCATTATCACCGTTACCTATCTCCACCATTGATGACTGTGGCATATCTATCTCCACCATTATCGAGCTAACACACTCCCCTCTCATAACTAGACCCGACCTCATTGTCCCTTCACTCACTCCCCTCCCATCGTTGGGTTATCGTCTTTCTTTAGAGTTTCCCCTGGCCATCACTGGTCGTTCACGTAGACGACTCCCTCTTTTTTGCTCTCCCTTCGCCATGTTTCTCCTCGTTGGCGATTGGCTAGTTGCAGTGCCATGCTTCTCCTAGGTTAATTTTGGTTGATTTTGATTTTGGTTGGTAATTATGTTGATTATTGATGATAATGGTGTTAATGATTGATGATGGATGATTGAATTAATGTAGGAGATGTTATTTTGGGTTGATGATAATTAGATTTTTAGTTGTTGGAAACCCAGAAAATTATGGGTTTCTAATGACTGGAAACCCAAAAATGGGGAAAGAGAAGAAAGAGAGAGGTGGTAGGGAAGGGTGGGAAGAAGAAAAAGAAAGAGATTGTGGTTGGTGACAGTGGTCTGGTGGAGTTCATGACTGATGTGTTAAAGGTTGATGATGATAAAGATAGGGGTGGAAGGTTGAAGATGAAGATGGTCCATAGATGATATATATATTTCAATTTATTAGTTTTTTTAATGTGATGGGTTGATTTATTAGTTGATTTTTTTTATTTTAAAATATTATTTTATAATTATTTTATTTTAATCTTTTTATCAAGGCTAAAATTATCATTCTACAATTTTCTTAACTTTTCTATTAACTTAATAACGAAAATGGGGATTTTGGATAAAAAAGAAACTTAGGTAATAAAATGAATATTTTTTTTTTCAAACTACAGTAGATTTTTCGGGATTATCTCTTTAATTATTTTGTTTTTTCTCATCTGTTTTCTCACTTCACTTGTTTGCATTTTCTTTGTTGAGAGTTGAGACTCTCCTTGACAAGTCTTTCTGCACCTCTCAACGTCAAATATGTTTGCATTACATATTTATGACAAAATACTTAAATTATATATCCTTTAATGTGTGTCATCAAATCTGGGAAAAAAATTAAAATACTACTTCGTAACCAAAAGTAAGTTTAAGTATTGTTCATAAAAATAAAAGGGACATATAATTACTCAAAAATTCTGAGAACTGAAAACTCCAACCAAAAGTGTCCAACAACTTTTTATGCCCATGAATAATCACCCAGATGAAGCATACAACTCACCATTCAACTTAGAATCTTATGATTTTAAAATTCATATAAACATTTTTAACCTGTGTAGATTTTTTTATCATTTTATTCCTGCTTAGAGCCTTCACCACATCATACACCTATATTACTATTTCACTTTCCAATTGATTTAAAATTTTATGTCTGAATTTGCATTCCGTCAATGGCTTCTTCGTTCATCGGGCGTTTTCGCCATGAATGACAGTCGCCAAAATGGTGTCCTCTTG